>BSBN01000686.1:11910000-13132356 GCA_027924645.1 Cunninghamia lanceolata | reverse complement strand
ATAGAACCTCAGGTATGAAACAAACATAATCTAGACCCATAGCACCAAGAGCCTCGTGGTCCATCTCCATAAGCATATACCGCTACAACAATGACAAAGGGAACTGCTCCCGTGACATCAGAATATTGCGAATGTCCTTCTGCAAGCAAGCAAAGCATAGCGTCAAGAAAAAAACTATATCCAAACAAACCTAATCAACGCAATCAAACTATCCTATCACTGACTTAACATATCAAAATTGATCAAAATAGTATATCATCTCTTGACTAGATTCCTAGCAATCTCAGAGATCGCTTATCGATTGACGCATCGATCAAGGTGCCAATTAGGTTAATTTTGTTAAGTCGGCTAACTATCCTAGTGCAAAGGCACCGAACTAGGTGGCCAATGCGTTGAATCATAGCAGATGCACCGCTTCACCCTGAATGTGCCATTTCTTGATGTATATGCAGCATTCTGGCATATGCGCCACTTCTCGTATCAAATGTGTTGTTCCACAGTGGATGTGCTGATTCCTATCCTATATGTGTAGATTCATCATATGCACTGAAAGATCACTTAAATGCATGGTTTCTCAGCATATGCGCCATTTTGGAGCGCATCTGCACTGAACTGTAGTTCGGTGCATCTATCCTAACTAGTTTTCCCTAAGCATTTATTGCCCTAATAAATGACTTTAAGCGAGTTTTGTCAAACTACATACCGGTGGTCCTACTTCGGGTGGCCAATCGAACCATCAAACTCACGCAAAGCAGTACTCCTTGTGCATAATATCCATATCTCTGTCAACTGCTCTAGCTCCTCTGCTCTCCTAAGCTCTCAAGGACAAATCAACTAAGGACAAGTGTGCAAATGAATAGGACTTGTGGACCCAACTCCTATATATAGCAAGTAAACCATAGCTAACTGTATGACAACTGTGACTACTTCCCATGCCTGTTTCTCCCTATTTCTCCAAACCATGACCTATTTTTCACCTTCTTCTTCATGAGATTGTCTATCTCACGCCTTCTATCTTCTTCCCATCCAATCTTGCAAGGGGGCATCATGTCATCATTAAACCTGTACCAGGGGCAAACTAAGGCATGTATCATTGTCAAAAATTCTTATTCTTTGAAACAACGTGATAAAACACATTGCTTCAAAGAGGGGCAAAATGTATACACCTAAAAATGACATGACTCTGTCTAAATAAATATTTTAAATATTTATTTCATCTTAATATTCCTCTATCAATAAATAAATAAATCAATTTATTTATTTGATTCATTTTCCTCCCATTAATTGAATAAATTACATTTATTTAATTAATTTCATTAATATCAAGTTTATTCTTCTAAACAATTAAATAATTTTAATTATTTAATTAAATCATTCATTCTTCCAAATTTAAATAAAATGTAAATTTATTTAAATTAAATCCCAGTCTCCAAAAATAAAATACAATCAAATATTTTATTTATTCTTCCAAAATCTTGCACAAACAAACAAATAAATTTATTTATTTAATTTGCTTTCTTATCTTCTAAATCTTCTAAAAATAAATCTTCCTTGTCATGCAAAAAGCAAAAGCTGAGTTAACTGATTTATCCAACCTTGTTTTTATCAACAAAATTTCAAATTAGAAAAATATATGCTAATTTATGAAATCAAAGCTCATCCTCATCAAGAAAGTAGTTAACTCAAACAAAGCAACTTTTTGAATGACACATGTCTTCTTTCTATTCACACACATTCTCACAAACATCCTCTACCATTGATCTTATTTCTTCTACATCATTGATCTTCTCTCACACAAGTCTATAAATACCCCTATATTCTTCCATTTCATATCAAGAAGCTTCTAAGTAAGATTACTCTGCTGAATCCATAGCATGCCTTTGGCACCCCCACTCTCGCATTATTCATTATCCATTATACATTGTATTGAAGCTCATCTTCAATACAACAAGTATCCTAGCCATTTCTCCATCATCATCTTGAGGAAACAAAGCAAGGAAGCAAGCTTCCTGAGGGCTACATTCATTACAAAAGATTGATCGAGACTAGGTGAACAATGGAAGCCTCAAGGTAACAAGTTTATAAGTACATGGCTCTTTTCCTTTTTTATCTTGGTATTTGCATATTTCATTGAGTTATTGGGTTTATGATTAATTTTAATATTATCCAATTTTCCCCATAACAGTAATATTCCTACACCAACTATTCTCTTGGTTTGCTACAAAGCTTGCCAATCGTGTAAAGCCCATCAAATTAGGATTGATATGCATAGGAGTATACCACATAGGAAGTCATGAAAAGACTTCGCTTCTTCTTCCAGCCAACCATCCACTCATGCAGGGAGTTGCTGATCAGTTGTGCCCAATGCACTATCTCTCTAACATCCTTTACAAACTGGATAAGGTTGAACATCCATAAATCTAAGGACCCCAAGTCCTCCTTCCTAACCATTCTATTCAGTAATGTGATCATGTACTATACTTCAGGGTTGAATTCAAACTTATATAGATTTTACAGCATTTTGGAGACTGCCTTTGGCCTAGTCACCAGATCCATCCAAGAAGCATGCATAATTTTGTGGTATCCTACGAAATTTGAGTTTTACTCTATTGATAAGGCATTCAGATCTATTTCAAAGACATTTTGACTTTGTGGGAGTTTGAAAGTCTCTACGATCCCCTTTACTTAGAAATATGCATAAACTTGACCTTGATGCTCCACTCTCCTGCTAATTGGATTATACTTCTGGGCACACTCAATCACTAGCTTTAGGGCATCTGTAGTGTATGGGAATCCTGTTGTGTGGTACATTCCATTGGTAACAATGTTTTTGAGGGTTGGATCGTTCTCCCGTGCCTGGATCCTTGCCCTAAAAACTTCTAAATTTACTTTCCCACAATGGGTGTCTAATGCATGACTAAATTTGTTCCATATACCACTAGGAGTGGGACCCATTGGAGTTTTGAACACATCATCACGTTGCTTTTGTATTTTCATCATTTTGTCCTGCATGATGCAAACACATGTAGTTAGTTGCTGCATTGGAAATTAGGGCATGCAAATCAATCTTAGATTTGTAGAGTAATTTTAAATCATTTATAACAAGATGAATCCATGAATTTACCTTAGGCAAATGAGATTAACCTTTGGTAAAGAAAAAAATACTGCAACCTTCAACAAAGAGGGATTTTTTCCATATACGTACCTGACAAATGGGATATCCCCTTGGTTACACTATGTGGAGGATGTTTGTTTACCATCATATTTCTATTCCCTCAAATGCTTGATTTGTCTTAACTTCTACAAATTCGTTCTCAAAGGGAATTTTCTGCAACTGTGCTCTTCAGATCTCTTAAAATGGTTTTGTGATTTAATGGATGTGTTGAAATTCACTAAGTGTAGAAATTCATTGAATGTTTACTAGAGTTGGTGAACAATTACTATTTGAGATTGGGGAAAAGTGATAGCTAGATGAGAGTTTGTAATTTTAAATTTAAATCCCAATGGAAAAAGCACTTCGTGGGAATTTAATGCTAAGGCTTGGATGGACATTTGGATCCTAATATCCTATTAGGAATGTCCAGTGCAAATGTCTAGTTGAAATGTCCTGTTAAAATGTCTAGTTGAAAAGTCAACAGGCTATGAGTGTACACTTAGCTTATAATACATTAGATAGGATATGGACATGGATATGGATATTAATGTGGAAATGTAAGGTGTAAAATATCTGGTCCAATGGAACACTTTCATGTTGAGGTAAATTTGAAAGCTTACACCAGATGTTCAGATGAGACTGGATATTTACTTGCTTAACCATGTCAAGTCAAAATATTCGGTGCAAGAGTGTTTATGAATTTCTAGGGTAAATTTGACAGTTCCAACAAGATTTGGACATAGATATGGATATTTCGGGCATGCTAATGTCTCATCCAATTGAACAATAAATGATTCATATTTAATTTTTACTTTTGGGTCTAGGTATTTTGTTGAAGGATTTAGAACTCGATATGGATACCAGACATGACATGGAGGCTTCATTAATGTTCATGACCAATTGACTGAAAATGTCTGGTTGACCAGAACTTCAAATGGGCATAACTTGCTTATTTCAATGAATTTTCACATGATCCAAGAGGTAAACTTGACTAGAACGTTGTCCTCTACCCATCCATGAAATTTAGAGGAGATATTTTGAAACTTAAAATTTGGCTTGAATTTAGCTCTAAGGTGACATGACATTTTACCATTATTGCCCAAGCAGACAATAGACAAACCAACACAACAAAATAAGTTGGGTCCTCATTTTGATAGGGCAAAATGGGGCATGTTGTGAAACCACACAACAACTTGCAACCAAAGAAAACCACTAAATTTTAGATAATTTAAGCAAAAAGGAGAAATTTAGACATACAATTTCCAACTTCCACTAGACATGATCATTCCAGCTCGATTAAATGAAATTATATTCACCAATATAACTAGGTCTTTTAGAAGGAATGCAATTGTGTGCAATTAGTTCATTTCCCCTTCCTTTAGAAAAGAAAGAAAGTAGAAGCAATTTGCATTAAGTTACATAGTTTGATTTAACCTTTTAAGACAAACCTAGATAAAGCCTTGTTGCCAGTCAGGCATACATAGCCTTGACAAGGTTATCTCTATAATTCTCCCAAATATTGATCTACTTCTAGTTAGGCATCCATATCCCCGATAGAGTTACTTGGATGACTTAGAGAGTAAATCTCCTTTATTTTATTTTAAATATTTTGCTTTAGATTGTATTTCTTTTAATATATTTGGTTAGACCATTTGCAAGGTTATGATAGTTGCTGTTAGGTTGAGAATTACAATGGTAGCAAAGAAAAATCTTTAGATTTTTCACTTAATTCAAAAACTACTATTGTATACGCCTAAAAATGACATTCCCAATATTTATTTAAGTCAAATTCCTCTATCAATAAATAAATTTATTTATTTGATTCATATTCTCCCAACAATTAAATAAAATCAATTTATTTAATTAAAATTCCTAAATTCTTCTAATTCTGCCAACAAATTAAATAATACCAATTATTTAATTAGTTCTTCCGAAATCTTCTAAATTAAATAATATCAATTATTTAATTGTTTCTTCCAATAATATCTTCTCTAAATTTAAATAAATCAAATATTTATTGAAGTTGTCTATTTCCTCTAAATTGAGTCATCTCTAAATATAATTCAATCAAATGTGCACATGCAATTGAATATTCTAAATATTTAATTGAGCTAAAATATCTTCTCATCCTCATGCAATTTCTATTCTCTTAACTGATTGATCTATTCTTTTAATTGATTTAATCTCTTCAATTAACTCATTCTTCTATTTATTAATTCCTCTCATGCAAAATATAGCAAGACACATGTCTTCTTCTTATTCATGCACGTTCCTCAACCATTCTTTACTATTGATCTTCTTATTTCTTCTATACCATTGATCTTCTCTCTCTCAAGTCTATAAATTGAATCTTCCTCCCTTTCATTCATCCAAGCTTTCAGTATTGTTACTTTACAGGAATTACAACGCACCTTTGGCACCCACGTCATTCCATTTGCTTGCGATCAACTTGTTACCATATCACTACCATTGTTGTGAAGCTCATCTTCATTACAAAGCACTATCATAGCCATTCTCCATTAAGAATCTTGGAATAGTACGGAAGTGTACTCTCTCTGAGGTCCTTATTCATACATGCAAGATCAATTGAGATAGGCAACCAACAAAAGCTATGAAGTATTGAGGTTTGCAAAGGTTTTATCTTTATTTGTTTGATCTTTATTATTTCCCTTTACGTTGAGTTTTGGGTATTATTGATATTGATATATTGATTATTCATTTTTACTCCAATTTTCCCTTAACATTTTTGGCACCCACCGTGGGGCCCTGCCTCGATTTAATCCAAAAATTGAGTTTTTTTGTGCCAAGGTTTTGTACATAGAGAGATTTGGCACATCCAAGAAATTCTATCATGCATCTAATCTCTGTTCTAGTGCATATACCCTTTCGGCACATCTGACCTCTGAAGCTATGCATCTATCTTATTTCACGGTGCATCTGATATTCTTGTGCATATACTCTCCGTTCTTGTACTTTTAAACTCTCTTTCTGTGCTTTTAAACTTTTGGCGCTTCTGAGCTCTATTTCTGTGCACTTAGGCTCTGAAGCTACGCATCTATTCTAAATAGTGGTTTTTAGGGTATTTCTTGTGGTTTTTGCAAATGCTGACACCTTTTTGCAGGAATATTCTCTCATCTACTTGCAGGATTAGGGGTTGGTTTAGTCATTCTAGTTGCATTGTTAACACATCATCTTTTTTTAAGGATAGTAATCAAATGTTCATGCAAATTCACATCTAGGTCTAACTAGGAAAGGAGAAACTTGAACCTTATTGCATCAACAACTTGAATCTAGTCCCAATGCTAGGAGGATAAAATTGAACCATTGCTATCTTGCTTTCAAAGTTAACAACTTGCGTGTGTGCCCAAGTAGCTATCTCATTTAGTCTTTTTCATTTTAATTAGGGGAAAAGAACCACTGTCTTTCATATTTTTGGGAATGATACTAGGCCTATACTCTCCCTATCTTGGGTGACCAAAATGCCAGACATATCATTTTCACATGTGTTTAACCTTTAGAGAGGCCTGCCCTTGGATACCCGTCTGTCCTTGGGGAATGACCTTAAGTGGTAACAAGCTAAAGCCAAGCTCTGCCAAGCCATTATAAATAAATTATATTTGAAGTGAAAGCTTCAAACAATGAGTGAAGTTGTGTTATACTGACATCCAACCTCCCCCAAAACCTTCCAAGGTGCAACCCTTGCAAGCTGAAAGACTCCATAATAGAGAGTAGTGTTGCCGCATGTATAACCACTCAAACGGTTGCACTTACTAGTCATCCTTGTTTTAGTAGACCAAAATCCTTTTATTTGTTGGCACAAAAGGTGGGACTTTTAAAGCTGCCCTGTTTCATGTGATTCTTAGTAGAGATCGTAGAGACAATCCTAAGGTTTGTTGGGGGTATGAGCCTTGGGAAACTTAGATCTTGGTATGCGTGAGAAGTGTGTGCTGTGGAGAGGAGCCAGTGCTACCAAGATCATGAAGCTATCGACTTTGAATATGCACAGCTAGGGGATCTGAAAAATATTGCCTTTTCCAACCTAGGATTTGTACTTTCTTTTCAAGTCAAAAAATTACAAAAAAATTGAAAAACCATGAAAACATTATTTATGTTTGTTGTGTCTTCTTGCCATAATTAAGAAAATCAGATAAAAAAAGACCATCTTGCAACCAAGAAACCAAAAACATAAAAAATGTGTCAAAAGTTGTAAAAACAATAAGAAAAACTAGAGCTATGCATCTGTCCTGCAAAGATGCGCATTTAAACTGACTTGCTATGCATCTACATCAACTTCCTACACTTTTATCACCTATTACTGCACATCTACTTTTTACCAATATTTGCACATTTGTGTCAACTTTCTGCACTTTTATCCTCTGCTACTATGCATCTGTTTCTGCGCATCTATGACAGTGAGTATTTCCAGACATTTGGAGAAAAATTTGTTCACCTTTCTAGATACCCACTTTAGCCTAGTTCCAAATTCTGAGATTAGATTTTACCTTGTAGTTGCTTTCCCATCTATTTCACATCAAACTCTCTCTTTCGTCGGTCATCTCATCCACCTTCTACCAGGTCTCCCTAAAGCAAAGTCAAAAGTTTCATATCAAATTAGCACAAGACCTTTTTCAGATCATTTTAGATTCAAGTAACCCTAGTAGGTCAGAGAACTTCACTAGTGGTCTTGGTGCACGACTAGTCTCTACACAGTAAATAGGTATTGAGTACCCTTACTTGTGGCTATCATCTTGTGTCGACTATCTTACTTGGAAACATTAATCAAAAGAGTCCCTTGTTCAAATCTCGTCACAAGTATCCTCTTCTTAACAATCTTTGCCAACACCTTACCAAAGTCTCTAGTTTCATCCCACCACTTCCCATGTCACCTTGCATGGTTTTAACTAGATCTCAATACAAAAAACAACTTGCAATGGCTAGATCATCCAACTGCATTGTCACCCCTCATGATAGTGATGAGGAAATCTCTCATGAAGAGTACCAAGGAACCCTCCAAGATCAGAAATTTCAATGCTTGCTAGAAAAAGTGTTCCACAACGACCCTCACAAGTACTTTATTCATCTTGTGAATCTAGGACTTAAACTCCTCACTGACTTCAATCTCAACAAATTGAAAGAGACCATAGAGGGAACTCATGAAAACCACACTGGGGAGGACAAAGGAAAGAAAGTCATAGACCTAAACATACCTATGGAAGAACTGAGGAAACAAAATGAGGGCCTAACACAACAAATGACCGATCTCAAAATAGGAACAAATGCTAAAACTTACTCTTTGGAAGACATCGCACCATACCCCTTTGACAAAAGTTTGAACATGGTGCCCTTCCCCTTTCGGTTCGAAGTTCCTAAGTTTGACAAATACAAAGGGAAAGGAGACCCAAGAGATCACATTAGGGAATTTAATGTCGCATGCATGGAAGTAGCTCACAACAAAACTTTCTTAATGAGACTATTCCTTAGATCTCTAGGTAGTCAAGCCATGGAGTGGTTCTCATGACTGCCATCGGGTATCAAAACTTTTGATGAGTTAGTAAACAAGTTTGTCACACACTTCTTGTATAACATTGAACACGAAGTCTCCATGCTCGACCTATGCAATACAAAGCAAAAGAGTGGCGAATCCTTTGCCTCCTTACAAAGGTGGAGATAACTCACGAGCAAATGATCATATGACGTACCTGAGAAGTAATTGATGGAGATGTTTGTCCACAACCTTAACTCCGATCTAAGCTACCAAATCCAAATTTAATGCCCTACCTCATTTTCAAGGGTCATTGAGATGGTATTATTTATCGAGAAAGCTATGATCGCCAAGGGGCAAATAAAGTTGTACAAGGACACCCCTAACTCTAACTACACTATGGACAAGTCAAAATTTTGGACAAAGAATAAAATGTCATCAATGATGGAGTGGTTGATGCCAAAGTGGCGACTCCCAAACAACAACCAATCTTCACTCTCAAGGCAGAAGCAAGCAATGTTATGCCCAACAAAACACTCTCGGGAGTCAAAGCCATGGTTCAACTCCAACCCTAGATGAAAGTTCACACCGCTCGGAGAGTCCCAAGAGTATGCATTAAGAAAGTGGTTGGCCAACAATGAGATCACTCTTCCACCAACTAGCAACTATGAACCTCAAATAAAACCTCACTATTGGAAAGACACTGATTTCTGGGAGTATCATAGAGGAAGAGGTCATACGACCAACAATTGTATCCATCTCAAACATGTCATTCAAGACATACATGACCAAAATCAAGTAGGTGCTCAACAACATACCTCTAATAAGATGCATGTGGCATACAAGGATTTGCTTCTTAACCATGATAGGCTGTATAACAACAACAATGGTAACAACAATAACCACTGCAATAGACCAAATCAAAATAATGGGAATAACAATGCTAAATATGCGAGCGTGCCATTCGACTATACTATCAATTGCATATCAGAGCACATCGTACAAGTCAATGTGGTCACACCCAACCAACAATCAGGACCCAACAAAACTGATTGCAGCATCATCACTCGCAGTGGTAAGGTCATGTTAAACACGCTCCCTCCAAGGTCATTGCCTTCTCATCCCAACTCCCATCAGTATAGTGTTATAGACCAACTTCAGAAGACTCCTGCCCACATATCTATCTTAGAGTTTTTGTGTCTGTCTCCTTCCCACAAAGAGATTCTTGATAAAGCCCTAGTGGAAATGACTATACCCACAAACTTGGCCAAAGAGAAGTTTCAAGCCATGGTAGGAAATTTGACCTCCTCTAGCACCATATCGTTCACCAAACAAGATGACCTTTCAGTATCTTAGCCTCATAACACCCCTTGCATATCGTCGCTTTCATTCATAAGCACTATATCAAAAGGGTTCTCATTGATGGAGGATCCGGTTTAAATATTTGCACGCTCAAGCTAGTCCTTGCATTGGGATTCTCTGAAAATGTGGTGGACCCAAAGAAAAAGATCACTATTAAAGCCTATGATGAAGAGGAAAGAACTACTAAAGGAATAGTGGTGTTACCAATACAGGTGGGACCAGTGATAAAGGATGTTGTTTGCTAAGTCCTAGACAGGGAACTAGCCTATAACATTCTCCTAGGTAGACCATGGATTCATGCAATGAAAGTTATACCTTCTACCTACCACCAATGCATAAAATTCCCTCATAACGACAAACAAGTCACCATCCAAGGTGATCCTGACCCATTTCAGCATTGCAACTCTGTCCACTCAGAGCCTGATTACATCATACCCAACAATAGAGCATCTACATCCCCTACCCCATAGCATGATTCTACCTTTGAAGCTTCCTCATCCAAGCCCAAAGAGCAGAAAATTATCATCAAAGAAATAGGAGTAGGGGAATACTCCATCGAACACAACCTCAACTTAGCCAAAATGCCTCTATCTCCTAGATCCTTTGGGTAACCCAAACATTTTCCAAAGCTATCTGCTCCTCCTATACCTCCTATAGCTTCCTTTGTAAAATGGGGGACCCTATCAGATGAAACAGAGGAAAGAGATATCTTACAATGGCTCTACACAGAAGAAGAAGAGAACACACAACAAGAACCACCTAAGCTCCCAACAGAAATCTATGGGCAAGGTGAGTCTATCCTACATAGAATGGGTTATGAAGGACAAGGTTCCATTAGCCTAAGAATAGAAGGAATAATAGAATCCATTCAACCTTCTTCATCCTCATTGGAAAGAAATACAAAAGGTCTAGGATACAAGGACAAAGGCAAAGCTAAAACAAATGCTTGTCTTGTGGAAATGATCCATAACCTTCAAGAGGACAGTGACACAGATTCCCATGAATATGAGTGGGATGAGCTATGTTGGTGTTTTTCCCAGACTGGATGCTTATTCCCAGTAATCCCTACAAGGTAGCCAACATTGATCAACAGGATTCCAGGGCCAGGGGCCAACAGTACAGGAGATAGACTCTATAAATATCTTCTCTTATTTAAGCTCTGCAGAACCAAGGCGGGTATTCCCTATTCAACATCTATGAAATGCATCTATGACCTAGCTGGGATGTTGACACTAAGCAGATAAATCCTCTCTTATGCAGACCAAAACTATGAGATAAGTGCAAAGGGTATAGCTTTGGGCCCATATTCAGTTGTAGAAAGAGGATTTTGGTCCTAAAACTACTTCTAATATCCTAAAGGTTTGTATTTAAAGATTAAGTTTGATTTTATGTTTGAATGCAAAACTGAGACTTTGGGTTGCAACCAAGATACAAGACCATATCGGTGTCTATCCAGGGCTCCGAGTCAATAGACATATATATATGTGAGTGTTTATCACAGACTTAAAACAACAATCAGATTTTAAGGGGATTATGCAATGTCTGCCTTACAGACAATATCCAAGATAAAGTATCTAGTTATTTTTGCTTACAAACATCCTTATTGCAATGTATTCTTCTCAATACTTACCCCAAAACATTTAATCTACTCCTTGAGCAGAAGTAAAAGACCAAGCATTCAACATGGCAAAACCATATCCTAGAACCTTTAACACCCCTTAGCTATTTAGATTCAGAATAAGAACACATTCAATTTGGAGACAAATAACAAAATACATGCTATAAAGCATTACTCATTTAAATCAACATGAAACTGATGAATTATGTGTATAAGACATTCAACATACAACTCATAAACTCACAAAATACCTAGAACAGAGCCACCAATGAGATTGTATCTGATTACAGCATCCAAAACTTGTCCAGTTTTCAACAACCACAAATGAGTGACATAGTCTACTTATATAGCAGGAGAGTGTACTCATCATAATTTAAAAGGCAAAATCAAGAATCCCTACTAGATACACTGCACCAGAAATGGCACCCAAAATATTGAATGCACCCAGGGAAAACAGAGGAGAGGATAGGTGAGCTCAGGATCTGTACCGCCATTTAAATTTTTTTGTCATAAACATGGTAGTCGGTCGCTTAACCATCGGCCCATGCCTCTGTATGTTTCCATTAACAGTTCAACTACCCGCAACTCCCCTTGGAAATTGTAGCAACGCACCCATGGAATTTTCCTGCTAAAAAATGGCCCCAGACACCAGCAAAATCCATCGCCGAAGGTTATTAAAACCTGACCATCGATCCATAATACATCGCTGAGATCAATGGCTCCAAAACATGCATGAAAAGTTGCCAGCCAGTGATATCGTGCTATGTAGGCACTACATACTTCTATCGTTGACTCCTCATCTTCTCCATTTTGCCATTTCACCCCTTGTATATGCAAAATACATATACATGCAACAACTTAATATACAAGGTGGACCCCACGCCAGTTTAGAACAAATTGAAAAAACTACTCGGGTCCGGCTTGTATCTCTTTCCTTTGTATATCCGTGATATACAACACATACATTCATACAAGCCGCGGACTTCAAATCATTATGCATCAGAATGTACCACCTTTTGAAATCTGGTTTGTATCCTTTTCATTGCACATCCGCTTGTATATCGGAATATATAAGCACTTTTATACACCCACGGACCTCAAATTTCATTCACTGCACTTGACACCTCCTCCGCATCTGGGTTGTATATCCTCTTTTGTATATTGGCTTGTATGTGCAAACATACAAGCGAATGCACATACAACTCGTAGGCCCCATTTCTGATGTTGACCGCCGCTGACCTGTTTGCATACTTTACCCTGTACATTCGATTGTTTATCCAAAATATACAATCCCAAACATACAAGGTGGACCTCAAAGTATTTCAAAATGCTATTATTTCTTTTGGTTGCGTCCACCTTGCACATCCCGCTTGTATGTCAATCCTGTATATGTAAACACTTTTGCACCTTCCCTTTATATGTCGAATACACAAACTCATTTGTATATACCTGCGGGCCCTACCATATGTACCTCGACTCTTGTATCCTTTGCTTGCCTGTGATCATTGTATATTCGAACATACATTGACCCCTGCATACAAACAGCGAATCTTTCCTGGAATATGCCTGCAATGTATATTCCATCCTTGTATATTTCTCCTTTGTATCTCCACATGCAACCTGATATACAAATTGGGAATATTCTGAGAATCTGCGAAAGATTCCTCCAATGTACATGCATTCTTTTGAGCCCGATATGCATATGGAAATGCATACAACTATAGAATATTTCTAGGAATCTATGAAAGATTCCCCCTTTGTATATGCAAACTCAATATGCATTTAAAATGCATATAACTCAATTCTTTATCATTTTGGAGGCCGATAGAGATTTCACAAGCCTACCAATATACAATTTGCCTATACATACACAAAAATTAGCATTTTTCTCAAGTGCGATAGGAAAAAGTGGTGAAACATTGCATAGGGATTGGTTGAGCTTTGAACACTAAAACATGAGGATGAGATTTAATAACCAGGAACCCACCACAGAAAGCCAACATCGGAATAGACAAAACAATGCAAGACCCTACAACTCAGAAATTTCAGGGTTTGAATGAGAAAATTTGTAAATACTTAGGCTTAAAACCCTAAACATAAATGAGTACCAAAAGCACCCATGGAATTTTTCCACTCAAAAATGGCCGCAGACACCAGGAAAATCCATCACCAGAGGTTATTAAAACCTGACTGTCGATCTATAATCCATTGTTGAGATCAACAGCTCCAAAACATGCATGAAAAGTTGCCAACCAGTGATATCGTGCCATGTAGGCACTACATACTTCTATCGCTAACTCCTCACCTTCTCCATTTTGCCATTTCAGCCCTTGTATATGCAAAATACATATACATGCAACAACTTAGTATACAAGGCGGACCCCACGCCAGTTTAGAACAAATTGAAAAAACTACTCAGGTCCATTTTGTATCTCTATCCTTTGTATATCCGCGATATACAACACATACATTCATACAAGCTGCAAACTTCAAATCATTATGCATCAGAATGTACCACCTTTTGAAATCTGGCTTGTATCCTTATCATTGCACATCGGCTTGCATATCGGCATATACAAGCACTTTTATACACCCACGGACCTCAAATTTCATTCACTGCACTTGACACCTCCTCCGCATCTGGGTTGTATATCCTCTTTTGTATATTGGCTTGTATGTACAAACATACAAGTGAATGCACATACAACTAGTAGGCCCCATTTCTGACGTTGACCGCCGCTAACCCGTTTGCATACTTTATCCTGTACATTCGATTATATATCCAGAATATACAATCCCAAACATACAAGGCAGACCTCAAAGTATTTCAAAATGCTATTAGTTCTTTTGGTTGCATCCACCTTGCACATCCCGCTTGTATGTCAATCCTGTATATGCAAACACTTTTGCACCTTCCCTTTGTATGCCGAATATACAAACTCATTTGTATATACCTGTGGGTCCTACCATATGTACCTCGGCCCTTGTATCCTTTGTTTGCATGTGATCATTGTATATCCGAACATACATTCATCCCTGCATACAAACAACGAATCTTTCCTGGAATATGCCTGCAATGTATATTCCATCCTTGTATATTTCTCCTTTGTATCTCCACATGCAACCCGATATACAAACCAGGAATATTCTAGGAATCTGTGAAAGATTCCCCCAATGTACATGCATTCTTTTGAGCCCGATATGCATTTGGAAATGCATACAACTGTAGAATATTCCTAGGAATCTATGAAAGATTCCCCCTTTGTATATGCAAACTCAATATGCATTTAAAATGCGTATAACTCAATTATTTATCATTTTGGAGGTTGATTGAGATTTCACAAGCCTGCCAATATACAATTTACCTATGCATACACATAACTTAGCATTTTTGTCAAGTGCGACAGGAAAAAGTGGTGAAACATTGTGAGGGGGCTGGTCGACCTTTGAACACTAAAACATGAGGATGAGCTTTAATAACCAGGAACCCACCACAGCAAGCCAGCATCAGAATAGACAAAACAATGCAAGACCCAATGACTCAAAAATTTTAGGGTTGGAATGAGAAAACCTACAAATGCTTAGGCTTAAAACCCTAAACATAAATGAGTACCAACATAGCCTCCGATTGGGGACATGCAGGTGCAAGACTGTAGCGAGGACCAGACTACTCCAGAGCAGACCAGACAAAACACAAAACTCAAAACACGACCAACTATAGAAGGCATGTATAAAATGTTTACACCTAATTTATAGTGTGCACATAAGGTACTCATTTATGAGAAAAAATCTTTAAGTAATTTACCGTGCACAGGCAATTCTAGTAGTTCACCATTTAGGACTTGGAGAAAGTAGGAATCACCTGCATGGATGTTACTAATTTGATATGGGCCAGTCCATAGTGGCTCAAATTTTCCATGTTTGCCCTTATCCTGGCTCCTTACATTCCACATAAGGACCAAGTCACCTATCTAAAACATTCTCTCTGTAGCCCTCTTATCAAATAGATACTTCACTTTTTGTTGTTTTCTGATGTTCGTTTGCTATGCTTCCCTTCTAATTTCATCTAGTGCAATTAACTGATTTATTCTTTCAATCATTGGGTCTCCGATCTCCTCATCGTTCCCTTGTATGAATTTGTACATAGGTAGGAGATTGTTCACAGGCAACTTAGTTGTTGTACCATAGACTAATTCAAAAGGTGACCTTCCAATTGCTCTTTTCACTGTTACCCTGTCAGCCCATAATGCCAACTTCAGCTTTGAATCCCAAGCCCTCTTGTTTTTATCTATCACCCTCTTGATGATTTTCATGAGACTTCTGTTGCTTGACTCTGCTTGACCATTTCCTTGTGGATGGTATGGTGATGTATGAGACAAATCAATTCCATAATTATTGCAAAAATCAATAAATTCACTAGACCTGAAGCACATAGCATTATCTGTGACTACCTTGGCTGGCACTCTAAATCTGATAACAATATGTTCTAAAATAAAATTCATCACCACTTTGCTTGTAGCTTTTTAAGGTGGAATGGCCTCAACCCATTTAGTGAAATAATCAGTAGCAACTAGAATCCAACTATGTCCTCCACTAGACTTTTCTGAGATTTCCCCTATAAAATCAATCCCCCATGGCTGAAATGGAGCTTCTACAGTTACAGTCCTAAGGGGCAATGCACCTTCATATTTTAACTTTCCCGAGAACCTTTGGCAAGGATCACTTTTTCTTACCATTATGTGTGTGTCTAGGAAGAGAGTTGGCCACGAGTAGCCTACTCTAAGAATTTTGTGGGTTGTAGTCTGGACAGTATATTGTCCACCACACACTCCATTGTGCATGTCACTTAGAATATCCCTGGCCTGATTTTCATCTATACACCTGAGTAGTACACCATCAGGATTCTTCCAATATAATTCTCCTTGAACAATGATGTATTTAATAACCTGCAGCTTCAAGGTCCTCTTCTGATTATCACTGAAGTGGGAAGGACAGTTCATATTTTGCAAATAATGTACAATGTCCTTATACCACTCAGATTCTTACATATTTAAAACTTCATTATGTACTACATTCACTTGGCATGCCTCTAGATTTGACTGTGTCATCAATTTTGCCAAAACTTGTCCTCTTACCAATTTTGTGATCTGTATTTCAATGTTGAACTCTTGCAATTTATTTATCCATCTGCATCTTCTAGTTACCTCATGTTGACTAAAAATATCTTTGACTACTGCATGAGGCACATATGCAACTATCTGAGAGCCTACTAAATACAGCCTAAAACTTTTGACTGCTCTAACCAGTGCATATGCTTGCTTCTCCATGATGTCATACTTTAACTCAGCAGCTTGCAATGACCTGCTAAAGAAAGCTACAGGTTGTTCAAAACCTTCTACATTTTTCTACAATAAGCATGCTGCAATAGTATGGAAAGAAGCAAATGAGAACAGCTGAAATGGCTTAGAAAAATTAGGAGATTTTAGCACAAGAGCCATCTTTATAGCCTCTTTAATATGCTGAAATGATTTAGTTGCCTCATCTTCCCATTTGACAGTTGCACCTTTCTTCAACATTTTAGAGATTTCTTTTGTGGTCTCTGTAAAGTTAGGCACAAATCTTCTAACAAAATTAATTTGCCCAAAGAAGGACTGAACACCTTTCACAGTTTTAGGCATCTGAATTTTGTCAATTACAGCCACCCTTTCAGGATCAATACTGACTCCATCCTTGGAAACAATGTGACCAAGCAATTTTCCTTCCACTACCCCAAAAGCACATTTCTTTGGGTTGAGTGAGATGCCATATTCCAATGCTCTAATAAAGACTTGTTCTAAGTGCTTGCAATGCTCCTCTTCCTTTTTTGAATAAGCTATCAAATCATCTTGATACACAACCAAGATTGACTCAATTAATCCTACGAAAGCAACATCCATAGCCCTCTGAAATGTGGCACCTGTATTTGTCAGCCCAAATGGCATTCTCACATATACATAGGTTCCCCATGGAGTGGTGAAAGCAGTCTTGAATTGTTCAGATTCCTTCACTTTCAACTGATTATACCCTAAAAATCCATCCATCATGGAATAAAGTTCACAACCAGTCACCTTCTACAACATATCTTCCATGTTTGGCAATGGATAATTGTCCTTCAAAGAAGACACATTCAGATTTCTAAAGTCTACACAAAGTCTAATGTCACCATTCTTTTTTCTAACTGGGACAAGGTTGGACACCCAAGTTGAGTGTCTGATGGGCATAATTATCCCAGCCTCCCTAAGCTTCATAAGTTCTTCTTGCATTTTAGGAGCTAAAGTTGGGTTGATAGGTCTTTGTTTTTGTCTAAATGGTTTAGCTCCAGGCTTCAAAGGGATTTCATGCTGGAATAAATCCTCTCTATAAGCTTTCAGGTCATCATATGACTAGGCAAAGACATGCTTATACCTTTTTAGTAATGCAATCAGCATAGCTCTGATATGTGGTTTGAGCTGTTTGCCAATATATACCTTTTGGGGGGCATGAGATGTCCCCAAGTTTATCTCCTCCAAATCATTCTTATTTGTTAGAGATGCCTTTGTAACAAATTGGTCCCTATGGTCAAAAGATCTCTCTAAAGCAACCAACCCTCTAGGGATTTTATTTGTCTTGAGTTGAATTACCTCCTTCCCTAAGAGAGTTTCTTTCCCATCCACAACCTCTACAAAGTTTTGAAAGTCCATTTCTTGGTTCTCATATTCATCAATACAGTGCAGAAATCTCAACAAATCTCTGTCATCTTCAAATACTTGCTAGCTGCATATGTTATCTTGTATTGTAGGTCTAAGTTTGACTTCAATATTTGTAACATCTGATAGAGTGATATCATCTATCCTTATGGCTACATTAGCTAGAAAGTCCGCCCTGACATTTTTTGATCTCTTAATCCAGTTTATTGAAAAAGCATCAAGCAATTCAATTTTGTCCCAAACAGCATGCTTATACTGTTTTAGTCTCTTATATTTTGATGCATACTCATCTCTGACTTGGGAAACAACTAACTCTGAATCTCCAAATACTTTGACCATCTTGATTCTATGCTTCAAAGCAACAATCAATCCTAACAACAGAGCCTCATACTCTGCAATATTATTTGTACAGGCAAACTTCAGCAAGAAGGAGAATTTCAGAAGCTTACCAGCTAGAGACAGAAATACAACTCCAGCACCAGAGCCTTCCTTCAAACAAGCTCCATCAAAATACATGGTCCACAGACTCTTTTGGTCAAGCTCCAGAATGCAAACATCTCTTCCTTAACTTTCTTTAACATCTGAGACAACCCTGAAATTCTCACAGTCGATGTCAACAAAACATATATGTTCCTCTGACTCTTGGTCCTCAACATTTTTTGATGATCTTTCTTCTCTAATCAATTTGACATCCCTACCATTCATTGGGATCATAGCATATGACAAGTCCAATTGCATACTCCCACCAATCAATGCTGCCCATTTTCTTGACAATAACATACTATATTGTGGCTTGATATTAACAACTATTATATTCATTTTGTAGGTTTTTTTTGGATATGCTGCGAATTTGAATTGCACATCTTTCATAATTCCAATGACAGGTACTTCTCTAGAATCCATGGCATAGCATTTCCCACATGCCTTATCTATCTTTAACCCAGCTTGCTGCATAATAGCCAAAGGCATGATGTTTGTTGATGCTCCAGAATCAAGCATACAATTCTTAATCACTTTTCCATTGATGACAACGGAGACATAAAATGGTTCAACCTGTGAAGGGCATTTTGTCATGGTCATCCCTAGATATACCTCAGGAATCTCATTTTCATCCATACACATAGCTTGTTTTCTACCCTGAGTCTCAATATTCTGATTAGCTTGACAGGGTACTCTTGAAATCAAGGACAATGTTTTATTTCTGAACTCCTCAACTTTCATCAGCTCCATCAATGGAACAGAGACTTTTACTAGGGATAAAACTTGAGTTACATGAAAAGGAACATAATTTTGTATAACAGTTGTGGCCTGGTCCATGGTCTTATTTTTATCATGAGATAATCCAGCCTTAATTTTTATAGCTCCTTGATTGTCATTTTTGATCTAAAATAATTTGTTTTGATCCTCAACTTGGGGAACTCTATTTTCTGGTCCTTGAGAATCATGACCTATTTTTTGCTCAAAATTTTCCTTATTATTGCTCCATTGCTTCTTTTGTGTCTCAGCTCCTTTATAACTATGCATTGGCTAGCTCGCAAAAGTATCCTCTAGTTGGTGTGAGTTGATTACCTGAGCTTTACCCCTAAGATTATAATTGCTTTTGACTTGAGCCACTGCTATAGCTATGAAGGCTCGAATCTCCTCATCAGATGGCCTCCTCAAATTATTCAAAAAATTGTGAGTCCTGAGCATAAGCATAATTATCTTCATAATCTTCATCACAGGGAAACTACTGGTAGATCTGAATCTCATTATCTATGCCTGCATCAACATCACGAGAGGGATACTCCCTGTTTGTAGACAGCATATTGACATTGTCATCTTCCATGCAATGTGGTTCATTGCATTCATCACAGGCCATGACATTGTTATATAGAGACTGAACAATCATACATTGTGACTGTGAGTGAGGCATTTGATATATTATGCACCATGCGGTGTCATCAACCATATTGACAGCCTTATTCAAAGGATCAGGTGTTTCTTTAACATTTTGAGCTCTTTGATTTTTATTGCTGTGTGGGAGGATGGGTTTACCATTATGCTAATTGGTATTATATGACATGTCATGTAATGATGGTCTTCTTTCTTGCCTTTGGTAAACCTATCTGGCAGGACCAATCCCCTTTTTGTTTTTAGCCATTCTATAGCTCATGTCCTTTAAAATACTTGTCAATTTATCCAATTTATCCTCAGAAGTAGATGCACTGCCTTGAACACCGTGAGATTTATTATTTGGATTTTGTAGAATTTTTACATCATCTCTTCTGTTTGTCTTACCATATGTTTTTCTGTTATTTTCAATATTAGTTGCAATTTTGAATGCATCCCTGAGGCTGTGAGGACCCTTGTCTCTTAATCCATAAGATGTTTTGGCATCAAAAACATTTATGTAGAGTACAATGCACATTGGCTAATTAGGCCTCAAGTGATGTGGCAATTTGTTTAACACCTTAGTGAATCTAGCATTGAAATCAGCAACTTGCTCGTTTGATCCTTTGGTAATGTCACCATATTGTTCTTTGAATATTCTCCTGAAGTCCTCCCATGATGAAACACTTCTGTCAGGTAGACCTTTGTACCATTCTCTGGCCTCATCAACTAGGGATTGCATAAATAATTTCATGAAAACATCTTCAAGCTCAACCTCAAAATTGTCCATGATATTCTTAAAAACTTTTACATGGTCTTCCCCTGACATAGTATTATTTCCTGAAAATTTAGGCACTTGCAACCTCACATGTTTGTCAATAGGATTTGGATAACCAGGAATGCCATCAAAAACAAGTTGTCTGAATCGGTCCAGCTACATCGGTTGTCTACCAAACTGATTAACATTGGCATTTCTATTTGCATTATGATTTCTTATATTATTTAATGGTATTCTAGTATTATTTGCATTCTATCTTTGATCATTGTGTTGATCCTAAACTTCTGCACTGGTTTCTCTGCATATTTGCATTTTCAAGGGTAGGAATTGAATCATTATGAGCAAATCCAGAGCTTGCACTTTCTGTCTCATGTCATCTCTGATTTTTACTGCCGACAAATATTCTAATTCTGCCCTAAGCTCTTGATTTCTTTAGCTAAATCCTCCTCTCTAGGCATAGATGAGAATGGTTTCATTATATTCTGATCATCATTATCATCTCTTGGGGATTCAGCTTCTTCAAATCTATCAGGGGAGTCATGAAAAGGGAGTTCTTGAAACACCTCCAATCTCATTCTCAATCCACCACCCTACTGTCTTTCATATACATTCTGGATTTTAGCTTCTATGTTTTAAAAATATGGTATTGTTCACTCTAAAGATCTAGGATTATCTTGAAAATTATCATTGCTTCTAGGAGAACCCTCCTGACTAGTTTGAAAAGTCCTTTTTTTCCTGTACATCATTTTTCTAGGTAATTCCTCAAATAGAGAATTACGCGGGGATCTTCTCCCTTGCATACAAATTTTTACTTTAACTGTTGGGAGATTAGTTCAGAGTCGCCACCTATAATTAGGAATTAATTTCCTTTTTTTAGACCAGGGTTCATACACAAAGCACTCCCCAGTAGAGTCACCAAATTTGTTGGTGACTTGGATGGGCACAAATTCACTAGGGATGAAAAGATAACAATTTCACCTCGATCCCCAGCGGAGTCGCCAAATCTGTTGGTGTTTTTCTCAGACTGGATGCTTATTCCCAGTAATCCCTACAAGGTAGCCAACATTGATAAATAGGATTCCCGAGCTAGGGGCCAACAGTACAGGAGATAGACTCTATAAATATCTCCCCTTCTTCTTTAAGCTCTATAGAACCAAAGGGGGTATTCCCTATTCAACATCTATGAAACGCATCTGTGAGCTAGCTGGGATGTTGACATTGAGTAGATAAATCCTCTCTTATGAAGACTAAAACTATGAGATAAGTGCAAAGGGGCTAGCTTTGGGCCTATATTCAGTTGTAGATAGAGGATTTTTGTTCTAAAACTACTTCTAATGTCCTAAAGGTTTGTATTTAAAGATTGAGTTTGATTTTATGTCTGTATGCAAAACTGAGACTTTGGGTTGCAACCAAGATACAAGAGCAGATTAGTGTCTATCCAGGGCTCGGAGTCAATAGACATATATATGTGAGTGTTTCTCACATACTTAAAACAACAATCAGATTTTAAGGGGATTATACAATGTCTGCCTTACAGACAATACCCAAGATAAAGTATCTAGTTATTTCTGCTTACAAACATCCTTATTGCAATGTATTCTTCTCAATACTTAACCCAAAACATTTAATCTACTCCTTGAGTAGAAGTAAAAGACCAAGCATTCAACATGGGAAAACCATATCCTAGAACCTTTAACACCCTTAGCTGTTTAGATTCAGAAGAAGAACACATTCAATTTGGAGACTAATAACAAAATACATGCTATAAAGCATTACTCATTTAAATCAACATGAAACTGATGAATTTTGTTTATAAGACATTCAACATACAACTCATAAACTCACAAAATACCCAGAACAGAGCCACCAATGAGATTGTATCCGATTACAACATCCAAAACTTGTCCAGTTTTTAACCACAAATGAGTGACAAAGTCTACTTATATAGCAGGAGAGTGTACTCAGCATAATTTACAACGTAAAATCAAGAATTAGTTCCAGATACACTACACCAAAAATGGCTCCCAAAATATTGAATGCACCCAGGGAAAATAGAGGAGAGGGAAGGTGAGCTCGGGATCTGCATCGCCGTTCAAAGATTTTTGTCATAAACTTGGTAGTTGGTCGTTCAACCATTGGCCCATGCCTCTATATGTTGCCATTAACGGCTCAACTACCCGCAACTCCCCTTGGAAACTATAGCAGTGCACCCATAGGATTTTCCCACTCAAAAATGGCCATAGACACCGGGAAAATACATCGCCAGAGGTTCTTAAAACCTGACCGTCGATCCATAATCCATCGCTGAGATCAACGGCTCCAAAACATGCATGAAAAGTTGCCAGCTAGTGATATCATGCCACGTAGGCATTGCATACTTCTATCACTGACTCCTCACCTTCTCCATTTTTCTATTTCGCCCCTTGTATATAAAAAATACATATACATGCACCAACTTAATATACAAGGCAGACCCCACGCCAGTTTACAACAAATTGAAAAAACTTCTCGAGTCTGGCTTGTATCTCTTTCCTTTGTATATCCACGATATACAACACATACATTCATACAAGCCACAGACTTCAAATCATTATGCAACAGAATGTACCACCTTTTGAAATCCAGCTTGTATCTTTTTCATTGCACATCAGCTTGTATATCGGCATATACAAGCACTTTTATACACCCATGGACATCAAATTTCATTCACTGCACTTGACACCTCCTCCACGTCTGGATTGTATATCCTCTTTTGTATATTGGCTTGTATGTACAAACATACAAGTGAATGCACATACAACTGGTAGGCCCCATTTCTAACGTTGACCGCTGCTGACCTGTTTGAATAAATTACCTTATACATTCGATTGTATATTCAGAATATACAATCCCAAACATACAAAGAGGACCTCAAAGTATTTCAAAATGCTATTAGTTCTTTTGGTTGCATCCACCTTGCACATCCCGCTTGTATGTCAATCCTGTATATGCAAACACTTCTACACCTTCCCTTTGTATGCCAAATATACAAACACGTTTGTATATACCTGCGGGCCCTACCATATGTACCTTAGCCCTTGTATCCTTTGCTTGCGTCTGATCATTGTATATCCGAACATACATTCACCCCTGCATACAAACAGCAAATCTTTCCTAGAATATGCTTGCAATGTATATTCCATCCTTGTATATTTCTCCTTTGTATCTCCACATGCAACCCGATATACAAATCGAGAATATTTTGGGAATCTGTGAAAGATTCCCCCAATGTACATGCATTCTTTTGAGCCCGATATGCATTTGGAAATGCATACAACTGCAGAATATTCTTGAGAATCTGTGAAAGATTCCCCCTTTGTATATGCAAACTCAATATGCATTTAAAATGCATATAACTCAATTCTTTATCATTTTGGAGGCCGATAGAGATTTCACAAGGCTGCCAATATACAATTTACCTATGCATACATAGAACTTAGCATTTTTCTCAAGTGCAACAGGAAAATGTGGTGAAACATTGCGTAGGGGTTGGTCGACCTTTGAACACTAAAACATGAGGATGAGATTTAATAACCAGGAACCCACCATAGAAAGCCAATATCAGAATAGACAAAACAATGCAAGACCCAATGACTCAGAAATTTTAGGGTTTGAATGAGAAAACCTGCAAACACTCAGGCTTAAACCCCTAAACATAAATGAGTACCAACAGCACCCATGGAATTTTTCTGCTCAAAAATGGCTGCAGACACCAGGAAAATCCATCACTGAAGGTTATTAAAACCTGACCGTCGATCCATAATCCATCATTGAGATCAACAGCTCCAAAACATGCATGAAAAGTTGCCAGCCAGTGATATTGTGCCACGTAGGCACTGCATACTTCTATCACTGACTCCTCACCTTCTCCATTTTGCCATTTCACCCCTTGTATATGCAAAATACATATACATGCAACAACTTAATATACAAGATGGACCCCACACCAGTTTAAAACAAATTGAAAAACTACTTGGGTCAGGCTTGTATCTCTTTCCTTTGTTTTTCTGAGATATATAACACATACAATCATACAAGCCGCGGAATTCAAATCATTATGCATCAGAATGTACCACCTTTTGAAATCTGACTTGTATCCTTTTCATTGCACATCGGCTTGTATATCGGCATATACAAACACTTTTATACACCCACAGACCTCAAATTTCATTCACTGCACTTGACACCTCCTCCGCGTCTGGGTTGTATATCCTCTTTTGTATATTGGCTTGTATGTGCAAACATATAAGCGAATGCACATACAACTGGTAGGCCCCATTTCTGACGTTGATCGCCACTGATCCATTTGCATACTTTACCTTATACATTCGATTGTATATCTGGAATATACAATCCCAAACATACAAGGCAGACCTCAAAGTATTTCAAAATGCTATTAGTTCTTTTGGTTGCGTCCACCTTGTACATCCCGCTTGTATGTCAATCCTATATACGCAAACACTTCTGCACCTTCCCTTTGTATGTCAAATATACAAACTCATTTGTATATACCTGCGGGCCCTACCATATGTACCTCAGCCCTTGTATCCTTTGCTTGCATGTGATCATTGTATACCCGAACATACATTTACCCCTGCATACAAACAGTGAATCTTTCCTGGAATATTCCTGCAATGTATATTCCATTCTTGTATATTTCTTCTTTGTGTCTCTAAATGCAACCTGATATACAAACTGGAAATATTCTAGGAATCTACGAAAGATTCCCCCAATGTACATGCATTCTTTTGAGGCCAATATGTATTTGGAAATGCATACAACTGTAGAATATTCCCAAGAATCTGTGAAAGATTCCCCCTTTGTATATGCAAAGTCAATATGCATTTAAAATGCATATAACTCAATTCTTTATTATTTTGGAGGTTGATAGAGATTTCACAAGCTTACCAATATACAATTTACCTATGCATACACATAACTTAGCATTTTTCTCAAGTACGACAGGAAAAAGTGGTGAAACATTGCGTAGGGGCTGGTCGACCTTTGAACACTAAAACATGAAGATGAGATTTAATAACCAGGAACCCACCACAGAAAGCCAGCATCAGAATAGACAAAACAATGCAAGACCCAACGACTCAAAAATTTTAGTGTTTGAATGAGAAAACCTACAAACGCTCAGGCTTAAAACCCTAAACATAAATGAGTACCAACAGCACCCATGGAATTTTTCCACTCAAAAATAGTCACAAACACTAGGAAAATCCATCGCCAAAGCTTATTAAAACTTGACCGTCGATCCATAATGCATCGCTAAGATCAACGGCTCCAAAACATGCATGAAAAGTTGCCAGCCAGTGATATCGTGCCACGTAGGCACTGCATACTTCTATCGCTGACTCCTCACCTTCTCCAATTTGCCATTTTGCCCCTTGTATATGCAAAATACATATACATGCAACAACTTAATATACAAGGCAAACCCCATGCCAGTTTAGAACAAATTGAAAAAACTACTCGAGTCCAGCTTGTATCTCTTTCCTTTGTATATCTGCGATATACAACACATACATTCATACAAGCCGCAGACTTCAAATCATTATGCATCAGAATGTACCACCTTTTGAAATCTGGCTTGTATCCTTTTCATTGCACATCAGCTTGTATATCGGCATATACAAGCATTTTTATACACCCACGGACCTCAAATTTCATTCACTGCACTTGACACCTCCTCCGTGTCCAGGTTGTATATCCTCTTTTGTATATTGGCTTGTATGCGCAAACATACAAGTGAATGCAGATACAACTGGTAGGCCCCATTTCTGATGTTGACCGCCGCCGACCTGTTTGCATACTTTACCCTGTACATTCGATTATATATCTGGAATATACAATCCCAAACATACAAGGCAGACCTCAAATTATTTCAAAATGCTATTAATTCTTTTGGTTGCGCCCACCTTGCACATCACGCTTGTATGTCAATCCTGTATATGCAAACACTTCTGTACCTTCCCTTTGTATGCCAAATATACAAACTCATTTGTATATACCTGCGGGCCCTACCATATGTACCTCGGCTCTTGTATCCTTTGCTTGCATGTAATCATTGTAGGTATGAACATACATTCACCCCTGCGTACAAACAACAAATCTTTCCTAGAATATGCCTACAATTTATATTACATCCTTGTATATTTCTCCTTTGTATCTCCACATGCAACCTGATATACAAACTGAGAATATTTTGGGAATCTGCGAAGGATTCCCCCAATGTACATGCATTCTTTTGAGCCTGATATGCATTTGGAAATGCATACAGCTGTAGCATAGATTCCCGCTTTGTATATGCAAACTCAATATGCATTTAAAATGCATATAACTCAATTCTTTATCATTTTGGAGGCCGATAGAGATTTCACAAGCCTACAATTATACAATCTACCTATGCATACACATAAATTAGCATTTTTCTCAAGTGCGACAGGAAAAAGTGGTAAAACATTGCATAGGGGCTAGTCGACCTTTAAACACTAAAACATGAGGATGAGATTTAATAACCAAGAACCCACCACAGAAAGCTAGCATCAGAATAGACAAAATAATACAAGACCCAACGACTCAAAAATTTTAGGGATTGAATGAGAAAACCTACAAACACTCAGGCTTAAAACTCTCAACATAAATGAGTACCAACATAGGCTCCGATTGGGGACGTGCATGCGCAAGACTGCAGCGAGGACCAGACTACTCCGGGGCAGACTAGACAAAACACAAAACTCAAAACATGATCGACTATACAAGGGATGTACAAAATATTTACACCTAATTTACAGTGTGCACATAAGGTACTCATTTATGAGAAAAAAGCTTTAAGGAATTTACCATGCACAGGCAATTCCAGTAGTTCACCATTTAGGACCTGGAGAAAGTAGGAATCACCTTCATGGATGTTACTATTTTGATATGGGCCAATCCATAGGGGCTCAAATTTTCCATGTTTTCCCTTATCCTGTCTCCTTGCATTCCACATAAGGACCAAGTCACCTATTTGAAACCTTCTCTCTATAGCCCTCTTATCAAATAGATACTTCACTTTTTGTTGTTTCCTGATGTTTGTTTGCTGTGCTTCCCTTCTAATTTTATCTAGTGCAATCAGCTGATTTATTCTTTCAGTCATTGGGTCTCTGATCTCCTCATCATTCCCTTGTATGAATTTGTACACTAGTAGGAGATTATTCATAGGCAACTTAGCTGCTACACCATATACTAATTCAAAAGGTGACCTTCCAATTGCTCTTTTCACTGTTAACCTGTCAGCCCATAATGCCAACTTCAGCTTTGAATCCCAAGCCCTCTTGTTTTTATCTATCTCCCTCTTGATGATTTTCATGAGACTTCTGTTGCTTGACTCTGCTTGACCATTTCCTTGTGGATGGTATGGTGATGTATGTTGCAAGTATGAGGTGAACCAGTGTTGTCATTGATGTCAACATACTCATATTGCATTGACAAGAAGGATTGGATGAGCTGTGTGCTGAGGATATTGAGAAAATTAGTCTCAGTCAGGAACAGTAAAGAATAGTGATGAGAAGAAGGCAAATGTACTGTATAGGATGCGAACCGGAGGATGCGGATTAAAGGGTTTGTATATATGAGTCTTGAGATGCTTCAGTTAAGATTTCAGAGGTCCGCATGAAGATCTGAAGGAGTTGTGGCTGTCGGTGTAGAACCGGTTCCGGCAAGTATTCAGAGGTGACAGAGGATCACAAAAAGGTCCGGTGAGGTCCGGAACTGTATAATCCTAATCTGCAGATTGGAAGGAGTCTTTGAGATGTCCTTGTGATGTGCCATCTCGAGTTGTGTATAATTTGGAGGTCCGAAAGTTCCTCCTGCACTATGACAGTGGCGACAGACAGTGTTCTTGAAGTTCCAGATAAGGAGGATAAGAGATTTCAGTAAGTAAAGGAAATGCGGACATACCTGGTCATTCAGGCAGGCTTGTGAAGGTTCTTGGATCATGTTGAGGTTATGTTGTTGGTCCGCATTGATAGTAGAGCCTAGAATTGAAGATATTCTTCCGGATGAAGTTCTTGCTCTGTTTAGCCGACCGGATGAGTTGTTCATCCTGCGAATGTTCTTGTGGTGGCCGACCGGATGTGTTATTCATCTTGCGGATACTCTTATGGTTGTTTGCCGACTTAGATGTTTGTTCCTAAGTTGATGTCATGTATAAATAACGGTTTGTGAGTTCATTTCGAAGTGTGGATTGTGTGGATGAGTGTGGCATAGCGAAGTGAAGTGCGAAAGGTAGAGCAGAGGTTTTTGGGCTTAAATGGAACTGATCCGGACATGGTAGAGATGTCATTCTCCAGTTCAAGATTGTGATTCTTATCACTTTGTAGACAGTGTGTCTCCTTGTAGGCAGTGGGCCTCTTTGTGAGCAGTGTGCTCGGGCAGTGAGCCCTAATTGGCAAGTGCCATTCTTTTTCTTATTCTTCTAACAGAGAATAATCCTTGGGTTAATCACCCCGTGGTTTTTCCCTTAACCGGGTTTTCCACGTCAAAATCTTGGTGTTCAATGAGTTGATGTTTATCTGCTCTTGTGTTTATGTATTATGCTTTCATGGATGATTAATTGATATGCTGTTAACTAACAACGAAGAATCAAGTGTTTGAAAGAACAAGAAGTTTTATACAACTGATTCACCCCCCCCTCTTAGTTGTATGCCTTAAATCCAACAATGTATTCACCAGACCTGAAGCACATAGCATTATCTATGACTACCTTGGCTGGACTCCAAATCTGACAACAATATGTTCTAAAATAAAATCCATCACCACTTTGCTTGTAGCTTTTTTAGTTGGAATGGCCTCAACCCATTTAGTGAAATAATCAGTAGCAACTAGAATCCAACTATGTCCTCCACTAGACTTTTCTGAGATTTCCCCTATAAAATCAATCCCCCATGGCTAAAATGGAGCTTCTATAGTTACAGTCCTAAGGGGCCATGCATTTCATATTTTAACTTTCCTAAGAACCTTTGGCAAGGATCACATTTTCTTACCATTCTATGTGTGTCTGAGAAGAGAGTTGGCCACCAGTAGCCTGCTTTAAGAATTTTGTGGGCTGTAGTCTGGGCAGTATAGTGTCAACCACACACTCCATTGTGCATGTCACTTAGAATATCCCTAGCCTGATTTTCATCTATACACTTGAGTAGTACACCATCAGGATTCTTTCAATACAATTCTCCTTAAACAATGATGTATTTAATAGCCTGCAGCTTCAAGGTCCTCTTCTGATTATCACTGAGGTGGTAAGGACAATTCATATTCTACAAATAATGTACAATGTCCTTATGCCACTTAGATTCTAACATATGTACAACTTCATTATGCACTACATTCACTTGGCATGCCTCTAGATTTAACTGTGTCATAAATTTTGCCAAACCTTGTCCTCTTACCAATTTTGTGATCTGTATTTCAATGTTGAACTCCTGCAATTTATTTATCCATCTGCATCTTCTTACAGTTACATCCTGTTGAGTAAAAATATCTTTGACTACTGCATGAGGCACATATGCAACTATCTGAGAGCCTACTAAATATGGATTGAAACTTTTGATTGCTCTAACCAGTGCATATGCTTGCTTCTCCATGATGTCATACTTCAACTCACTAGCTTGCAATGACCTGCTAAAGGAAATGCAATAGTATGGAAAGAAGCAAATGAGAACAGCTGAAATAGCTTAGAAAAATGAGATTTTAGCACATGATCCATCTTTATAGCCTCTTTAATATGCTGAAATGATTTAGTTGCCTCATCTTCCCATTTGAAAGTTGCACCTTTCTTCAACATTTTAGAGATTTCTTTTGTGGTCTTTGCAAAGTTAGGCACAAATCTTCTAACAAAATTAATTTGCCCAAAGAAGGACTGAACACCTTTCACAGTTTTAGGCATCTAAATTTTGTCAATTGTAGCCACCCTTTCAGGATCAACCCTGACTCCATCCTTAGAAACAATGTGACCAAGCAATTTTCCTTCCACTACCCCAAAAGCACATTTCTTTTAGTTAAGTGAGATGCCATATTCTAATGCTCTAATAAAGATTTGTTCTAAGTGCATGCAATGCTGCTCTTCCTTTTTTGAATAAGCTATCAAATCATCCTGATACACAGCAAAGATTGAGTCAATTAATCCTACAAAAGCAACATCCATAGCCCTTTGAAATGTGGCACCTGCATTTGTCAGCCCAAATGGCATTCTCACATATACATAGGTTCCCCATGGAGTGGTGAAAACAGTCTTGAATTGTTCAGATTCCTTCACTTTTACTTGATTATACCCTAAAAATCCATCCATCATGGATAAAAGTTCACAGCCAATCACCTTTTGGAACATAGCTTCCATGTTTGGCAATGTATAAGTGTCCTTCAAAGAAGACACATTTAGATTTCTAAAGTCTACACAAAGTCTAATGTCACCATTCCTTTTTCTAACCGGGACAATGTTGGACACCCAAGTTGAGTGTGTGATGGGCATAATTATCCCAGCCTCCCTAAGCTTCCTAAGTTCTTCTTGTATTTAAGGAGATAAAGTTGGGTTGATAGGTCTTTGTTTTTGTCTAAATGGTTTAGCTCCAGGCTTCAAAGGGATTTCATGCTGGAATAAATACTCTCTATAAGCTTTCAGGTCATCATATCTCCAGGCAAAGACATGCTTATACCTTTTTAGTAATGCAATCATCATAGGTCTGATGTGTGGTTTGAGTTGTTTGCCAATATATACCTTTTTGGGGCATGAGATGTCCCCAAGTTTATCTCCTCCAAATCATTCTTATTTGTTGGAGATGCCTTTGTAACAAATTGGTCCCTATGGTCAAAAGCTCTTTCTAAAGAAACCAACCCTCTAGGGATTTTATTTGTCTTGAGTTAAATTACCTCCTTCCCTAAGAGAGTTTCTTTCCCATCTACAATCTCTACAAAGTTCCAAAAATCTATTTCTTGGTTCTCATATTCATCAATACAATGCGGAAATCTCAACAAATCTCTGTCATCATCAAATACTTGCTAGTTGCATATGTTATCTGGTATTGCAGGTCTAAGTTTGACTTCAACATTTGTAACATCTAACAAAGTGATATCATCTGGCCTTATGGCTACATTAGCTAGAAAGTCTGCCCTGACATTTTTTGATCTCTCAATCCAGTTTATTGAAAAAGCATCAAGCAATTCAATTGTATCCCAAACAACATGCTTATACTGTTTTAGTCTCTTATTTTTTGATGCATACTTATCTCTGAATTGGGAAACAACTAACTCTAAATCTCCAAATACTTTGAGCATCCCGATTCCATGCTTCAAAGCAACATTCAATCCTAACAACAGAGCCTCATACTCTGTAATATTATTTGTACATGGAAACTTCAGCAAGAAGGAGAATTTCAGAAGCTTACCAGTTGGAGACAGAAATACAACTCTAGCACTAGAGCCTTCCTTTGAACAAGCTCCATCAAAATACATGGTCCAAAGACCCTGTTGGTCAAGATCTGGAATGCAAACATCTCTCCCTTCACTTTCTTTAACATCTGAGACAACCCTAAAATTTTCACAGTCGGTGTTAACAAAACATATATGTTCCTCTGACTCTTGGTCCTCAACATTTTCTGATGATCTTTCTTCTCTAATCAATTTGACATCCCTGCCATTCATTGGGATCATAGCATATGACAAGTCCAATTGCATACTCCCACCAATCAACGTTGCCCATCTTCTTGACAATAACATACTATATTGTGGCTTGATATCAACAACTGTTATATTCATTTTGTAGGTTTTTTCTGGATATGCTGCCAATTTGAAATCCACATCTTTCATAATTCCAATGATAGGTACTTCTCTAGCATCCATGGCATAGCATTTCCCACATGCCTTATCTATCTTTAACCCAACTTCCTGCATAATAGCCAAAGGCATGATGTTTGTTGATGCTCCAAAATCAAGCATACAATTCTTAATCACTTTTCCATTGATGACAAGGGAGACATAAACTGGTTCAACCTGTGAAGGGCATTTTGTCATGGTCATCCCTAGATATATCTCAGGAATCTCATCTTCATCCATACACATAGCTTATTTTCTACCCCGAGTCTCAATATTCTGATTAGCTTGAAAGGGTACTCCTGAAATTAGGGACAATGTTTTATTTCTGAACTCAACTTTCATCAGCTCCATCAATGGAATAGAGACTTTTACTTGGGAGAAAACTTGAGTTATGTCAAAAGGAACATAATTTTGTATAATAGTTGTGGCTTGGTCCATGGTCTTATTTTTATCCTAAGATAATCCAACCTTAATTTTTACAGCTCCTTGACTATCATTTTTGATCTGAAAAACTTTGTTTTGATCCTCAACCTAGGGAACTCTATTTTCTAGTCCTTGAGAATCATGACCTATTTTTTGCTTAAAAATTTTCTTATTATTGCTCCATTGCTTCTTTTGTGTCTTAGCCCCTTTATAAATATGCACTAGCTGGCTTGCAAAAGTATTCTCTAGTTGGTGTGAGTTGCTTACCTGAGCTTTACCCCTGAGATTATAATTGCTTTTGACTTGAGCCACTGCTATAGCTGTGAAGGCTCGAATCTCCTCATCAGATGACCTCCTCAAATTATTCAAAAAATTGTGTGAGTCCTGAGCATAAGCATAATTATCTTCATCATCTTCATCACAGAGAAACTGCTGGCAGATCTAAATCTCATTATTTATGCCTGCATCAACATCACGAGAGGGATACTCCCTATTCGTAGACAGCATATTGACATTGTCATCTTCCATGCAATATGGTTCATTGCATTCATCACAGTCCACGGCATTGTTATATAAAGACTGAACAATCATACATTGTGACTGTGAGTGATGCATTTGACATATTATGCACCATGGGGTGTCATCAACCATATTGACAGCCTTCTTCAAAGGATTAGGTGTTTCTTTAACATTTTGAGCTCTTTGATTTGTATTGCTGTGAGGGAGGATGGGTTTACCGTTATGCCAATTGGTATTATATGGTATGTCATGTAATGATGGTCTTCTCTCTTGCCTTTGGTAAACCTATCTATCAGGACCAATCCCCTTTTCATTTTTAGCCATTCTATAGCTCAAGTCCTTGACAATAGTTTTCAATTTATCCAATTTATCCTTACAAGTAGACGCACTGCCTTGAACACCATGAGATTTATTATTTGGATTTTGCAGAATTTTTACATCATCTCTTCTGTTTGTCTTACCAGATGCTTTTCTGTTATTTTCAATATTAGTTGCAATTTTGAATGCATCCCTGAGGCTGTGAGGACCCTTGTCTCTTAATCCATAAGATGTTTTGGCATCAAAAGCATTTATGTAGAGTACAATGCACATTGGCTCATTAGGCCTCAAGTGATGTGGCAATTTGTTTAACACCTTAGTGAATCTAGCATTGAAATCAGCAACCTGCTCGTTTGATCCTTTGGTAATGCCAGTGAATTCATTAATGAAGAAGCTTGGGTCAGTTTTGTCACCATATTGTTCTTTGAATATTCTCTTGAAGTCCTCCCATGATGAAACACTTCTGTCAGGCAGACCTTTGTACCATTCTCTGGCCTCATCAACTAGGGATTGCATAAATAATTTCATGAAAACATCTTCATGCTCAACCTCAAAATTGTCCATGATATTCTGAAAAAATTTTACATGGTCTTCCCCTAACACAGTATTATTTCCTAAAAATTTAGGCACTTGCAGCCTCACATGTTTGTCAATAGGATTTGGATAACCAGGAATGCCGTAAAAAACAAGCTATTTGAATATGTCCAGCTGCATCGGTTGTCTACCAAACTGATTAGCATTGGCATTTCTATTTGCATTATGATTTCATACATTATTTAATGGTATTCTAACATTATTTGCATTCTATCTTTGATCATTTTGTTGATCTTGAACTTCATTTCTACGCTAGTTTCTCTGCATATTTACATTTTCAAGGGTAGGAATTGAATCATTCTGAGCAACTCTCAGAGCTTGGACTTTCTGTCTCATGTCATCTCTAATTTTTACTGCCTGCAAATATTCTAATTTTGCCCTTAAGCTCTTGATTTCTTCAGCTAATTCCTCCTCTCTAGGCATAGATGAGGATGCTTTCATTATATTTTGATCATCATTATCATCTCTTGGGGATTCAGCTTCTTCAAATCTATCAAGGGAGTTATGAAAAGGGAATTCTTGAAACACCTTCGATCTCATTCTCAATCCACCACCATGCTGTCTTTCATATACATTCTAGATTTCAGCTTATGTGTTTAAAAAATATGGTATTGTTCTCTCTGAAGATCCAGGATTATCTTGAATATTATCATTACTTCTAGGAGAACCCTCCTGACTAGTTTGAACAATCCCCTTTTTCTTGTACATCATTTTTCTGGGTAATTCCTCAGACAGAAAATTATGCAGGGATCTTATCCCTTGCACACAAATTTTTACTTTACCGGTTGGGAGATTAGTTCGGAGTCGCCACCTATAATTAGGAATTAATTTCTTTGTTTTAGACTAGGGTTCATACACAAAGCACTCCCCAGTAGAGTTGTGAAATATGTTGGTGACTCGGATTGGTACAAATTCACTAGGGATGAAAAGATAACACTTTCACCTCGATCCCCAGTGGAGTCTCCAAATCTATTGGTGTTTTTCTCAGAGTGGATGCTTATTTCCAGTAATCCCTACAAGGTAGCCAACATTGATCAACAGGATTCCTAGGCTAGGGGCCAACAGTACAGGAGATAGACTCTATAAATATCTCCTCCTCTTCTTTAAGCTCTGTAGAACCAATGGGGGTATTCCTTATTCAACATTTATGAAATGCATCTATGAGCTAGCTGGGATGTTGACACTAAGTAGATAAATCCTCTCTTATGTAGACTAAAACTGTGAGATGAGTGCAAAGGGGCTGGATTTGTGCCTATATTTAGTTGTAGACAGAGGATTTTGGTCCTAAAACTACTTCTAATGTCCTAAAGGTTTGTATTTAAAGATTTTTTGTGTGGTTACACAACACGCCCCATTTTAACTTATCAAAACAGGGACCCAACTTTTGGCTTGGCTTGTGTTGTCTGCTTTCTGGCGGTTTGGTAAAAATGAGTCAGGTGCATCATCATCATGATATTCGATGAGGTTGGTCGTCATCATGAGGTCAGTTTGTCAAAGTTCATATTTTGTTTCTATGACCTCATATTTAGAAAGAGCTTGAAATTCCATGCAGGTTTGCCTTTTACATCACCTGAAAATTCGTCCATATGAGGGAGTTATGAGCAGTCAAAGTTTTGGTCAAACTTGATAATCGCAAGTGATCATCATATTTGTATCCTCAGTCATGTTGTCAAGGTCATCCTGATTTTGATCTATCACCTGATAAAAATCATGCAGTCCCAATATCCAGACGTCAATCTTAGGTGATAGTGCCCTTTACCCGTCAAATGACCTTAGGCGCATCGTGAGCATCAGGTTTTGAGTGTAACCCGATATTTCAAATTATACGAGCATCATGATATTATAACATCACCTGATATTATAATATCATGCTGATATTATAATATCACCCTGCTTAGAAAGTCCACCATCTGCATATTTGCATGCACATGTCAAAGTCCTATCGGAGGGTCATCATCCTGATCTTTCAAGAGAGGGTCATATGTGCTGATATTCGCTAATATGATGATGACGTCATCATATCCTCCTGATTTCCTTTTGCATGATCATGATGATCACCCTATCTTTTAAGGGGGTGATACTCTCAGCAGTAGGATCATATTCTAAATATCACCCTAGCGCTAACCTGATGATGACCTCAACTCATCCTCATGCTCCGAAGATGGAATATGATGGTTACGTTATCATGATATTCGATGAGGAGGATCATCATATTTTTATGCTGTCATGTTGTCAAGATCATCATGATCTTGTTTGTCTACCTGATATTTCGTAATGTCCTCCTGCCGAGAAATATGACCTTATGCAAATATCCTGATGACGTCATCCTAATCTGATAAACGAAGAAGCAAATATCAGGATGACATCATCATCACATTTCTCCTTCGGCAGGATATTTTCCAAAACATGATCCGGTTCGTGAATATGACGATGACGTCATGTTCTAAGTTTAACAAAAGCCCCGGATATCCTGATGATCATCATCATCCTGATCTTTTAAGAGGGTTACCTTGGCCGCAAAGGGGTCATATTACATTCACCACCTGATCATCTTCCTTAGGTGACCTGATATTACATTTATCCCCTGATCTTAACTAAACATGACGGTGACATCATCTTTTGCATTTTAATGAAGCCCGGATATGACGATGACGTCACCATCATATTCCTTTCCTCAGCAGCAGGATCATATTTCATATCCTCCTATTTTCCTTCGACATGATGATGATGACGATGTCATTCTTTTCCCCAATATACAGAAGCGAAACATGACGGTGACATCATCTGGACATTCGGAAGGGGGAGCATCATATTTCCAAAATATCATGCAGATGAAAGTTTTAAGTCTCGCTGTCGGCCTTATCTTGAGTTATCATGCCGATAGAACATGTCTTCCCGATGGATGGACATCATCATGATTTTTGGCGTCGGTATAAGTTTAACCGCCGGCCTAATGTAAAATTGTCATCCCGACCGTGTGTAGTCACGCTGATACATACATGCATCATATACAGAGCCAGATTCGAAGGAAGGTTAAAGGTAGTTTTTTCCTTGTATATGTTGCGATACATGATCATATTTGGAGCCCGATATACAAGGAAATGGGCGGGAAAATGAAACGATGGTTGACCCGAGTTTTTTGATGCTGTTTAGGCATTTAGTGCATATTTTCCACTGATTTGAAGCCTGATTGCCTGTAGCTGCATATTTTGAGGCCTGTTTAATAAAATGTTTTACTTCCTGTTGTTTATCCACATGATGATGAACTTAATGTTTGTCTGTTTATTTGCAGGAAGTCATGATGCTGTTAGAGCTGTTGCTGAGCATTGTATGGTTGCACATGGAGGCAACATGAACTAGAAATGAGGAGGATATTGTCAAATATGTTGTTTGCCAGCTGGAGACCTATAATGAGACACTGTAGGACAGAAAGAATAAGCTAGACTACAGCAGGGATAAGTATGAAGCACACAAACACGTCATCATCAAGGCAAAGACTCAAGATGGCAGAGGAATAGATCAGGTTGTGTAGGCATACAAACAGATCCAAAGCAGCATGCAACCCCATATGCAACAACGTCATCATCCGGATAGCGAAAGTTTAGAAAGCGATACACATGATGATGACCCGCATGCATCAGATGAAGAGCATGATGAAGATACATCATGAGGGGGGGAGTATCTTGCATATGCAGTATAGATAGTTGCCAGCTGGCAACTTGTGCCTTTTTGTAAAATTGACAAGTCATGAAGTGATGACCGTTGATTTGTATTGACATATTTGATCCGTGGATCTTTTGTAACGGATTCCTCACCTTATTCTATAAAAGGTGGTGGAATGCCTTGTTATATTCATTCGAAACTTAATTGAAATTTGATTGCTGAAGTATTCAGGACTTATTTCAAAGCTGCTGTATATGTACATGTCTTTTGCATACTTAATGAAAGGGAAGAGTATTTTGATTACAAATCTTCGTAAATCTTGAGTAATCTGTGTCTGAATTCTGGATATGTGCTTTGATTTGCTGCATCCCTTGGAGTGCTCATCATGTTGCATGTATTGTTTTCATTCATTATCCTCTAAAGTTTGCATCAACTGTATCTAGCTGTGGAATGTCCTGGTGAACATATGGTTTGATTTCTTCTCCTCATGACAGTATCAAGCATGTATGTGGATCAAAAGCTAAAGGTTCAACTTAATTAGAAGCATTTCCTTTAATTTCTTTCAATTTCATAGCATCCCACTATCACAATTGCAAATAAACTGATAATCTTAAGCAAACAACAGAGAAATATGCTGAAATCCCGTAGGTAACTGAAAATCATTAGCATATTTGAGTTAAATGCATGCAGTATTGAAAATATCATGCAAAGAATTGCAAATTATGGTAGAAATCATGCAAATATCAGCCTGTAGGCACATTATTTGACTGAATTCACAGTGCAGAGGTAGAATTGTTGGAGATTTATGCAGGGCAGACATACAGAGCAGGATATTTGAAGAAATAATGATGAACTTTGCAGAAATACGTAAGGCCCCTAAATGGAAAACAGCAACACACATCAACCACTGAGTAACGTCAGTAGATTAAGACCTAATCAACGGAGACTTGGGATCATGAATTCTCTGAATTCATCGTATCTTTCAAGATGAGTAAAGGTTGTTGTGTAACTTTTATTCTATGTTTGTGAATGACATCAACATCATGATCAACAAGATTGAGTTTGATTTTATGTTTGGATGCAAAACTGAGACTTTGGGTTGCAACCAAGATACAAGACCAGATCGGTGTCTATCCAGGGCTCGGAGTCAATAGACATATATATGTGAGTGTTTATCACAGACTTAAAACAACAATCAGATTTTAAGGGGATTATGCAATGTTTGCCTTACAGACAATACCCAAGATAAAGTATCTAGTTATTTCTGCTTACAAACATCCTTATTACAATGTATTCTTCTCAATACTTAACCCAAAACATTTAATCTACTCCTTGAGTGGAAGTAAAAGACCAAGCATTCAACATGGGAAAACCATATCCTAGAACCTTTAATACCCTTAGCTATTTAGATTCAGAAGAAGAACACATTCAATTTGGAGACAAATAAAAAAATATATGCTATAAAGCATTACTCATTTAAATCAACATGAAACTGATGAATTTTGTTTATAAGACATTCAACATACAACTCATAAACTCACAAAATACCCATAACAGAGCCACCAATGAGATTGTATCCGATTACAGCATCCAAAACTTGTCCAATTTTCAACAACCACAAATGAGTGACACAGTCTACTTATATAGCAGGATAGTGTACTTAGCATAATTTACAAGGCAAAATCAAGAATCAGTGCCAGATACACTGCACCAGAAATGGCACCCAAAATATTGAATGCACCCAGGGAAAATAGAGGAGAGGGAAGGTGAGCTCAGGATCTGCACCGCCGTTCAAAGATTTTTGTCATAAACGTAGTAGTTGGTTGTTCAACCATCGGTCCATGCCTCTGTATGTTGCCATTAATGGCTCAACTACCCGCAGCTCACCTTGGAAACTATAGCAGCACACCCATAGAATTTTCCCGCTCAAAAATGGCCGCAGACACCAGGAAAATCCATCGCCAGAGGTTATTAAAACCTAACCGTCGATCCATAATCCATCGCTGAGATAAATAGCTCCAAAACAAGCATGAAAAGTTGCCAGCCAGTGATATCATGCCACATAGGCACTGCATACTTCTATCGCTGACTCCTCACCTTCTCCATTTTGCCATTTCACCCCTTGTATATGCAAAATACATATACATGCAACAACTTAATATACAAGGCGGACCCCACGCCAATTTACAACAAATTGAAAAAACTACTCGGGTCTGGCTTGTATCTCTTTCCTTTCTATATCTGCGATATACAACACATACATTCATACAAGCCGCAGACTTCAAATCATTATGCATCAAAATGTACCACCTTTTGAAATCTAGCTTGTATCCTTTTCATTGCACATCAGCTTGTATATCGGCATATACAAGCACTTTTATACACCCACGGACCTCAAATTTCATTCACTGCCGTTGACACCTCCTCTGCGTCTGGGTTGTATATCCTCTTTTGTATATTGGCTTGTATGTGCAAACATACAAGCGAATGCACATAAAACTAGTAGGCCCCATTTCTGACGTTGACCACCGCTGACCCGTTTGCATACTTTACCCTATATATTCGATTGTATATCCAGAATATACAATCCCAAACATACAAGGTGGACCTCAAAGTATTTCAAAATGCTATTAGTTCTTTTGGTTGCGTCCACCTTGCACATCCCGCTTGTATGTCAATCCTGTATATGCAAACACTTCTGCACCTTCCCTTTGTATGCCGAATATACAAACTCGTTTGTATATACCTGTGGGCCCTACCATATGTACCTCGGCCCTTGTATCCTTTGCTTGCATGTGATCATTATATATCCGAACATACATTCACCCTTGCATACAAATAGCAAATCTTTCTTGGAATATGCCTGCAATGTATATTCCATCCATGTATATTTCTCCTTTGTATCTCCACATGTAACCTGATATAGAAACTGGGAATATTCTAGGAATCTGAGAAGGATTCCCCCAATGTACATGCGTTCTTTTGAGCCTGATATACATTTGGAAATGCATACAACTGTAGAATATTCTTGGGAATCTATGAAAGATTCCCCTTTGTATATGCAAACTCAATATGCATTTAAAATGCATATAACTCAATTGTTTATCATTTTGGAGGCCGATAGAGATTTCACAAGCCTGCCAATATATAATTTACCTATGCATACACAGTGTTACTGCCTACATAAACAGTCAGGTTTCAAGCAATAAATATGTAGGCACCTTCGCAAAAAATCCAAAAAATTCTAAGTCAGGGAGGATCACCCTGATTTTCTTGCGGGGGGGTGATATTTCAAATATCGGGTTATCTTAGTTAAGATCAGCCTGATGCTATTTTATCACCTCATGTTCGTTCATCACCCCAATGTGCGGATGTCAATTTTATGTGGGGGTTATATCTACCTGTTTGCCAACCTGATATTCTGATAAGGGAGTGTTATTTCTAAATATCAGTCATATTTGAAGATCACGCTGATGTTACAACAATGCTACAGTCCACCTTGATATTTTGCGGGGGGGTGATATTTCAAATATCAGGTGATCTTACAAATATCACCCTTGCTGCTGAGTGTCCCCTTGATATTGCAATGCGACGGTGATGTCATCAGGATCGATGGGGTGCATCATGTGGTCTTCGGCATGATACTATCAGCAGGTGTGTTAGAGGTCCCCCCGATCATTGATTAGGATATGTGGAGGATGATGGCATGAGCAAGTACATGATATTTCTCATTAGAGTGATTTTTTGATGGGAGTGATATGTCCATATCAGGGTGATTTCAAATATTAGGTTGTGCCGACAAGTGTGGTCATCCAGTTGATTTTTCCCGCAGGGTGATGTGAGATATCAAGGTGATGTTTCATATTGGGCGAACATGCAGGTGGTTCACCAATATTGGAGGTCAAGCCGACGGGGTATCATGTAGGAGGCAGTATCATCTAGATGAGGGGATATGATGATGAGGTTTATATTGGTGTCGTCGGGAGCAAAATCGCCGACTATCATCTTTCGGTGTGATCATGCATATAAAGTGTAGGGCAGGTCACCACGGGGTGCATGTGGGATAATTAGTTCCCACATGATTTGAAATATCAAGGTCAAGGTCATATTTAATGGTGGGAAATTTCTAAAGTGACCTGTACACTACATTCCCGAGGCCGCGGGTTGGTACGCCATTGATGGCGGATGTTACAAAGGTATGGATGATGGCGTAGATGGATCAACTACCCGATTGGAGATGTGAATCCCTAGGCGGTGGCGCAGGGCTTGAGACCTCCCTGTCTCCTCTCACTGCTGCATTCAATGTTGAGCACCATTTTTCTCATGATGTACTGTATCTGGCGATTTCTGAGTGAACCATGTACTTTAGTGCTGAGTGCACCTTCCTTGCTATATATAGCGGACTGTGTTGCTCATTTGTAGGTTGTTGAAGACTTGCGTAATTTTTTGTGTGAATAATGAAATACAGAGCATTTCCTATCTGTTGTATCTTTATGGAGTTTATGAGTTGCATATGAAGTGTATCTTGCACATATATTCAATTTCTTGTCATTGTATATGAAAAATGCATTATTGCATGTGCTTATCTGTTTGTCTCCATTTGTTGTATGCATTTTCTTCTTTTGAATTTGGTTGCTAAGGGTTTCTTAGATTCTAGGGTATAGTCTTGCTGTACCACATGCTTAATCTGTAACTTCCATTCAAGGAGTGGATTAAATTGTTTTAGGTTAAAGTGTGGAGAAGATTGTATGTGAGCTGGGATATTCATAAGTAGAGACAGTTAAATACTTATCCTTGGGTGGTGTTTATAAGGTAAGCATCAGTCTTAACCCCTTGAAACTCGAATGCCAGTTGTAAGTCATTCTCATGTATACATCTATTTGACTCCTTGCCCTGAGATAGGCAACGGTCTGCCCCTGTGAAGTAGTTATGATCCAAAATCCCTGGCTTGCATCCAAACTACCAAATTCAAATCATTCCATTATTCCAACCTGTTAGTTTGTAGTAGGATTAGGAACCCCTGCATGCTCTCATACCTAACCAGTGATACATGTCCAAGAATGTTGCCACCTTGTGATTTATCACACAAATCTTGGTTCTAGAGTGAGAGTATTCTGCCTATTATTGTAAAGCTAAATCTCTCTATCATTGGGCTAGTTAGTCATTAGAAGATGATGCTAGGGTTTGGTTTTCAGACCTGCCTGTATGTTCAGTTTCTTCATTGGTAGATTTAGAAATTGCATTCCTAGAGCAGTTTGGTGAAAGAGTTGATTTAACCTCATTGATCATACACTTCATGAATATTCAAAAGGAAGATGAGGAATTGGTTCCAACCTTTAATCTTAGGTTTATTAAGTTGCTCAAGCAAATTCCTGAGTACATGAGACCTAATAATGTATTATGCTTGACAATTTATTTGGTTGCATTTGATAAGAAAATGAGTTATAGATTGAGAGATAAAGAACCAGCTACACTTCACCAGGCTTTCAGATTTGCTATGGATATTGAAAATAATTAGAAATATGGAATGCCAGTAGGTTTCATGGCTGCATGTTTTCAAAGTAGTTTTCAAAGTGAATATATTTATGCTTTTCCACAATGTTCATTAAGAGATGATTCTACAAAGAGGAATGTATTCCAGAGCAATGAGTGCAGTCATGATGTGATGCATTAACATGAAGAAAATGTTATAGAAAATGTAGGCACATCTTATGATGATGAAAACAAAGACTATTGTCAGCCTCTAGACAAAAAGCCTGCAGATGCAAAATGCCCTTCAAATGATGAAATGAAAGATATACATGAAGTTGCGTCCTGTAGCAATAGGCATATCCTAGTTATTCCTAATTATTTATATGAGGTGGATATGCAAAGCTTTAATCTAAATATAGAAAACATTGATTCAAGGGATGGGAGTGAATATGCTAGTGATTCTCAGCATTCAGATGCATGTGTGAGCCTTTCAGAGGATGAAAAATATATGGATGCTGAGTATGAGTGCTTCCTTGAAGATTATGACCATTTACAATGCAGAGTTTAAAAAAATTACTGTTGATTATCAGTGCATTGGTGAAGAAGAACAACAGGATCACTATTCAGATGTGAATGAACAAGTTACAGATGTGTGTACTCATACAGTTGGGGATAGTATTGGTTGCAGGGGTGACTATGAAGTTTTTGACATAGGGCTGCATTCTGAGTTATCTCTGCCTTCTTTTGAGATATTCCGGGTGGACATCAATGACAAAATTGTTGAGAGCAATGATGATGAATACCTGAATGTTTATAAAAATGAATATGATTATGACATGTTGCTTGTGCCTAAATATTGCATGTTTGGTACAGAGGAGCTCTTACTTTTTGAAGAAGAGCTAAATTCTGATATGGATTCATTCATTTCATGTGAGTCTGTTATTTTTCCAAGAAACATCAGTAACTCATATGATGATGACATTCTATAGCTGATGATAATGTATACTAATGAGTCTTGCTGTAAAATTGTTAAAGAGAAATGGGCAGTAGCACAAACAATTGCAAAGTAGGGTGCTGCAGATGGTTAAATGCTTTTAGGCTTCATTTGAAGAAATCAAAAGAAAATAAGATATTTGACAAAGGAAAATTTTGGTTTTTCCTTTTTTGTGGCCCTAGGCCACCAAGTAAATTCTAAACTTAATATGTTTGGTGATGCAGATTGGTGTAGTATTTGACTCTATGCCCAATGGATAAGGATTGGTGTTCATCCTAGAGATCTGTGGTTCTCGCCATGCCTGCAAGAGGCATGCGTCCTCAAATAGAGCCTATGTTACCGCCTGCATAAACAGTCAGGTTTCAAGCAATAAATATGCAGGCACCTTCCCAAAAAATCCAAAAAATTTCTAAGTCAGGGAGGATCACCCTGATTTTCTTGCGGGGGGGTGATATTTCAAATATCGGGTGATCTTAGTTAAGATCACCCCGATGCTGTTTTATCACCTCATGTTTGCTTCATCACCCCAATGTGTGGACGTCAATTTTATGTGGGGGTGATATCTGCCTATTTGCCAACCTGATATTCTGATAAGGGGGTGATATTTCCAAATATCAGTCATATTCGAAGATCACCCCGATGTTACAACAATGCTACAATCCACCCTGATATTTTGCAGGGGGGTTGATATTTCAATTATTAGGTGATGTTACGAATATCACCCTTGCCGTCGAGTGTCCCCTTGATATTGCAATACAACGGTGATGTCATCAGGATCGATGGGGTGCATCATGTGGTCTTCGGCATGATACTATCAGCAGGTGTGTTAGAGGTCCCCCTGATCGTTGATGAGGATATGAGGAGGATGATGGCATGAACAAGTACAGGATATTTCTCATCAGTGTGATTTTTTGATGGGAGTGATATGTCCATATCAGGGTGATTTCAAATATCAGGTTGTGCCGACAAGTGTGGTCATCCGGTTGATTTTCCTGCAGGGTGATGTTTCCTACGGGGTAATATTTCACATCAGGGTGATGTGAGATATCGAGGTGATGTTTCATATCGGGTGAACATGCAGGTGGTTCACCGATATTGGAGGTTAGGCCGACGGGGTATCATGCAGGAGGCAGTATCATGCGGATGAGGGGATATGATGATGAGGTTTATCTTGGCGTTGTCGGGAGCAAAATCGTCGACTATCATCTTCTGGTGTGGTCATGCATATAAAGTGTTGGGGAGGTCATCGTGGGGTGCATGTGGGATAATTAGTTCAAACATGATTTGAAATATCAGGGTCATATTTCATGGCGGGAAATTTCTAAAGTGACCTATCCACTGCATTCTCGAGGCTGCGAGTTGGTACACCATTGATGGCGGATGTTATAGAGGTATGGGCAATGGCATGGATGGATCAACTACCCGATTGGAGATGTGAATCCCTAGGTGGTGGTGCAGGGCTTGAGACCTTCATGTCTCCTCTCCCTACTGCATTCAATGTTGAGCACCATTTTTCTCATGATGTACTATATCTGGTGATTTCTAAGTGAACAATGTACTTTAATGTTGAGTGCACCTTCCTTGCTGTATATAGCGGATTGTGTTGCTCATTTGTAGGTTGTTGAAGACTTGGGCAATTTTTTGTGTGAATAACGAAATATAGAGCATTTCCTATCTATTGTATCTTTGTGGAGTTTATGAGTTGCATCTAAAGTGTATCTTGCACATATATTCAGTTTCTTGTCATTGTATATGAAAAATGCATTATTGCATGTGTTTATCTGTCTGTCTCCATTTGTTGTATGCATTTTCTTCTTTTGAATCTGGTTGCTAAGGGTTTCTCAGATTCTAGGGTATAGTCTTGCTGTACCACATGCTTAGTCTGTAACTTCCATTCAAGGAGTGGATTAAATTGTTTTAGGTTAAAGTGTAGAGAAGATTGTATGTGAGCTGGGATATTCATAAGTAGAGATAGTTAAATACTTATCCTTGGGTGGTGCTTGTAAGGCAAGCATTAGTCTTAACCCCTTGAAAGTCAAATGTTAGTTGTAAGCCATTCTCATGTATACATGTATTTGACTCCTTGCCCTGAGATAGGTACCGATCTGCCCCTTTGAAGTAGTTATGATCCAAAACCCCTGTCTTGCATCGAAACCACCAAATTCAAATCATTCCATTATTCCAACCTGTTAGTTTGTAGGAGTAGGATTAGGAACCCCTGCATGCTCTCATACCTAACCAATGATACATGTCCAAGAATGTTGCCACCTTGTGAGTTATCACACAAATCTTGGTACTAGAGTGAGAGTATTTTGCTTGTTATTGTAAAGCTAAATCTTTCTGTCATTGGGCTAGTCAATATTACATCTTTAGAAAATAGGGATACCCCCTTGGTGCAGTAGAACCAGAAGTGAAGGGGAGGCAGTTCACACAACCTCCCATATCTGTTGGCCAAATCTACCTGTGCATTGGAGCTAGAAAATCCTCTGTCAATTCGGAAAGCAACAGAAATGGTGACTCTGCTGGGGAATTGATGAAAAAAGAAGTGTTATATTTTATCCATCCGAGTCACCAACAAAAATGGTGACTTTGCTGGGGAAAGAGAGAGTCAAAATATTGAAAGGGCTGGAAAATCTAGTTTCTAGTGAAGTTGTTGCAGCAAGATCCAAAAATGACCATGTGGTGCTCTGCTGGTGTGATGAATCTAGAAAATACAAGTACCTTGTTGATATTCTGTCCTCTATGTGAGAGGTGGGGACTCTGTTGATTGAACCTATCAAAGCTGCAACATATTTCCAGGTATTCTATCTTTTTAAAATGATGAGTTTAGAATAGCAAACCTGGTTGTGTTCTCAAAGGAGACCATTTTTTATTGAAAGGTATAAAGCCCTAGATTTCACAGGGATATATGGGTACCCAAATGTTATTCCCAATAACATTAGAAAATGTTTGCCAAAATAAAATGGATCAAATTCTAAATTGGCAAACAAACATCTACAAAAATTTTGTAATTTAATAGAAGATTATGAGGTAGAGGCTGAAGATGTAATAATGAGAATCTTTGTTCAGTCATTAGAAGATGATGCTAGGGTTTGGTTTTCAGACCTGCCTGTATGTTTAGTTTCTTCATGGGTAGATTTAGAAATTGCATTCCTAGAGCAATTTGGTGAAAGATTTGATTTAGCTTCATTGATCATACACTTCATGAATATTCAAAAGGAAGATGAGGAATTGGTTCTAGCCTTTAATCTTAGGTTTATTAAGTTGCTCAAGCAAATTCCTGAGTACATGAGACCTAATAATGCATTATGCTTGACAATTTATTTGGCTGCATTTGATAAGAAAATAAGTTATAGATTAAGAGATAAAAAACTAGCTACACTTCACCAGGCTTTCAGATTTGCTATCGATATTGAAAATAATCAGAAATATGGAATGCCAGTAGGTTTCATGCCTGCATGTTTTCAAAGCAGTTTTTAAAGTGAATATATTTCTGCTTTTCCACAATGTTCATTGAGAGATGATTCTACAAAGAGGAATGTATACCAAAGCAATGAGTGTAGTCATGATGTGATGCATGAACATGAAGAAAATGTTATAGAAAATGTAGGCACATCTTATGATGATGAAAACAAAGACTATTGTCAGCCTCTAGAAGAAAAGCCTGCAGATGCAAAATGCCCTTTGAATGATCAAATGAAAGATATACATGAAGTTGCATCCTACTGCAATAGGCATATCCCAGTTATTCCTGATTATTTATGTGAGGTGGATATGCAAATCTTCAATCTAAATATAGAAAACATTGATTCAAGGAATGGGAGTGAATATGCTAGTGATTGTCAGCATTCAGATGCATGTGTGAGCCTTTCAGATGATGAAAAATATATGGATGCTGAGTATGAGTGCTTCCTTGAAGATTATGACCACCTTTACAATGCAGAGTTTAAAAAAATTACTGTTGATTATCAGTGCATTGGTGAAGAAGAACAACAGGATCACTATTTAGATGTGAATGAACAAGTTACAGATGTGTGTGCTCATATAGTTGGGGATAGTACTGGTTGCAGGGGCGACTATGAAGTTTTTGACATAGGGCTGCATTCTGAGTTATCTCTACCTTCTTTTGAGACATTCTGGGTGGACATCAATGACAAAATTGTTGAGAGCAATGATGATGAATACCTGAATGTTTATAAAAATGAATATGATTATGACATGTTGCTTGTGCTTGAATATTGCATGTTTGGTACAGAGGAGCTCTTACTTTTTGAAGAAGGGCTAAATTCTGATATGGATTCATTTGTTTCATGTGAGTCTGTTATTTTTTCAAGCAACATCAGTGACTCATATGATGATGACATTCTACAGCTGACGATAATGTATGCTAATGAGTCTTGCTCTAAAATTGTTAAAGGAAGAGAAATGGGCAGTAGCACAAACAATTGCAAAGTGGGGTGCTACAGATGGTTAAATGCTTTTAGGCTTCATTTGAAGAAATCAAAAGAAAATTAGATATTTGACAAAGGAAAATTTTGGTTTTTCCTTTTTGGTGGCCCTGGGCCACCAAGTAAATTCTAAACTTAATATGTTTGGTGATGCAGATGTTGGCAAGAGACACATTATGGATTCATGATTGTTATCATTGATGGCAACAAAGATCATCCCACACATCCGCAGGACATGGTGTGCCTATACCGGAAGTCATATTGAAGAATGTTGTGGTCCGATAAGCAAGAACAGAGCATGTGGCAAGGTCCAACAGTCAAGTCTAGATCTCTTAGAGGAAGCATCTTTGTAAAGTGCGGACTTGGGGAAGTCAGGAGGAACACCTTGACTGATAGATTCTAGGGATTGAGCCTCCAGTGATAAGAGAGTGAAGAGATATGAGTATCTAAGTTTTGGGGCCCGGTTTGGTAGAGTAGACAGAGGAAGAACTAACAGACAGAGCATCAAAATTATTCCTGATGAGATATTGATTGTGATCAAGATTCTAAATGTATCATCCATGTTGGATGACATGTTAGATGACTTCTATAAGTATCTTCTTGATCCGCATCACTTGGTGAGCAAGGATTTAGCCGACAGACTAAAGTTTGAGAAAAGTAGATATATATACCAGATGGATTTGGATATTAAGGGTGTTGTCGTGGTTGATATGTGCGAATAAAAGGGTGTAGAACAGTGTGAAAGCAGTAAGGCAGGTCCGGTATGTGAAAGGACAGCAGTACAAAAGGAGAGGAAGAATGAAGTGTAGTAGATTAGTATACAGAGCCTAACCAGAACTGAACTCCAGCATATGTGGATGCCTTTCATCAGTTCAAGTATCTTGTTACTCTCTTTATAACTTGTAGACAGTGAGTCTCTTGTAGGCAGTGAGCCTCTTGTGAGCAGTGTGCTCGGGCAGTGAGCCCTAATTGGTAAGTGCCATCTTTTGTATTTCTATTCTTCTAACAGAGAATACATATTTGGGTTAATCACCTCGTGGTTTTCTCCCTTATAGGGTTTCCACGTCAAAATTATTGTGTCATGTGTATTGAGTTTATTCCTGCTTTCATGTTCATTTAAAGTTTATATGTTTTGATACTGCACTAGTTGATTAAGAAGAACAGAAAGTTAAAACAATTAAGATAACTGATTCACCCCCCTCTCAGTTATCAACAATTGGTATCAGAGCCAAGTTCCTCCCAACAGAGCCTAACAGCTTGAGGAATATCTGGGAATTCAAATGGATGTGTCTGGTATGAGGGATCAACTCCAGTCTACCCTAGATGATCTTGAGCAATCTAACTCTGAAGTCAATTAATTAAAGGAAAGACTCAAACAGGCTGATGACTTCATAAATGAACTAAAAGGGAAACTGATTATCTCTATGAAAAAAAGAAAGGATCTACTTCATCAATTGGCATGTCAAGGTGAAGCAAATGATACAAATGAAGACCTAAAGGAGAAGACCAAGCTATGTGAAAAGTTATCAAAAGAGGTCATTATGGTAAGACATGAAATGGAATTAAGAGTCATAAAATTTACTCAAGAAATTAAAGAGAAAAGAAAAATAGAAGATGATCTAAGACTATCTCTCAAAGAGAAGATAGAAGACTGCCATAAGATGGATAGAATAATCAGACATCTTGAATCTGATCTTGAAGATGCTAAAGATAATGAAGAAAAACTTGAGGATCAAATTGTCTCTCTTAAAAGGGATCTTCAAACAACAAATGAATACAAAGAGAAATTCAAGATAAGTTCTGCTCAACTTGAAGTTCTTCTTGAAAGCCAAAAGAGGGTAGATGACAAGTGTGGCTTGGGATATGAGAAAGGTGAAAGCTCTAGATCCGATCAGAAGAAGTTTGGATCAGAAAATCCAAGAAATAGGCCTAGAAGACCTCTGATAAGGCAACCTAATGCTCAAAGATATCCATCCTTCAATGGATACTGTCACAACTACAATAACTTTGGTCACAAAGCTAATCAGTGCAGAAAGAGAATGAATTAGACTAATACATCCTTCTCCGGACAATGTTTCAACTGCAAGAGGTATGGTCACAAATCTTATTAGTGCAGAAATATGCAAATGAACAATTCATTCAATGGTAGATGCTTTGCATGCAATAGAATGGGTCATATGGCTAATCAATGCAGATCAAGAGGATATCAATCAAATATGCAAAGAAATGTTGTTTGCCACAACTGCAATAGATCCGGTCATATTGCCAAATTCTGTAGAAGCAAGAATCAGGACAAAAGAGGTCTGGTACATCATAATTAGAATCAAGACAAGGGAAAAAGAAAAGTGAATGTGGATAAAGTTCAAAGTGAGATGAACAAAATTTGTGTGAAGAGAAGCATATAAAATGTAGGGGATGGATCCGCACTAGAATCTGGTGCTGATATTCCTTTCAGAATTAAAAAGTGAGCTCTGGCTCAGGGGGAGACACAAGGAAAAACACTTTTCCCCCAGCCAGTTAATTGGTGCTAGGATTGGCACAAGGAGAGTTGCGGATTAAAGGGTTCTCAGAGAAACATCTAAATAAGTTGTGATTAAGATATGGAAGATCTGCAAGATGTTTGGAACAAGATTGTTTTGGTTCTTCTAGTCATCCAAATGAGGAAAATAAGGCAAACCAGAATGACTTAAGTTGAGCATTTATTGTAACTTGGTATTAGGGTTTGCAGAGTAATATAAGGGTTATTTCTTATTAAACACTTGTTCATTCTACATTCAAGAAGAAGCGAAAAGGAGCTTTGCAACAAATTTCCTCAAGCCCATCAAAAATCATCTGTAGAAGTTGATTCATCCAACAATAGCAATTGATCCGGCTCACTCCGTGAAACCTAGAAGCGTAAAAGGTATTTTTCGTTCTTGAATATCTCTCTGTAAATCTTTGAAAGATGACTACTCCAAATGTAGTGAAGATTTCTGATAGGCCCCAACCCAAATTCAAGAAACATCCATATAAATCCCTAGAATTTGATCCCCTAGGTGCATTTTCAAGCATTCCGCATGGAGTTTTGCACGTAGAGGATGTTAGGGCATATATTCATGTGAGTATTGAAGAATTTGGGGAATCTAAGCTGGCTGATATCTATCACAAGCATTTGATAGATGACTCATTTGAAATCAAAACTTAGTATAAAGCCATTCGGGAAAAGCATTTTGCACAATGTATTCATTTCCCCTATTTTTTGGAAGATGAATGAGTCTGGTACATTTTGAGCAGAATGCATGACAACTTCATGTGGTTGAATAGGCCGTTTAAGATCACCAAGGATGCCATTAAGGTAGTAACTAGATTACACTCAATCGGTGAGATGCTCATTCTCAAATCTGTCAAAAATCAAATTGTAAGTGAGGCTACTGGATCAAAGTTTGATAAAAGAGCAATGACAATTGAGGATATCACAGATTCGGATATCAAGTTTGCATCAATGATAATTGGATATAAGATATATCACTCCAGTAGGGAGAATTCAGTATCTGGAACTGCTGTATACACTGCTTATGAAATGTTGAGGAAGAATACAGATTATGACCTTTGTGAACTCCTTCTGCATCAACTAATGGAAAACCTACAAAAGATCAAGAAGGACAAGAAGAATTCCTTCAAGTATGGTGGGTTGATATTGTGTTTGTTCTTCTACTTCATGAATGAGCTTCCCGGATCTAGTGGTTGGGTGTGGCAGAATGATAGACCAATCACCATCCAAATCAGAGATTATATACATAGGCTTGGTGATGCCAAGGCACAGAATACAGTACTCTGGGGCTATTTCAAGAATTTTTAGAACATGATGCAAGCAAGAGAGAGAATCCCCCAAGCTTTAGTTGAAAAGTATAAGGATACAATTTGCTTCATGGTTGAAATTGATCAGTGCCTTATGGAGGCTGTGGAGCCTAAAACAGTATGGATCATGCCAATGGGGTATGAAGTGGATGAGAAAATTGTAGAGTTGCATGTTCAACACATGCTAAGTCAGCCCAAAGATCCCAAGGCAGAAAGGTTTGGAACCTTTGAAGAATTGAGTGTAAAGATTCGTGTGGAACTAAGACAACCAGAGATGAAGAAAAAAGTGAGAAAAGAAGTAGAGAATGTTGCCAAAAGATATGACATCTCAAAAGAAGCACTTGATGCACATAGAGAAAAGATGGAAAGGATAGAGAAAGAGAAGGAAGAAGTAGAAAAGGAAAGTGATCCGGTAGAAGCACCCTCCCAGACCAGATCCTCTAAGAGGTCTGTACCTACCACTGACAAGAGCTCAAAGGCAACAAAACTGGAAGCAAAATCATCTGGTAAAGTAGAGAAAAGAACTAAGACAAAGTCCACAAGGTCTTACGTCAGTCAGAAGGATGATGAAGAGACTGAGTCAGATGAGGAGGTAAAGAAAATGAGGAAAAAGAAGAAAGTATCTGGTGAACCCTCTACCGGTAAGGACAAGAAAGAGATGGCAGAAGAATTTGTTGAAAGGCCCACTCTGTCCATTGATGATGTAGTCAAATCAGTCACTGTGGATGGGAACTTGAAGCCAATAACTGAATTTTATGATGACTACAATGAGGGTGATCAGAAGATCCTGCAAGAAGCCATAGTTAGGTATCTTAACATTTATAATAAAGCATTCATTGAGATTATTTCTCTAATTTCCAAGAGTCTAGAGAAAGAACTAGAAATCAAGAAGAATAATGCCAAGGCCAAGGACCTTGAGATTAGGGAACAAATAGCCATTCAGCTCTATCCCTCAGTCACTCAGAAACAAATGAATATGATTTTCAAAGATTGCAAGGATGAGTTCCGGAGAAAAGCTAGAATGAATCAGCTTATGCTTGGAGAAACTGATAAAGTGGCAAAAGAAACTGAAGAGATCCTCAGGAATGCCTATAAAAGATTCAATATTCCTATCATAGAGGACTTAGGTGATGAAACATCTACCATTGAAGACAAAGATGAATCTACTGAGACAGTGGCAAAAGAGGTAAAGGACACAGGTGAAGAAAAAGATAAGGACTTAGACTCCTCTGATCTGGGAGAGAAGGTTCATGAAAAAGCAAACATCTCTCCTTCGGTTTCCCTTGCAGACTCTAGATCTAAAGGAGAAGAATAAATAAACGAGAAAACCAATCAAAGAGAAGAAGTACAAGAAAAGGAGAAAGGTCAAACAGATAAAGTCACAGATGACAGTGGCAAGACTGCAGAAGGGGAGAAAACTCTGTCTCCAACAAGAGACACAGAAGAAGCTGTCAAGGATTTCTTGACCAAAGAGATGATGGAATTTGATTAACCAGAGTTGCTCAGGGTCCATTCAATTTTGATTCCCTCTCTCCGATGCAAACCATGAAGCTAGCATCCTTTACTTCAGCAAAGGCAAAAGAAAAGCTTCTAAAGTCCCACATGGAAGATTGCAAGCTTATAGAAATTGCATCCGATGTACTGGAAAAGATCATGCCATCTTTTCAGAAGGATCCCTTAGCCTCCTCATCCGGTAATCTTAAATCTCTAGTAAATAGTGTTAGCACACATTTTGATTCCTTAGAAAAGTCAGCAGACACTACGGTCCGGAAGGAGTTTTTGACAAAAATATTATTAGAGGTACAAGGGTTAATATCAAATGATAGGATAGTTATGGATACTAGAATAAAGAGCCTAGAAATTGCTCTTAAAGATGGTGGAGATATCTATAAATTTTGCTTATCTTGGCCAAAAGTGACCAAGGATCTTGACAAAAAGGTAAAAGAGCAAGAGGATAAACTATTAAGTTTATCTCAAAGTTTTGATCCCCTCTCCTCTTCCATAATAAATCAAGAGTGCCAGATTCTTGCAACTATAAATGAAATAAAGAAGCTCGAGAAGGAGAAGAAAATAAAAATAAGCAGGCTAAGTGAACTAAGAGGGATTATTATTCCTAAGTTAGAGGCCATGCATGAGGCTCTAACTGATGCTCAGACCACAACCTAGACCAATGATATGACAGATCTCAAAAGGGAAGAAGCCTTTGCGTTCCTACTAAATGGTCACATCTCAATTTTGGACAGGATAAAGCAGAGTTGCGCAACAGAATTTGTCCAGTTGAAGATAACTTTTGCAAACATACTACAGTATATGTAAGTATAACCTATTTATGTACTTATATGGCTAAGTATAGATGAATTTTTGGGTAGTTTTTGGTGTGCGGACCCTACCCTTTGTCATTGATGTCAAAGGGGGAGTGAGGAATAGTGAAAAATGTGGAATCCAGCTAAGGGGGAGCTCCAGCAAAATGTACATTAGAACAGAGCATCAACCAAGGGGGAGTGTAGTATAACACTTAGTCATTTTTCACTAAGTGTTTCCATCAATGCCAAAGGGGGAGATTGTTGGCAAGAGACACATTATGGCTTCATGATTGTTGACATTGATGGCAACAAAGATCATCCCACACATCCGCAGGACATGGTGTGCCTATACCGGAAGTCAGATTGAAGAATGTTGTGGTCCGGTAAGCAAGAACAGAGCATGTGGCAAGGTCCAACAGTCAGGTTTGGATCTCTCAGAAGAAGCATCTTTGTAAAGTGTGGACTTGGGGAAGTCAAGAGGAACACCTTGACTAATAGATTCCAGGGATTGAGCCTCCGATGATAAGAGAGTGAAGAGATATGAGTATCTAAGTTTTGGGGTCTGGTTTGGAAGAGTAGACAGAGGAAGAACTGACAGATAGAGCATCAGAATTATTTGGATGAGATATTGATGGTGATCAAGATTCTTAAGGTATCATCCATGATTGGATGACATGTTAGATGACTTCTATAAGTATCTTCTTGATCCGCATCACTTGGTGAGCAAGGATTCAGCTGACAGACTAAAGTGTGGGAAAATATTGACTATTCCAGATGCCGACTAGAAAGAGGATGAAATTCATTGTGTGGATATATATACCAGATGGATTTGGATATAAAGGGTGTTGTTGTGGTTGATATGTGTGAATAAAAGGGTGTAGAATAGTGTGAAAGTAGTAAGGCAGGTCTGGTATGTGAAAGGATAGCAGCACAAAAGGAGAGGAAGAATGAAGTGTAGTAGATCAGTATATAGAGCCTAACCGAAACTGAACTCCAACATATGTGGATGCCTTTCATCAGTTCAAGTATCTTGTTACTCTCTTTATAACTTGTAGACAGTGAGTCTCTTGTAGGCAGTGAGCCTCTTGTGAGCAGTGTGCTCGGGCAGTGAGCCCTAATTGGCAAGTGCCATCTTTTGTATTTCTATTCTTCTAGTAGACAATACATTCTTGGGTTAATCACCTTGTGGTTTTCTCCCTTAACAGGGTTTCCACATCAAAAATATTGTGTCATGTGTACTAAGTTTATTTCTGCTTTCATGTTCATTTAAAGCTTATATGTTTTGATACTGCACTAGTTGATTAAGAAGAACAAAAAGTTAAAACAATTAAGATAACTAATTCACCCCCTCCCCTCTCAGTTATCAACAGTAGATTGGTGCAGTATTTGACTCTGTGCCCAATGGATAAGGACTGGTCTGCATCCTAGAGATCTGTGGTTCTTGCCATGCCTGCAAGAGGCATGCGTCCCCAGACAGAGCCTATGTTACCGCCTGCATAAATAGTCAGGTTTCAAGCAATAAATATGCAGGCACCTTCCCAAAAAATCCAAAAAATTTTAAGTCAGGGAGGATCACCCTAATTTTCTTGCGGGGGGTTATATTTCAAATATCGGGTGATATTTCAAATATCAGGTGATCTTAGTTAAGATCACCCCGATGCTATTTTATCACCTCATGTTCGCTTCACCACCCCAATGTGCTAATGTCAATTTTATGTGGGGGTGATATTTGCCTATCTACCGACTTGATATTCTGATAAGGGGGTGATATTTCCAAATATCAGTCATATTTGAAGATCACCCCGATGTTACAACAATGCTACAATGCACCCTGATATTTTGTGGGGGGGTGATATTTCAAATATTAGGTGATCTTATGAATATCACCCTTGTTGCCGAGTGTCCCCTTGATATTGCAATGCGACGGTGATGTCATCAGGATCGATGGGGTGCATCATGTGGTCTTCGGCATGATACTATCAGTAGGTGTGTTAGAGGTCCCCCCAATCGCTGATGAGGATATGAGGAGGATGATGGCATGAGCAAGTATAGGATATTTCTCATCAGGGTGATTTTTCTATGGGAGTGATATGTCCATATTAGGGTGATTTCAAATATCAAGTTGTGCCGACAAGTGTGGTCATCCATTTGATTTTTCCAGCAGGGTGATGTTTCCTACGAGGTGATATTTCACATCAGGGTGATGTGAGATATCGGGGTGATGTTTCATATCAGGCTGATATGCAGGTGGTTCACCGATATTGGAGGTTAGGCCGATGGGGTATCATGCAGGAGGCAGTATCATGTGGATGAGGGGATATGATGATGAGTTTTATATTGGCGTCGTCGGGAGCAAAATCACCAACTATCATCTTTCGGTGTGGTCATGCATATAAAGTGTTGGGGAGGTCACCGCGGGGTGCATGTGGGATAATTAGTTCAAACATGATTTGAAATATCAGGGTCATATTTCATGGTAGGAAATTTCTAAAGCGACCTGCTCACTGCATTCCCAAGGCTGCAGGTTGGTACGCCATTGATGGTGGATGTTACAGAGGTATGGGCAATGGCATGGATGGATCACTACTGGATTGGAGATGTGAATCCCCAGGTGGCAGCACAGGGCTCGAGACCTCCCTATCTCCTCTCCCTACTGTATTCAATGTTGAGCGCCATTTTTCTCATGATGTACTGTATCTGGCGATTTCTGAGTGAACCATGTACTTTAATGCTGAGTGCACCTTCCTTGCTGTATATAGCGGACTGTGTTGCTCATTTGTAGGTTGTTGAAGACTTGGGCAATTTGTTGTGTGAATAACGAAATACAGAGCATTTCCTATCTGTTGTATCTCTGTGGAGCTTATGAGTTGCATCTGAAGTGTATCTTGCACATATATTCAGTTTCTTGTCATTGTATATAAAAAATGTATTATTGCATGTGTTTATCTGTATGTCTTCATTTGTTGTATGCATTTTCTTCTTTTGAATTTGGTTGCTAAGGGTTTCTTAGATTCTAGGTTATAGTCTTGTTGTACCACATGCTTAATCTGTAACTTCCATTCAAGGAGTGGATTAAATTGTTTTAGGTTAAAGTGTAGAGAAGATTGTATGTGAGCTGGGATATTCATAAGTAGAGATAGTTAAATACTTATCCTTGGGTGGTGTTTGTAAGGAAAGCATCAGTCTTAACCCCTTGCAACTCGAATGCCAAATGTAATCCATTCTCATGTATACATCTATTTGACTCCTTGCCCTGAGATAGGCACCGGTTTGCCCCTGTGAAGTAGTTATGATCTAAAACCCCTATCTTGCATCCAAACCACCAAATTCAAATCATTCCATTATTCCAACTTGTTAGTTTGTAGGAGTAGGATTAGGAACCCATGCATGCTCTCACACCTAACCAGTGATACATGTCCAAGAATGTTGCCACCTTGTGATTTATCACACAAATCTTGGTCCTAGAGTGAGAGTATTCTGCCTGTTATTGTAAAGAGAAATCTTTCTGTCATTGGGCTAGTCAATATTACATCTTTAGAAAATAGGGATACCCCCCTTGGTGTGGCAGAACCAGAAGTGAAGGGGAGGCAGCTCACACAACCTCCCATATCTGTTGGCTGAATTTGCTTGTGCATTGGAGTTGGCAAACCCTCTGCTGATTCAAAAAGCAACAAAAATGGTGACTCTGCTGGGGAATTGATGAAAAAAGAAGTGTTATTTTTTATCCATCCAAGTCACCAATAGAAATGGTGACTCTGTTGGGGAAAGAGAGTCAAAATATTGAAAGGGCTGGTAAATCTAGTTTCCAGTGAAGTTGTTGTAGCAAGATCCAAAAATGACCATGTGGTGCTCTGCTGGTGTGATGAATCTAGAAAATACAAGTGCCTTGTTGATATTCTGTCCTCTCTGTGAGAGGTGGCAACTCTGTTGATTGAACCTATCAAAGCTACAACATATTTCCAGGTATTCTATCTTTTCAAAAATGATGAGTTTAGAATAGCAAACCTGGTTGTGTTCTCAAAGGAGACCAGTTTTTATTGAAAGGTATAAAGCCCTAGATTTCACAGGGATATATGGTTACCCAAATGTTATTCCTAATAACATTAGAAAATGTTTGCCAAAATATAATGTATTAGATTATGAATCAGCAAACAAACATCTGCAAAAATTTTGTAATTTAATAGAAGATTATGAGGTAGAGGCTAAAGATGTAATAATGAGACTCTTTGTTTAGTCATTAGAAGATGATGCTAGGGTTTGGTTTTCATACCTGCCTGTATGTTCAGTTTCTTCATGGGTAGATTTAGAAATTGCATTCCTAGAGCAGTTTGGTGAAAGATTTGATTTAGCCTCATTGATCATACACTTCATGAATATTCAAAAGGAAGATGAGGAATTGGTTCCAGCCTTTAATCTTAGGTTTATTAAGTTGCTCAAGCAAATTCCTGAGTACATGAGACCTAATAATGCATTGTCCTTGACAATTTATTTGGCTGCATTTGATAAGAAAATGAGTTATTGATTGAGAGATAAAGAACCGGCTACACTTCACCAGGCTTTCAGATTTGCTATGGATATTGAAAATAACCAGAAATATGGAATGCCAGTAGGTTTCATGGCTGCATGTTTTCAAAGCAGTTTTCAAAGTGAATATATTTCTACTTTTCCACAATGTTCATTGAGAGATGATTCTACAAAGAGGAATGTATTCCAGAGCAATGAGTGCAGTCATGATGTGATGCATGAACATGAAGAAAATGTTATAGAAAATGTAGGCACATCTTATGATGATGAAAACAAAGACTATTGTCAGCCTCTAGAAGAAAAGCCTGTAGATGTAAAATGCCCTTCAAATGATGAAATGAAAGATATACATGAAGTTGTGTCCTGCAGCAATAGGCATATCCCAGTTATTCTTAATTATTTATATGAGGTGGATATGCAAAGCTTCAGTCTGAATATGGAAAACATTGATTAAAGGGATGGGAGTGAATATGCTAGTGATTGTCAGCATTCAGATGCATGTGTGAGCCTTTCAGAGGATGAAAAATATATGGATGCTGAGTATGAGTGCTTCCTTCAAGATTATGACCATGTTTGCAATACAGAGTTTAAAAAAGTTACTGTTGATTATCAGTGCATTGGTGAAGTAGAACAATAGGATCACTATTCAGATGTGTGTGCTCATACAGTGGGGGATAGTACTAGTTGCAGGGGTGACTATGAAGTATTTGACATAGGGCTACATTTTGAGTTATCTTTGCCTTCTTTTGAGACATTCTGGGTGGACATCAATGACAAAATTGTTTAGAGCAATGATGATGAATACCTGAATGTTTATAAAAATGAATATGATTATGACATGTTGCTTGTGCTTGAATATTGCATATTTGGTACAGAGGAGCTCTTACTTTTTGAAGAAGGGCTAAATTCTGATATGGATTCATTCGTTTCATGTGAGTCTGTTATTTTTCCAAGCAACATCAGTGACTCATATGATGATGACATTCTACAGCTGATGATAATGTATGCTAATGAGTCTTGCTGTAAAATTGTTAAAGGAAGAGAAATGGGCAGCAGCACAAACAATTGCAAAGTGGGGTGTTGCAGATTCACCAATTCTTGAGAATATGACTTTCGAGGAAGTTTCGAGTTCTATCGCAATAAACAATTTGGAGGAAAGTACCATCCCAAAGCCTCTCCCTACTAGTACCCCTCATGTATCCATTCAAACTATCAATGAATCAAATCTATCCTCTACCTTTCTCCCCCTTGTGCATCCTGAACTTATCAACTCAGATCTACAAGAAACCCCGCAACTAGACATGTTCCAAAATGATGATGCCTACATTGACTACATGGAACTTAGGGACCACCTACCTATAGGAGATCATAAAGCTAGCTTCACCATTAAGCTCAACACTATGGCTTATTTCAGAGAGGGTACCAAGCCTTCCAGTCGCAAAAATATCAAAATAAAAATTGGATCTAATGGTGAAAACCGCTCCGCAGCAGTATCAGATCCCAAAATAGTAAAAAGAAAGGATTCATCTGATGGTGAAAACCTAACTGTGGCACCTGATGATGAAATGCTTGACACTCTCCCTGATGACATGCACCAGGAGAAGTCTCAAATTTTTGTGGAACCTACAGAACCTGTCAACATTGGAACAGAGGAACAGCCTAAGATCATTCACTTTGCTAAGTCTCTAACTCCACTAGAAAAGACTAAGTTTGTACCATTGTTCAAGAAAAAGCAAGTCAACTTTGCTTGGTCATACATAGATATGCCAGGATTGGATCCAAATTTGGTTTTACATCATCTTCCACTAGATCCAGGAGTGAAACTAGTCAAACAGAAGCTTAGAAAGATGCATCCACACATTGGACTACTAGTGAAAGAAGAACTCAAGAAACTACTAGATGTAGGGTTCATCAGAGCCATAGACTATTTGGAGTGGGTCTCCAACATAGTGCTAGTATCCAAACCTAATGGCCGAGTTAGATTATGCAATGATTTTTGAGATCTAAACAAATCTTGCCACAAGGATGACTTTTCGTTGCCAAATATAGATATCATAGTCGACTTAACAGCTGGGCATACCATGTTATCTCTCATTGGTGGGTTCTTTGGATACAATCAAATTAGGATAGCACCAAAAGACCAACATAAGACAGCTTTCACTTTCCCATGGGGCACTTTCTATTGGAATGTCATGCCATTTGGGCTAAAGAACACATGAGCCACATATCAACGTGCTATGACCACTATCTTCCATGATATGATGCACGTCACAATGGAGGACTATGTAGATTATATCTTTGAAAAATCACTCACAAGAGAATTACACTTGGATGTGCTAGAGATGATCTTTCAAAGACTAGAACAATTCAAAGTCAGGTTGAACCCAAAGAAATGTGTGTTTGTAGTCACCTTGGGCAAGCTTTTAGGCTTCATTGTATCAACAAATGGGATTGAAGTGGATCTTGCCAAAGTCAAAGCCATCATGGAAATGTCACCACCAAAGAATATTACTCAACTGTGGTCTCTACAAGGCAAGTTACAAGCAATCTATCGGTTCATATCACAACTGGCAGACAAGTGCCAACCTTTCAATCATCTCCTACATTAGAACATTCCATTTAGGTGGGATGAGAAATGTGAAGAGGCATTCGACAAACTAAAGGAACATCTTATGAACCCACCTATCTTGATGCCTCCTATCCAAGGAAAGTTGTTGTTACTTTACATATCTACTATGCCAACATCCCTTGGGGCCATTCTAGCACAACAATATTATGAAGGTAAAGAAAGACCTATCTACTACATTAGTTGCACATTGGTGGGCTATGAACTGTAATACTCTCAAATAGAAAGATCATGTCTTGCTATGGTTTTTGCTTCCCAAAAACTATGACATTACATGCTAGCACATCCAGTCAAGCTTATTTCAAAGATAGATCCACTGAAATACCTATTAAGCAAAGAAGCTCTAACAGATCGCCTAGCCAAGTGGGTAATGCTCCTAAGTGAATATGACATTGAGTATGTAGACAGAAAGGCTATCAAAGGACAAATCATTACTGATCAGTTAGTAGAAGCACCATTATAGGATACCACACCAATGATATTTGAGTTTCTAGATGAATCCTTATTTAATATCACAACACACTCATGGAAACTCTACTTTGATGGATCCTATACAAACCATGGATCGGGGGCAGGAATCTTGTTGGTCACTCCTCACAGCGACACCATACCTAAGTCTTATCATCTATTATTCCCATGCACAAACAATATAGTAGAGTATGAGGCCTTGGTCATTGGTCTAAAAATGGCAACAAAATGGAAAATCAAAGAGCTACATGTCTATGGCGACTCCTAGCTGGTAATCAATCAAGTCAATGATGACTATCAAACCAAAGATGAGAAGCTTATCCCATACAAGTGCATGGTTGATGACTTTAAAGAGTACTTTGTGATCATCTCCTTTGAGCAGATACCTCACATTGAAAACAAAGCAGTAGATGCCATGGTAACCATTGCCTCTCTCCTCGAGATCCAAGAGAATAAATCATGATATGAGTTCTTGGTGGAGTCAATTCAACAACCAGCTTATGATCTTCCTGAAACACACTCCATATACCTATTACTCAGATCTAATTCACCTTGGTATAGTAAGATTTACACTTACCTCAAGGATAACACCCTCCCACCTGACTTGTCTTCAAACCAATGTTGAACCTTTATCTGCCAAACCTCTCGTTATACCATTATTGCTGACACCCTATACCAACATGGTCTGGATGGTACTTTACTCCATTGTTTAGAATTAGAAGAATCTCAAACCACCTTACAAGACATGCATGAAGGGATTTGTGGAACACACTCTAGCAGTCTTTCTTTAGTGAAGAAACTCATGCATTTGGGTTATTATTGGCCAAACATGGAAACAGATTCATATCAGTTTGTGAAGAAGTGCAAGCAGTGCCAGATACATGGAAACCTAATGCATGCACCAACTTAAGAGCTAAGACCTTTAACGACACCTTGGCCCTTTTGTCAATGGGGACTCAACCTTGTGGGCAAAATTCACCCACCCTCATCCAACGACCACAAGTTCATAATAACCACCACTGAGTACTTTACCAAGTGGATTGAAGCTATTCCCCTCACCACCATTACAGGTCAATAGATTTCCTCATTCATCCTCAACTAACTCATTTGCAGATATGGAATTCTGTCATCCATTATCATGGATAACGGAAGACCTTTCAATAACTAGGATGTATAAGAGCTTTGTGACAAATTCAAAATCAAACACCATTTCTCCACCCCATACTATCCACAAGGCAATGGCCATCCAACAAAACAATCTTGAAACTCCTCAAGAAGATAGTCAATGATGCTAGCCGTGATTGGCACATCCAACTTAATCCTGCTCTATGGACCTATCAAACCAGTATACACACTCACACGAGTGCTACCCCTTACGCCCTTATCTATGGATCAGAAGTCATTTTGCCCATCGAGATTGAGTTACCATCTCTAAGGGTGTCATTAAAAGGTCTCATAACTAATGAAGAATACAGAGTTTCTAGATTACAAGAGCTAGAACTACTAGAGGAAAAGAGACAGAAGGCCTTCAATCATCTCAAGGCATATCAGAAAATGATGTCATGAAGCTACAACCATAGAGTCTGTCCAAGAGTCTTTAAGGTTGGAGATCTAGTACTTAAGGAAAATCCCTACAATCAACAGGATCGGGAAAAGAAAGGGAAGTTTGAACCCAACTGGCTTGGGCCTTATGTGATCGTTGCTACCTATGGATTGGGGGCATATTAGTTAGCAACATCAAAATGTGAGATATTCAACGACCCAATCAATAATATGCATCTTCACTGGTTCTATACCTAAGAGAACCCCAATGTAATGGGGGCCTAAAATATAAACAAAATTAGAAAAATACAAAAAATGAAAAAAATGAAAAAACAACAAAAATATTGTCCTTTGGTGAAAACTTGGCAAACATGCGCCTTGGATACTTATCATGATGAAAACCTGGCAAGTAGGCATCATGTGTACTCTTAGCTTTCATGCAAATAAAAGAAAGTGGTCAAAACCTGGTAAACAGGCTCTACTTGTGATAAATTACCTTCTCCATCTTTGGGGAACCAATCACCTTGTGTTCGTTCTTCCTTCAATTGTGTCTCGTTCGACCCATATATGTTCCATAATAAAAACCTAATGGTAACCTATCATGGCTTGATACTCTATCCCTTTTGTCACCTTGTCAACCACGGTCTTATCTAGTATCCTATCCATAGTGTCAGCCTAGTGTAGCATCTGTTGTCAGTGTCCACATGGTCCAAGTCCATGAACTACGTTGCCTCTACGTCATCACGTAGGCAAGGCCATTTTTTCAATGCTCTCCTGAGGATCCACTTTCCCATCCATCCCATATTTAGTCCTTCTATCTATCTGAGTCCGCACCACTTTCTATCGCATAGGTCTTAGGTCCATTAGGGTTCACCCCAAACTACGTTGCCTCTACATTGTCACGTAGGCAAGACCATTTAGCAATGAGCCCCCGAGGCACTAGGTTAGTCCCTTAGGGTCTGTCTTACCAGGCAAGTGCAAGTAAAACTTGCTTTCAAGCATAAATTTAGACGCAAAACCCCAACCTATCCAAAGCAAAGCAAGAAAGTACCTAAAGCACTCTAAATGATTTTACCTAAATTATGGCAAGAAACAAACACATCTAAATGCAAAAATGTTTTGTGGTTGTGATCAGGCTAGGTTACAGCGCCTTGATTTTTGTTATCATGTCTTTCTATGCTACTCAAGGATGCCAAAGGCTAGAGATGCTATGATGGGGGAATGATTATTTTCTTTGTTTGTTGTTTGTGGATTAAACTTTAGTAATGGGATGCCTTGTCTAACAACATGATCAGCAAAAGATCATCGAGGACATCAAAGGTCTAACATGAATTGGGGCAATCCTTGTCTGTTGATATGTAAGAAATACTCAGGTCATCTCGGTTCAATTATACATCAATGCTTGTATTAACTTACTAAATCAAAATCCATGTAAGCAATACTCAGGTCATCTCGGTTCAATTATACCTAAATACTTGTATTAACTTACAACATTCAGAAAAAGAACCAAAAAAAAATCACCCAATGATGAAATAAGCACTTCAAAATACTTGCACCATCAAGATGTCAAAAGAAAACACCATTCACATGCATTATACATCCATAAAAGCATCCATACCATACCCCATGCAATAAGGATCCACAAATGCAGAGTATCAATACAAATAAAAGCTTGTGAGTCTTTCTACCAAGTCAAGTCTTCAATGAATCTTTTGTATATCATTGTGTCATCTCTGTGTCAATTGAGTACATTTGGACATAACAAAAACATAGCATAGGTTGCATATCATATCACATGAGATAGTCATTAGCATGATTAAATCATTTGCATATATAATAAATGCATTAGATCACTCATAGCCATTTGCATCATACATAGCATAATACCCATAGAAAAAATCAAAAACATAGGCAAAGACATGTAGAGCATCGTATAAATTGCATCATCATATAGATCGCATAGCACATTTCTCACATCATAGCATCATATAAACATCTAAGTCTACATTAGATAAACATCACATAGCATCATTTAATCATCTAATTCTGCATGAGATAAAAATCACATAGACATAATCATAATCGGCATCACATGTGTACCATCATAAAATAGAAATGCATCCATAACATATAGTATAAACAAAAACTGCATATACAGATCATCAATAGCTGCATCATCATATAAATATCACATAAAACATGTCCAAATGTACAATATATCAAAGTCTACCAAGACCATCTCTGAGTCAAGTCATGTAAAATGAATACATCACATAAATAGTGATACATGTCTCGGTACAAAAATGATACAAGTATATACATATCAGGCTATCTGAGCCATCAAAAGGGGGTATACATAAAAAGCTAGAATATGTACAAATGTGAGCTAGCCTGCTACTGTGGGCCACTGCTCCCTACACTGCCCTCTCCATCTCATCCTCTACTAGCCCCTAACTGTTGTGGTCCCATCACTGACGCTCTAGAACATGAACCCTCTGCTCTCTGTGAAGCCATAGACTGACTCTTGTAGCTCAGTGCACACTGGTCCACTGGCACTACCCCATGATACAGTCCCCTATAGTACTGCATCTAAGCTTGCACCCTAGCAAGCTCACCCTGTACCTATACCAGCTGTGTCTGTAGCTACTAAACCTGGGCATGTCTCTACTGCACCTCTGTAACCAAGAATGTAGTGGCCCCATTTGTCCCCAGATCTGCTAAGGCCAGGTCTCTTTCTAATCACAGGGCCCACACCCTTGCCTCTATTGTATCTCACTCTGCTAGAACCCCAGATATAATAGATGCATCTGAATCTCTCTGAGACTCAACCATCCTGAACTATGCCTAGAGTTGCCTAATCTGACCCTATAGCGTCGCAATGGCCTATTGTTGCTAGTCAGGCTGAGAAGCCTGAGGAACTTGTCCCTATCCCTGCACCTACTGCTAGGGTACCTACTGTGGTGGCAACATCTATCTCTATTGGGCCACCTACTATGGTGGTGGCATCTAATCCTGCTATACAACCTGTGGCTACACCACCTACTACTACTGGATGGATCCCGCCCTAGCTCTCCTCTTCCTCTACCTCTGTCTACCTCCTCTGCCACCTCCTCCACCTCCCCCATCTCCCCCATCACCTCTATCTCCCTATCCACCTCTACCCCTCCTCTGTCTCCTCCTCCTGTTGGCCCCATCCTCTTCATCTGAATCCTCCTCATCTATGTGAGGAACCAACTCTTTGGGCCCTGAGTACCTCAGAAAAGGGTGAGCTGTGAACCACTCCTAAAAATCTGGAGTCATCCCTGCATCTACCACCTCTCTCCTCATAGGCCAAGCAACATAAGGAGTCTACCGGAACTTTACCAGGGCCTCCTCATATGAAGCAACTGGGCCCCATTTGAACTACTCTGCATGTGTCCACGCAAATAGTGCCTGCCCCTACGATCAACCCTGTATACTCCTGAACTGTCTCTGAACCCAATTGACAATTTGCCTCTCTAATATGAATTGAGTCCTCCCTATAAGCCACCGAGTCTGAAAGCAGTAAGGTAGCTCATCATCCTCGTCATCCCATGGCTCACAATCTAGATAGGGATGCCAGACAACTCTATGTACATTGTCCAACGCATGTCTCCAGTACTTAATCTTTCCCAGCTTGTGCTGGGAAATAACTCTTGCATATCCATAGCTATAGGGCTCACCCCTATGTCTCAAAAAGATGCATATCGGCTGTGTGATAGCAATATGCTCCCACAACTGAAACTGCAATAGTGAAACACCTACCAACAGACTGGCACCCCTGTGGTATACCACCTAATGCATATCATGGTATAGGTGCGCCAAGACATAGACACCCCATGCATAGTGGGTACCCTCTATAATCATCCTCTCCATGATCTATCCCCATCTAATCAGGAACCCATGCGATCTCCTATCGGGGCATACAACACCTTTGATCAACCCTACCACTATACCGAGGAAATAGTCATAATAATCATATATATCATGTGAGGAGATAACTTGACAATCTAGCTAGGGGTCATCAAACACCCGCCTACACTCTGTAAGTCCTGCGTCCCACCGAGGATCGTACTCTACAAGTTCACCCTGTATCAACAAGTGCAAAATCCTGTAGACATCCTCAAGAGTAGCCGCCATCTCGCCAGTCAGAAAATGAAAAGTCCCATCCTTACTATAGAATCTCTCCACTACTGCAATCAATAGACCGAGGTTCACATGAACCTCAGGCATGAAGCAAACATAATCAAGGCCCATAGCACTAAGAGCCTCTTGATCCATCTCCGTGAGCATATAATGTTGCAACATCAGTAAGGGAAACTGTTCCCTCAACATAAGTATATCTCAAATGTCCTCCTACAAGCATGCAAGGCAATGCGTCAACCTAAAACTGCCAAAAACCTACTTAACATATCTAAAGAATCATATCACTAACTTAGCATATCAAATTGATCAAAACAACATACAACATCTTTTGACTACAATCCTGCAATCTCTGAGATGGCTTATCAATTGATGCATCAGGCAAGATGCTAATCAAGTCAATTTTGTTAAGTAAACTGACTATCCTAGGCATATGCACTGAACCAAAAGGTAAATGTGCAATTTCTTAGCAAATGTGCCACTTCTGACAGATGCGCTGCGGCATTTCCTAAATGCACAGATCCATATCAAAAGCACAGATATACCTTGTATATGTGCAACCTAATCACGAGCGCCAGAAGACATCGTGCATGCACAAGATCTTCATGCATGTGCCAGCTTATAACATGCATGTGCAGAACTCATGCATGCATAGTTTCATAAATTAAATGCGCTACAGGATTTCAAATGCGTAGTTCCACATGGCATGTGTGCCAAACTACCTTCCTACGCATTTGCTTTACCTATTTTTCTCTAGCATTTATTACGCTCATAAATGACCCTAGGTGAAGTTTTTCAAGCTACATACTGGTGGTCCTACCTCAACTGGCCGATCGAACCGACAAACTTGCTCAAAGCGGTGCTCCTTGTGTGGAATATCCATCTCAATGCCAACTGTTCTATGCTCCTATGCTCTCCTAAGCTCTCAAAGACAAATCAACAAAAGCCAAGTGTGCAAATGACTTGTCTTGTGGAACCAACTCCTATATATAGCAAGCAAACCTATATATAGCAAGCAAACCCTAACTGGCTGTGTGGTGACTATGACTACTTCCCTAGCTCGTTTCTTCCCATTTCTCTGAAATGCATCCTGTTTTCTTCAAACCTAACTTAGTTTTCCCTTCTTCATCATGAGATTGTTTGTCTCATGTCCTTCTACCTTCTTCCTGTCTAATCTCCTGAGGTGGCATCTTATCGTCGTACTCTGTACTAGGGGAAAACTGGGGCATGTATCATTATCAGAAAATTCTTATTCTTTGAAGCAACACCGTAAATTGCATTGCATCAAAGAGGGGCAAAATGTATATGCCTAAAAATAACATGACTTTGTCCAAATAAATATTCCCAATATTTATTTAAGTTAAATTCCTCTATCAATAAATAAATAAACAAATTTATTTATTTGATTCATATTCTCCCAACAATTAAATAAAATCAATTTATTTAATTAAAATTCCTAAATTCTTCTAATTCTTCCAACAAATTAAATAATACCAATTATTTAATTAGTTCTTCCAAAATCTTCTAAATTAAATAATATCAATTATTTAATTGTGTCTTCCAATAATATCTTCTCTAAATTTAAATAAATCAAATATTTATTTAAGTTATCTATTTCTTATAAATTGAGTCATCTCTAAATATAATTCAATCAAATGTGCCCATGCAATTGAATATTCTAAATATTTAATTGAGATAAAATATCTTCTCATCCTCATGCAATTTCTATTCTCTAGTTCTATTCTCTTAACTGATTGATCTATTCTTTTAATTGATTTAATCTCTTCAGTTAACTCATTCTTCTATTTATTAATTCCTCTCATACAAAATATAGCAAGACACATGTCTTCTTCTTATTTGCGCACGTTCCTTAACCATTCTATACTGTTGATCTTCTCGCTCTCAAGTCTATAAATTGAATCATGTTCCTCCCTTTCATTCATCCAAGCTTTTAGTATTGTTACTCTATAGGAATTACAGTGTGCCTTTAGCACCCACATCATTCCATTTGCTTGCGATCAACTTGTTACCATATCACTACCATTGTTGTGAAGCTCATATTCATTGCAAAGCACTATCATAGCCATTCTCCATTTACAATCTTGGAATAGCAAGGAAGTTCACTCTCTGAGGGCCTTATTCATACATGCAAGATCGATTGAGATAGGCAACCAATGGAAGCTATGAAGTATTGAGGTTTGCAAAGGTTTTATCTTTGTTTGTTTGATCTTGATTATTTCCCTTTTTGTTGAGTTTTAGGTATTATTGATATTGATATATTGATTATTCATGTTTACTCCAATTTTTCCTTAACAACTATTTCCAACCGATTTAAGGAATTTAAGTGTGCTCATTGGTGTGATTGCTTAGGCTATCTGTGTTGCTATTGGGGAATATGATTTCATAAAACAAACCAGACTAGCCACACCTATAGAAGTCACAACTTAAGCAAGAATTAGAACCTTCTTTCCTAAATTCTAGAAATTCCATTATTTTCTAAGGTTGCCTTCTCCTCCTTATTGCACCCAACCAAAATAAAGACTCAACAACAAACAAAAGGAAATAAAACAAATAGGCAAAGCAACTGTACAACATATTTACATATATATATAGACTTTCATCTTTATTTTTTGAATGATTAGGCTTAGCAATAATGTTTTAGGAATTGTCTATTGATAGGCAATGGAACATCCTCACCAATTAAGGGTTTTAGCCTATAAGTACTATCATCTAAAATCTCTAAGATTTGAAAGGGACCAATCCAAAGTTTATCAAATTTTCCATGGTTTTCTTTCTTCTCACGAGCTTTATCCCAGGATAGGACAAGGTTTGATATTTGAAAGGTTTTAATTTTTGTTCTTTTGTCAAACTAGCATTTGACTGTAGCTTGATGTTTGGAGAAATTGTCTATGGCTTGATTTCTCTTCTCTTCTAGGTGTAAGAGTTGCAATAATCTAACTTCTAGTTTGTCCTCTAGACCTAGGTATTCTTGAGTGAACTGCAAGGTGGGAATTTTAAGGTTTAAAGGGATTACTAGATCCACCCCATATACTAATTTGTATGGTGAATTGCCTAGAGCTGATCTCATTCTAGTTCTTGTTGTGTGGTTACACAACACGCCCCATTTTAACTTATCAAAACAGGGACCCAACTTTTGGCTTGGCTTGTGTTGTCTGCTTTCTGGCGGTTTGGTGAAAATGAGTCAGGTGCATCATCATCATGATATTCGATGAGGTAGGTCATCATCATGAGGTCAGTTTGTCGAAGTTCATATTTTGTTTCTATGACCTCATATTTAGAAAGAGCTTGAAATTCCATGCAGGTTTGCCTTTTACATCACTTGAAAATTCGTCCATATGTGGAAGTTATGCACAGTCAAAGTTTTGGTTAAACCTGATAATCGCAGAGGATCATCATATTTTTATCCTCAGTCATGTTGTCAAGGTCATCATGATCTTGGTCTATCACCTGATAAAAATCATGCAGTCCCAATATCTGGACGTCAATCTTAGGTGATATTGTGTTTTACCCGTCAAATGACCTTGGGCGCATCGCGGGCATCATGATACTTTTACATCACTGGATACTATAATATCATGCTGATATTATAATATCCCCCTGCTTAGAAAGTCCACCATCTGTATAATTTGCATGCGCATATCAAAATCCTATCGGAGGGTCATCATCCTGATCTTTTAAGGGAGGGTGATATTCCATTCCTTAGCATGATCATATTTTAAATATCACCCTAGCGCTAACCTGATGATGACCTCAACTCATCCTCATGCTCCGAAGACGAAATATGATGGTTACGTTATCATGATATTCGACGAGGAGGCTCATCATATTTTTTATGCTGTCATGTTGTCAAGATCATCATGATCTTGTTTGTCTACCCGATATTTCGTAATGTTCTCCTGCCGAGAAATATGACCTTTTGCAAATATCCTGATGACGTCATCCCGACCTGATAAATGAAGAAGCAAATATCAGGATGACATCATCATCACATTTCCCTTCGGCAGGATATTTTCCAAAACATGATCCGGTTCGCGAATATGACGATGACGTCATGTTCTAAGTTTAAACAAAGGCCCCGGATATCCTGATGATCATCATCATCCTGATCTTTCGAGAGGGTTACCTTGGCTGCAAATGGGTCATATTACATTCACCACCTGATCATCTTCCTTAGGTGACCCGATATTACATTTATCCCCTGATCTTAACTAAACATGACGGTGACATCATCTTTTGCATTTTAATGAAGCCCGGATATGACGATGACGTCACCATGATATTCCTTTCCTCAGCAGCAGGATCATATTTCATATCCTCCTATTTTCCTTCGACATGATGATGATGATGTCATTCTTTTCCCCAATATACAGAAGCGAAACATGACGGTTGCATCATCTGGACATTCAGAAGGGGGAGCATCATATTTCCAGAATATCATGCAGACGAAAGTTTTAAGTCTTGCTGTCGGCCTTATCTTGAGTTATCATGCCGATAGAACATGTCTTCCGGATGGATGGACATCATCATGATTTTTGGCGTCGGTATAAGTTTAGCCGTCGGCCTAATGTAAAGTTGTCATTCCGACAATATGTTGCCATACATGATCATATTTGAACCCGATATAGATGAAAATGGGCAGGAAAATGAAACGATGGTTGACCCAAGTTTTTTGATGCTGTTTATGCATTTAGTGCATATTTTCCACTGATTTGGAGCCCGATTGCCTATAGCTGCACATTTTTGAGGCATGGTTAATAAAACGTTTAAATTCTTGTTGTTTATCACATAATGATGAACTTAATGTTTGTCTGTTTATTTGCAGGAAGTCATGATGCTGTTAGAGCTGTAGCTGATAATTGCATGGTTGCACATGGAGGCAACATGAACCAGAAATGAGGAGGATATTGTCAAATATGCTGTTTGCCAGCTGGAGACTGAATCAAATCAAAGATGCTGGAATATTTTGTGCCAGCTATACATTTGCCAACTGGCGAAGCATGTGCTTTTCATCTGGACCATTGATTATTATGAGAGGATCCTGATCCTTGGATCACTGTAACTATTTTCTGGCATTTGTTCTATATAAGAGCCAGATCCTGAGCTGTAAAAGGATATATAGGGATATACACAAACGCATCTGGCGCATTAAGGCTGATTACTGTAGAATCAATTAGGAGATCGGATTACTGAGACTAAAGAGGATAGAATTGTTGAAATGTCAGGGTTCTTTCTTCAGATCACTGTAAATGTACCTATTCTTGAGCATACTGAATGGATATGAAGTTTCAGATTACATCCTGATTGTAAATTTTACGTAATCTTCATGTTGATTTCTGGATATGTACTGGTGAATGTTGTGTTCAATTGGAAGCGCTTTCATTTCATTACATGTTGTTGTCAACTTTTCCTTTGAAGATTTGCACTAGATCATGCGGATTTGTGGAATGTCCTGGTGAAGTATGATTCTAGTTTCCTTCTTTTCATTGCATGTATGGGAGCTTGTATGTGGATCAGTGATCTAAATCAAGTAGTTTTGGGAATCTCATTCTTTAACCCTTTCCTTTTTTTAATTTCATAAATTCATCACCATAACTGCAAATCATGATAAATAACAAGCAGAACAGAGAAATATGCTGAAATCCTGTAGGTAACTGAAAATCATTAGCATATTTGAGTTAAATGCATGTAGTATTGAAAATATCATGCAAAGAATCATAAATAATGGTAGAAATCATGCAAATATCAGCCTGTAGGCACATTATTTGACTAAATTCATAGTGCAGAGGTAGAATTGTTGGAGATTTATGCAGAGCAGACATACAGAGCAGGATATTTGAAGGAATGATGATGAACTTTGCAGAAACACGTAAGGCCCCTGAATGGAAAATAGCAACACACATCAACCATTGAGTAACGTTAGTAGATTAAGACCTAATCAACGGAGACTTGGGATCATGAATTCATCGTATCTTTCAAGATGAGTAAAGGTTGTTGCGTAACTTTTATTCTATGTTTGTGAGTGAGTAACTTCATGACCAACATAAATTGGTGCTAGAAGGAGGGCATGATCAACATAAATTGGCGCTAGAAGGAGGGCATGATCAACATAAATTGGCGCTAGAAGGAGGGCAGAGCTGTTTCTCAACAAAGAAATCCTGTTCAATTGAAGTTATATCCCCTGCCTCTGTTTATCAGCCCACTTTAAATCTTGCTAACATGATCAACATGCCCCTCGTTTCTAACGCAACATAAATTGGCGCTAGAAGGAGGGCCGCTGAGCTGTTTCTCAGCATCATCAACAGAAGGAGGGCTGAGAACTGAAATAGACACCACTGCTTCAGTCATCATTAATTTTTATGCAGGCCCCTCGCTCCTAACGCAACATAAATTGGCGCTAGAAGGAGGGCAGGCCCGGAAGATCACGCTCATCATCAGTATTTTCAGGTTTGATGACGCATAGAGTAAGGTACCCCCAGATCGTGTGTGAATTTCAGTAAATTACGTAAATATTTACTGTGAAAAGATTGTATATGCACATTCTATGTAAAGATTTCCAGATCTCACATAAATATTGCAAGCTTTACAGTAGATCTTTCTGAATTCACTAATATCGGCTAAAGGTACGTAAATTTGTTCAAACTTTGAGACTTTTAAGCCTTAGGCACTCGAGATCTTGTGTTACGGGTCAGGATATCCCAATATCCTGTCACATTTCTGGATTTCTGCAAATATTGCATAAATATTTCAGCATTTGAGGTTAATGTCTGCAAATATCTCTTATCTGAGATGTTTTGGTTGCACCTTTGCCAAGATCTAGCCCAAAACATCAAAGATTAGTTTGATTTTCTGAACTTTCAAGTTTTATTCTGAGATATGATGGATCTCCTAAAAAATTGAAAAATAGAGTCTCATTTTGATGGATGTGTATGAAGGCAATTGTCAAGTTCACATTCCTTTATTTCAGGAAACTTTGAGTAGGCAACTTTACCCTCACAGTTTGTCTAACTTTGGTTTATCCACCTATTGCAGGATACACCAGACTGTGGAACACAGCGAAATAAATTGTTTAACTTTCCTTACAAGGTTGGATTTATACTTGAAAGGACTAATATTCTTCCCGGATGTGTTCAGGGCCGAAATTTACCAGGAAAATGAAGAAGTCCGGCAGGAAAATGAAGAAATTCTGGAGCAACAAGCTGATGCAGCACCAGAAGTTATTAATTGTCCAGACACTGAAGTGGACCGGTCTGAAGATTTTGAATTATACTTGTCCAGAAATATACAGTGTAGTCAAATATTAGGTTTACCTGATGATGATGTCTTGATTGAAAGCTGGTGCAGATTACATGATGAAGAGCATTCAGAGAGAGATTGCTACCCCTGCTTGATCATGTTGAAAAAGATTCTAGAAAATACGATAGCTGAGTCGGTTCCAGATGGTAAAGAAGAGGAAACATCTTTCCTGGATTCATTTTATGTTGAGATTGATAGGAGTTCTCTACTTCCTAATACAAGTAAGGACCAGTCAGTATGCAGGTATGAATCTTGTGAAAATTTTAGAGAAGAAATCACTCATCAGGATAATATTTTTTCTGATCCTAATACTTTTGATAAAGAAGATGAAACATCTTTCCTGGAGTCATTCTATGGTAAAGAGAAGTGTAAACAGATAGTAGAGCAATTTAAGTTCACTGCTGATGATGAAGTTCCTATGATAGTAACTCAGGGAGTCATAGAAAAGAAAATAAATGCTAATTTACTACCTAACTGGGTTGAATCGAATGATCAAATGCAAGAATGTTGCAGGTTAATGGAACCAGATCCTTTACTAGATAGAAGATGTGAATTGTTTAATGAACAATTCCTGAAAGATGAAGATGTAGAAGACTTTGGAGTTGTTATGCATGATCAGACGTTACTCCAGAAATATTTTGAGAATGAAACAGGGGAGTGTCCTTATCAAGTGAAAGTTGTTTCTCTTTTACAGTCAAATGATTTAGAAATGATAAATTTCTGTATATCAGGTTATGATAATAAAGATACTTATTTAGATGCTGATGTGCAGGAAATTGAAGAAAATATTGAGAAGTTTCCTGAACTGGAGGATAAACTGAACATCCAGAATGAAGGGATAAGGTTGGATAAAGATGAAGAATTAATACATCAAGAGTCATACATCCTTCAATTTGAAGAGAGACCAGACACTGAGCCAAGCAGTGAAAATATAATGACAAATGGAAGATCAGCTGCCACTGAAGAAGCATGTCCAGCAAAATCAGAAATACACCAGGTTGTATTTCTCCTTTCCACAGTGAATGATATTGAATACTATTTTGATTATGGAAATTCAGGAGATAAGACATGCATATGGATTAATCATGAACATAATGAGCTGCCTCAGTTGCTGATCATGAAGAGTCATTCTGTTGAATACAGTGAATTCAGAATACCAGAATATTTTTCAGAATATAAAGATAAATTTGCTAGGTTGAGAACCATTACTAATACCCTAATGCTCCTGCACAATCGAAAGAAGTATGCAAATACAGGTGTACTTAAGTCGTTTTCTGGTTTGCCTAATAGTGGTTTGTATTTAATTTTGTAGGTTAGTTGTTTGTACAGTCTGCTTGTTTTGCTTTCTTGTTTTGTTTCTTTTGTTTCCTTTCCAGGTTAGCTGTTTGTACAGGTTGCTTTTTGCTTTGTGTCGTTGAGTCTTTGTTTTGGTTGGGCAAAACTGGTGCACCTTGTTACTTAAGAACACTGCATAAATTGTTAGAATTCAAAAGTTGAATATAAGTTTTTACATAGGTTGTAATTCATATCAGTGTAGGTATTCTTGATCAGGTTTGTGGTATCATATTCATCAGTACTACTTTTCTTGAGTCAAGGTGATCCTCACAATGACACACCTAACAGCCTTGGGTTTATTGAACATATCAGTGTAGGGGTTAAGTGAAAAATCTAAAGGTTGCCCTTGCTACCATTGCAATTCTCAACTTAATTTCAACAAGTGACCATTCCTTGTATCATGAGGCTACAACTGTTATATCTTAAGAATTAAATTCAAAATATAAAATAAATAAACTAATAAAATGGATTTTTTGAAATCCAGATTAAGTCATCTAAGTAACTCTACCGGAGCTATAGACGCTTGCTGGCAGTGGGGCTCTACTTAGGGGAAATGCAATGATAACCTTGCCGGGGCTATGGACGCCTGCTGGCAGCAAGGCTCTATCCGGTTGGCTATGAGGGATGAACCAAACTACGTAGCTTAACACCAGTCACTGATTTATTCAACTCACTTTCAAGATGAGTATATGAATCACATGCACACAATTGATCCCTTATCAATTCATTGTTACATTGATGAACATGATACCAGTTAGAAAGGATTAGGATGCTCATGCTTAATAGGAGTTGGAAATTTATGTTTTAACTTATCCTCACCTTTTGAATTATTTGAATTTTTTTGTTTTCTTTGGTGGCAAGTTGTTGTGTGGTTACACAACACGCCCCATTTTAACTTATCAAAACAGGGACCCAACTTTTGGCTTGGCTTGTGTTGTCTGCTTTCTGGCGGTTTGGTAAAAATGAGTCAGGTGCATCATCATCATGATATTCGATGAGGTAGGTCATCATCATGAGGTCAGTTTGTTGAAGTTCATATTTTGTTTCTATGACCTCATATTTAGAAAGAGCTTGAAATTCCATGCAGGTTTGCCTTTTACATCACTTGAAAATTCATCCATATGTGGAAGTTATGCACAGTCAAAGTTTTGGTTAAACCTGATAATCGCAGAGGATCATCATATTTTTATCCTTAGTCATGTTGTCAAGGTCATGATCTTGGTCTATCACCTGATAAAAATCATGCAGTCCCAATATCCGGACGTCAATCTTAGGTGATAGTGTGTTTTACCCGTCAAATGACCTTGGGCGCATCGCGGGCATCATGATACTTTTACATCATCGGATACTATAATATCATGCTAATATTATAATATCCCCCTGCTTAGAAAGTCCACCATCTACATAATTTGCATGCGCATGTCAAAATCCTATCGGAGGGTCATCATCTTGATCTTTTAAGGGAGGGTGATATTCCATTCCTTAGCATGATCATATTTTAAATATCACCCTAGCGCTAACCTGATGATGACCTCAACTCATCCTCATGCTCCGAAGACGGAATATGATGGTTACGTTATCATGATATTCGACGAGGAGGCTCATCATATTTTTTATGCTGTCATGTTGTCAAGATCATCATGATCTTGTTTGTCTACCCGATATTTCGTAATGTCCTCCTGCCGAGAAATATGACCTTTTGCAAATATCCTGATGACGTCATCCCGACCTGATAAATGAAGAAGCAAATATCAGGATGACATCATCATCACATTTCCCTTCGGCAGGATATTTTCCAAAACATGATCCGGTTCATGAATATGACGATGACGTCATGTTCTAAGTTTAAACAAAGGCCCCGGATATCCTGATGATCATCATCATCCTGATCTTTTGAGAGGGTTACCTTGGCCGCAAAGGGGTCATATTACATTCACCACCTGATCATCTTCCTTAGGTGACCCGATATTACATTTATCCCCTGATCTTAACTAAACATGATGGTGATGTCATCTTTTGCATTTTAATGAAGCCCAGATATGACGATGACGTCACCATGATATTCCTTTCCTCAGCAGCAGGATCATATTTCATATCCTCCTATTTTCCTTCGACATGATGATGATGATGATGTCATTCTTTTCCCCAATATACAGAAGCGAAACATGACGGTTGCATCATCTGGACATTCGGAAGGGGGAGCATCATATTTCCAGAATATCATGCAGACGAAAGTTTTAAGTCTTGCTATCGGCCTTATCTTGAGTTATCATGCCGATAGAACATGTCTTCCCGATGGATGGACATCATCATGATTTTTGGCGTCGGTATAAGTTTAGCCGTCGGCCTAATGTAAAGTTGTCATTCCGACAGTATGTTGCCATACATGATCATATTTGAACCCGATATAGATGAAAATGGGCGGGAAAATGAAACGATGGTTGACCCGAGTTTTTTGATGCTGTTTATGCATTTAGTGCATATTTTCCACTGATTTGGAGCCCGATTGCCTATAGCTGCACATTTTTGAGGCCTAGTTAATAAAATGTTTAAATTCCTGTTGTTTATCACATAATGATGAACTTAATGTTTGTCTGTTTATTTGCAGGAAGTCATGATGCTGTTAGAGCTGTAGCTGATAATTGCATGGTTGCACATGGAGGCAACATGAACCAGAAATGAGGAGGATATTGTCAAATATGCTGTTTGCCAGCTGGAGACCGAATCAAATCAAAGATGCTGGAATATTCTATGCCAGCTGTACATTTGCCAACTGGCGAAGCATGTGCTTTTCATCTGGACCGTTGATTATTATGAGAGGATCCTGATCCTTGGATCACTGTAACTGTTTTCTGGCATTTGTTCTATATAAGAGCCAGATCCTGAGCTGTAAAAGGATATATAGGGATATACACAGACGCATCTGGCGCATTAAGGCTGATTACTGTAGAATCAATTAGGAGATCGGATTACTGAGACTAATGAGGATAGAATTGTTGAAATGTCAAGGTTCTTTCTTCAGATCACTGTAAATGTACCTGTTCTTGAGCATACTGAATGGATATGAAGTTTCAGATTACATCCTGATTGTAAATTTTACGTAATCTTCATGTTGATTTCTGGATATGTACTGGTGAATGCTGTGTTCAACTGGAAGCGCTTTCATTTTATTACATGTTGTTGTCAACTTTTCCTTTGAAGATTTGCACTAGATCATGCGGATTTGTGGAATGTCCTAGTGAAGTATGATTCTAGTTTCCTTCTTTTCATTGCATGTATGGGAGCTTGTATGTGGATCAGTGATCTAAGTCAAGTAGTTTTGGGAATCTCATTCTTTAACCCTTTCCTTTTTTTAATTTCATAAATTCATCACCATAACTGCAAATCATGATAAATAACAAGCAGAACAGAGAAATATGCTGACATCCCGTAGGTAACTGAAAATCATTAGCATATTTGAGTTAAATGCATGTAGTATTGAAAATATCATGCAAAGAATCATAAATAATGGTAGAAATCATGCAAATATCAGCCTGTAGGCACATTATTTGACTAAATTCACAGTGCAGAGGTAGAATTGTTGGAGATTTATGCAGAGCAGACATATAGAGCAGGATATTTGAAGGAATGATGATGAACTTTGCAGAAACACGTAAGGCCCCTGAATGGAAAACAGCAACACACATCAACCACTGAGTAACGTCAGTAGATTAAGACCTAATCAATGGAGACTTGGGATCATGAATTCTCTGAATTCATCGTATCTTTCAAGATGAGTAAAGGTTGTTGTGTAACTTTTATTCTATGTTTGTGAGTGAGTAACTTCATGACCAACATAAATTGGCGCTAGAAGGAGGGCATGATCAACAGTTCTATCAACCCACAAAGCATATTTTGGTAGAGTATTCCATTCTCTAGGATTCTTTTCCACTAGTTTCTTGATAATGTCTAACAAACTTTTGTTAATGGATTCAGCAAGGTCATTACCTTGGGGATAATAATTAGATGAAAATTTCAACATAATGTCATATTTGAATGTCTAGTTAGAGAACGTTAATGAAGTGAAAGAAGGGCCATTATCACATACTAGTGCATATGGAATGTCAAATCTGGTGATAATGTTATGTTCTAGGAACTTGATCATGACATTCATTGTGTAAAATTTATTGCATGCCTCTTCGGTCCACCTGGTACAATAATCAATACCAGTCAGGATATACCTATGCCTAGTTGATGATGGAGGATTGATCATTCTAGTGAAATCCATTCCTCATTGAGCATCGAGACACATCTCCATTACCGGTTGCAATGGCTGGGCTGCATACCTTTCTCTATTTGCAATGACCTGACACATATGACAATGTTTGATATGTCTAGCTGTATCTTTGAATACAGTTGGCCAGTAGTATTTGGCTCTAAGAATTTGGTGTGTGGTGGCTAAATGTAACTTGTGATCCATTCCAAACTTGTCATGCAACTTGAGCAGGACCTTGTTCACTTCTTGTCGATTGAGGCATCTCAAATATATGCCTCCATGATTCTTCTTGAAGAGGATTCCTCCTTTGAGCATGTATCCTTGGGATTTAATCCTCAAGGCTCTCCTTTGGGATGCTTTCAAGTGTGATGGACATTTTCCTATAATCAAGAGATGCATGAAGTTTGAGTACCAATCATCTTGTTTGCATGAGCTAGCTATGTATTGCTAGCTTACTAGACATAGATCTATTTTAGTGATCATCTACATTCCAAACTTGTCATGCAACTTGAGCAGGACCTTGTTCACTTCTTGTCGATTGAGGCATCTCAAATATATGCCTCCATGATTCTTCTTGAAGAGGATTCCTCCTTTGAGCATGTATCCTTGGGATTTAATCCTCAAGGCTCTCCTTTGGGATGCTTTTAAGTGTGATGGACATTTTCCTATAATCAAGAGATGCATGAAGTTTGAGTACCAATCATCTTGTTTGCATGAGCTAGCTGTGTATTGCTAGCTTACTAGACATAGATCTATTTTAGTGATCATCTGCATCAAAGCTTGTCTTCTTACTAGCTTTGTTTGTGTAATGTCTAAATCATACTCCTACAAAATGGTGATCCATTTGTCTTGACATTCTCCTACTTCATTCTGCATTAGGAGCATCTTGACTGCTGATTCTGGTACGATGATAATCACTTGAGATCTCAAGATATAATGCTAGAATTTCTTAACCAATTTGACCAAGGCCAGAGCTTGTCACTCAACGTCTAGGTATTTTAACTCAGCATCCTTGAATGGTCTACTCATAAAAGAAATAGGTTTCTCATCCTTCACATCATTTCTTTGTGTTAAGATTACAACGCATGCGTAATTTGATGCAAATGAATATATGTGAAAGGTTTTGGTATAATCAAGACTATTCAAGATAGGAGCATTAACGATGGCCTTCTTGATATCTTCGAATGGAGCCTTAGCTTTAGATGTCCATTCTATCTCAAAGCATCCTTCTTAAAATCATGTTGAGTGGCCTCACTATCTCTACAAAACTAGTGATAAACTTTTTGACAAAGTCTATATTGCCAAAGTATGACTTCAATTCCTTCTTACTCCCAGGCAATTGGAGTTTCATAATGGAGTTGACCCAATCAGGATTAATGGATATCCCATTCTATGATATGACATGTCCTAGAAATTTTATTGTAGTGACTCCAAAGATGTACTTCTTTGGATTGAGAGAGATTCCATATTGTTCGCATCTTTGTAATACTTTCCTTAAGTCTGTGATGTGATCTCCCCTGTTCTTGGAGAACACAGTTAGGTCATCCATATAGATGATAATGCACTAGTTGACCAGACCTCTAAAGGTGATGTCCATGGCATGCTAGAAGGTTGTCCTTATGTTAATAAGGCCAAATAGCATTCTTCTATATGCAAAAATCCTCCATTTAGTAGTAAAGTGGTTTTCAATCTATCTATCTTGTCAACCATGACCTGATTGTATCATGAGAATCCATCTAGGAAGGACATCATTTGGGCTCTATTAACCATTTGAAGTGCCTCATCCAATAAGGGAAGAGTATAATTGTCCTTTTCAGACACTTTGTTTAGATTCTAGAAATCTACACATAGTTGAATGTCTCCATTTTTCTTCCTGACTAGCACCAAATTGGTGACCCATGTTGAATGTCTGATAGGGAAAATGATACATGCTACCAATAATTTCTTAACTTCCTAAAAAATCAAAGGTTCCAATAAAGTGTTTACTAGTCTTTGCTTCTACCTGAATGACTTCATATCTAGCTTCCGTGGAATGGTGTTAATGATAATTGAAGTATCATATGTTTTGAGCTCATCATATGACCAAGTGATTACATGTATATAATAATTTAGAGCTTGAGTTATTCCTCTCATTCTTCCTGAGTGCAAACCTTCCCAACCAAGACCTTTTTGAGTTCTAGACCTTCACCTAAATTGATAGGTTCATAATCACCTCCATCAGTTTTAGGGATATCTTTCTATGTCACCATGTTATCTAGATCAAATAATATTTCTAATTCAATCATCCCCTTAGGCATTTTATTGTCTTGCAAATCAATTATGGATTTCTCATCCCACTCTAGATCCTCATGATACTACTCATCAATCACTTGAGCTTCAAAAACATCTCGATTGGTGATGAAATCTAGGATATGTTGATCATCATCAAAAACTTGGAAATTGGTGATGTTATCTGGTATCGATGAAATGGATACCAACTCCACAAAAAATCTTCTCAATCTTGATAATGTCAGTGGCTCCAAAGTGCAAGTGGATGTAGCCAACACATCAGACCTATGATTACATTTTCTTAGCACATGAGTAATATTGAAGGCATTGAAACCTTCAATCAAGTCCCAGACTCAATGTCTGTAGTTGGAAAATCACTTATAATTGCAGGTGTACTATTTTATTATTTGCTTAACCGTGATCTTTGAATCTCCAAACACATGGAGTATCCTGACTTTCTTCTTTATCACTAAAAGAAATCCATGGATCAATGCTTCATATTCTATGACATTGTTAGTGCAGTGGAACTGCAGCCTATATGCGACTAGGAACAACTTCCCTTGTAGGCTCACCAAGTCAATTCCAACTCCAACACCTTGTTTAGATTTTGATCCATCAAACTTTAGTGTTCATGGATGATCATTCTTAATTTCTTTCTCAAGACCTCTCTTCTTCTCAACATTCCTTGGGAAATCTTTCTCAGTGGCAACTTTTGATTCTTGCAATACCAGCTATTCTTTCATTGCTTGGTTTGGGGTAATACAAGCATCTAGACATTTAACAAAGATGTATCCTATGTATCATTTGAACCTTTGATTCTTAAGAGAATGATGTCCTCCTAGACTGCTTTAGATACCTCTTGTTCATCTCTAGGTACATCCAGATCTTTATCTATTTCAACATGAATTCTCTTATTGATCTCTGGTTCTACCTTGTCTAGGATTCTTATCTGCAAGTTGAGTTTCTTTTGTGACTATACAAGTTCTTCTTTTTCAATTATGTCCAAACATAATGCACAAGTAGTCTTAGAATGTGGAGCCTAGTGTAGCTTACACCATCCTTCCAATAAAACTTCTTTGAGTGGAATTTTCTGTTGTATGCATCTCTGCATTTCTTTAGAAAAATGCCTTTCAAAGTCACCAAAATGACTTTCTTCATCATCTTCTGAATAGTCATGATCTGATTCTATAAGGATGTTTGTTCTGGATGTAATCTGACTTATTTGTACTTGAGTGCATACCAATACTTCTTCCACTCAAACGTCTAGAGCCTTGACATGGTATAATCATTGTTCTACTTCTACATATAACACCTCATTATTCTGATGATACTCTATGATCATGTGTTTCATTCAAGGTTCTACTTCTATACGAATTTGATTTGGAATTCCTCTCCATGGAAACCACATATGAGAGAAGTTTGTTGCCATATATCTATTTAACCTTTTTAACCAATCTCTACTCAATAACATATCGTATGTGTCTGGAATGTCCACCACTTGAATATCAATGAAGTGTTGAACTCTAGGATCAGAAGCCAACTACATATGGATATGAGTTAATTCTCCTATGGCACTTACCTCTGACTTATCTAATTGAGTAACTTTCTTAGATGACTTGGCAGGGGATAAACCTAGGATTTGATAGATTAACAAAGGCATAACATTTGTAGATTCTCATGAGTCTACTGGATAATTGTGTAAATTCTTACCAAAAATTCTCAATGTTAAGAGGAATGGGGTGTTGGCAATATGTGCTATCATTGATGTCAACATAGTATACATTGATGTCAACACAACAAATGGAAATGTATAGATAGACTTGTACAAAGGAAGAGACAAACTAGTCCGGGAGGAGAGAAAATAGTCTAAGTATGGATAAGTTTTAGGCTTGAGCATGATGTGAAGGTGAACACTCATATCCTTGCATGGTTCTTGCATACACACATACATATATCATCAGTTGGGAGTACCATACTCAAGGGTAAGAAGTAGAAAATTGACTAAGGCACTCATAGTACACATCCTAAGGCAGAGTCAACTTGAATTGGTCCGCACTTCTCTGCAAAGAAATATTTGGTCTTGTGGTTCTAAAGATAACTTCTGGTATGTATTGACATGATATATCCAAGACTTTAGCTCCTCACATCTTTAGTATGAAAACTACCAGAAGTTGGTGAACTGAGATAGTAGCATCTACACCATGCCAAGGTTTAGTTCCATTGAAGTGCACTGATTCTTCTTCTTTTCTATCTTCTTCACACAAACACCTTTATCTTCGCATCATCACAACAACATACCTTATTTGTGACTTCATTACATGTATTTATACAATTCATCAACCTTAGAATGTACATCAAGGTTGGCATTACAATCATCAACCATTGGAACAATCTCCAAGGTCGGCATACATACATACATTAGAATAGGTCTGGACCTAAACAGATTTGTGAAAGAAAAGAAATTAATGTAGACCACACCATGCCTTAGCTGGGACTCAAATGCAATCTCCCATGCAACAACATGCTATCACAAACTCCAAAGCTTAATTGCAAGTAGTGAAAACAACCAAGTCGACCAAAACTGGTGTTAACACTAAGACCTTTAGGAACAAGCTTCATCCACGATCTGAATTACACTTTACGAACCAATCAAAAAGCAAGAACACAATCTAGAGACATCTACAAGCATGTTGTAATCACCAAGAACTTCTGCTCAACCCCCAAACATTTTGTCTAGAAGATTCTTAGAACTAGAGCACTTAAACATTACTGTTAGCCACCGTCACAAAGGAAGTATCACTTGTAGAGCACCAAATCATGAACCATTTCAATTGAAGGCACATAACATCATTCCAAACTTAATCTCAGAACCACAGACTATAAACCTTAAATGTGGAGAGATGTGGAGCAGAATACATTCTCCCTGTCACCATTGAATACTCAGAAAAATAGTTTTTGCTTTGGTGAATAGAACTCACTCAAATCTTGACATCGAAGGTTTAAACTTGAAACATAGCAACTACAGATATCTCTTAACATAACTTTCAAACTGAATACAAATATATTCAATCTATAGGATATGCAGAGCAAAACACTGCACTATTCAGTGAGATAGAACAGTTCTACAATTGTACTAACTTCTCAAACACTTGCTCAAACTTATCCAAATAACTTCCTTAGATGCTGACAATAGGTGTTGACATCAATGACAAAACTTACTTCTCATACTTGCAACAATCTCCCCCTTTGTAATTGATGGCAACACATGATGTGAAAAACCATCAAGACAAACAAACTTTCTTTGCTTCTTTGCTCCCCCTTACTTTATGCTTTCTCTGGCTACAACTTTCTCATAATCTCTCTCCTTAAGTTTTTCACATGAAATTCTCTCCCCCTTTGACATCAATGGAAAAGGGTGCCAGACCTTTTCTTTCTCTTTAGTTATCAAGGTTGAATTCAGATCTTACTAACACTGCACTACTCCCCCTGTTAGTAACACTACAACACTTATTGCTCTTTATCAGGAACTCATATCAGCAACATCTACCTACTCCCCCTGAGAGGTAGCCTTCAAAACATCAATCCAAATCAAAAAATTAGACATTGGGCACCACTGGACTAATGCATTTCCTATGCATCTTAATTTAGAGTAGGAGGGGTAATAACCCCTAACTTCTTCCTGAGATACTCAAAAGTATCCTTAGGAAGAGACTTTATGAAAATATATGTAATCTGATACTTTGTAGACACATATTCCATCTTTACTTCATTCTTTGTTACCTTTTCTCTCAAAAAGTGATACCTTATTGATATATGCTTTGTTCTTGAGTGCATCATTCAATTCTTTGAAATGTTTATAGCACTTGTATTGTCACAAAAGATTGAAATTGGTTCTCCATACACAACTCTTATATCCTTCAATGTTTGCTTCATCCATAACACTTGAGTACAACATGTTGTAGCAATATATTCTGCTTCTACAATAGACAAAGAAATTGAATATTGCTTCTTGCTCAACCATGAAACCAATCTATTACCAAAGAAGAAAGCACCTCCACTTGTACTTTTTCTATCATCAACATCTCCAACCTAATATGCATCTGTATAAGCACTAAGAGTGAAATTAGTATCTTTATGATACCACAATCCATAGTTTGAAGTGCCTTTTAAGTATCTCAATATTCTCTTAACTGTCATCACATGTGACTCTCTAGGATTTTATTGAAATCTTGCCACAAGACAAACTACATGCATTACATCTAGTTTGGTATAGGTTAGATAAAGTAGTCCTCCAATAATAGACCTATACTTTTTCTAATCAGTCTTAGGTGATTCATCATTCTTGATCAACTTGCAACCAGTTACCATAGGGGTACATACTAGATTAGAATCCTCCATTCCAAACTTTTTCAACAACTCTTTCACATACTTGGACTGAGAAATGAAAATTCCTTTTTCTAATTAAGTAATCTGTAGTCCTAGAAAGAAATTCATTTCACCAAACATAGCCATCTCAAACTCCTTTTCTATTTCCTCTACAAATTTCTTACACATACCTTCATTTCCTCCAAAGATAGTATCATTAGGAAAGACTACAACAATCAAAATTTGATCATCATTGATTTTGAAATAGAGATTATTGTCTGCAGTACCTTTACTGAACCCCAAGTACAACAAATACTTATCCAACCTTGCATACCAGGCTCTAGGGTCTTTCTTTAGTCCATATAAGGCTTTCTTCAATCTGCACACCATGTCACCTTGGTCTGATAACTAAAACCCTTCTAGTTGTTCAATGGAGACCTCTTCTTCCAATTCTCCATTTAAGAATACAGACTTCACATCCATCTGGTACACTTTGAAATCTTTGTGTGCTGCAAATGCCAAAAACATTCTTATTGCTTCAATCGTTGTCATAGGAGCTGTTGATGATTGTTTTTACACATTCATAACAAAATTTAAAATTCATAAAATGAACCTAACTGTCTTGAAAGATATGAAGAATCAATTAAGATTACTTAATCCCAAGTTTCCGTATGGTCAGGTCTTGACCTATTGGACAGTTCAGTAGGTTACTATGAAGCTGTAATATGCAAGGGGCCTTACGTGATTTAAGGTGATTGATTATTTACTAGACTCTAATTATGCAAACTGTTACAAATATCAACAAATTATTCATTCCTTTGCATAAATCTGTTACTATATTCTGAAGCTTTGTATGATTATTATATTAAAACATGCTTCCTTTTCAAATATGTATAAAGATTGCCAAATATCAACTCAATTGCTCTTAATTCCTTCAAATTTTAGACAATCTCCTTAAGATTTCTGCGTTTAAGCTAAGTATTTCAAATTTTAGGAAAAGTTAGAAAGAATTCGAAAAATCAACATCACTTGCTATAGGATCTAAATGTTCTATTGTGCACATGGTAAGAATTACAACAAACTCAATTAAATCAGCAGATTAAATCATTAAATGCAAATGTCCTGAGTATTTTCACAAACATGCATTCAAGATTGCAAGCTTTAAGAGAAACTATTTCAAATGCAAAGAAGAGCCAGAAGATACTCAGAAAATGGATGCAAAATTATGGATTCAATTGTATTTAAAACACATAGTCATACAAGATTTACAATGTAGGAATGACTCTTAACCTCATTAATTAAATTCACAAAAACTTACAATGCTTTACAAATACAATAAGAAAGCTGGATGTTCCACGCATTCCTTAGTGCAGACACAGGCGACCTCCTCTAGACTAAATTACTCCTTCTACTCAAAGTTTCAAAACAAATTACAAATGCTATGCTATTTTCTATAAATCCCTGTGTAAATAATATACATGTAGCAATGTTCTTTATATAGATTATGAATGTTCAAATTGCTACGGCTACCACTTCCATCTACGGCTAAGATCCTACTATTTCTGGTCAATGGTGTATATTTATTTCTAACCGTCTGCCAAAATATCTATTTGGCATCTTTTCTTTCCCTCAAAGGATGCTTTTGGAATCTTTCAAAATAAGATTCCCCTTTTCTTTATTGATTTTCCTCGCTGCGATTCTTTATTTGTCTTCTTCCCAAAACTTTTGTTGTTGCTTGTCTTCTCACTTTTTCAAATATTTCTTGAAATTGCCAATCACACCTTCCACAAAGGTACGGTCCCCTCCTGGACTCTTTGCCAAAATATATTCTTGCATTATGACTCCTTCCTTGAACTTCTTTTCCTTGTCCTCTGAGCCATCTCTTCTTTTCTTGTATTTCTTCATTTTCATACTTTCTTCCATCAAGGTATCCATCATTCACTTGTTGAGATTAGCATCAAGATTTTCTATGCAAGGTGCAAATATGGCATTGAACTCTATCAATTCCCTTTTTAAGTTATACACTGGCACTTCCATACATTCATGTTGCAATAATCTCTTTGTTATCTTCTTATGTATTTTGATCATTTCATCTTCTTTTTCTTCTAAATTTTGTATGGCTACTACACATTTCCTGAGGTTATCTTCCTCAAACTTGAGCTCTAATAGTAGTTGCGGCACTTGATTTGCCAATGTGACAGTAAGTGCTCCTTCATTAATCAATTTTTTTGTTGTTCCTTCCACTTCTGTCAACTGTTCAATTTCAAATCTGCATTCTTCTTTTCTATTTTGGCATTTATGTGTAAGCATCAGACATTTATTCTTTTCTTCTGCACTTACCTTCCAACTGCTTATAGCTTGCCTTATTGTTTGTTCCCCTTCTTGCATGAAATCATTAAACCATTCATCAAAAATGTTAGCCTTGTGCTTTTTGTTCTCCATATCTTTTATTTCTTCTTTTGATATTATGGCTATGTTAATAGGTAATTCAGGAATTGTGGTACTGGGGTCAAATATCCCTTTAATGAGTTGTTGGAGCTGGACAATGTGTCCTTTTAAATAATCATATTTATCTTTGTCTTTCTTTAGCATTTCTACTGTCACCTGATGCATGTCCTCCCATTCATGAATATGGTGTTCTCTTGTGCTATGCCCCAGGTCAATATTCAATATCTTGTATTCCTCCAAGGATATCTCACCTTTTGCCTTTTTTGTCTGTGGTATAGCTAGTTTAGCACTCTAGATCCACTTGGACCTCTCTGAATGGCAAACATCATCCTAGCTTTTCTCTTTTCTTTTCTTGGAGTTGTCTTTTCACCTAATAAACTTTTTATATCAATTGGTGCTAATTGGACCTCTTTTTTATCTTTTCTGATTTCTCCTCCTAACCAAGCAAGAATTTCCTTTGTTCCCTCTGTACTCTTAAGTTCATCAATTACCTCCTCATGAGGTCTATCTATTTCTCCTCCTTCTTGTTGCTGTTGTTCCTGCTATTGTTGCTCTTGTTGTTGCTCTGGAATTTGTTCTTGTTGTTCCTCCTGTTGTTGCTCCTATTGTTCAACCTCTTCTTCTTCTTCTTCTATTTCAGTATCCCCTCCATCTTCAGCCTCTTCTCTAGGAGCTTCTTCTTCTTCTGATCCTTTTCCTTGATCATCTTCTGCATTCATTTGTTCTCTATCTGGCAGCTTATCCTCCTCTATTTCTTCATCAGGCTTATTTTCATCTATCCTTTCTGTTGCCTCTGTATCTTCAGTCTGTATTGGCTCTGTATGTATAGGTGAACTGGCTTTTACATCATCCTCTTTTACTTGTTCTTCTTGGTCTTGCATGTTTTCTATATTTTTCTCTTCTTCACCTGGCTCCCCATACATATTCAGCAAGTTTAAAGCATCAATACTTGAGGTGTCTTCTTTTGTTTCCTCCTCTGCTGAAGCGGGTGTTTCTATAATCATTTCTTCAGGTACCTCCTCTTTCTCAGATTCTTCAATTTTATGTGCTTCCTCTTGCACGTCCTTGATAATTTCAGGTGGAACCAAAGTACCAAAGGGATCTACTGATCCTACTTCTTCTTGTACTTTTTCTTCTTCATGTTCCATGCCATGCTCAAATCCTATTTCATCTTGAGTGCTGGGACCTTCCTCTTCACTCAGAAAATCATTGGAATCCTCTTCTATGTCAATTTCTTTGCCTTTATACATTTTTCTCTCTTCACTATCATTGCTCTCAATATTCACAGTTTCCACTATTTGCTGAACCTTGTGAATTTCTAATTCCTTTTGTATTTCTTCAGCCAATTCTACTTTCATTTTAACATATGTCTTTCTCTTCTCAGGTGAAGTGGAAGCACTAGATATGTTACCCATCTTTTTACCTACCTCTTGTGCTCCAATTACACCAGCTGATTTAGAAGTTTCACCTTTAGACAAAGTTATTGGGATTGCTCTTTTTATTTGTGTATATGCCTAAAAATGACACAATTCATCTTAAATAAATATTCTAAATATTTATTCCATTCTTCTATCAATTAAATAAATATTCTAAATTTATTTAATCGATTCACTGTTCCATAATTAAATAAAATCTATTTATCTAATTAAAATTCTTCTAAATGTCCTACACAATTAAATAATCATAAATTATTTAATTAATCCAAATTCCTCTATCCTAAGTTCTAATTCCCAAAAATCCACCTCACACTTACACCTCACTTTTCCACCTCACCTTGTCCACCTCATCAGGTTGCACATGTAATTAAATATATTAAATATTTAATTACCTATTTTTCCCTCACCCACATGTCCTATTTCTTCTCTAATCAAAGTTAGTTAACTAATCAATCAAAAGTGTTAACTAACTAGTCAATTGAGTTAATTCTTCAATCAATTCAGTCAATTCCATAATTCATTCTTCCAACTGAATAATCAAGTTTGTTAACTGATCAGTTAAAGGAGTTAACTCTCCAATCAATGTTGTCAAATTCTCTCTTTCATTATGGAGATGAGACACTTGTCATATTTCTACTGGTTGCACATTCCTCAACCATTCTCAGCCATTGATCATCATACTTCTCCTCAACCGTTGATTCTCATTCTTCTGAGTCTATAAAAGAAGCTTCATTCCTCCATTCTAATCATCCAGGTTATTTGTATTGTTACTCTGCAGAATTCTACCCGCGTGCCTTTGGCACCCCCAATACAATCTACTTGAGATCACTTTTTGCTTTGAAGCTCTACTTCACAGCATTATTTATCATCTTAGCCATTTACTACCGACATCCTACAACATAGCAGAAAGAGTGCACTCTCTGAGGGCCTACTTCATATCAGCAAGGACGGTTGTACTAGGCGAACAATAGAAGCTTTGATTCAAGGACGGTTTGCACTGTGTTATTCATTGCTTCATTTCATTCAATCTTTCTTATTTTCATTATTCTATTGATGTTTGGGTTTATTATTGTTCATTTGATTAAACTGCATTTTACCCTAACATTTTTGGCGCCCACCGTGGGGCCTTTGCCCCTTTATCTCATCAAAATCTGAGCTTTTTTGAAGACAGGTTCCGTACAGGTCACGCATAGGCTACTTCGGTGCATTTGAATATTTCTGCAACGCTTCTATTATTTCTGCACATTTGTGCTTTCTTGCTGCGCTTTTGTGCACTGTTATGATGCTTTTGTTATTCTTGCGCATCTGTTCATTCTTGTTGCGCATGTGTACACTGTTACTGCGCATTTGTAATTCCTATACATCTAGTCATTATTACTGTGCATTTGTACACTGTTGCAGTGCATTTGTTCTTGCTGCACTTTTGTTGACTATCTCTACGCATTTAGTCACTGAAGTTGCGCATCTATAATAAGCAATGGTTTTAGTACTTTTCTAGGAAAATTTGCTAACGCTAACCTTTTCACAGGTGTTCTCTAGAGCTATTTTGCAGGATAGGTTTGGGATTAGTTCCATATAGTTGTATTTAAATAGTTCACACTTCACTTTCCAAAGGATAGTAAAACTGACATTCATTCAAACCCTCACCTAGCTCTAATTAAGAAAGAAGTAACTGGATCATTTGTTTTCTTGCATAGCAACATTTTTGAAGTTACTGCTATCTAGGATTAAAACTGATCTCACCATTGATTTCTGGGTTAAAATTGAACTACTGCTATCTCGTTGGACCAAAACTTCAAAGTTAACTATTTTGTGCTATGAGGATTAAAACTGAACTCACATTTGCTTTCTGGGGTTAAAAACTGAACCAATGCTACCTTGCTAAAATCACTTCAAAGTTCTATGCTTGCCCAAGTAGATTAGCCCATTTAGTTTTTCTACTTTTAAATAGGTTGGATTAATCAGTGTCTTCTGTGCTTGACGAATGACAATAGGCTTATGCTCTCCCCTTTATTGGGTGATCAGAGTGCCAGACTTGTTATTCCATTTGTTTAACCTTTAAGAGGGGCCTACCCTTGGATGCATGCTTGTCCAAGTGGGAACAACCCTGAGTGGAAATAGGCTAGAAGCCAAGCCCTACCAATCCACTTAAAATAAAAGTGCTTGAGGTGAAAACCTACTACAACAAGTGCTGCTATGTTACACCAACGGCCAACCTCCCCCAAAACCCTCTAAGGCGCAACCCTTTGAGGCTGGGAGACTCCACAATGGAGAGTAGTGCCGCCGCATGTGTAACCACTTGAATGGTTGCCCGCATTAAATACCTCGTGTTCTAGTGGCCAAAAACCCTTGTAATCCATTTCTAGCCTAGGATCTTTGTGCTTGCTTTTGTTTAGTTTAGTCTAAAATAGAGTTAGAAAAACCACAAAAAATAATGAAAAACCATAAAATATTCTTTGTGCTTGCTGTGTTTTCTTGCTATTAATTCATAAAATCATATCAAGGAGGCCTTTTTCTAGCCAAAAATACCAAAAACAATAGAAAACTCCAAAATTTTGCCAAAAAAAACAGAGCTGCGCATATACCCATTTCTGCTGCGCATTTGTGTCGACTTGCTATGCATATGCACACTGTTACTGTGCATTTATATTTTACCAGTGTTGTGCATATACTATGACTTCCTGTGCATATATTCATTTCTACTGCGCATTTGTTTCTGCGCATCCACGATAGTGAGCACTTGCACTATTTTTGAGGAAATATTTTTACCTATTTGGAGCACCCATTTCAACCTAGCTTCGCATTTTGAGATCAGATTCAGCCTTGCAGTCAATCTTCACCCATTTCACCCAAAGTTTCTCTCTTCCGTCAATCACCCATTCACCTCCTATCAAAGTGTAAGTCAATCTATTCCATACTGGTTTGACATAGGTCCCTTTTTCGTATCCATAGTGAATTCACGTAAGCCTAGTAGATCATAGTACCTTTGCTAGTAGTCTTGTTAAATGACTAGTCCCTACACAGTAAGACAAATACCAACTACCCTTACTAGTGGCTACCGTTGTGTGTCAACCGTCTTACCTGAAATCATTGAACAAGAATATCCTTTGTCCAAATCCTGCCCTAGGTATCCCATTCACAACAGTCTCAGTCGGCACCTTGCCATAATTTCTAGTCCTAATCCATGTCATCCTGTGTCACCTTGCATGGTTCTTACTAGGTCTCAGTACCAAAAGTAACTTGAAATGGCTAGCTCATCCAATCACATCTTTACACTTCATGATAGTGACGAGGAGATCTCTCCCAAAGATTATGAAGGGAGCATCCAAGATCAAAAATTTCAACGTTTAGTGGAGAAAGTACTCCACGCGGACCCCCATAAATACTTCTATCATCTTGCTAGTCTTGGAATTAAACTCCCCGCAGACTTTGATATAAGTACAATCATGGAAAATGTAGAGAATAATCATGAGAGGGGTACAAATGACATAGTCCTGCATGCAAATGATAGAGGAAAGAAACCCATGGATCGAAATGCTCCCATGGAAGAAATGAGGAAGCAACTTGAGAGCTTTACACAACAAATATCTGACCTTAAGACCGGTACAAGTACCAAGAACTACTCCTTGGAAGATATAGCACCATACCCCTTTGACAAAAGTCTGGACATGAGACCATTCCCCTATAGGTTTGAGGTTCTAAAGTTTGACAAATACAAAGGAAAAGGGGACCCTAAAGCTCGTATCAGGGAATTCAATGCAGCATGTTTAGAAGTAGCTCACAACAAGACCTACTTAATGAGACTATTCCCAAGATCTTTAGGTGGTCAAGCTATGGAGTGGTTCTCGCGTCTCCCACCAGGAATCAGAACTTTTGATGAACTTGTCAATAAATTTATAATGCACTTCTCTTACAACATTGAACATGAGGTATCTATGCTAGATCTATGCAACACCAAACAAAAGAGCGGTGAGTCATTCACCGCCTTCTTACAATGATGGAGACAACTAGATAGTAAGTGTTCTTATGATATGCCTGAGAAGTAGCTATTGGAGATGTTTGTCCACAACCTAAATCCTGATCTTAGCTATCAAATACTGATACAATGCCCTACATCATTCTCAAAGGTCATTGAAATGGGCTTATTCATTGAAAAGGCTATGATCACTAAAGGAGCTATCAAGCTATATAAGGACACACCCACATCCAATTATACAATGGATAAAGAAAAATTTTGGACCAAGAACAAGAATGTGGTCAACGATGGGGTGGTAGATGCCAAGGCAGCAGCTCCCAAGCAACAACCCATATTCACTCTCAAGGGGGAAACAAACAATGGTACGCTCAACAAACCATCCTCTCAGGAGCCCAAACCTTGGTTTAGTTCAAATCCAAGGAGAAAGTTCACACCATTGGGAGAGTCTCAAGAGTCTACGCTAAGGAAGTTGTTGGCTAACAACAAAATTTCTCTACCGCCAACAAGCGACTACAAGCCTATAGTCAAACCTCCCTACTGGAAGGACACAAACTATTATGAATATCATCGAGGAAGGGGGCATACAACTAACAACTGCATCCGCCTCAAAAATGTCATACAAGATATACTAGATCAGAATCAGGGAGGAACACAACAGCATACCTCCAATGAAACTCATGTGGCCTACAAGGATCCACTTTTGAATCACAACAGACCATATAACAACAACAACAACAGCCACAACAATAATGGCAACAAGAGTAATGATAACAATAATCATAACCGGCCAAATCAAAATAGCGGGACTAGTAATGCCAACTATGCAAGTGTGCCATTTGACTACACCATAAACTGCATTTCTGAGCAAATCCCACAGGTAAATGTCATCTCATCCAACCAACAATTAGGACCTAACAGAACTGGTTGTAGTATAATTACCTGCAGTGGTAAATTCATGCTCAATACTTCCCCTCCAAGGTCGTCACCGTCCCCATCCAACTTCCATCAGTACAATGTCATCGACCAATTACAAAAAACTCCAGCTCACATTTCTATATTGGAGCTATTGCATCTATCTCCTTCTCATAAGGAGATTCTTGAGAAAGCCTTAGTGGAAACCACTGTTCCCACTAACTTGGCCCAAGAGAAATTCCAGACACTTCCTCCAACACCCCTCTCCATATCATCACCTTCATCCACAAACACCACATCAAGAGGGTTCTCATTGATGGGGGTGTCGGTTTGAATATTTGCACATTAAAGCTAGTCCTTGCATTGGGATTCTCCGAATAAGCAGTTGATCCCCGGAGGAAAATCACCATCAAAGCATATGACGAGGAAGAGAGAACCACAAAGGGAATAGTAGTCCTACCCATTCAAGTGGGACCAGTGATAAAAGATGTTGCCTGTCAAGTCCTTGATTGGGAGCTCGCTTATAATATCTTACTAGGGAGACCATGGATCCATGCCATGAAGGTTGTCCCCTCAACCTATCATCAATGCATAAAGTTCCCGCACAATGGCAAGCAAATCACCATTCAAGGTGACCCTGACCCCTATCAGCATTGCAACTCTTTCCTTGCCAAACTTGAATGCATCATCCTGAATAACAGAGCGTATATATCCCATACCCAATATCAGGACCATACCGCTGAAGTTTCCTCCTCAAGGCTCAAAGAACAGAAAGTTACCATAAAAGAAACTGGGGTGGGAGAGTACTCAATTGAGCATAGTCTCAATCTTGCCAAATTGCCTTTATCCCCTAGATCTTTTGGCCAACCCAAGCATTTTCCAAAGCCATCTGCTCCTCCTATAACTCCTGCAGCTCCCTTTGTAAAATGGGGGACCCTATCCGATGAAACAGAAGAAAGAGACCTCTTGCAATGGCTTTATACTGAAGAAGAAAACACCCCCCAAGATCCGCCTAGACTCCCAACAGAACTCTATGGGTGAGGTGAGACTATTCTACAGAGAATGGGGTACGAAGGACAAGGCCCCATCGGCCTTAGAAAAGAAGGAATCATTGAACCTATTCAACTGTCTTCATCCTCATCGGCTAGAAACACAAGTAGCCTAGGATACAAAGGCAAGGGCAAAGCTAAGGAAAATGATTGCCTTGTAGAAATGATCCAAACACTCCAAGTGGACAGCGACATAGATTCAAATGAGTATGAGTGGGATGAGCTAACAGAGCACTCCTACGATGACAAAGAGGTTGACACCATCCAAACTCTTAGCCCCTACCATGAGGGACAAATGCTACCGAACAGACCGCTAGAGTCTAATTTGCCAATCCCTAAGATTATGGATTTCGAGGAAAGTTTAAATTCCATTGCAATAAACAACTTGGAAGAAAGTACCATCCTAAACGCTACTCCCACCAATTCTCCTAACATTTCCATTCATACCATCAATGAATCAGGTCTATCATTCGACTCCCTTCCCCTCTTACACCCTGAGCTTATTGACTGGGATCTACAAGGAACTCCCCAACTAGATATGTTCCAAAATGACGATGCTTACATTTATTATATGGAACTTAGGGACCACTTACCCAAGGGAGATCATAAAGCTGGTTTCGCTATTGAACTAAATACCGTGGCTTACTTCGGGCAGGGTGCCAAGCCTTCCAGTCGCAAAAATATCAAGATCAAAAATAGATCTGACAGTGATGTTTATATGATATAGTACATATGTGATATGAGTGTTTGAGCTAATATGCATGCAAATACAACATGATATCTATATGATTATGCGACCTTTGTATATGATGCACTTAGCTATGTTTTTGATTTCTTTGCTGTATGATGCGATATGATGATGATGTATGGATGACCTAATGCATTGTATTATGTATGCAACTGATTTAATCATGTTCATGACGAGCTCTAAATGTGCTATGATATGCACCTATATGCTTTGTTTTTGTGATGTCCAAATGTACTCTATTGACATAAGAAATGACAGGATGATAGATAGAAGAATGGCTTTGATGTGGAAATACTTAGAAGTTTCATTTGATATTATTACTCTGCATAGTACGGGTACTGATGATTGTATGGGATATGGATGTATGTATGGATATAGGATGGATGTTTTGCTTTTAGAGTGCTTTATTTCATCATTGGGCAATTTATTTTTGGTACATTTTCTTAAATGTTGTAAGTAAATACAAGCATCTAGGTATAATTGAACTGAGATGACCTGAGTATTGCTTACATGGGTTTTGCTTTAGCAAGCCAATACAAGCATCTAGTCAAAATTGAATCTAGATGACTTGAGTACTTCTTGCATTTCAACAAACAAGGATTGCCCCCATTCATGTTAGACCTTTGATGTCCTCGATGATCTTTTGCCGATCATGTCCTTAGACAAGGTGTTACATTACTAAAGCGTAATCCATAGATAGCAAACAAAGAAAACGATCATGCCTTCATCATAGCATCTCTAGCTTTTGGCATCTTTGAGTAGCATAGGAGGACATAATAACAAAAATCAAGACACTATAACTTAACCATGATTTCAATCCACAAAACATTCTTGCATTTAGATGTGTTTATTTCTTGTTGTAATTCGAACAAAGGCAAGGGCAAAGCTAAGGAAAATGCTTGCCTTGCAGAAATGATCCAAACACTCCAAGTGGACAGAGACACAGATTCAAATGAGTATGAGTGGGATGAGCTAACAGAGCACTCCTACGACGACAAAGAGGTCAACACCATCCAAACTCTTAGCCCCTACCGTGAGGGATAAACGCTACCGAACAGATCGCTAGAGTCTGATTTGCCAATCCCTGAGATTATGGCTTTCGAGGAAAGTTTAAATTCTATTGCAATAAACAACTTGGAAGAAAGTACCATCCTGAATGCTACTCCCACCAATTCTCCTAACATTTCCATTCATACCATCAATGAATCAGGTCTATCATCCGACTCCCTTCCCCTCTTACACCCTGAGCTTATTGACTGGGATCTATAAGGAACTCCCCAACTAGATATGTTCCAAAATGATGATGCTTACATTGATTATATGGAACTTAGGGTCCACTTACCCAAGGGAGATCATAAAGCTGGTTTCGCTATTGAACTAAATACCGTGGCTTACTTTGGGGAGGGTGCCAAGCCTTCCAGTCACAAAAATATCAAGATCAAAAATAGATCTGACAGTGAAAATTGCCTTGCGGTAGTGTCAGATCATAAAATAGTAAAAAGAAAGGACATATCCAAAGGTGAAAAATCAACTGTGGCACCTGATGATGGAACGCTTGACACTCTCCCTAGTGATATGTACCAGGAAAGGTCACAGATTGTTGTAGAACCAACAGAGCCTGTGAATATTGGAACAGAAGAATAGCCCAAGATTATCCACTTTGCCAAATCTCTCACACCACCAGAGAAAACTAGGTTTGTACCATTCTTTAAGAAGAAGAGAGGCAGCTTTTCTTGGTCGTATGCAGACATGCCAGGTCTAGACCCAAACTTAATTCTACATCAACTACTATTGGATCCAGGAGTAAAACCAGTAAAGCAGAAGCTGAGAAAGATGCATCCTCACATAGCACTTTTGGTCAAAGAAGAACTCAAGAAATTGCTGGATGTGGGGTTCATCAAAGCCATAGATTACCCAAAATGGATATCCAACATTGTGCCAGTGTCTAAACCAGATGGCCGAGTTTGACTATGCAATGATTTTCAAGACTTAAACAAAGCATGCCGCAAGGATGATTTTCCATTGCCAAACATCGATATCATAGTCGACCTAACTGCAGGACATACAATGCTATCACTCATGGACAGATTCTCAGGGTATAATCAAATCAAAATAGCACCAGAGGACCAACACAAGACAGCTTTTACTTGCCCATGGGGTACCTTTTGTTGGAATGTCATGCCATTTGGGCTGAAAAACTTAGGTGCTACATATCAACAGGCTATGACAACTATATTTCATGACATGATGCATGTAACAATGGAGGACTATGTTGACAACATCCTAGCAAAATATCTCACAAGAGACTCACACCTAGATGTGCTAGAAAAAGTCTTTCAAAGATTGGACCAATTCCAAGTCAAACTAAACCCAAAGAAATGTGTGTTTGGGGTAACTTCAAGCAAGCTGCTAGGCTTCATCGTGTCAGCAAACAGAATAGAGGTAGACCCTGCCAAGGTCAAAGCTATAATGGACATGCCACCACCCAAGACTCTAACTCAGTTGAGATCACTACAGGGCAAGCTGTAGGCCATCCACAGATTCATATCACAGCTGGCAGACAAGTGCCAACCTTTCAACCATCTCCTGCATAAGAACATTCCATTTAGGTGGGATGAGCGGTGTGAAGAGGCATTCAACAAGCTAAAGGAGTACCTTATGAATCCACCCATTCTCATGCCTCTGATCCAAGGAAAACCTCTAATTCTCTACATATCTGCTACACCTACTGCTCTTGGAGCTCTTCTAGCACAGTAAGATTATGAGAACAAGGAAAGAGCTATATACTACATCAATCGAACCTTAGTGGGCTATGAGTTGCAATACTCACAAGTAGAAAGGTCATGTCTCGCGGTAGTTTTTTCTTCACAAAAACTTTAACATTACATGTTTGCACATCCAGTAAAACTCATTGCAAAAATTGACCCGCTGAAGTATCTCCTCAGCAAGGCAGCTCTCATAGGTCACCTAGCAAAATTGGTAATGCTTCTTAGTGAGTATGACATCGAATATGTGGATAGAAAAGCCATCAAGGGACAAATCATAGCTGACCAACTAGTAGATGCACCATTACCAGACAGCAAGCCCATGCAGTTTGAATTTCTAGACGAATCCTTATTCAATGTGTCAACATCTTCCTAGAAACTCTACTTTGATGAGTCTTATACAAACCATGGATCGGGGGCAAGTATCTTGTTTATAACTCCTCAAGGCGACACAATTCTGAAGTCCTACCATTTGTTATTTCTAGGCACCAATAATGTAGCAGAGTATGAGGCCTTGGTAATCGGTCTCAAGATGGCAAATGAATAGAAAATCCAAGAACTGCATGTCTATGGTGATTCTCAACTTATAATCAATAAGGTCAACGATGAGTACCAAACCAAAGATGAAAAGCTCATCCCCTACAAGCGAATGGTTGACAACTTCAAAGAACACTTCAGGACCATCTCCTTCAAGCAAATACCTAGGATTGAGAATAAGGCAGCAGATGCAATGGCTACCATAGCCTCTCTTCTAGAAATACCTGAAAATGAGTCACGGTACGAGTTCTTGGTAGAAACTATTCGACAACCAGCTTATGATCTTCCTGAGACCCATTCCATATGCCTCCTAGTTGGATCTGATTCACCTTGGTATGATAAGACTTACGCTTACCTCAAGGACAATGTTCTCCCACCTGACCTCTCTTCCAATCAAAAGCAAACTTTCATATGACAAACCTCTCGCTACACCATCATAGCCGATACCCTTTACCACCGTGGTCTAGATGGTACTTTGCTCCGTTGTTTAGAACAAGAAGAATCCATAACTACCTTGCAAGACATACACGAAGGGATCTGCGGAACACACTCCAGCGGTCCTTCCTTAGCCAAGAAACTCATGCATTTGGGTTATCACTGGCCAAACATGGAAATGGATTCATATCAGTTTGTCAAAAAGTGCAAACAGTGCCAAATGCATGGGAACTTGATCCATGCACCTGCTCAAGAGTTGAGACCTTTAATGACACCCTGGCCCTTCTGCCAGTGGGGACTTGACCTTGTGGGAAAGATTCATCCACCCTCTTCCAACGGCCACAAATTCATCATAACCGCCACTGAGTATTTCACAAAGTGGATTGAGGCCGTTCCCCTAACCACCATCACAGGCAAGCAAATTTCCTTTTTCATTCTAAATTACATTATCTGCAGATATGGCATTCCTTCATCTATTATCATGGATAATGGAAGACCATTCAAAAATTAGGATGTCCAAGAAATCTGTGAGTGTTTCAAAATCCAACATCATTTCTCCACTCCATACTACCCCCAAGGTAATGGCCAAGCTGAGGCATCGAATAAAACCATTCTAAAAATCCTAAAGAAGACTGTCAATATGCTAGTCGTGATTAACATGTCTAACTCAATCCTGCTCTGTGGGCATACAGAACCAATATATGCACTCCCACAGGAGCTACACTATACGCCTTTGTCTATGGTTCAGAAGCCATCCTTCCCATTGAATTCAAATTACCGTCCCTCAGGGTGTCACTAAAGGGTCTCATATTAGATGAGGAATACAGGGTCTCTAGGTTACAAGAACTAGAGTTACTAGAAGAAAGGCGACAGAAAGCCTTCAATCATCTCAAAGCTTATCAACAGATGATGTCAAGAAGCTATAACCATAGGGTTCATCCAAGAATCTTTAAGGTTGGGGACCTCGTTCTCAAAGAAAACCCTCATAATCAACAAGATAGAGAAAAGAAAGGTAAGTTTGAACCAAATTGGCTTGGGCCCTATGTGATTGTAGCAGCTTATGGATCAGGGGCATATCAGTTGGCAATGTTAGAGGGAGAGCTGTTCGATGACCCAATCAACAGCATGCATCTTCACTAATTTTATACCTAGGAGAATCCTAGTGCAAACGGGGCACAAAAATTACAAAAAAATCAAAAAAGATACAAAAAAATATAAAAAGTTGAAAAAGGGAAAAATACAAAAAAAACACAAAAAATAGAAAGGTACAAAAAAGAATCATCTTTTGGTGAAAACCTGGCAAACAGGCATCATGTTTACTTTCTAGCTTCTCATGCAAATAAAAACAAGTGATGAAAACTTGGTAAATAGGTGTTACTTGTGATAAACCACCTTCTCCATCTCTGAGAATCTAGTCACCTTGAGTTGACTTCTTCCTTCACTCGCATCTCATTCAACCCATATCTATCCCATAATAAACAACTGGCAGTTACCTATCATGGCTTGATAACTCTCCCTCTTGGCGGCCTTGTCCACCAAGGTTTTATCCCATATCATCTCTTCAATGTGAGCCTAGCATAGTGTCTCCCGTCAGTTCCCGTGGTCCAAGTCCATGAACTTCGCTACCTCTGCGTTGTCACGTAGGCAAGGCCATTATTCCAATGCGCCCCTGAGGCTTTCCATTGTCCTATCCATTCCATATCTTGTCCTTCTATCTAGTTGGGTCAATCTCCACTTTCTCTTGCCTGGGTCTTAGGTCCATTAGGGTTTACCCCAAACTACGTTGCCTCTGCGTCGTCACGTAGGCAAGGCCATTTAGCAATGCACCCCTGAGGCACTAGGTCAGTCCCTTAGGGTCCATCTCACCAATAACGATTGCAAGAATCTCTTCTCACCAAGTAAGCAGGTGCAAGTAGAACCCACGCTCCAAGAAAGAACCCTGACTTTACGCAGCTTAACCTATTCAAACACAAGGCAAAATACCCAAGGCCTTCTAAATGATTTTACTTGAATTACAGCAAGAAATAAACACATCTAAATGCAAGAATGTTTTGTGGATTGAAATCATGGTTAAGTTACAGCATCTTGATTTTTGTTATCATGTCCTTCTATGCTACTCAAGGATGCCAAAAGCTAGAGATGCTATGATGAAGGCATGATCATTTTCTTTGTTTGCTATATGTGGATTATGCTTTAGTAATGTAACACCTTGTCTAAGGACATGATCGGCAAAAGATCATCGAGGACATCAAAGGTCTAACATGAACGGGGGCAATCCTTATTTGTTGAAATGCAAGAAGTACTCAGGTCATCTAGATTCAATATTGGCTTGCTAAAGCAAAACCCATGTAAGCAATACTCAGGTCATCTCGGTTCAATTATGCCTAGATGCTTGTATTTACTTACAACATTTTAGAAAATGTACCAAAAATAAATTGCCCAATGATGAAATAAAGCACTCTAAAAGAAAAACATCCATCCTATATCCATACATACATCCATATCCCATACAATCATCAGTACCCATACTATGCAGAGTAACAATATCAAATGAAACTTCTAAGTATTTCCACATCAAAGCCATTCTTCTATCTATCATCTTGTCATTTCTTATGTTGATAGAGTACATTTGGACATCACAAAAACAAAGCATATAGGTGCATATCATAGCACATTTAGAGCTCATCATGAACATGATTAAATTAGTTGCATACATAATACAATGCATTAGGTCATCCATACATCATCATCATATCGCATCATACAACAAAGAAATAAAAAACATAGCTAAGTGTATCATATACAAAGGTCACATAATCATATAGATATCATGTTGCATTTGCATGCATATCAGCTCAAACACTCATATCACATATGTACTAGATCATATAAACATCACAATACATCATATCAAAAGCATCTCATATAACATCAGATATAACATCTAAGTCTACACATGCATTGCATCATTCAATAAAAGTGACTCATCATCTCATAACATATGCAATAGATCATAAGGCTGCATCATCATATATACAATCATAAAAAGAGGTCCAAATGTACAATATCATCATCCATCTCTCTGAATCAAAATGTCATATACAATATGCATCCAAAAGGATGGTGATACATGTCCCAAAAAAGTACAAAATCTGGTACAAGTCTATCCCTGCTGTTGTGAGCCACCACTGCCAGCCCCTGACTGCTGGGGACCCATCACAAAAGTCCCTGACTGTGATGGACCTACTCTCTAAGTAGCTCTAGACTGACTCCTGAAACTCGAAGCCCTCTGACTTGTTGGCACTGCCCCATGGTACAAGCCCCAGTAATACTACACCTGTGCCTATGCTCTAGCAAGCTCTGCCTGTGCTTGTGCTAACTGTGTCTGTAGCTGGCCGACTTGTGCCTATGCCTGCTGTACCTGCCCAACCAAAAAGGTGGTAGCTGCATCTATCCCCATGGCTGCTACCACAGTGTCTCACTCTACATAGATAACACATACCCGTGCATCTACCATGTCCCTCTCATGAGTCAGCCCTACGATCACTACTGCGTCAGTCTCTCGTCAGCCCTCCTAAGCTGTGCCCACAGCTCTCTCACCTGCCCCCTCAGGCTAGCTATAGCCCTCTCATACACCTCTACCTACATTGGCCCCTAGGAGGCCTCTGCCTATCCTGGCCCCTGTGGTTGGGGCACCTACTGCTGTGCCACCTGCTAGGGTGGCAGCATCTGAACTTGCTGCTGTGCCACCTGCTGGGGTGGCGGCATCTATGCCTACTACTGTACCTGCTGCTATGCCACCTATGCTAGCACTGCCTGCTCAGCCTGAGCTACCCTCCTCCACCATCTCGGCCTCTCTCCATCCCCACCCCATCCTCCTTGATGCTATCCTCTACCTCTCCCCCGGCCAACCTGGCCCTCCTCCTTTGAATCTACCTCATCAATATGAGGCACTAGCATCCCAGGCCCTGAGTATCTCGAAAAGGGATGCATAGTAATCTAATCCCCATACTCCTGGGTGATCCCTACGTTAGCTATCTCTGTCTGCATGTCCCAACCCATGTATGGAGTCTGCTGGAACTCTACCAGGGCCTCCTCATACGAAGCCATCGGCGCCCATCAGACCCTCTCTGCATGTGTCTGTGCAAATAGTGCCTGTCCCTGTGGCATACCCTGCCTCCTACCAAACTGTCTCAGCACCTGGCCCACCATCTATCTCTCTAGTATGTGTCATGTCTGACCTATCAGCCACCGCATCTGAAAGCAGTACGGCAGCTCGTCTCCCTCGTCATCCCAGGGCTCGCAATCCAGATATGGTCACCAGATGACCACATCCACACCATCCAACGTGTGCCTCTAGTACTCTAGCTTCCCCAGCCTGTGCTGGGAAATCACTCTTGCGTAGCCATAACTGTATGGCTCCCCTCGCTGCCTCATGAACACACATATCGGCCTCGTCACCGCTATGTGCTCCCACAGCCAAAACTATAGTAGTAGTACCCCATCCAATAGACTCGTGCTACAGTGATACACCACCTGGTGCATGTCATGGTACAGGTGGGCCAGTACGCAGACCCCCATGCATACTGGGTGCCCTCAGTCAGCATCTGCTCTATAATCCGGCCCCATCCAATGGGGAGCCCATGCGATCTCTTGTCGGGGCATACAATGCCTCCAATCAATCCAGCCACGATCCCAGGAAAGTAGTCATAACAGTCATATATATCATGCTAGGGGATGACCTGTCCAACCAGCTCGGGATCATCGAACACTTGCCTGCACTCGGTGAGTCCCGCATCCCGCTACGCGTCGTACTCTACCAGCTCACCCTGAATGGGTAAGTGTAGTATCTTGTAGACATCCTCTAGAGTCACAGTCATCTCTCCAGTCAGAAAATGGAAGGCCCCATCCTCACTGTGGAATCTCTCCATAGCGACTGTCAACAATCCACGGTTCGCCCGCACCTCAGGCATGAAGCAAACGTAATCCAAACCCATGGCACCAAGTGCCTCTCTGTCGATCTCCGTTGGCATGTATCTCTGCAATAGGGGCATAGGGAATGTCTCCCTAGACTGCAAGGTGTCTCGTATCTCCTCCTACAAGCACGTAATACAAGGCGTCAATCTAAAGCTGCATATACCATACTCAACATATCTACTGAACTATATCAACTAAACTTAGCATTTCCAATTGTTCAAAATAGCACACTACATCTCTTGACTAGATTCCCTACAATCTTGGAGATAGCTCATCGATTGACGCATCAAACAGGATGCTCATCAAGTCAATTTTGCTAAGTAATTTGCTATCTAAAGCAAATGCGCCACTACAAGTGGTAAAAGCACCATTTCTTTATAGATGCACCGCTTCTGGTATATGTGCCACTACAATCAACAAAAGTGTCGCTAAATAACATATGCGCCGTTACATGGCACATATGCGCAAGTTCAACATATGTGCTGCAACATTCAACAGAGGCGCCACCAAATTACAAAAGCGCCACCAAAATCGACAAATGCACAGCCTTAGTAGATGCACAGCCAAACTAAACATATTCACCGTGAAATGACAAATGCGTCGTTTCGCGCTGCATATGCGCCGTTCTATACTTCGGCACGTCTGTCTAACCTATTTTCTACTTGCATTTATGACACCCTATTGCGACTCTAGGGAAAATTTTTTGAAGCACATACCGGGGGTCCTGCCTCTATTGGCCAGTCGAATCAACGGACTCGCTCGAATCAATGCTCCTCGCGCGGAATATCAGCTGCTCTGGCGGCCATGCTGCTCCAAGTTCGCTCTAAGCTCTCTATCTCCAATCTAGATCAAACAAGTATACAAATGAATAATCTTGTGGACCCAACTCCTATTTATAGCCTCCAAACCCTAATTTTGGCTAGGTGATGACTGTGACTACTTCCCGTTTCCCTAAAATGAGTCCTTTTTCCTCCAACCTGACCTAACCCCTTCATCTTCATGAGATTGTCCATCTCAGTATCTTTCACCCTTTTCCCATCCAATCTCCCGTGGGGGCATCCTATCGTCATTTAACTTGTACTAGGGGCAAACTGGGGCATGTATCACTGTCAGACCAACGATTCTTCGAAGCAACACTGTAAACAACATTGCATCAAAGAGGGGCAAATTGTATATGCCTAAAAATGACACGATTCATCCTAAATAAATATTCTAAATATTTATTCCATTCTTCTATCAATTAAATAAATATTCTAAATTTATTTAATCGATTCACTGTTCCATAATTAAATAAATTTTTTTTATTTAATTAAAATTCTTCTAAATGTCTTACACAATTAAATAATCGTAAATTATTTACTTAATCCAAATTCCTCTATCCTAAGTTCTAATTCCCAAAAATTGACCTCACACTTAAACCTCACTTTTCCACCTCACCTTGTCCACCTCATCAGGTTGCACATGTAATTAAATATATTAAATATTTAATTACCTATTTTTCCCTCACCCACATGTCCTATTTCTTCTCTAATCAGAGTGAGTTAACTAATCAATCAAAAGTGTTAACTAACTAGTCAATTGAGTTAATTCCTCAATTAGTTCAGTCAATTCCATAATTCATTCTTCCAACTGACTAATCAAGTTTGTTAACTGATCAGTTAAAGGAGTTAACTCTCCAATCAATGTTGTCAAATTCCCTCTTTCATGATGGAGATGAGACACTTGTCATATTTCTACTGATTGCACATTCCTCAACCATTCTCAGCCATTGATCATCATACTTCTTCTCAACTGTTGATTCTCATTCTTCTGAGTCTATAAAAGAAGCTTCATCCCTCCATTCTAGTCATCCAGGTTATTTGTATTGTTACTCTGTAGAATTCTACCCATGTGCCTTTGGCACCCCCGATACAATCTACTTGAGATCACCTTTTGCTTTGAAGCTCTACTTCACATCATTATTTATCATCTTAGCCATTTACTACCGACATCCTACAACATAGCAGAAAGAGTGCACTCTCTGAGGGCCTACTTCATATCAGCAAGGATGGTTGTACTAGGCGAACAATAGAAGCTTTGATTCAAGGAAGGTTTGCACTGTGTTATTCATTGCTTCATTTCATTCAATCTTTCTTGTTTTCATTATTCTATTGATGTTTGCGTTTATTATTGTTCATTGGATTAAACCGCATTTTACCCTAACAATTTGTTGTCTTGCTGCCTCTTTAACAGCTTGTGTTTCTTCTTCACTTATTTCATGCCTTATTGACTTTGCATCAATCAAAGTGTTTGAGGCCACTGCTATTGTTATGCCTAATGCATATGGATCCATTAGGGTAGCATTTTTATCCTTTTCTATAATTTTGGCCTCAACAATTTTTCTCTTCTTTTCATAAAAACATTGCAAGTCTTCAGTAGGCTTTACCTTTCTTTTCTTTTCCTTCTTTGGGTATGTGACCTCTTTACCTTCAGCTTTAAGTACTTCAATCTTATCCTTCAGCCATGTTTTTGAAAGCAATATTACTGGTTCAGACAACACATCCAAAGATGTATTCCAAGGCTTAGACCAATCGAGCTCTATAATAGGAGCCATCCTTGCCTATACAGAACTATGATGTAACAACCTGTCATCATCTTGAACCTCTGGAGGCACATATATATTGCCTATAGATTTCATCTGCTCAATAGTTAATCTTTTGTAAGCTCTCTTCCTCATCTCTTTGTCATTCTTGCAGTCTGCCCAGAAATCTTCAATGTGCACTTGTTGCTTATATTTTTTATCTACAAAATTTTGAATTCTATGGAAAGGGTCAAATCTTCTTACTAAATCAAATTCTTTGAAACCATAATACCTCAATTCTTGCTCTGAACAACTTGCAACCTCCTCACTGAAACAATAATTTCTTCCAATTGCCCAAGGCAACTTCACATTTCCTCTATTGTTAAATTTTCTTTTGTACATCTTGAGAACATTCAAGTTTTGTCTTGAAAATTCCAACACAATCAGTTTGTTAGAAGGATATCTGGGTAGCATAAATGGTTTCCCTTCAAAGCCCTTAGTCCTTATATAAGTAAAATGTTCAAACTGTATGAACCAAGAACTGTGCAATCCAATTGCATTTTCTGCATCCCTAGACAATCTTTTATCAGGCTCTTCCCTCAATATTCTTACCATATAAGTGTAAAAAACATCATTGACCAAAGAAAACTTTTTCAATGCATTCTCTTCCTACAAGTTAGGATAGTGTTCATACACTAGCTTTTGATTAGGGTCATTTCCTAAAACACCAACCCTTTCTATTCCATGAATATAAGGTCTAACTTCTGTAGCACATGAGTATAGTACATAAGAAGACATAAAATGGCAACATCTTCTGTTGTCTCTGCATGGCCTGCCTCCAAATAGCTGTGCTAATGGCCTTGGCCCAATGGATTTGTCCGTGATCTTTTTCCCCTATTCTTATGAATTCAATGACAGTGAACATCCAAGGTTCACATTTAGTGCCGTCTCTTAATCCAACTAATCTGCTCAGCATAGTGATCATCAAATGGATTTCTTCTTTAAAATGTATCCTCATTAGATTCTTAGGTATCCTGGCCACAGCCTTGGGTTTATTCTCTAAGTTGTACCAGTTGGGGAATATTTTACCCTTACATTCTCCTTCATTTGTGTAGAAATTCTCATTATATTGATCAATGTCAATATCCTTCATTTTTTCCTTAATCTCTAAACCAAATGTATTGGCAATCCCTTCTGGAGTTAAATCAGCAATTAATCTGTCATGTAACATGATCTTTCTTGTAGTGGGATCATACAAAATTATACCATCCAAACATAAATCCCTAGCCTCCATTGCTAGAGGAAATCCTGCAGCTCTGTACAATCCACTATCCCAAATATATTTCATATTCGGTGAGGCATCCGCAGCCTTGATTTTCTTCAATACGTCTTCTGCATCATAATGGCCTATGTTTGTATCCGTGCCTACCCCACTTGTGCTTATCAGGGATAGACAACCTCTGTGCAATGGCAACTCTTCTTTCTCCACCTCTTTTCATGGTTTTCTTTCTTTCTTTTCCTCGCCCCCTGTATCCTTCTTCTATTTAGGGGCCATCTTGTAGAAATAGCTTCTTTTAACTTTTGTTTCAATTTCTGATCTAGGGTTTTTACTATGAATTTCTATTTTTTACTATTTTACCCTAATTCGTTTTCCCTTTCTCTTTTACCCTTTAAATTCTTTAAGCCCTACTTAGCTAATTAACCACTAACACAGTAATTTGACAAAATACATATGTTTCAAACTGAAATTACTAAAATAACAGTATTTTATCAATTGAAAATAAACGATGTTTTGGGTAAATACCTGTTTTCCATGACCGTTTACCTGTTGACTTACTTTCACCATTTTCACCTTTGTCCAGCTACTGTAATTCTTTCGCCTCAGGTAAATTATGCTCAATTTTACTGTAACAATGCTCCTTTCTGTAATTTTCAGCTATTCACAGTTTATCCAAAAGCAAAATAACATTAAAATTGCCCTAACCCTCGTTAAATTCCCTTTTTTTTTAGTGTTAAATTTGCATTAATTACAACAATTAATGCACTACAACGTTCAGCTTTCTACCTCAGTGTTTAAGTTTTTTGAACTTTTTACCGTTAGTTAAACTCAACATGCATACATTTTCTTTGTATATTACATTGTATGTTTCTTTATATATCTCGTTGTATCTCCGAACATACAATCACTTTATGCATACCATCAACTAACTCTCTTTTCCCCCTTTTTACCCTTTCTGTACATCTTTGTATCTTTGGTTTTGTATGTCGCACTTGTATATTCTGTTGTATAAATGCATATACAAACACCATATACATTTATTTCTTTACCTTTTACTCTTTCGCAATGCCTTTATTTCTGTGTATCTCAGGATTGTATATCGTAAACATACAAACGCCCCAAACATACAAAGAATTTACCATTTTTAACTTCTGCGACAAATCCACTTTGTATCTCCAAACATACAATCACTTTAAATGTACAACTGCTTGTATATCGCAAAATATACATGATTATTATACAAGTAAAAATGTACATACAGTAGGGTCCACCATATGTTTCAATAATACCTTTCCGTGATGCCTTTACTTCTTACTAAACTTTCAGACTTCAAACCATTATAAATTGTATTACATTTACCTTCGCATCCGCAATGTATATAAAACTTTGTATATTTCGTATTGTACATTCTAAAACATACAAGGACCAAAACATACAACAATTTACCTTTATTCCATAATGATTTCGGTTCCGGTTTGTATAAAGTGTAATGTATATCAGCATTGTATATAAGAAATATACAAAGTGCAATATACATCAACTTAACTATCTTTGATAACTCGTTGGTTCCGTGGTGCATAAATCAATGCATCCTGCAATATACACTAAGTCCCGATGCATTAATTATGACGTATTTTAATCTTCTTTCAATTCCACGTTGTATCCAAATCACAATGTACATAACCAAACGTCGAATACAAAGCCCAAAATATACATCCGTTATGTCCTATTTCATGATGTTTCGATTCCGCGTTGTATGTATGTAAAAATGTATGTAACCGAACACACATATACAAAGTGCAAAATATACAATGATTATGTCAATGTTAATACTTTTTTAGTTCTGTGCTATGTATAATCCTTTGTATATTTTCTTTGTATGTATTCCATTTGCCAAATATACAAACCAAATATACATAGCGGATTTCAATGTTTATTCATTTCAACTCTAACTCATTTCGGGCCCGACTTGTATATGAAGATAAAACATTTAGCAAGAAATGTATACAAGTATAACAACATACCAAAACCTGATAACTTCCCCTTTTACGACTAACACAAAAGCATGATATACAAATGCATTTGTATATGAAAACTTTGTATATACAAACCACAAACCCTCTAATTATACATTTACCAAAAACTCTTATAACTTGCAAAATACAGGGAATTTTGAGATGGTTCAAAAAGCAACCCTTGTTCAATTTTCATAAGGAATTCACCCATACTATGCGCTGGTACTTAATGTCATTTTTTCTCTATTTTCACCCAGGTTTGTAATTTTCACTTCTCTTTTTCCCTTTACCACCCAGCAGACCCACACACAAAAACAACAAAAGCTAGCTACAATAGGGGTCCTCATTTTGCTAAGAAGTAAAATGGGGCGTGTTGTGAGCATCACAACAGGAGCATAAGTCTCCTCAAAATCTATATCTTCAACTTGAGAATATCCTTTGCATACCAATGTTTATTTGTTTCTTACTACTCCATTTTCATTCATTTTGTTTCTGAAAACCCATTTAGTTCCAATCACATTCTTATCAATAGGTCTAGGAACCAATTTCCAAGTTTGATTCTTCTCTATTTGCATCAACTCTTCTTCCATAGCCTTTACCCAATTTTCATCTTTGCAAGCTTCACTTACAGTTTTAGGTTCAATCTTTGAAAGTAAACAGTAGTGCACCTGTTCTTTTGTGACTCTTTTCCTTGTCAATACCCCTTTGCTTTTATCACCAATAATCGGATCTTTAGAATGATTAATCCTTACATATCTAGGAGTCTTAACAACACTTTTCAAAGCCTTTTCTTCTTCAACTTGATTTTCTTCTTATTCAACTTTTTCTTCATTTACTGTAGCAGCAGGTTCATCTTATTCATAGCCACTCAGATCTGATATTCTTTCCCTGTCTTCATCAACTTTCACATTAGCACTCTCAATGATCTTTCTCAATCTCTTACTATAGCCCTGGTAGGCCTTACTCTTAGTAGAGTATCCAAGGAAAATTCCTTCATCACACCTAGCATCAAACTTGCATAACTCTTCTTCTCTTCTGATATAACATTTGCTTCCAAAAACTTTGAAATATTTCACTATAGGAACTCTTCCATACCACAATTCATAAGAAGTTTTAGTATCATTACCTTTGACTTGAACTCTATTTTGAATGTAGACAGCAGTATGTATGACTTCTTTCCAATACATTTCCAGTAGGTTGGCCTCCTTCATCATTGACCTAGCAGCCTCTTGAACTGTCCCTTTCTTTCTTTCCACAACTCCATTTTCCTGGGGAGTTCTAGGAGTAGACAACTATCTTTTTATCCCATGTTCTTCATAGAAAATATTGAATTCATTTGATGTAAACTCACCTCCTCTATTAGATCTTAATAATTTGATCCTAAATTCTATCTCATTCTCAACCATTGCCTTGAAAGCTCTGAACTTGTCTAAGGCTTCTAATTTATCCTTTAGAAAAGTGACCCAAGTCATTCTAGAATAATCATCAATAAGCAACATAAAGTATCTATCTCCTTGCAGACTTCTTGTTATTGTAGGACCACACAAATCTACATGCATCATCTCAAGCAATCCAACAAAAAATTATCTTTACTCTTGAACTTGTCATTTTCTATTTCCCCAATTGACATTCCTTGCAAATAGTATTAACAGGCTTCACAAGCTTAGGAAAATCTCTCACAGCTTGCACTAAACTTATCTTATCCAAGTTATCAAAATTGATATGACACATCCTTCTATACCACAACCAACTCTCATTTGTCTGAGCCAACAAACAATAATGAAGGAGGCAAATCATAAAACACATAACAACAGAAATGGAACACAGAAAATAGAATATTTCTTTATTGATCTGGGCAACTCATTACATTACAGAAGCTCAATTACAATCAAGGGAATCAATCCTCCATAGGCTGCAACACACTTTACACTTTCTTGACTCTACACTTTCCCCCTTATCTCTACTACTGCCCAGGGTTCCCAAAATAGTCATAAATAGCACTTTTTGGCGGCCTCTAGCTAAATTTTAAAATTTGTAACTCCCTTCAAAAGTAGGTCAACTTCCGAGAAGCATAACTTTTGATCTAGGTGTCTGATTGACGAACTGTTTTAAGTGCCAGAAAGATCACGATGTGAACTATCATGCTGGAAATTAATAAATAGATTTCTATCAACTTTTTAGGATGCTATGGGATGTTTTAGTGGCTCATCTCTCATTTCAAAATTTTTTAGGGGTTTTTCAAAAAACAAAAACTTTAATATCTTTCAGCTCACAAATGATCTTTGCCTGATTCCTTTGCCAAAGGTCTTATATTTCAATTATGAAGATTTTTGTAACTTTTCACTTCAATCCATGCCCAAATACAAACTTCCTAAAATGGTAGGTAAACTTTCCAAAACTGGTAGTTTGTTATTTTTAGTAGTTTGAAAAAAACTGAAAGTCCTACATCATTATTTAACAAATTATGGAACCATAAACGCTAATTATGGAAATAAATGAAAACAACTGCAATGATTTTGAATTAACTTATTTTTGGGTGATGCAAGATTTTCCTTACACCACTAGATGCTCCTGCATCAGACACCCAGGGTAATTTGAGAAGTGACCCTGTCATGTCTTAGGTGTTTGTTTGAGGAAAACCCAAACGGTCAACCTCTACCTTAGACAACCAAGAAGAATTTTCAATAGGCCTTCCTTTCCATTTCACCAGATATTCTTCATATTGCTAGTTTTGAGTACTTCTTCCCACATGGCTATCCAAGATCTCTTCTATCTCCTTTGTTGAAGTAGATGTCAGAATACTCCACTATTCTTCTGTTGGTCCATCCTCGGTGCCACCTTCATGATATTATGTTCAATCAACAATGTTGAACACAAGGGAAATATTGATCCCACTTAGTAGCTCTACCTCATATACATTTCCTAAATCATGCTTCTTTAGAATTCTGCACGGTCCAAATTTCTTCATTTTTAATTTATTGTATGTTCCAATTGGGAACCTTTATTTTCTCAAGTGAATCATGACTTCATCTCCTACCTGGAACTCCTTATATCTCCTCTTCTAATCTGCCTTAGCCTTGTACTGAATATTCATCTTATTAATGTGCTTTCGCACCTCTTCATGCAAATTTTTTAGATGTTCTGCAAAGTCTTCGGCTTCAACACTTTTCTTTTCTCCTTTGTCCAGCTTCCTTAACTCAAAAGCATTTCTTGGGCTATTACCATATACAATCTGGAATGGTGATTTACCAGTACTTCTATTGATAGAATTGTTGTAATCAAATTCTACCTGTGGTAAAATCAAATCCCATCCCTTGGGCTTATCTCCTACTAAGCATCATAGTAGGTTACCCAAACTCCTATTCACCACTTCGGTCTGTCCATCAGTCTGTGGATGGTATGCAGAACTGAACTTCAAATTTGTCTTTAACTTCTTCCACAATATCCTCTAGAAATAACCAACAAACTTGGTATCTCAATCTGAAACTATGCTCTTTGGTAGACCATCTAATCTCACCACCTCCCTAAAAAATAACTCTGCAATATGAACAACATCATTAGTCTTCTTACAAGGAATAAAATGTGCCATCTTCGAGAATCTATCCACCACCACAAAAATGGAATCATGCCCCCTCTATGTCCTTCGTAAACCAAGAACAAAATCCATACTAATATCATCCCATGGCTTCTTTGGTACAGGTAATGGTTGATATAGACTTGTATTTTGACTTGCTCCTTTTGCCATCTGACATACTCTACAACTCTGTACAAACTTCATCACATCCTGCTGCAACTGTGGCCAATAATAATTTTCACCAATAATAGCAATGGTCTTATCTAGACCAAAGTGTCCAGCCAATCCTCCACTATGCTTCTCCATAATCAGGTTCTCTCTCATGGAACTCCTTGAAATGCACAACTGACCTCCTTTAAACAACATGCCATCTTGGATTATGAAATCCAACCATTTTGTCCTACCCAAAGTAACAGGTTCTAGACAAGCTTTCCATGCCTCTACAAAATTTGGATCTTCAAGATACAAACTTTTGAGCTCATTGAACCCAACAACCTCTATCTTCATTTCTGTCAACAAATTTTTGTCTTCTACTCAAGGCATCTACAACTTTGTTGGACTTCCCACTCTTGTGCTTCAAAACAAAAGTATAACTTGTTGCAAGTATGAGGTCAACCAGTGTTGTCATTGATGTCAACATACTCATATTGCATTGGTAAGAAGGATTGGATGAGTTGTGTGCTGCTGCTATTGAGGAAATCAACCTCTCTCCAGAACAGTGAAGAACAATGATGAGAAGAAGGCAAAAGTACTGTATGGGTTGAGGATCAGAGGATGCGGATTAAAGGGTTTATAGATATGAATATTGAGATGCTCCAGTTAAGATTTCAGAGGTCCGCATAAAGAACTAAAGAAGTTATGGCTGTTTGTGTGAAACCAGTTCCGGCAGGTGTTCAGAGGTGATAGAGGGTCATAGAAAGGTCTGGTGAGATCCGGTATTGAATTATCCTATCTTGCGGATTGGAAGTAGTGTTTGGGATGTCCTTGTGATGTGTCATCTTGATTTGTGTATTATTTGGAGGTCTGGAAGTACCTCTTACATTGTGACAGTGGCGATAGACTGTGTTCTTGAAGCTCCGGATGATGAAGAGAAGAATTTCGGTAAGCTGATGAAGTGCGGATGTTCTTGCTAATTCAGGGAAGGTTATGATGATCGTTGGATCATGTACAGTTCGTGTTGGTAGTCTGCATTGAAGTTAGAGTTAGATTTGGTGTTATGTCCACTGGTTGTTGGTGTTCTTCCTGTGATAGGCTGACCGGATGTTTTACACGTTTTGCGAATGTTATTATGGATGTTTGCCGACTTAGATGATTGCTCCTAAGTCAATGCATTGTATAAATAAGTGTTTGTGAATTCAGTTTGAAGTGTGTCTTGGTGTGGATGTGTGTGGCATAGCGAAGAGAAGTGCAAAAGGTAGAGCAAGTGTTTTGGGCTTAAATGGAACTGATCCAGACATGGTAATGATGTCATTCTCTAGTTCAAGATTGTGATTCTTATCACTTTGTAGACAGTGTGTCTCTTGTAGGCAGTCTGCCTCTCTGTGAGTAGTGTGCTCGAGCTGTGAGCCCTAATTGGCAGGTGCCATCTTTTTCTTATTCTTTTAACAAAGAATGATCCTTGGGTTAATCGCCCCATGGTTTTTCCCTTAACCGGGTTTTCCACGTCAAAATCTTGGTGTTCAATGTGTTGATGTTTATCTACTTTGATGTTTATGCTTTATGCTTTCTTACTTTGCTAATAAATAACACAGTGGATTTGATTGTTTGAGTTGATAAGAATATTGGGATAACTAATTCACCCCCCCTCTCAGTTATCAACAATTGGTATCAAAGCCAAGTTCCTCTGAAGAAAGCTTAATCGCTTGAGGAGATCTAGGATGTCTTCATATAAGAAGGACAGTCCGAAGTTTGATGGAACCAACTTCACTCTCTGGAAAGGCTGCATGAAATGTCACTTGGAATGTATGGGAAAGGTGTACTTATCCATGGTCACAAAACCCTATGTACCTCCGTAGGGTGGTCCGACAACTCTGAATGAAATCACAGATGTTGAAAATAATTTGCAGACCAAAGAAGCTCTTCTAAGCACACTGAGTGACTCAGAACTCTCAAATGTTATTGACCTACCGACTGCCTATGAGATCTAGACTAAACTGGAACTTCTGCATGAAGGAGATGAGTTTGTCAAAAGTGCAAGGCTGCAAAGTCTCAAACAGAAATTTGAGAGATTGAAGATGAGAGATGATGAAAACATCACTACCTTTATGCCAAGAGTAAATGAGCTGGTATGTGGAATTAGAAATGCTGGTGGAACTCTGGATGAAAATGAGATTGTTTGCAAAATTCTCAGATCCCTTCCTGCTGCCTACAAAATCAAGGTTGCTGCCATTGATGAATTCAGAGCCCATACAACTGTCACAAGAGAGCAATTGGCTGGCAAACTAGTTGCATTTGAAATGACTAAGTTTGGAGATGATCATCCCAAGACTGAATCTGCATTCAAAGCCAGTACCTATGTGAAAGGCAAATAGAGATTTGATCTGGGAGAAAACTCTTCAAGGAAGATGTCATGGTATGATCAAGCAAGAAGAGACATGGAAGAGGAAGAAGCAGAAACAGCTCAACTTGAAGCCCTCATTGCAAAAAGACTACCAAGAGGATCCAATAAGTATGAAGGAAAGTTACCTTTTAAATGCTTCAATTGCAATAAGATTGGTCACTTTGCCTCAAGATGTCCGGAAAGATCTTCAAGGTCAAACTTTAATAGACAAAGGTTCCAAAAGAATTGTTATTATGTCCATGAAGAAGTTGATAATGAAGGAGTAACAGATGATGAATCAGAAATAGGAGACAAATCTGGAAATGAATGGGTGTTTATTGCCATCAAGGAAGAAGATCCAATGTCCTCTAAATCTGTCAATCATAAGGTTGTAGAAAGAGATTTGGCTGCCCAAGTTGAAAAAAAGGATGATTGGGTTATTGACAGTGGTTGCTCTCACCATATGACAGGTGACAAGAATAAATTCTTAGATTTGGAAAGGTATGAAGGAGGAATGGTAAAGTTTGGTGATAATTCTGCTGGTAGAATCAGAGGTAGGGGAACTATTTCTCTTGATGGAAAGAGCAAAATTGGTAATGTATTGTATGTTGAAGGATTGAAGCACAATCTTCTCAGTGCTGGACAGTTAGTAGACAAAGGTTATGATCTCCAGTTCAAAAATGGAAGATGCAGGATATTTGAAAGCTCCAGAACTGAGATTGCATCCAGTGCTCAAACAAAAAGTAATATCTTCCATCTAGTTGGCTCTAATAAAAGTTGTTTGTTTGTCCAAATTGATCAGAGTTGGTTATGGCATAGAAGGATGTGTCATGTAAATTTTGATAATATCATCAAGATAAGTAATACTCATGCTGTAAGAGATCTTCCAAAATTGGTGAAACCTACAAATAGTTTGTGCAAAGAATGTCAGCTAGGTAAACAGAGTAGAGTCTCTTTCAAAAGCAAGGATCAGTCCTCTGCCAGATTATTGGAATTAGTTCATACTAATCTATGTGGTCCGACAAGAATCAAGAGTATGCAAGGTGACAGGTATTTCATGTTACTGATTGATGACCATTCCCAGATGATGTGGGTTACCTTTCTAAAGGAGAAATCAGAAGCCCTTGAGAAGTTCAAAATCTTTAAAGCTATGGTAGAGAATCAAACTGAATTGAAACTGAAATGTCTAAGGTCTGATAGAGGTGGTGAATTCACATCTGGTGAGTTCATAGACTTTTGTGAGAAACATGGCATAAAGAGATAGTTGTCTACTCCTAGAACCCCACAGTAGAATGGAGTAGTTGAGAGAAAGAACCAGACCATCCAGAAAGCTGCCAAGACAATGATGTTGGAAGCAAATGTTCCTCAAATGTTCTAGAGAGAAGCTATCAACACTGCAGTCTACACTCTCAATCGAGTTCAAATCAGAAACAATACTGGTAAGACCCCCTATGAACTTTGGTTTGGCATCACTCCTACTGTGAAATATTTCAGAGTATTTGGTAGCAAATGTTATATTAAAAGAGATGAAGATCTAGGGAAATTTGATGCTAGAAGTGATGAAGGAATTTTCTTGGGTTACTCCACTCAAAGCAAAGCATATCAGTGTTACAATAAGAGACTAAGAAAGATGATAGAAAGCACTAATGTGAAAGTTGATGAAGGAATTGAGAAGCCCTCAATGTTTTATGAGTTTGATGAAGATGACCAAGATGGTGTTCAGGTTCAAGGAGCTCAATCCTCTCTGGTAAGTCAGAGTCTGACTGATCTGGTAAATCAGGAAGAAGAGATAGGTCTGAATGAACCTGATCAAGAAGCAGCAGTGCAAGATACTCCCAAAATTCCAAGGTATGTTAGACTGAACCACTCTGAAGATCAGATCATAGGTGACAGAAGCAAAGGTGTGCAAACTAGAAGGAATGTTGCTCAAAGTCTGGATGAATGTTGTCTGATTTCAAAGATTGAACCTAAGACAATAAATGAAGCCTGCAATGATGAAAATTGGACCAAAGCTATGGAAGAAGAGTTGATGCAAACTGAGAAAAATCACACTTGGGATCTTGTTTCCAGACCTAGTAACAAGAATGTGATTGGAACTAAATGGGTTTTCTAGAACAAATTAAATGAAGATGGTGAAGTAATCAGAAATAAAGCTAGATTAGTCTGCAAAGGCTACTCTCAAATAGAAGGGATTAATTTTGATGAAACTTTTGCTCCGGTGGCAAGAATTGAAGCAGTCAGATTATTTCTTGCATTTGCTGCCTTCAAAGATTTCAAAGTATATCAGATGGATGTCAAATCTACTTTTCTGAATGGTGATCTAGAAGAAGAGGTGTACATTGAACAACCGGATGGATTTCAGTTATCTGAGCATGGTGATATGGTCTACAAATTGAAGAAGGCACTATATGGTCTAAAGCAAGCTCCAAGAGCATGGTATGAGAGGTTGGACAAACATCTTTTGAAGATTGATTTCAACAAAGGTACTGCTGACAGTAATCTGTATTTCAAAATTGATCAAGAAAACATTTTGATTGTTGAAGTATTTGTGGATGACATCATTTTTGGAGGAAGAGATAGTATGTGTAAAACTTTTGCAAATCAAATGAAAAGTGAGTTTGAGATGTCCATGCTTGGTGAAATGAATTTCTTCTTGGGTCTGCAAATTACTCAAACAAAGAAAGGGATCTTCATTTCTCAGACCAAATATGCAAAAGAATTGTTATGGAAATTTGGGATGGAAGATTCAAAACCAATGAATACTCCCATGGCAACCGGATGCAAGTTGAGCAAAGATGATGACTCTCCTAAGGTAGACCAGACAAAGTACAGATCAATGATTGGTGGATTGTTGTATCTCACTCAGACTAGACCAGATATAATGCAGGCTATTGGTCTTGTGGCAAGATTCCAACAGATCCCAGAGAATCTAATGTCATGGCAATCAAAAAAAAATTTAGGTACCTAAAAAGAACAATTGAGTATGGTTTGTGGTATCCTAGAGATCATGATTTCTCTCTCCATGCTTATACAGATGCAAATTGGGCAGGAGATGTGGATGACCGGAAGAGTACCAGTGGTGGAGCATTCTTTTTGGGAAAGAGATTGGTTTCTTGGCTAAGCAAGAAACAAGATGCAATATCCTTGTCTACAACTGAAACAGAATACATTGCTACAGCAAGCAGTTGCACTCAAATTTTATGGATGAAGCAAATGTTAAGAGACATTAAAGTAGAATATGAGGAGCCTATCACAATGTTCTGTGATAATTCAAGTGCAATAAATATTTCTAAGAATCTGGTGTTGCATTCTAAGACCAAGCACATATCTATCAAGTTTCATTTTCTGAGAGAGCAAGTAAACAAGGATGAAGTCAGATTGGAGTATGTACCTTCAAAGGATCAGATTGCAGATATATTTACTAAACCTCTTCCCAAGGATTCTTTTGAGTATCTCAGGGAGAAGTTAGGGGTCATGGCCCCTTCGGTGATGAACTAGGATGCACTGATGTGCATCAGTCCGGTGGATTTCACAGTCATATCTTGTGATCCAGACTAGTGATGGGGAGCTGCCACTCAGGGGGAGCAGCTAGTATGATTCTGAGGTGTTGAAATTGCAAGTATGAGCCCTTTGCCATTGATGTCAAAGGGGGAGAGAAGACATGTGAAAAACAAGTGGCTGTTGATCAAAGGGGGAGAAATACAGAAAAAGAAGACATGTGAAGAGTGTTGCTGATAGGGAGAGCTGTGCCAGAAAGAAGTAGTTCTTGTCTTGATGGTTTTTCACATCATATGTTGCCATCAATGACAAAGGGGGAGATTGTTGCAAGTATGAGGTCAACTAGTGTTGTCATTGATGTCAACATACTCATATTGCATTGGTAAGAAGGATTGGATGAGTTGTGTGCTGCTGCTATTGAGGAAATTAGCCTCTCTCCAGAATAGTGAAGAACAATGATGAGAAGAAGGCAAAAGTACTGTATGGGTTGAGGATCAGAGGATGTAGATTAAAGGGTTTATAGATATGAATATTGAGATGCTCCAGTTAAGATTTTAGAGGTCTGCATAAAGAACTGAAGAAGTTATGGTTGTTTGTGTGAAACCGGTTCCAGCAGGTGTTCAGAGGTGATAGAGGGTCATAGAAAGGTCCAGTGAGATTCGGTATTGAATTATCCTATCTTGCGGATTGGAAGTAGTGTTTGGGATGTCCTTGTGATGTGTCATCTCGATTTGTGTATTATTTGGAGGTTTGAAAGTACCTCTTGCATTGTGACAGTGGTGACAGACTGTGTTCTTGAAGCTCCAGATGATGAAGAGAAGAATTCTGGTAAGCTGATGAAGTACGGATGTTCTTGCTGATTCAGGGAAGGTTATGATGATCGTTGGATCATGTACAGTTTGTGTTGGCAGTCCGCATTGAAGTTAGAGTTGGATTTGGTGTTATGTCCACCGATTGTTGGTGTTCTTTATGTGACAGGCTGACCGGATGTTTTACATGCTTTACAAATGTTATTATGGATGTTTGCCGACTTAGATGATTACTCCTAAGTCGATGCCTTGTATAAGTAAGTGTTTGTGAATTTAGTTTGAAGTGTGTCTTGGTGTGGATGTGTGTGGCATAGCGAAGAGAAGTGCGAAAGGCAGAGCAAGTGTTTTGGGCTTAAATGGAACTGATCTGGACATGGTAATGATGTCATTCTCCAGTTCAAGATTGTGATTCTTATCACTTTGTAGACAGTGTGTCTCTTGTAGGTAGTCTACCTCTTTGTGATCAGTGTGCTCAGGCTGTGAGCCCTAATTGGCAGGTGCCATCTTTTTCTTATTCTTCTAATAGAGAATAATCCTTGGGTTAATCACCCGTGGTTTTTCCCTTAACCAGTTTTTTCACGTCAAAATCTTGGTGTTCAATTTGTTGATGTTTATCTACTCTGATGTTTATGCTTTATGCTTTCTTACTTTGCTAATAAATAACATAGTGGATTTGATTGTTTGAGTTGATAAGAATATTGGGATAACTGATTCACCCACCCTCTCAGTTATCAACATAACTCTACAAAAACTCAACCCATTTTAAGTGCATTTGATTAAGCTTTCCTTGACTATTAAGATACTATAAAGCCTAATGATCAGTATATAAAACAAACTCTTTTGGCAACAAATAATATCTCCATTTCTTCAAAGCCTGAATTATAGCATAAAATTCATGATCATAAACAAAATACTTTCTCTTGGCATAATTAAGCTTCTCACTAAAATAGGTAATGGGCTTACCTTCTTGACTCAAAATAGCTCCTATAGCACTACCACTAGCATCACAATCTACTTGAAATACCTTATTGAAATCTGGAAGTGCCAAAATAGGTTGCTCTATAACTTTCTGCTTCAATGTGTCAAAACTTGTATCTGCTCCTTTAGTTCATCTAAACTCTTTTCTATCCCCTCTCATTGTCTCAGTCAGGGGTGCACAAATGCTACTAAAATTTTTGATAAACTTTCTATAAAAACTTGCCAAACCATGAAAAGATCGTATCTCTGTGGCACTCCTTGGTGTAGGCCATTCAATGATAGCCCTTACTTAGCAACTTCTCCTCCCTCAACTTCTCTAAAAATCTTCTGATATGCATCAGATGCCCATCCCAAGTCTTACTAAAAATCAAAATATCATCTAAATAAACAATAACAAAACTTCCCAAAAAATCTTTCAGTACCTCGTTCATGAGCTACATGAATGTGCTTGGTGCATTGGTTAGCCCAAATGGCATGACTAACCACTCATACAAACTCTCCTTTGTGTTGAAGGATATCTTCCATTCATCTCCTTCTCTGATTTAGATCTGGTGATACCCACTCTTCAGATCAATCTTTGTGAAGTACTTGGCTCCACTCAAACAATCCATTATGTCATCCATTCTAGGTAATGGAAATCTATACTTGATGATGATCTTGTTGATGGCTCAAGAATATGTACACATTCTCCACTCTCCATCTTTCTTTGGTGCTAATACTACAGGTACCACACATGGACTTAGGCTCTCTCTTATCAACCCCTTCCTTAACAGCTCTTGAACTTGTCTGTTCAACTCCTCACTCTCTATAGGGGTCATTCTATGGGCTGCCTTATTTGGCAAATTGGCTCCTAGTATCAAATCCATTTGATGACTTATCTTTCTCACTGGTGGTAAACCTTCTCGTACATTATCAGAGACAATGTCTTGAAATTCTTCCAACATATCTGAAACTTCTGCTGGTACATCTTCACATTTCTCTTGACTGATCTTAGGAATCAATACAAAGCAATGATACTCATGCTTCATACCTTCCAAAAATTTCCTACCATCTACCAAGCAAATTCTAGTAGTACTACATACCTTTTCTTACACCTCCTTCAAGGGCTTCAACTTATGATGAACTCTATCCTTTGTTAGGGAATATGTGTTCACACGGCCATCATGGATAGCACTCCTATCATACTACCATGACCTCCCCAATAACATATGACATACATCCATCGGTATGATATCACACATCACTTCATCATGGTAGTCCCCAATCTTAAACTTCACTAAACACTACTCATTAACCAAAGCTCTGTGGTCCTTCTGCAACCATGCAATCCAATATTGATGTGGATGCTTTCTTCTTGTCAACTTCAACTTGTCAACCATCTCCTCTAAAACAAGATTGTCAGTGCTTCCACTGTCAATAATAATATCACAACACTTACCTTCACATTTACACCTTGTGCGGAATAAACTCTTCCTTTGATTGGATTCTTTCTCCTCATTCAACAAAGTTTTTATGACAACTAGGGTTTCTCTCCTTTTAGCATCTTCAGAATGCTTAGACTGCACATCTTCATCTACATGTGCAACTCGTGCATTACGTTCAGGTCTTCAGTTTGCCCTTCCTTGATGTTGTGGACACTCGTATGCTCAATATCCTTCTTCTTGACAATGGAAATAGGTTCCTCTAAAACCTCCTCTTCCTCTTTGCTCACCATTGTTTGGGTCATGAGGGCGGTAGGCATTATCTCCTCTTTGATTATGACTGGTGCCAGCTTCTTCACTTTTCTTTTGATCTTCATTACAGCCTCCATAGGGTCTTCCACCAGTCCTTCTACCTTGACCTCTTCCCCTTTGCTTGTTGTTGAATCTTTTATTCAGCTTCTCTTCCACCTTCAAGGAAAATTGTTATGCATCTTCTATGGTGGTCATTCTGACCAAGCTCAGCTCCTCTTGAATACTTAGCCTCAACCCATTAATGTAACGGGCTACCTTCTCCTTATTGGCCTCTGCATGACCTATCCTAATAGTAATTTTATAAAACTCCTCTGTATACTCCTTAACAGACTTGTTACCTTTCTTTAGTCCTTGCAGCTTCTTCGACAACTCCATCTCATAGTCCATAGGAATGAACCACTTCTTCAGTTTCTCCACCATCTGGTCACATTTGATAATATTTCCTTTTACTCTTCTATTCCTCTCTAACTTGACCTCCTTCCACCAAATACTAGCGTGGCCCTTCAACTTTGTTTCTGCAAACTTGACTCGATCTGGGTCCTCCACATTCTCATACTCAAAATATTCCTCCATGTCATTGATCCAATCAATAAGCTGTTCCAAATTCAAATCTCTAGAATAGGTAGAAACTCAATCCTGGGCCTCTTTCCGATCTTCGAAATGGCCCTCAACAACCTAACTTCTGCAGGATCTCCTGTAACTTCTTGTTCTTCCAAGGATAGCTCTTCTTCAACTTCATCCTCACTTTCTTCTCTTGTTCTCGGCTCAAACCCTCTTTGTAGCTCCTCTTGCAATGCATCAATTTGCCTTTGCAGGGCTCTAAAACCCTCTTCCGTTAAAGCATTCATCCCATTATGATTTCTTCATGGAGGCATCGTGATCTCTACAGTAAACCCACAACCTCAGGTCCTGGTGCAAACTGCCTCACAGTCGGTGATTTGTCTACACACTCAGGAACCCTTGCTCTGATACCACTTGATGAAGGGGGAAAATCATAAAACACACAACAATAGAAATAGAACACAGAAAATAGAATATTTATTTATTGATATGGGTAACTCATTACATTATAGAAGCTTAATTACAATCAGAGGAATCAAGCCTCCATAGGCTGTAACACACTACAGCTACACATCACCAAGCTCTAGAATCTTCTACCTTCTGTAACCCCAAATTAGATAAGGTTTCTATTTGCCCACCTATACTTGACTCTACACTTTCCCCCTTATCTCTACTACTGCCCAGGGTTCCCAAAATAGTCATAAATAGCACTTTTTGGTGGCCTCTAGCTAAATTTTGAAATTTGCATCTCCCTCCAAAAGTAGGTCAGCTTTCAGGAAGCATAACTTTTGATCTGGGTGTCTGATTGACGAACTATTTTAAGCACCAAAAAGATCGTGATGTGAACTATCATTCTAGAAATTCATAAATGGATTTCTGTCAACATTTTAGGATGTTATGGGATGTTTTAGTGCCTCATATCTCATTTTGGAAATTTTCAGGGGTTTTTCAGAAAACAAAAACTTTAATATCTTTTAGCTCACAAATGATCTTTACCTGATTCCTTCACCAAAGGTCTTATATTTCAGTTATGAATCTTTTTCTAACTTTTCACTTCAATCTGTACCCAAATGCAAACTTTCCTAAAATGGCAAGTAAACTTTCCAAAACTAGTAGTTTGCTATTTTTAGCAATTTGAAAAAAACTAAAAGTCCTACATCATTATTCAGAAGATTATGGAACTAAAAACAGTAACTATGGAAAGAAATGAAAACAACTACAATGATTTTGAATTAACTTCTTTTTGGGTGATGCAAGATTTCCCTTACACCATTGGATGCTCCTGCATCAAACAACAATAATTAGTTCCTCTCAAATGATAAACATTACCTCTAGTCTTCTTACCAATAGCAATCATTATTCTAGAGCTTTCCATGATCTTGCATCTATTATCCTTGAATCTTAGATCATACCCTTTGTCACCCATCTGACCAACACTTAAAAGATTATACTTTAAACCCTTCACATATAGAACATCATCTATATTGTGCTTTCCATCAAAAGAAATAGATCCTCTTCCACAAATCTTACCAGCTGCATTCTCTTCCTTCATTGAGTTTCAACTAGATGGGTCCTGCCACTTGCTCAGTCATTCACTGCAACCAATGATGCAATAAGATCATACATCATACAAGTACCAAATAGGAGGGCCCTTCCAGAATGTGACTTGACACCATGTATCTCTTTGGTGTAGCACCTCACTTATGTCAGTCTGCAACCTTTTGGAGAGTGTGATATTCCACCATGTGGAAACATCCATTAAATTTCAAATCAATAGCCCCATTGCTTCCTTTGATGAATCTTGAATCAATGGTCCCAACTCCTTTGATGACTCAGATGAATTAGTGAATGGCACAATAGGGAACAATGTCAGAATTGACAATGTTTCTTTGTTGTGAGATGTTGACAAGTGGAAATTCTTGCATATTTTTTTGACAATCCATGACTAAAACAAAAGAAGCAAATACAAAGCTTAAACAAGTTGCTGCTCAATATAGATTTGAAACAAATGCAACACAAAGCTTTATAAACACTTAGAGAATTTTTTAAAAGGCTCAAAGGATTTCATTTAGATGAGTCTAACATGGGGGCCTATAAAATCTGAATCAAATCAGGCATACATGGAGGGAAAGGTACTGCAAGGACACATTAGAGGGGAAAAAACATAGGATTCATTGCAAGTTCAAAAACTATAAAATTATGAGTTCCAACCAATTCATTCACATCTTGTTTCATGGTTAAAAATTCACGTATTCCAGTCTTGATGAGTTTTTTCATGTCAAAGGCAATGACAAACTCTCCTATATGTTTGCAGAAAAAGTGGATTGAATCCTCAAGCAAATGGTAATACCAATCTAGGGAAATACCTTCAAGTTTCTTTAGAAGAATTCTTGTAACAACTCCATCCTAATAAATGAGTTATCTTATGAAAGTGGTATAGGATTTAATGTGTGAGTTAGGATATCCCTCACCTTTGAACTTTGGTAATTCAGGGAGAGGTCATGGTAGCAACACATTTCATATGGTATGATCAAGATGTTATTTAAGGGACTCGAGATAAGTTCCTAGGAGCATGCTTTGAGATTGTGGGGTTGAGAGCATCAACCCCATTGGTGGACTTTGTTGATTTTCATTTGATACCTAGGCATAGCAGAGTGAGTTGGTTGGTAGTTTTGAATAGTCTAGAAGTTGTGTGTTGGATGAGTTCCATTTGGGAATGTGTTATTGCTTCCATTACGTGAATAAAAGTTTAAGTATGATGGCTTTTGAGATACCCCTTGGTCATGTTCAATTATAATGTTGTGTGTATTATCCCATGCCTTGATTCATTTGTCTTAAGGAGGTTCATCCCTCCATGCCACCTCTAATGTCCTAATCCATTGGATTAGCATTGCTATGAAGTCTGTATGAGTAACATTTCTTGTTCTTTGTACTTCTCCATTTTGTGGATTTTTTTGATTTGCTCCACTTAGTTCTTCTCTCAAGGTGTTTTCTCATTGTTCTTCTTGACAAGTGACTTGTAAAGCGTCTTGAGCCTCCCTAGCTTCTTGCAAGTGTCTTTCTAAGTGTCTTACTTCATCATCTGAGTGTGTTGTTGTGTAACTTGTTGACGATTGATCCACTTGATGGATTTCTAATTGTATGAGCACTTTGGGTGCTCTAGAGTGAGCAAGTTGAGTTATTGTTCCTTGTTCCCATGTGGGATTGTTGAAAATGAGAGAATGGTGAGGTTCTTTTCTATCATTTTCATAGTTAGAATCCTCATAGTCAAAACAATTTGTTATGGGTACTATATCTAGTGGCACATATCTTTCAAATGAAGGTGTTTTAGGTTCTTTTGAGGGAATATTCCCTTAGTTCTCTTCTAAATCAATCATATTCAGGGATGCCATGGACACCATAGATTAAATGGAATGGATGAAGATGATGAGAGAGAAAATGAAGATGATGGAAATGGTAGAAAGGGGATCAATGGAAATGTGAAAAAGTTGCCCAAAAGGACTTGTCCTTCACATCGGGTTCACCAAAATATATATGCTCCGAAATATGGCTCAAGAACAACTTGAATGAGTTAACTTCAATATCACACACATGAATCACCTCCTTGCAATGGGTTACCTCAAAGCCACTCTTGCTCTTGTGAAAAAATATAGTCGAGTGGAGGCGTAACCTGGGGGTGGTTCTATTCATATGGAAGCAAAGCATCATGGAGGGTGGTTGGCTAGTTTGTGGGTTGACTATGTATTTATTCTTGATGGGCACGTCCTATGACTGTTGTGGTGGAGATAACTATATGACCTGAAGGGTCACTAGTTCTAAGTTTCCTATTGGGATTTTGTAAGTTCCAATGCCTAGTGTTAAGACAATTTTTCTCATTGATTTTCCTAAGGCATTCTAGTCTTCTTTATTCATTTTTTAATATCTGTTGAATTAAGAGTTGTTGATCTTTGATTTCTTGTTGGTGTTCTATTTCTTCCCTTAATTGTTTTGCATTCATTTGTTGAATTATAAGGGGAAAGTTTTCCTCAATCTCGTCTAGGATGACTTTAATCCAATCTTCTCTAATGCTCAGGTACATTGGAAAATAAGGGAAAATTTTTAGGTGAGTGTGAGATCATGATGGTCCAGATAGTGACAATGGAAAAAAAGACTTCTTGGAAGAAAAATTGCTTACATTTAGACTTATATTTAGATTTGGATGGGAAGAATTTTAATATTTCTAGCTCAAATATGGATTACCTCCAAAATAACTTGGGATTACCTTAGATTTAGGCAAATGGGAGTTCTAAAACTTGCCAAAGAAACTTATAAAATCACTTATTCAGTGTTATCCTAAAATTTTCCACAACTTTGTCCTTGAAGCTGATAGACTTTTTTCTAAAAAATTTTAATAATACAAAAAGGGTTTGTAGAGGAAGCTATTAAGATTCCAAAAATATAATATTTTCCTTGTTATAATTTTAATAGATAATTATTCTTAATTTTCTACATGTATACTATGTTTGATTTCTTGATAGATATACATATTGAAAAACATTCATAACTTTCAAACTATCTATGCTCTTTTAAATCGAGAAGATGCATCACATTCTAAGCTCTATTGGTTATAGGCTAAAAGAAAGAAGTTTTAAATTTCATATTTTTTTGACCAAGTTAGGTTGGTTGGAAAATTGGTTTTTAACATTTTTAAAAAGTCACAGTAAAAAATTCATAACTATTTATTTATTAAAAAAATTCAAAAAAATATGTGTCACATCCACTCATGTGTCATTTACTTAAATCCAAAGCCTAAAGGAAAAATATTATATTTTTCTTATACTTAGGTTGGTTGGAATGACACCTACGTTTTACATTTTTATGAAAATTTTAGTAGTGCCCCGTTGAAATATCTAATTTCAACAAACTGATTTTAAAATTTTCAAAAAAAGGTAGTAGCTCATAAACTACATTAAATTTCCTACAACTCTTATTACTACATTATTTTTAGATTGTGTTAATAACTCATTCAATTTTTCACATGAAGTTACTTAAGTTTGTTTTTAGCATTTTTATTGCCACTTAGGAGTATTGTTTGGTCCATCATGATCCTGCACTCACCAATTTGTTCGTTGAATTTGTGTGTACTGTCAATGTTTACCTTGTGATGTGATCGAGGGTTTTTGTTCTCTAAGTTTGATTGTTCAATTTATTATGCACCTCATGATGTGATTGAGGCTTTGACCTTATTTTGACTTAATGTGTGCACCTTGTGATGGAATCGAGGGTTTAGCTCTCTAAGTTTCCTAATGTTTTTGTATTTTGTTATGGAAGCAACTAAATGAATGCAAAGCAACTTTGATTTAATTTTTCTAAATTCAAATATTAGCTAACTAAATAGAAATGGAATAATGAATGCAACTAAATGTGTTTTCTTATGCAAAGTTTAGCCTATGTTTTTGCATTTTGTGAAGCAATTTTTGCATCTAAACTAATGAAAGAAAATAACAACTAATATAAAGCAATGAAGGAATTTTAATTAAGAAAGTAAATAATGAATATGCTATGCAAATGGAAAGTAATTCTATTCTAATGAAAGAAAATCCTATCAAGAGAATAGCAAAAGTCAATAATACTTTCCTAAGAGCAAATTTGTGATCTAATTAGATACTAAACATATGAAAAACTTAGTATGAATTTGGTGCATGAGCTTGGTGTATCCTCAAAAATCCTTTTTTATGGAAACCTCCTCTCCTCTATAGCAATAGGGTTCTCCTCTTAGAAATATGGACAAAGATAGAAGCAATTGATTTGAGTATGAACTAGGAAATGATGCTTTGATGAGATAAATCAATCTATTGAAGCTATGGGAGCACTATGGCTTGGGATTTTAAAATCAATTTGTGAGCATAACAATGCTATGAATCTATTGAAGCTTGGACAACTAAGCTAAGAAGAAAAAAAGGCTCACAAGGTCCTGCAATGAGCATGAGAATGCTATGGACAACAAAAAGCAAACCTAGAATTAATGTGTAACAATGAATTTTCCTCCTATAATGCATATAGGAGGGGGTATTTATAGGTTTGAGAAGCTCATGAATGGTGGAATTTATTGGAGAGTTAACAATGTTGATTGGATAGTGAACTAGCTTGATTAGAGAGTGAACAAGCTTTGAAAGCTAATCACTAGAAGAACAATGGAGTTAGCATGAGATTGATAGGGAGATAATAATATCTCATTGGGAGCTAAGAATGGAGCGATTTAGAGTTTATAATGAGTTAGAAATAGAGTAGGCTCAGTTAGGGTCGAAGAGGCATGCAAACTGGAGCAAAAACAAAGCTAATTTAGGCCTGACCTAAAGAGGAATGCGTATGTCAAAACATGACAAGGTCACCTAGTTTGCCAAGGTAGTTCACCCTTGGGGATTCACTTAAAATGTATGGTCACCCATGGGGGATTTAGAATTCAAATTGGGTGACCCACATGGAATTGGTTTTGCAAGTGGTTTCAGGGGCTAAGATTGGACCTAGGGGCTAAAGATGACTTCAAGACCTGGAAACAAGTCATAGGAATTCAAGGAAGTTGATTGTCTAGTTCACCAAGGTAGGTCACCCCAAGGGGATCCACTTCAATGGTAGGGTTAGCCTTGGGAGATCTAGAAATCAACATGTGTGACCCAGAATGGAAGAAATGGGTGATCAAATTGATGATTGGAGATGATTTGGGAGGTCAATCAGAGGCCTCTAGAGGGTTGAAATGGTTGAAAGGGGATTAGGTAAAGTGAAATTACCATCTTGTGATGTAGGTAGGTCATGTTAACAAGGCTAGAAAGTGACAAAATAAATTGTTGACACAGGGTAATTGACCTGAAGATGCAAGACCTTAAAAGGTTAGCTAGGGCATAGGAGAGGTACAAACTAAGTGAAGAACATCAATCCATGTGTCATCAAGAAGAATACTACTAAGAGGTCATATTTACACACTTACATGTACGTGTTTAGGACTATAGTTGATCATCAGATTACCATGTAGGCTCATGCATTTTTTTAGTGCTTATAGAGCTTGATGTCTCAAGAGTTGGTGAAGATGTCTCTAGAGTCCATAGTACCTCTTGAGTGTTTCTAGAGTTCAAGCATGCTTCTCTCAAAAGTGGCCAAGGTACCTACTAGAACAAAAATACATATTTTGCACATAATTTGTCAACATTTACCTTGATTAATCAACAATAAAGAAACCACATATTTGCAATCTATTCTACCCCTATTAATCAATAATTTCTTAGACAAACATTGATTAGCACGAATAAATAGGTATATAAAGGAGGAAAAGGGTACGTTGTCTATGGATATGATGGCGTTGGATTTAACCTCATCACTTTGTAGGGTGTATGTTTGTCTTGCTAGGTAATAATATCTAATGCCTTTTTTTGTATGATTTCATATATAGATTTTGGCTGAGTATTGATAACTTTTGTATGATACCATGATGACACATGTACACATGAGTGTGAGTGATAAGCCTAGTATTGGCTAGAAAATTAATGATGATGCAAGTAGATTGTAAGAACAATTTTATGTACTTGATTCACGCATTGGTTGGGTGATGAATGTTTTTGTGATTTTTGTGTAGGAACACTTTTTGATAGTGCATTTTTTCCTTTTGTATATTGTGGATCTAAATTTTTGTGGTTAGTAGTTAAGCACAAAATCCTTATATAGGAATTTCCTATGTGATGCTATACTTTGTTGAGCTTCTTCTACAATGTAATTTTGTTTACGCTATGAAACCTGGGGGTAAGCTATCATTTTAGTGTAGAAAATGTTTGGTGTTTTGAAATTGTACTATGTTAATATGATTCTTGATTTAAGATCCTTGTGTGTTGGTCTTCTTGGTTTATTTCCTTTAGTGAAGTCATATTTATTGTAGCAACAAAATTTGATGGTTCATGATGTTTTTATTCTTTCCTATTATACTTATTGTTGTGATTTGATATTACTTATTATTGAACCTTAATTTTAATTTAGTGCTTAAATTGTCTTTCAAACATTAGAGTTTTTTACCTTGCTATGTTTGAGAATGTTCTTATCAAGTTTTGTGAAGACATGTTTATTGTTACAATAAATCGATTGGTGATTTGTGCACTTTATTTTGGGTGATCAATAGATCATTGCTATTATAGTTGAAAATTATGCTTCTTATTGGTTTGAGGAAAAAAATTGATGTCAAGTTGTTCAATCCTTGTTATTTGTCAATTTGATTTAAATTTGGTTCATGATGCTTTGGAAGAATTGTTGACTTTTGGGTCTAGAACTTAATCTTGATTATTTATGTTTAGAAATTCACTCAACAAGTCTTTAATGAACTAAGAGTTGAAATGTTTAAGATCTCTTTCATTTTGAATGAGTGCTTGAGTTTTATGAACTTCTATTGAGGAAAAACATAGTCATTTGGTTGACACCTTGAGTTTTGCATTGCTTTTGATGTTTTGATGTAACATTAGTGATTTGATGGACATTTTTAGAAACATTTCTTGATTTTTCCTTGATGTAAATCCTTAGAGTGGGATTGTTTTTAGAGAAGGTATGTTCTAAATTCTTCCTAATGATGTGTATATGTGGATTTTCTATTATGTGAATTAAATCCTTGATGGTGCAATCATTGGATTAATTAGAATTTGTTTAGCTGAAGCTTTGCATTAGTGTGATGTATTTCTAAAAACAAATAGTGTTGTGGCTGATTTTAATCCTAGAGGGGAAGGATGTAACATCTCTCATTTTTAGTCCCTTTGTGATTTTATGATATTTTATACCGTGGAAAGTTAGATATGAACTATGGTTCAATATTGAGTGCAATTATCTATTTAATGCATTGTGGATAATATGTAATCAAATGTTAATAGTGAATTGCTTATGTGATGATCATATTATTATTGTGATTGTTATTGATGGCTGATGCAGGAGAATCCCTGGTTCAAGAACAATCTTGCATCAACCAACAACATTTGCATTTCAGTTTGTTTATAGTTTAGTTTGTTTGTAGTTCAGTTTGTTTCTTTTCATTTTCTAGTTCAGTTTAGGTAGTTCAGTCAGAAGAGGTTCCTGTATTTTGGTCCAATTGCATTTCAGACTTTGTGGAGCAAGACTTAGCATCTACACTCATTCATCTACATCATATCCAGAATTTAGAGATCTGCACATCATCACCGAAAAGATACCGCTACCAGAAGATTGACTATTTGTCAGAATAGAGCATTCAGATAATCACAGACAACCAGCTGAAGGAGAAGCCTGGGGAAGCATTTCCCAATCTATGAAGCCTAATGACACATCATTCAATGATCTTTGGTTCATGGCCGACCTTCCCTGAAGATCCACACATCATTCCATTCATTTTCCAGAGGAGTTATATGCAATTAGGTCTGATCTATCCGTGTACACACATTACATCTCTTCATTGGAGTTTGTAATCTTCCTTGGCCAACGCAGAGGAATCTTATGATCCGGACTTAATATATATTGATGTAATAGATCCTTAGGAAAGTAATGAGGAAGTAGTAATTCACATAGTAGTATTTGATAGTTTAGATTTCTGCAAGGAGCTTCAAAGCTTTATCTTACGCATGTATGTAATCAGGCCTGTGAGCCCTAATTGTAAGCCTGCATGTTGCCGGCTGATCTCTATTTGAATTCTATGATATACTGAATGACTGAATATGCATTTGTTCCATTTCTCTCAGTTGTTTCCATTTTATTTACTCTTGCTGCACGATCCAGATAGTTCATTCTATGAACCCTCCTACCGTGACTGCACCAATGGCTAATAATGCTACTAAGGATCTTGGGGAGAGATTATTATTGTGTTCCAATTACAAGTATTCGAAAAGGTGAACTAGGTCTTGGTGCCGAAGTGTCTTGAAATGATCCACTTATGTGGAAATTAAATAATAAATTAAATTAAGATAAATAATTAATTGAAAATAAATAAATTAGTGACTTGGGTAATTTATTTAAGTTCATAAAGGTAATTCTATTTATTTATCCATTTATTTGAAAATTAATCCTTAAGGTTGATTAAAAAAAGATAAAAAATAACATTGTTTTAATTATTTATTTAATACATGGACTTTAATTTATCTAGTTAGATAATTATGATTTCTATTATATTTAGAAATAAAATTAAATGACTTGGCAATTTTAATTTAAATTAATTGAGTGTGCAAGTTTTTATTTTTTGGATTGGAAATAATTAATTATATTTAATTTTTAGAAAGAAGGAAAAGAATAAAGATTTCTTATATTTTGTTGCAAATAGAAAAAATAATATTTAATTTCTAATATTTTAATATTAGGAATGTGCACAATAGAAAATGATTATTTAATTACATTTTTAATTTATATTAGAATATACAGATTATTTTTTTAATATTTTATTTCTATATTGTGAATTGCATGAGTTAGGGTTAAGAAAAGAAAACTATTATTAGAGGGGTGCTTTTATTTTTCCTATTCATTCATTCTTCTTTGTTCAAGTTCATTTTTTTGCATTTTAGAGAAATAAATAAAACAAGTTATTGAAGCTTAAGGATTTGGAAGTTCTTTTTTATAAAGAATTAAAGGATTGTTATTGTTTGTGCATTATTTTTGATTCATCGCCATTGATTATCACATTTACTAAAAGGATTGAGGTAATATTCTTATCATGGAAGGCTTTAGTAAATATTTACTTTAGTTAATCAATGAATCTAAATTTTTTGATGAAAATGAATTTTATTTGTTGATCATATCATATTTTTAAAACAATAAAAATAATGAAACCAAAGTAATTAGGTTTCATACCATTCAAATTGGAAAGGAACTAGTTGTTGTAGGTTGAAAACTAGGGTTGCTTGGGGAAGAAGAAACCTAGTGAAACTTAGGAGAATCATGTGATTTATGGAATTAAATCATAGATCTGATTTAGGATTGATCCTTGATTTTAAGATGATTCAAATTATTATCTTCATGATGTATTTTGTGATTTAAAATCTATTTAAAAATAAGTTTTTGGAAAAATTATAAACTAGTAAAATTGTCATGAGAAAAAAAATAGTTTGTTACGTCTTTAATAAATTATATTTTAAGAATTGAGTTTCTTTGAAAATTTTATGGAAGGTGTACAACCATATTTGTTAAATATTCAAAAGAAATCAGACATACCCAATTCCTATATTATGATATACAAAGGCATTAGTGATTATCTATCTATGTTGCTATTTTTAGAATTGAATTTTATTAGTGATTATATTGACATAATAAAATTATATTAAAGAGTTTTTTGGCAGAAATTTTTTCTGGGTTTTGTATATCTCTCTATTCTATTTCTAAATCATTTTAAAAGTTTGAAAAATGTTATTTTTAAAAATTATGGCTTTTTTAGTAAAAATTGTTTGTGTGCAATTTAGATAGAAATTTTTGGCGTGAAAGTCATGTTTTCTCTATGTGACCTCCCAACATGGTTTGGTGAGTTTGAACTTCTTAGTAAGTATGTTAAAACTATTATATGAGAGCTAATTTTAGGGGTGTGAGAATGATTTGGACCTTATTTCTTATGCCCTTGAGTATATTGGCCTTGTGTTTGAGAGACCCTAAGTGAATTTGTGTATGACAATATTGATATCATGGTTGGAATATTTTGACTTCTAATGTTATTTTATTTGATCTCCTAACTTAGTTTAGGTGGAGATCATCTCTTAACGAGATTGTGTTATTAGGATAGTTATCCTATTTGTGCTCATGTAAATCCAACTTGAGTTGGTAATATATTGTATCCTTGGTGAGCTAAATATATTTATTTATGACATCTATTGTGTTATGAGTGATTCCGCTTATTTGTGACATCTATTCTATCATGGTTGATTATATTTATATGTGACATTATTCTACTCGTCATAGTAGGGAGGTTTTTATATTGGTAAGTAGTTTGTGGGAGTTATCCTGGAGATTCTCAACACCTAATTTATCTTATGAGAAGGTCAGAATGGATGTTCTACCTTGGATACATGTAAATAGAGCTTTGATTGGAGTTGTATAATCTTAATTAGGTGTTTTACCTATTATGTTATGTGGTGTTGTGTGTGAGCATAAATGGAAATATTTTCCATGCTTCAATACACCTTGCGGTCTTGATTTTGACTATGTATACCTTAGTTGTTGTAAATGAACCATGATTAATATGGATTGAGAGAATGTTGGATGTCTTGTGGGTGATTTTAGATTACATCACTTTCTCTAATCTTTTGTCCAACACATTTTAATACTTATTCCCTTTAAGTAATACTACAAGAGATTAACATATGCTCTTCTCACCATAGACTCACATCACATGCATTCTAGTGCTCTAGATGGGTGAAGGGTTTCACAGGTTGTGTAGATGCACTAATTATGTTTCCCACTTCATCACTAGGGCTAGGAGATCTTTGACTAAGACTTGTGGCTTGACTTTGTAGACCTTATCACCAAATGGTGGGGTGCTTTGTGTTTACTATATGGTTAGATTGTTTACTTGTCTGGTATTTGGTACATATATACCTTATCGATGGGAGACACATGCCTTAGTGTGGTCTAGGACTTTGAGGCAAATGCCTCGGTTGTGTTCTTGGGTCCCATTGTCTTATTTTATTTACATAAGGTGATTTTTGTTGACATGTAATTAGTATGAGTGTTTCTTTGTATTTAGGTTATGTAGGATTGGCGTGTATATTTGCTATGTATTTATTTTTGTACTTCTATTGGTGATATGTGTTTTGATGTGTTATGCTAAGGTAAGGATACATGTAGTATGGGATGCATGTTACCCTTCCTTGAGCATGTGTATTTATATATGTATGATGTGTTGTGCTGAGGCAAGGACACGTGTAGTATTAGGTGCATGTTACACTTCCTTGTACATGTGTACCATTAATTTAAGAGAGCTTTTGTAGTATCTTGGATGTATTGGTCTAAGTCAAGTCTTGTAGGTTGTAAGGTATTGCTGAATTGAATGGTAATCTTGGGCTATATTGGATTGATTCATGGGTATGTGTATGTCATTGTGAACATGTGTTATGAAATTTATCTATTCATTTGCATTTTTTAGAACAATGATTTCATGTATATGATTATGTGTCAATAAATGGAATGAACTAAAGAAGATAATCACTAGTGTTGTAATGATTCACACTTTTGGATTATGGATGGTGCTTCTTTACCTTGATTGATAGATGGGGAGGAAAGGGACATCATCATTGTCAGTTCAATGCCTTCCCTGATTAGCTATTATTGGGAAAATATATCTCAACCTTGCAATTATATAAGGTTTATTGTTGATAAGATATATATATATATATATTCTAGTTACACCGATAGGTGTAATATAGAATGGGAACATGGGGTGGAGTGGGATGTGTGTTAACATTTTTTGTTAACAAAAATTGTTAAACGGATGACATACATTAAATTAATGATATATTGTAAATCTAGACCATTCATTATTAGGTTTTAGATCTGATGGTAGATATTTTGTTGGCTAGTCTTGCCCTAGAAAGTAACCCTATTTTATGAGGGCATTGTATTACGACTATGGTATCATGATGTATTTTGAGAGTCTTAGAGTAGTCGTGTTGTCTCTGGATCTTTGGTGGTGATACTCCTGTGAGAAGATTTATCTGCAAGTATATTGTAATCTTTGTGATTTCTGAATAATATATTGGGTGGCTTTTGAAGTGTGGAGTTTTTCTCCTGAAAGGGTTTTCCCCACGTAAATCACTATGTTGTGGTATTCATGATATTTATGTTTAAGTTTCTATAATTGTTAAAGATATGTAAATTTTTGCATTATCCTCCTCTCAAGATTAGTGTAGGAAGTTGTTTCACTACCTTAGCTTCCTTACAAGTGGTATTAGAGCTTGATCACCTTTGGTTTTAGTTGTGGGTTGTTGGGTTTTTTGAACTAATCCAGACTTGAGTGAGAGCTTATGCAGAAGACACTTTGTGATCTTGGTGCAGGAACTTTCAGATGGCAAGTTCATCAGGGAGAATAGAGGTGGATAAATTTTCTAGAAATAATTTTGAAATGTGGAAGCTAAAGATGGAGGATCTATTAATAGATCGAGATATGTGGGATGCTATTGATGAGAAGGTTTCAAGGCTTGCAGATCCTATTTTGGCTAATCAATATGATGTTATGGACTGTAAAGCCAAGGGTCTAATTAGATTGTGTTTGGCAGATTCTATTTTAATCAATGTCCATGAAGAGACCTCTACACAGAAACTATGGAAGAAGCTTGGTGAGATGTATCAAGCCAAATCTTTAGTGAACAAGATTTTCTTGAAGAAGAAATTATATTCCTTGAGAATGGAAGAGGGTGGATGAATTATAGACCACCTGGAAGTATTCAATATGCTAGTGGCTCAATTGGCATCAGTTGGTGTCAAAATGGATGATGAGGAGAAATGTCAGATATTGCTTTTTTCTTTACCTGATTCATGGGATTCTCTTGGTATGGCTATTGGGAGTACTTCTATTATATTGAAGACTAAAGATATGGTGGGTTCTTTGCTTTCTGACGAGATGAGGAGGAAGGTATCCATTAGTGCCAGGGAGGCCATAAATGTTCATGGAAGACCTAAGAAATAAGGCAAAAAGAATTAGAAGCATGATAAATCCAAGTCCAAGGGGAGATCCATATCTCCTGGAAAGTTCAAAGTTGTTTGCTGGAACTGTAATAATCCTAGACATATTCGTAAGAAATCCAAAGAAGAAAAGAAGACGAAAAAGAAGAGATTTGATTCTAATTCTGAGCCTAAGAAGGAAGATGGTGATGCATTCATTGTAGCTTTGGCAACTCGTGTAGGTAATGATGCATGGTTAATTGACTTAGGTGCATCTTTCCATATGACCTTTAATAGAGATTGGTTTTTTGAATATGAAGAATTTGTTGGAGGTAAGGTATACTTAGGTGATGATTCTTATTTAAATATTGTTGGTCATGGTAAAGTTAGAATCAAGTTTTCTGATGGCAAAATAAAAAGGACTAGTGGTGTGTTTCATCCCTGGATTAGCATGAAATTTGATATTTGTGAGAAAACTAATAGATGCAGGTGTACAAGTAGTATTTTCTGATGGAGGATGCAAGATGGTTAGAGGTGCTATGGTGATTGCTAGAGGTGTCAAATATGACACATTATATGAGCTTGATGCATGCACTATTGAGTGCAATAGTATTTCTATGAAAAGCAAGTCTGTGGAAGAGGTGAGGGTTTCATCTTTAGAAGATGGTCATGGCTTTTGGGTATCCAAGGGTGCACTTTCTTCTAAATCAAAGTTACCTACAAAGAAAACTATGGTATGGCACTAGAGACTTGGCCACATTAGAGAAAAGGGTCTAAGGACCTTGAAAAATAAAAACCTTGTTGAAGGGTTGTTTGATTGTAATCTTGAGTTTGATTTCTGTGAGCATTGCATTTATGGAAAACAAAATTGCATTCAGTTTTACTTGAGTTCTCATAAATCTTGTGGTGTATTGGATCTTACTCATTCTAATGTGTTTGGCCTTGTAGATGTCCCTTCAATTGGAAAATCCACATATTATGTTTCATTTATTGATGACTATAGTAGAAGGACATGGGAATACTTTCTAAAGAATAAATATGAAGTTTTTAGTCGATCTAAAGAATTTAAAGCAATGGTTGAGTTGCAAACTGGAAAGAAAATAAAATGTTTGAGGACTGATAATGGCGGTGAATTTTTCTCTAATGATTTTGATAGATTTTGTAAAGATTATGGTATTCGTAGACAAAAGACAACTCTGTGTTCTCCACAATAGAATGGATTTACAGAAATAATGAACATGACACTGATGGAGAAGGCTAGGAGTATGTTGAGTGGTGTTGTTCTAGAACAAAAGTTTTGGGCTGAAGCTCTTGCCATTGCTTGTTACCTAATTAATAGGTCTCCTACATCAGCTCTTGTTGATAAAATGCCTATAGAGGCATGGTCAGGTCACAAGCCTTCATTAAGACATCTTAGAATTTTTGGTTGCAAGGCATATGGACATGTGCCAAAGGAGAAGTGAACAAAGTTGGAGAACAAGGAGCTGCGAAATGTATCTTCATCGGATAAAGTTATGGTGTGAAAGGATACAAGCTTTGGGATCCTATTGCACATAAGGTAATATATAGTAGAAGTGTTATTTTTAGAGAAACTAAGCCTTCTTCTATTACATTGCAGCCATAATAAAGTATATATGAAGATGTGATTCAATTTCCCTCTACACTTGAGAAAGTTGAATCAAGACCCATGGATAGACAAGATGTTGAGGATAGTTCATCTAGCTCTAAATCTTCAAAAGAGGAGGAAGAACCTGTTGGTTGCAAATGGGTGTTCAAGAAAAATATTGGTTCAGATGGAGGTATTGAGAAGTACAAAGCAAGGTTGGTTGCGAAAGGTTACTCTAAAGTTGAGGGTGTTGATTATGGTGAGATATTTTCTCTGTTGCAAAAATGACATCCATTAGATTTTTGCTTTCTATTGTTGTTGCTTATGATTTAGAGGTTGAGAAAATGGATTTGAAAATTGCTTTCCTTCATGGTGACTTGGAGGAGGATATTTATATGACACGGCTAGAGCACTATGTGGTGAAAGGTAAAGGTAATTTGGTTTGCAAATTGATAAAATCTTTGTATGGCCTAAAACAGAGTCCTAGGATGTGGTACCAAAAATTTGATACATATGTGTTGAGTTTGGGATTTGAGCATTCTAAATTAGATCATTGTGTTTATTATAAAATTGATGGTGATCATTTCTTGTTTATTGCATTATATGTTGATGATATGTTATTTATTGGTAAAGGGAAAGGTAAGATTTTAGAATTGAAATCTTAACTTGTTGCTAAATTTGAAATCAAAGACCTTGGTGCAACTAGACACATTCTTGGGATGGAAATTAGAAGAGATAGAGTGAACAGAAAGCTATGGCTTGGCCAAAGTAAGTATGTCAATTCAATTTTACCAAGGTTTAACATGTAGGACTGTAGACCATTATGTGTTCCCTTTTCAGTTGGAGCAAAGTTATCTATTTTAGATTGTCCAACATCTCCATCAAAGATGGAAGAGATAAACAAAGTGCCTTACCAGAGTACAGTTGGAAGTTTGATGTATGCTATGGTTTGTACTAGACCAGACATTGCCCAAGTAGTGGGAGTTCTTTCCAGATATATGTCTAATCTTGGTAGAGTTCATTGGGATGTAGTTAAAAGAATCTTTATATATTAGCATGGTACCTCAGAGTATTCTTTGTGTTATCATAGTAATTTCATTGAAGACCATATTTCCCTTGATATTCATGGTTAGGTAGATTTAGATTGGGCAGGTGATATTGATAGTAGACAATCCACCAGTGCTTATGTGTAACTTACTTTATTTGGTGGTGCAATTAGTTGGATGAGTAAGTGATAGGCTGTGGTTGCTTTGTCCACTACTGAAGATGAGTATATGGCAGCTACTCATGCTTGCAAAGAAGCCATTTGGCTTAAGAGACTATATTCAGATATTAGAATAAAACAAGGTGTGGTGACAATTTATTGTGATAGTCAAAGTACGATTTGTCTAGCTAAGAACCTGACATTTCATGCTAGGACCAAGCACATTGATGTACAATATCATTTTGTTAGAGATATGGTCGAAGATGGCAGGGTGAAGCTGGTTAAGGTAGAGACTTTGATGAATGTTGTTGATTCTTTAACTAAGCCTATGAGCTGAAAAAAGTTCAGATGGTGTTCAATGACTATGAGCCTTTTTGCCCCTAACAATTAAGAGACGATGTTTACTTCCTCCCATTGCTCTTGCAAGGTGTTCAACAAGTGGGAGATTTATTGGGAAAATGTGTCTCAACCTTGTAATTATATAAGGTTTATTATTGATAGGATATATATATATATATATATCCTAGTTACACTGATAGGTGTAATATACAATGGGAGCATGGGGTGGAGTGGGATGCGTGTTAACATTTTTTTGTTAACAAAAATTGTTAAATGACCGACATACATTAAATTAATGATATATTGTAAATCTGGACCGTTCATTATTAGGTTTTAGATCTAATGGTAGATATTTTGTTGGCTTGTCTTGCCTTAGAAGATAACCCTATTTTATGAGGGTATTGTATTACAACTGCGATATTGTGATGTATTCTAAGAGACTGATAGTGGTCGTGTTGTCTCTAGATCTCTGGTGGTGATACTCCTGTGAGAAGCCTTTTCTGCAAGTATATTGTAATCTTTGTGTTTTATGAATAATATATTGAGCGGCTTTTGGAGTGTGGGGTTTTTCTCCCGAAAGGGTTTTCCCAACGTAAATCACTGTGTTGTGGTATGCATGATATTTATGTTTAAGTTTCTATAACTATTTAAGATTTCTAAAGTTTTGCATTATCTTCCTCTTAAGATTAGTGTAGGAAGTTGTTCTGCTACCCTATCTTCCTTACAGCTACAAGAGCATGGGAGCTTGGAGGGATAGTGAAGATTCTAGTTGAAGACTTGATACATCTTATTACTATTTGTATTTGTAAGACCACTTGTGTATGTGGTAGTGTGGCTATTGCCCTAATGTAATCATATATATGTTATTGATGGGTTGTAGCTCTTGACCCAATGTACATTTGATTATTATAATATACTTGATAGTACTCATCTTTATACTTTATATTATATTTAATGAGTGTTAATGGATAATCATTGTGATGATCTTATATTACTTGCATTGTTTTGCATCTTGTCATAATATTTGTAGAAATGAAGAAAAATAATTTTAGGGTTGTTACAGACTAGTGTCACAAAAATTTCACATTTTTACATCTTAGTTGTGTAGTTCAACATTTTAAGCTTCACGTATAAAAGAAAATAAGATTGCAGTGTTGGGTTTAAAGGTAAACAATCTCTTCTTCACAAGAGTGGGCTATAGGCTATAGCATCAATGGGCTATTGTGCCTTTTGTATTCTTCATCATTAATCACACATGTTGGGAGGGAATTTATGAGTAACACATTTGACCAAAACAACCTTGAGCACATAGAATCCACAAAGTGGTCGTTGCACAAAGAATCCATTTTATGCTTGACTAAAGTATTTATAGCCAATAAACAATAGGATAAAGGTAATATAAGTTTTTCCCAACACTCTTTGACCTGTGCCAAGTTTTGGAACATGATATGGAGTTCTTGAAAAAATAAAAATTGAAAGCATACATGTTTAAAATGTTGGAATTTGCTCGAAAATGTTGTAAAGTGTACATTTGTTCTATTGTTTATTAAGAAAGGCCTATTTCAAGACTATTGTTCTCAAATGTATAGTTATTTCCAAGGATGTCTATAATTAAATTCACCACAATATTTGGCAATTCAAACTAAAAAAATTAATATTTTAATATTAATTTACAACTTAATTAATAGACAGGTTTGTATATTTACTAATATGAATTGCAAATTAAATTTTTAATTTATTAATTTGTTATTTTAAAACTAAATTAATATATCTACTTATACCTTTTCTTTTTCTAATTTTTTTAATATCAAAATTAAAATTAATTAATTAAAAATTTTAAATTGTTTTATATATAATTGAAAGTTTTTAAATTGATTAAATTTTAATATATCTATTTAAAATTTATTTATTTATATATAATTAATTTTAATTTAATTATATATTTAGTTAAATTGATAAACATAAATAGATAAATTAATAATTGTAATGGTGAAATTTGTATACTCATATTATTTTCTAATTAATTTTTTCTATTTTGAGGAAATGTTTTGATGCATGTACATATTGAAAAATGGCATAATGTTATGTAAAGTTAGGTTTATTCTCCTATCCATCCATACACACACATATATTCTATGCATTTAGTCCCCACCTGATGCAGGAGCATCCAGTGGTGTAAGGGCAATCTTGCATCACCCAAAAAAAAAGTTGATTCAAAATCATTGCAGTTGTTTTCATTTTTTTCTATAATTAGTGTTTCTAGTTCCATAATCTCTTGAATAATGATGTAGGACTTTCAATTTTTCCAAAATTGCTAAAAATAGCAAACTGCCAGTTTTAGAAAGTTTACCTGCCATTTTAAGAAAGTTTGCATTTGGGAACTGATTGAAGTGAAAACTTACAGAAAGATTCATAACGGAAATATAAGACCTTTGGCAAAGGAATCAGACAAAGATCATTTGTGAGCTGAAAGATATTAAAGTTTTTGTTTTCCTCAAAGCCCTTGAAATTTTTTGAAATGATATATGAGGCATTAAAACATCCCATAATGTCCTGAAAAGTTGACGAAAATCCATTTACAAATTTCCAGCATGATAGTTCACATCGTGAGCTTTCCAGCGCTTAAAACAGTTCGTCAATCAGACACCCGGATCAAAAGTTATGCTTCCCAAAAGTTGACCTACTTTTGGAGGGAGCTACAAATTTTGAAATTTAGCTGGAGGCTGCCAAAAAATGCTATTTATGACTATTTTGGGAACCTTGGGCGGTAGTAGAGTTAAGGGGGAAAGTAGAAACCCTAGTGGATTTGGGGTTACAGAAGGTAGAAGATTCCAGAGCCTAGTGATGTGCAGCTGTAGTGTGAACTGCAGCCTGTGGAGGATTGATTCCTCTTATTGTAATTGAGCTTCTATAATGTAATGAGTTGCCTAGATCAATAAAGAAATATTCTATTTTCTATGTTCCATTTCTATTGTTGTGTGTTTTATGATTTACCCCCTTCATCACCACCTTATTCTGATATGCACATACTCTAATACATTCAACTGATCCACACATTTATCACATATATGCACACCCTTACTCTAACATATCATTTTCTATCTACATTTGACCATTTATCCACCTTTGGTCATTTTTACAATCATGGACTTGACCCTTTCCTTTCTAAAATTCAAATTTAAAATTCAGTTGGCTTGCCCTCTTTATTTTTCTGCCCTAAGCCAACTAAGTACACATTTTGTATTTAAAGACATTAAATTGCATTCATTTTACATCTCTCATCTATGAAAGCTCCCCCTCTTACCCTAGAGCATCAAAGGAGCAATCAATAGAAAAACATTTGGACTTGATGCACTAAAAAGGGTAAAGAATATGCATACATCATTCTAGGGCCCTTGACTTGCTTTCAAACTTTTGTATACATTTTTTAAGGTTAACCTAAGGGAACATGTCTCCTTGTGACACAATGGTAGACCTTCCAAGCTATTTCTAAATATTGCCAACCCTTAGCTATTAGAGAAGAGTACAAAAAACAAATATCTATCAAGCAAATCACATGGAAGAATTCTACATTGCACAAGGTTGAGTCTAGATTGAGAGGACAAATTTGTGATTGCCAACTTGATCTAGACCCACATACTTGATTTTAAATAAAGTACAATTTTGAAACAAGTCTTGAGGCATTCATTGACAAATAGACCACATTTCTTGAGCAGACATCAATCTAATCCCTGATATGTATGAAGGAGAAAATATGTATGAATAATATGCTTGCTAGGCTTGCTAGGTATAACATCACATAAGCCAACATATCCTTGATACACATCACTTTGATTCCCAGTAGCATGATACCATGATATTTATGAAGGAGCCTAGTGTTGTAGATACATGTTTCACCTTCATTTATATATATGATGCATCTTCTCCCATGCCTATTGATACATTTGTTGATTTGGGATTTGTCTAGTTATAATGATTAATTTAGTGATGAGTTTTATGATGATTGTACTTCTATCACTAGTGATATGTTTATAGATGACACAGCTTTTTCACCTTCATGTGAGGTTGCTAGTCCTTCTCTATCTTGTGCCTCGTGGTCTATTGACATGATATATTTACCGATGAACACAATGAAGGTTCTTTATCTTCCCATGATGAAGATAATAACTCTTTCTTTTGTGATGATTATGTATATTGCACATCTTAATGAGCCTTCCTTAGCAGATCCATGGACTTCTCTATGCATCATGATGATATACACCGTTTTGATAGAGACCCACATGTGAATCCTCATGTTTTCTTCAAGTATATTTTTGAGTGATCATGGAGTAGATTCTTCTACACATGCTATTAAACAAATGCATAACTTTGACATATTTTAAAGATGAAAAAGAAAACAACATAAGAATCTCTTAAATTTTTACTTGGAATATGTGAAAATAGTGTGTTATTAATTAATGACACTTTTGGACATCCTTCACCACCATTATATATCACATGAGATATACACAAATATGAAATATGTTGAACACGATATTTTATATCATCATGTGAACTATATCATTACTAAGATTAATACCAATTTAGATCAATATATTAATACTTATGCACCATTCTACTTAAACATCATCCACTTCAATGGTCAAACATTCAATAATAATTTTACACCTCATCCACATCAAAAAGTGGCAAATATTTGTAAAATTCAAACACAAAATGATGTAGTTCTGAAGTATTCTACAATTCTCCCCACGCAAGCAGTCAATATAAATAGGAGCGGGCATAGTTCAATGGCTGATCTACTGCCTGTCCAATGCAGAAGGATTTCTTTTTCTTCACAATATTTGCAGGTAGAGGGAAACCCACAGGACAAGGCACAGACACTCACAAAGGTTATAAATGGTGGTACAAAATCATCGGCACATGGGGCTTTGACAGGAATTAAATGCAGATAACATGATCTGTTCAAATGTTGCAGAGATCACCGTGTTGAAACAGGTGCTCTGCAAGGATCAAGGACAAGCATTTCATTTATTTGTTTTGTATGCCCACGATGGTGTATGATGTTTCTTTGCATAGCATGTGAATTTCCAAGGCAGTAGGTGGATTTGAAAGACAAGCAGAGAATGGCGTGTGAAGGAGGGAGAACCGTACATTTCAAATAAATATGTGTTTCATTTCAGAGAGCTTCGAGTGCACGCAGTCGTTCACTACAGCAGTTATTCGAGTCTCTTTTGGCAGTTCCTCTGCTAGAGTTTGTCAACATCTGTAGTCTGTCGCTGCCAAAAACACTGAAACGCCGTGTATTTTTTTTGTCCTTTAAGTGCTTGATATTGTACTCACTTAAATATCATTTATTTCAATAGTTAAAGAGTGAATAGCAAATTTACTTCTCATCTACAACAAAAAGTGGTAAATATTTGTCCTACTTTTATTGGTCAATATTGACATTTGATTGTTGAAGTGGATGATATTTAAGAATAGCCTTGATATTGCTAATGTTGTCCTCCAAGTCTGCGGATTTGCTATTCTTGAACTTTATTTACTTAAAAACAAATAAAAATAAATTGTCTAATAAAAATAGGATAATTATTTATTTATTTTTGTTGTGGATGGGGTGTATGGTGTGACATTCATCGTATGTCGACCAAAAATTTCAAGACAATAATTGCAAATCGTATGGTAAATTCAAAACTATTTTTGTTGTGTGATTTAGTGATAATAGGAAATATGTATTTTGCATAGGAAAATTTCAATAATTGTGGTTGCATTAAGTGACGAGGGGTTAGGGCAATGCAAGTTGCATGCGACACACAATTAATAGACACATGAGAATATTACAAGATGAGACTTGTGCCACCGAAATAGGGGTTCATTATTTGTTTTAAAAACTTTTTGATGAATAAGTGGCTATTATATTACTTTAGAAAAGATATATAGTACACTAATTCACAAAAATGTGGGTAGAATGGAATCACATCTTGAAAAGTTTAGACAAGGCGAAGCCTTAAACAAATAAAAACAAAAAATACAACTATGAAATTTGAGCATAGACAACTTTTTTAACATTTGTAATTTTGTGCAAAATTGTTGAGTTGCAGTTTTGAAGGGTGATCATTTTGTAATAAGTTGTTATAAGGAGATTTGATTTGTGAAAGGTGTGAATTGTCGAGAAATATGGGTGCATAACACCTTCAAAGTAAAAATTTTGTGCCATTTTAAAATGTATGAAGAAATTGGTAGTATGGAGAGGTAAGGTGTGATTGGAGTTATAAGACCTATTTGTGAAATTATGTTTTTATGTGCTTGAGGTCCAAGGCCAAGACTAGGCAAACTTGTTTTTTGTTTTCAATCATTATTGGTTAAGCACAACTCAAATTGTGTTAAGTATTTTACTTTGTGTTATTTCTACATCTACATCATGGGCTCTACTTCCTATGGAGATAAAATTGATTCCCATAGAGGATGATTGTGTATCCAATACTTGTTTTGATGGTGTTGATCTAGTTCTTAAGATTTCCTATTTTGATTGGGATATTGATGATGAAGATCTTTTAGATGAGAGTTGTCAGATGTTTGTTGAGTAGTGTGATGATGATCCTTATTGATGTGTTTAGATTATTTGAGGCTATGGAGATTGTAATATTGCTCTCTTGTTGATTTGTTAGGGAAGATTAGGCCCACATTTTGTGTGCTTAAGTTGTAAGTTGAAAACCTAAAAGGGTGGTGTACACACTCTTCTATTAAGTTGAAAACCCAATAGGGCAACTTAATGGAGATTTGTGATAAATACTCAAAAAGACATTATTGAGTTGTACATATCTATACAGAGTTGTTGATTTTGTTTGCTTCCTTTTCAAGGAGGTTATACTCTCATATGATAGGGGGGCATTAGATATCAAATTTCTAGTTTTGTTGATGGTTAAGGATAACACTTTTGAGTACTTAAGTACTTGATTTAATTGTTGAGTGATTACAGATATGTGGATGTTGATTTTGTGAGTTACAATTAGTACCTGGTTTGTTGATGTGAACAAGAAATATTAAGCCAACATAAGATTCAAACAGTAACATTAAAATCTCATTCCATATCTACCTAAACCTCAATTAGAGTGAAGAAATCAAACATAATAAATAAAAATCACAAATTTTACCCAAATCGATTCTTGTTGTACCATGAAGGTAACTTTGTGCTCAAAAAATTGTTATAATGTTGGAATGTAGTTTCTTGTATCGACAACATAACGATAAGTAATCAAGTCATATCTAAATGGCTTGGAAGGGCTAAATTTTAGACCTCTAGGTGCAGTGAGATTGAGAGATCAACGGTGAGGATAAAGTTGGTTAGGTAGTTGGAAGATGGATGGTGGTGGATTAAAGACATTTTTATAATTTATTTTTGATTTTTGGGAGATAGTTATGAAATGGGAGGCGGACAATAAAAGGAATTTTCTAATTCTTTTTATTCTTTTTAGGTGGTTAAGTGGGAAAAAGAAAGATTTAATAAATTATTATTTCTTAAATCATGTGAAGTGGGAAGGAGACTAGGCTATTAGAACTTAGGAAAATGAAGAAATGTTGGAATAATTTAGTGAATTAGGACATGTATATTTTTTAAGTGTCTATAGTTGATTTGAAGATGATTACATATTTGATTCACAATTGTTTAAGCTTGAGTCGCTAGATACTTTTTTTAGATTTTGATGTCTCTACTTACTTATGTTATTTGTACTTGTCAAAGTATCTCTTTTTTGAGGACTAAATGACCTGTTTCTTTATCTTGTTTCTTGAGATTTGATGATTATCAATACACCTAGATGTTTATTGATTGGATATTTGTGATTGACATGTATCTTAACTTTTTATGTTTACACACTACTTACAACATTGAGAGATTATGCATGGGGTTGTACCTACATTGAATTTGATTTTAGTTTTTGTGAGGAGTTGTCCCAGATGTGTACTTGGAGACTAGTCATATTGACCACTGAGGATTGGTCATTTAGTAATTTCATCTTTTGCAAGGAATTGTCCTAGATGTGGTACCTAGAGACTACTCATATTGGGCATTAAGAATTGGTCATTTTTCAGTGTACCTTATTGCATTTTGCAACATTGTAGCTTATGATAGATTTGGATAGTGCTTGTTCATAATTAACACAATATTGAGGATTGGTTGTGTGATAGGGCCTAGGATGTTTGATATCTAGTTTGAGTGAGTGATGTTCAAATCAACAACTCATACATCAATTATACATGGGTATTTTAGAGATTATAGATTATAGATTTGGTCACTATAGATACGAGAGTTGAATATGAGTTTTTGATGATTATGCATGGAGCTAGTTCATCATGATTCAGAATGAGCACTAGTGATGAGAGTGACTCTTTGATCAATTCATAATTAGATTGATCACCTTTGATTTGAAAGTGATTGAATTGATGATTTGGAGCATAGATTCATTTTTTGGGCGATAGCTAATGACAGAACTTGAGTCATCATATTTGAGGATATACACTTTCTTGAGTACCTGATTTGTTGATGGACGAGTTTATGGATTATGAGGAGTACCCAATTTTGTTTATTTGAGGATGATTAAACATATTCAACTCACATTTATTGATACTGTTTAAGTCACTAGATTTGTTCCCAAATGTTGATATGTTTACTTGTGCACTTGATGTAGTTCTTGCATGTTATTTGTAGTTAGAGTACCTAATTGTTGAGGATTAGAGAACTTGCTTATGTATCTTGTTGCTTGAGATTTAATGATTGTTAGTGCACCTAGATGTTTGTTGATTGTATATTTGTGATCAACATGTATGTCACGTCTCATACCTTGCATACTTGATTAAACGGTTAAAAATGCAATTATTTACATTGAGTAGTTAATTGATCGCTTCGGCTATTTCGTTTGCTTCGGCTATATTGGGACTAACTTATTAATGGTTTCATGAGTTTGATTTTTGCAGCCTTGTCGACGACAAGAGCATGGCTCAGGTAGGAGAGTCCTAGCTTCATGGCAACAGATGACGGGTTTTATCTGGTGTTTACACACACACACATAGGGCTCATTCGTGCATGATTGATTTGATGGATATTTGTGTGGCATGTTTGATTAAATGAACGTATGCATTTACATGTTGACTTGATGATGTTGATCTCTTTTGTCATTTGATATCGTCAAATCTCTTTTATCGACATTATCTTCAGTGTGCTTTCACTATTAATCAAGTTTGATACCTGTCATGTCAAGAAAACAATGAAACCAGTTAGTTCTATATTTAAATTCAATAGATATAGGAAATTCCTTGTAGTTATCAAATTAAAATAAAATCCAGTTCTTTTTTTTTTAAAATATGGTTCTTCTGTAAAGAATTGAATTTTGAAGAAATAAATAAGTTAGTTTTAAAATTCAATTTAAATTTAGATATCTTTTGTAATTATAGAGTTATAGCCAAAAAGAAAAATTTTAGAATTTAATATAAATATTAAAAAAAAAAAAGTAAAATTCTAAATTAAAAATTAGGAAGCTTTATTAAAATTAATGGAGTATTTTAGTTTTGTTTAAATATAAAACATATAAAAGAAATGTAATTTTAGTTTTGAATCTGATAAATATAAAATAGTTATTTTTATATATTGGTCATGTTACGCATGGAAAGGAGGGGGGGAGCTTTGCATGTGAATCAAATGAAACTTTTAGAGTTTTAGAGAGGATAAAAACGATGGTGGCTCTTTTTTTTTTTTAAAAAAAAAAAGGAAGGAGAGGACAGGAGGGACGGTGGAGAACAGGTCACAGCAGAGAAAATATAGAGGGAGGCAAGGAAAAATCTTGATCGCCATTCTTCTACGGGCTACCGAGACCCTACAGGTATTATTCTTGGAATTGGCTGATATATTTCCTAACTCTACTGTTGTTTAAGATGATTTTTTTTTTTGTTGCTACTGTAGTATGCATGCTGTCCATATTTGTGTGCCTCCCAACATTTTTCTTTTGGTACACCGATCCAGTTAATGAAACCTAATAACTTAGTTGTAACTTGAATCATCCTTAATGGAAGTCGTATGCTGCAGTGTATGCCAGTTTCTGGCTTTTTCTTCCAAAAAAATCGTTTGCTAATTGAGTAGATGGATTCCCATAGACTCGCGATCTGTAGTTTTATGACTTCTTTCTGAAAATCAGTACAAAAACCAGCTGATGCCTATAGATCTATGTTATGTATTGTTTTCCTTGCCAAAAGCAGAGCGCTGCCCAACCGCACTTCTTGTATTTTAGCCATGATCGGGTTTTGATCGGCCGATTGGAAGATTACATTGTTGTAAGCTTATTTTCATTTATATCTGCTATCTGAAAGCTATGATAAAGTCTTAACGTCAACCTTTTTACCTTTTCATTTTTTTGTTTTGTGAAACGCCTACCCTCAGATTTTGCATGCCTTTTCATTTCCGTCAACCATCGTGCACATGCAACGATCTCTTGTTTTGGTTTGATCTTCCATAAGCTCGATTGAACTTCTCTTGAGCGCGATCTTTAATTTTGTTAGCTTGTGTCGATCTCCTTGTAGGTAACCCTTCTCTTAGTTGTTTCAATTCCTGTAGAGTCGTCCCTTCCAAATGAAGGTTGGCCTTAGCATTCAAGGGTAGTTAATTGAAATGACTTCTTCGCTGCACACTTGAAACGACTTCTAGCTGTCTAAAAGGCCTGTCGTTGTATCATATGCTGATTCTTGACTTTTATAATGTCTAACCCTATTTTATATGCCTTCATCCTCTCTGAATAACCATCTCAGTTGGAGTTAACGCTCATCGAAGAACAGAATTACGACTGTTTTATTTTTCTTTCCGAAACTGAATACTATTTAAGATACCGATTTACCAGCAAGTAGATTGTTCTTTGTTTAAACTGTTATTCTCAGATTGTTGTGGCCTCGATATGAAGTCAAAACTTTACTTGATAAAATGTTGAAGCTTAAAAATAATCTCTACATTACGACCTCAATGAAATAAAACTTTTTCTGTGCAAACAAATTGTTCGCTGTATAGTGTAAAACCATAATAGTAATTAGATCAAATCTGACTATATTTAAACTTGCACAGAATTGTTTGACCATTAAAGTGGATGATATTTAAAGGAAACAATGATAAATTCTGAAACTAGATAGCTCATATGTCGACTCAAGCCAATTGTCCCCATAAAGAAGATATAAACAATTAAACATTTGGAACTGCTTCGATAATTGATCTGAAAACTCGTGCAACGCATGTAAACGCTCTTTTGAAGCTTGACAAAAGATAAACTTTTCTTTTATATTCCTTATCAACGCAAGAATCTTTGTTTGAGAGATTAAGTCATTATTGCTTTAATTGAATCACGTCCGGAATTGAAAGACTATGGGAATTATACTTAAAGGATCAATTAATTGTCTCTTACACTAAAGTTATTCAAATAGAGTTTATTTTTCTTCCAATTGACATGAATTACGTTTACAAATTTAATTGAAATTGCTTCGTTCTCTTCTTTGAAGATTGTGACAAATGATGGTTACCATGTAGCGGGTGAGTTGTTAACTTTGATTTTTGCTTATCTTCGTCATTTTATTAGAATTATGAAGGAAAAGTTGTCTTCCGGGATGGGTATCGAATGTGGGTTATTAGGGAAGTAAGTTTCTTTTTCAAACTTGCATGCCGTTATTACGGAGTAATGCTTTGGCCAAAGCTAACAGATTGTTGAAATAGACATGCACCATTGAAATAGATGGACTTTTCCTAGCTAAACATTGTATATTTTGTTTCCTACCACATCCTATTGATGAGATGCTGCATTCATATTAGTGATGCATGTAGATTGATAGGCACATACTAGATTCCACCCTGCACATGTTTCCAGGTTGCTAGGCTCTTCGAGCAGGGTCGGGCATCCTTCAGTTTGAGGGATACTGGGGAAGCGCAAGCTTCGTGGTTGGGTGGAAAAAGCGCCTGAACCATGTTCTTGTCCTTCGACACAGCAGATGGCCGGTTGGTCGATGGCAGTCGAGGACTCCTTGTTAGATTATTTGTCATTTATATCAAATTGTACTTCTTGTATATAATGATTGTAAGGCTTGATGCCATTATTTGACACTTGTAATATTTATTTTTGACATACTCTGTAAAGGACTTCAGATGTATTTATGTATGTTTTGAATTTGTGATTGTAATTTTCTTATAAATTTGTAGTCTTGCATGGACTCTAGAATGTTATCTTATTGCATATCCTTTGGAATGACGAGCATAAGTTATATTAATTTACTGTACATGATTTTACTTTCAGTAAATCTTTGTGTTACTCCAGTTCTTGTGATGTGAAATTTTAGTACTTTACAATGTATTGACTTTATAATTTATGCACATTACCTGCAACATTGAGAGATAATGTATGGGGTTATACCTACATTGAGTGTGGCTAATTTTAATTTTTGAGAGGAGTCATCCTAGATGTTGTACCTAGAGATTAATTGAATATTGGTCTTTTTTTGAGTGTAGCCTATTTCATTTTGCAACATTGTAACTTATGATACCTTTGGATAGTGTTTGGTCCTAATTAATGCAACATTGAGGATGGGCCCCATGATAGGTCTCAAGATGTTTGATATCCATTTTGAATGAGTGATGTTTAGATCAATAGTTGATACATTAGTTTATGAGTTTTTAGAGGTTGCAAATTATAGATTTAAAGACACTACATAAATGAGAGAGTTGAATATGAGTTTTTGATGACTATGCATGGAAATATTTCATCATGATTTAGAGTGAGTACCAGTGATGAGAGTGACTCACCAATGGTCAGCCTATAATTCCCCAATATTATACTTAAGACATTAGTGGTTAAAAATTGACCAAAAGTAATTTTTTTTTGTGATGGAAAGTTGTAATAAGCTCAACCCCATAACAAACTTAAGTGCCCAAGGTGTCATAACAAATTGTGATGACACATTTTTCATGCACACCAATGCATAATGCAAGGTGACAATAGTGAAAATTAACAATACCATGGGACTAAATACCATGGTTGGCAGGGAAAATGAGGCATGGGGTAGAGTCAAGATTTCCAAGATCATTGAAAGAATCACAAAAAACTCCCCAAAGCCACCCCTTTGATATCTCAGAGTTTTAGAAAACAAAAATTATAAAATTGCCAAAGTCTAGATTTCAAAAAGAAATTGCACACGGTTTGGGTTTTAGAAATGGGAAGAAAATTGTATCTTGCACCACTAGCTTATGTTCGGGTTTCAGGTTGCAATTGCATATTACACCCCTTCAAACTTGGGTTTCTATTTACCTATTGCACTATGCAAATAGATAATTTGTCCTCAAACTTTGACCCTAGGATGACTTTAGGCTCTAGACAACATTTGCAATGGCACATCTACAAAGTGCAAATGAAATTTGAGCTCTAGACCACCTATGACCTCAAACTCTAGAAGTTGATTGCAACATGCACAATGCAAAATGAAACAGGATTCTGAACTCTAGACCTCATGCACTCTGGGTTTCTAGGATTGACTACAATTGATAGTTCAAACTAGTAAACCCATTTTGCATGTAATTAAAACTATTTTCTTGACTTGCAAAATAGAACATTGACACCTACAAAGGCATGAAAATTAGCAAACTTAATTTTCACACTCGACGAGGCGTAACTTCCTCAATTTTAGAGCTATTTAGAAATAGTTTTGGGAAAACATTCAAGGGATCATGGGATCTAACTTGGCCACATGAGATCCTCTTGAAGGGCACAATTCCCAATAAATGAATTGGAAAGTGAAATCCACTTCCAAAACTTTAAGAAAGGAAATTACGTAGCTAAAGATGAAATAATGGAAATAAATCTAACTCTAGAAACTCACCATGCCATCAAAAGAGAATAATCTCATCCCACTCTCCAAGTAGCTTAAAGTTCCATGTAGTCCTCAATGGTGGTACGAAAACCACCTAACCATGTGGAACTCTCAATCTCACCCCACTAAATTGAGAGATGGTTGCATGGGTACAAGCATACACATGCAGTACAAGGGAATATTTCAACCCACATGCCAAATCATTATGTATAAAACACCTCATGAGTGAACTAAATACAATAATCACATAAACATATAATTATTATCACAATTATGAAAAATACAAAATTTTATTGATGAGAAGGATGAGGATCCTAGAAATAAGGTGAGGTGTATCATTGTGACAACATGTTGACCACATAGATATTAGGGAATAGTACTTCCTTAGATGATTCTACTCAATGAAATTCACCAACTTCCAAGAGTTGTGACGTATCCTTTGTAGCCAAGACCGAATCCATCCAAGGCATTTGATCATGGCATGCACATATTTATTAAAAAATTTAGTGTGAATTATGTTATTACTTAATTAAAACTATTCCCCCACACAATCTTCATGTATCACTCTGGATCATGGCAAGCAGTGTGAGCCCATTCCTCTCCTATCCTATACCTTAATCATGAAATTCCACCACTCCAAATGTGTGATTTGGGTGCGGCATGGAAATCAATGCAACAACTTTTACAACACATTGCTGAAAGGTGTAAAATGCCAATTAATAATGAAGACAATTCATTTCATAAAATAAATAATTTATTTAATCTCTAAATGGCAATTTTACAATTTTCTCACAAGACTTACAAAACTATAAAGTTTTCCATACCTCCATTAATGGATTTGTATGCAGCCTTAAAAATTTCCTACTTCTGATTTAAGGGAAAAATACAAAAACCAACAATACCCTCTTATGCATAATTCATCCAACAACAATATTCTTCAACAAAATTGGGGGAAAAGATTCTAGGAAAATTTTTCCATAGCAATGGCTCTATTTTAGACTTTTTTCAATTTTAAAACATGAATGCAAACATGGAGAACTCAACATGCAATTTCAATTTAAACTAACTCCTACAAAAATTAAGCCATATGAAACCACCTATTGTAGGCATGACAATGGAGAATTTCCATTTCTAAATTCAAATTTTAAAAACATACAAAAGGGAGAAATATCTTGCAATCAAAAGCTCACACAATGGGAAGAACTTCTCTTTTTGATGCAAGCACACCAATAAACAATACTTTGTCACCACAAACAATCTCCACTCCAAGAAAACTCCACTTCAAAAAATTCTCCAAACTTTCCTTTCAATCTTTCAAAAATTTTTGATCAATAGAGCAAGGAGAGGGTCTGAGCAAGAGTTTTAAAAGTAAAAATGAAAATACTAGCCTATTTTCCTTTTGTCCATAATTCCCTAAACCCTTTCCTACTTTTCCTCCTTTTCCAATTACAACTAGTTATTTTGAAACACATCTTTTTGAAAATATATATATTTCCAAACGGTTATTCCACACATTATATTTAAAATAAAACTAACAGCTTATAAATAATTTATAAACAATATCCTTCATAACCTTTTTAATTAAAATGAATTTCCAATTGAATATCAAATCTAATTACTTTATGTAATTTATTCCAATTCCATAAATTAGTCAAATTCACTATAATTTGTGTTTCACATAAGAATAATAAACTACCAAAGACCTTTTATACTAAAGCACAAATAATATCTTTTCTGCAAACCCAAAAACACATATTTTAAAGTAATTTGAAATACAATTGAACAAGATAAAATAATCATCCACAAGACACACACACACACACACACACACACACACACACACACACACACACACACACACACACACACTTACACACACACTTTATAGTTTTCCACAACATGCAAATTCTAGAATCACCATTGGTTTGGATCTAGGTATACATAGGGATACACACGATCCATCTCATACTTGAATCAAGTGAGATAAATTCTAACAAGTTTTACCCAATACAAAGGTCTCATATATAACCACCATTGGGGAACAACCTTGTACTTGCACACTTAGGTCAAACATTAGGCATACCTACACCATATATAATGGTCAAAGCATAAACACCCAATACATGACATCACATCATATGAATTGAGTAGGCATCACATGTAACATGAATCATTCACCATAATCATAAAGATTCAATAACCAATAGTAATCCAAAATATTAATCCAAGTATAATAAATGCATTTGTACAATATATCAAAAGCAATGTGTTGTGTGGTTACACAACATGCCCCATTTTGACTTGGCAAAACAGGGACCCAACTTTTGGGCTTGTTTTGTGCTTTTTGGCAGCCTAGTAAAAGTAAGTCATGCAGATCATCATGCATGAAAAGGCTGGGTAAGTCATCATCATGAGGTTAGTTTGTCAAATTTCATATTTTATTCCAGTGACCTCATATTTAGAAAGAGCATCAAATTTCATGCAGGTTTGCCTTTTGCATCACCCTGATATTCGTCAGGATGTGAAAGTTATGAATGGTCAAAGTTTGAGTCAAACCTAATATTCACAAGGGGAGGATCATATTTCTAAACATCAGTCATATTAGAGAAGGTCGCCCCAATCTAGTTTATCACCCGATAAATCATGCGATCCGAATGTCTGGATGTCAATTTTAGGTGATAGTGACCTTTACCCATCAACAGCCTTATGCATTTTGCGAGGATCATATTTCTCAATGTAACCCGATATTTCTTAATATCCTCCTGCCGTGAAATATCCCCCTAAGCCATATCCTAATGATGTCATTCAAGTCCGATAAACAAAGAAATAAACATGACGATGACATCATCATCATTTTACCTCTTGGGGCATATTTCCTGGGCATGATCCTGCTCGTATAACATGACGATGACGTCATGATGCCTTAGCGATACAGTGAGCGAATATCTAGATGACGACATCCCGATATTCCGATAGAGAGGTAACAGTTTATCCAGTCATCATCATCATTTTTGAAACATCACCTGATATATTGAAATATCATCCTAATGTACAAACATGACCAAAGGGCGCGTTCATCACCTGATTTTATCGACGATAGTTTTTCCTCTCAAGAAGGAGGATCATATTGCACTCAGGGTGATATTTAAGAATATCACCCGATATCTAGATGCTATCATATTTTTGAATATCCTGTCATATGGATATCACCCCGCTCCCATTGCCGCCATTAACATTTAATGCGCGCAGAGGTGGTAGGTAGTTCCCGCCGACCATGAAACCTGATGAAACACCTGGCGAAATCCTGAGTTTCCGTACGAATGATCAATGAATAAAATTTAATGTGTCAGGGTTTGCCCTAATTTTACCCTAATTGCAAGGTTAAAAGGTAAATTGATTGTCATTTTCAAACTTACCTTGCGATAAATCATTTTTACAGAGCACCAGCTTCCAAACCCTCATACAGGCAACACTTGTACGAACAAAGCTTGCGGGTAAGAAGAAGCACGTGATCATCATCAAAATTAAGAGCACTTTCAGAAATCCCCTGGTATAAAGAGATCTGCATAACCAGGTAAGTAATTGAAACCCTCATCATGTTGCTTCTGCATAGTCAGGTATGATGTTGCAGGTTCTGGTTTATGCATCTCATGACAAGTTAATGCTTGAGTCAGTTCTATTTAAGCTCAACACTTTTGCTTTGTCTTTCACTCTTCTCCTCTCTACCACACTCTCATCTTCACTGAGATACTTTGAAATGACTTCACAACTCTTATTTATACAAGACATCAACTTTGGGATAATCATCAAAGTCGACATACTTCATTTTATTACAGAGAAAATATACAAATACAACTTGACTTATTACAAAAGACTTCATGCGAATCACCACTCTGTTGGCCACATAGATCTGGGACTTCAATCTTCTTTGAGGAACACGTCATGCTTCGCAGAACATCTTCAAGATCATTGCAAGATGTGTAAATCATCTAGTCAGCCAAGTTTAGGAAGAACATCATCATCCGGAAGTAATTCTTCAATTACGAGCTCAATCTTCAATGCGGACCACCAACACAAACTAGACACAATCTAGAGACCCCCACAAGCTTGCCTGAATCACCAAGAATATCCACACCACTTCTGCTTACTAAAATCATTCTCTTCTTCATCTGGAACCTCAAGAACACAATCTGTCATCACTGTCATATTGGATAGATGCTTACAAACCTCCAGACGACGAACCAATTGAGTTGTCAATTCACATTGACTTCCTAAACACTCCACCAAATCTGCAGGACAAGATATTGCATTTCTGGATCTCACTGAACCTATTTGTGTCACTCTGTCACCTCTGAACATCTTCCAGAACTAGTTTTACTCATATGGCCATAACTTCTTCAAATCTTCATGCAGACCTCTCAAATCTTTGCTGGATCATCTTTAGACACATATCTACAAACCCTTTGATGCGCATCCTCTGATCTTCATCTTAGCTAGGATCTTTACTTCATAGAGCTTCATTGTCTTCACTGTTATTCTCTATTTCTGATAGGACTAATTTTCTCAATATCCTTAGCACACAACTCATCCAATCCTTGACATCAATGCAACAGGAGTATGTTGACATCAATGACAACACCGATTAGGCCTATACTTGCAACAAGGAGTTGGAATACATTAGCCTTGTTCTTGGTGGTTTTGGTGTAAGTTTTGGTAGGAAAGAGGGCCTTGTTACCTTGGTATTTTGATTATCATTTGGTAGGCAAGAGTGCCTTGTATACATTGGAGTTATAAGTGATTTGACATAAAAAGAGGCTATGTAGTTCTTAAGTTGTGATATTGGGTATTATGATGTTATAATTGTGTCTTTCCCCTTCAGGAGTGATGTCCACTCTAGATCCCTCTTTTTGAATCCTAGATATGGATTTGGTTATGTTAAGTTTCCTTAGGATGGGAGTTGGTGTGATTGATGTGAGTGTTGTTGATCATAAAGAATATTGAGAGGGGGGGTGAATCAGTATTCTATAAAACTTCTCTTTCACATAATTATTAATCCATTTACCACATTCAATAAGGTGAAAGCAAAACAAACATAAGAACATCAACCATAAAGACATAACACATAGACACCAAGATTTTTACATGGAAACCCCAAAATGGGAAAAACCATGGTGAGTGTTAGCTCACAATATATTATGATAGAAATACCAAATTACATGAAGGTTCACTGCCTTAGGGCTCATTTCCCAAGGACTCACTATCCAAAGAAGTGCTCACTGCCAAGAAAATAGAAGAGAAGATAGAAGAAAGATGGGCTCACTGCAAAGAGATGATTGCTGCAAATGCATCTACAAGATATTGAAGTGTAGTTCCATTAATAGCTTAGTATACAGACTTAGATATCTTCATAATGTATGCTCTATTTTTCTACTCTGCTTCACCTATGCTCTGCCCTTCTGCTTTTACTATCTTTTTCTGATCACAAAACTGCCTTAGATTGCACACCCATTTTATTTGCACTTTATTCACATTTTTTCATACCTCCAACACCGAAATATATCGAGTATATATATCCACAACAAGATTCATCTCACAATCAGGTCAGCAAACCAAACATGAAACATGTATACAAATGTTATACCTTGTCAGCTTAATCTTGTGCACAAAAAACAATGCGGACCCAAACAAACATACAATAGTCTTCATATAGGTTGGGATCAATCATGCAACCACTTAGATTGATTGTTCAAACAATATATCTTCACGACATATAGATCTAACATGCCTATCGACTTATCTCTTAAGTGTACACTTGACCAGTTTAATTGTCACATCATAACTTTCAATGCAGACCATATGAAACTTTGAAAATCATATCCAATATCCATTATGGCTCTCTTGTCATACCTTTAGAACTGCAAAACATAATATTCAACTACAAACAAATGCATATCTCTGAACTGTCACTTAGTCACTATGAAACATTATCAGACTGTAAGCTGATAAAGAACTTGTAGAAAGTGATCAAAGGAACTTCAGAAGCTATAACTCTGGATTTAGGTAGCCATAATAAGTATCCGTGTTACCTTGAAACCGCAAGACAAAATATGTCACAATGGATTAATGCGGACCCTTTTACTTTGGTACTGTGCACTGTTCCTATATTAACTTTGTTCACCCAGACTTAGACATTTCACCATATGACTTCCGAAGGAAGTCAGAACTTGAACACTGGAACATGTGATCACCAAATATCTATGAACACATACCTAAACCGCATATAATGATCTTCAACTGTGGAGGCATACTGACCCAATCTCTATCACTTTGTAGCTTGCCCATACTTAGCCATTTTGACTAAGTTAGTCTTCCAGACCTTTACCAAACCTTGGTGCCACAACTAAAAACCCCTTTACTATGCTTTGTTTCCATCAATGACAACATACAACTTTGCATCAGAGCAGTGTCTCTTGACTATGTTGCCAACAAGTGTTATGTTTCCCCTTTGTGTTGAGAATGATCTGGGAATACTTGTAGGATTCCTAGATTTGGAGTGGCTTGCAAGAAATCCTAAGGTTGGGTAGTGAGCCCTCCTTTGGCCTTGGTAGAGTTTATTGTCTTTTGAAGGATTCATGGCATAAGGAAGGAAAAATATGAGAATAGTCTCCTTGTGAAAGTTGTTGGTATGGGATAAGCTGGAAAGTTTTATAAGGCTATGTATATGCCTAAGCTAGAATAGCTTTGTAAATGAGGGTGTTAATATGAGAGAATAAATCTCTCTCTTGGGGTTTCCCCTTTAAATGTATTTCTCACTTGTGTAATGGTTTATTTGCTTCAAAAAAATAAATAAGTAGATGAATAGTTTTTCCTATGTTACTTGTCTATTTTACAATGTGGAAGGCTTGGAAAAGAAAAATAAATGATTGTAGTTCAATGAGGAAATTTGGTTTTAAATCTCTCTCTCCCCCCCCCCTTTATTGTATATCTACTTTGGCAAAAAAATAGTAAGGCATTGTTGTTTCAAAAAAGGGTCTAGTTGCTTGTTTAAAAAAAAAAACCTTCGTATAGTTCTTTATTTGATTCAATACATATTGAATAAAATAAAATTATTTCCTTTAAATGCTATGAGTTGTTTTATGGTTGATAAATATGATAAATATAATTTCATTATTGTGGAAAAAGGGAAATTATTCTTATGAAATTAATAGTGTTATATATATATATATATATTAAAATATCTTCTTTGTGTATAAATATTTGTTTGCAAGCTTTATAAAAATAAAGTTAGGTTTAAAAAATAAGAAGAAAGACAGAGAGACAATTTTAGATAGAAATCCTGTTTGATGTTTTTTTAAGTTAAATAAAAAAGATTTGGGGAAGTGACAGTAGGGCTGAAGCCTTGTCTGTAGCCCCACCCACAGAGTAGGGAAGGGGAGTGGGGGGGCTCTACCCTCGGCCCTACCATAGGTTGTGGCTTGCATAGGCCACATGCCTGTGGGCTTGCAGACTACACAGTCCATGGCCATGTGGCTAGCAGACCTTGCACCATTAAGCATATACTTGGCTCTATTAAAAAGTTCAAATCTGCAACTATTTTTTGGTTTGGCCCCTATGCAAAAAGAAAACCCTGCATTATAAATTTTATTTAGGCCCTTTACTATCAGTTTTCATATATATATATATATATATATACCCTCTATATACATAGTTTTGTATATATACATAGTTCTGTGTGTATACATAGAGGCCATCTTTTTATATCCGCTTAAAGTTTAAATAAATGCATATATACACATATAATATATATTATATATAGTTTTTAAATTACTTTCATTTATATATTGAATATATATATCCATATATATAAATAGGTTTATAGAAAACCCAAAATACCTATTATAATTCCATTATTTTAAAACTCCCTTGGAGGGAAAAAATATGAATATATTAACTGGGAAAGATTTGAAAACATGATTTAAAAACTTTAAAAGAATATAGAATGGAAAAATAAGAACTTTTAGAAAACTAAAATAATTTCAACCTAGAAAACTAAACTTGTAAATGGGAAATAATCTTCCCATAGGGAAGAGATTTCCCTAAGATTCCAAACTTCAACCTGCAAAATAAATTACAACATTGTGAGAGAAGCTTGGACTTAGAAACCTTTTATAAACTCAAACTAGGGTTGAGAGGGTTGCCCTAACATTTAGGGACCTAAACCTATTTTAGAAGATTAATCACACTTAGGAAAGTATTAAACTGATTTGTAAGGTTCCATAGTAGGAAATTTAATTTATTAATTGTTTTAACCTATTTGACCCCTAAGGGGCAAATTGTAAGGTTATAATGCCAAAATTTCTAAAGATTATTTAATTAAATTTGAAGTTTTAATGGAAAAGTGTGAATGTTTAATTAATATTGAATTTAATTCTTATCGTATTTATTTTTGGTTCCTTTAAATATCGTTTTAAGGTTGATGTAATGGTTTTTTGATAAATTAACCTTGATAGGCGTTTGCCTTTGCATTAAATTTTTTGCACAATTAATTTGATTATAGTTTTGTATTAATGCAACCCTAGATGATGTTAGATTAAATTTAATATTTTGTTTCCACAATATCGTTTACTTTAATTGTTTACTTAGTTTAATGGTTAGGTTTAGGGTTTTGACCTTAGGCCAAGACCATCCTATCACTTCATCTAGAAGCCCTAGGGATTGTCCCTTGAAAGAGACCTTCCCTCATGGCGAAACATGTTGCAACGCCTAAACCTATTAGGTTAACCCTCGTATCTAAGGGGTGTGAAAGGAGTTTCATGCTTCCCTTAACTCATGTTTATCTACCTTGCTTAAATGCGGTGTGCTTAATGTTGGTTGTGGTGGTGCCCACCTAGGGTTAGGTTTTTTAATCGAGTCTGCAGGTCTTTATTCCCATTTCTTTAAAGCCCTTAATCCCTTAGCCCTATTGTCACTTGGCCTCTTGCGCTTTATCTTTTAAGACTACATTGACCTCCAATAGTGGGTTTCGGGTTGCCTAAGTTACAACTTAAAGCCTTTTAAATCATTCAGTAATCGACCCCTTCTTCCTAGCAATACCGCTCCTCGCTCATCATAAAGTTTAATGCCTAAGTCTTAAGGAGGGCACATGATTGCTATGTGGCTGCATAGCGCAGTGTCGCAGTACATCATCAGTGACATCATTGTCCCCTTGCGTGGCCGCAAGAAGGCACTAGCTGTTGAAAGGATATGGCTTTCAACCATTTGATCGAAGATCCATAACAATGAATTAGGCATTGCCAGGTGTCGAAATAAAAAAGAGATCTGCATGAAGGAGGAAACCCGACAATTGCATGAGCGTGCATGGAGAATCTGCTAGAGAAGAATATTTCGTGTGTTGGTGCGATAGGGTGACGCATGGCCTTGTTTTAAGAGGCGTAAGGCAAATAAAGGAGGGACGTGTGGGGGCTTTTGCCCACCTACGCAGGATACTTTGGTGGTGGCTTTCTATTGGCTATGATACTGCGATGGGGTGCCACGTGTTAGGAACAAGAGGAAGGGAAGGAAAAGTTAGAGGAGGAAGACTGCCTACATAGCGTGATGTCATTAGTGGTGGACTTTTCAAAGGTGCTAGTGCAGATTTTCAGGGTTGGCGATCATTTCAAATCGTCGATCAAGCATGGGATAGGCTCGAATCAATGGCTGAGTTCAAAATTGGGAGTGGCTATCTGTCAGCGTAATTCCTTCCCTCCTCCATATTGAAGTAAGTTAGGCGTACTGCATAGCCATGGACCGGACATCAAATCCTCTCATCTGATCAAAGTAAAAGTTTCTTAATTGGTAGATTTTCATGGACTTTCATTAGGGATCTAACTACTTCAGCGACTGAATTTATTGAAGATCAAATTATTTATTTGAAAATATGTAAGGAATAGATCTTTTCATTTAGGAAGTCTATCAGAGGGTAGATGGCCGATAACTTGTTTGCTCCTCTAAAAAGGAATCAGTAGCCATTCTACAGGGGGATTGTAAGTTTGTGGGGTCTTTTCTTTTTGACTATGAATATAAGGTATTCACATTTTGGAGGGCATTTCTTGTTGTAGGCTTGGTTCGTTGTCTTGTGTAGAGGTATTCTCTATTTTGTAAATGATAAATTTCTGTATGATAATCTTCTATTCAGATTGAGTTAAATGAGAAACACTTCATGTGTGTATTGTTTATGATTGTCTCTTGTGATGTTATTATTTTCCTTTTGAGCAAGGTTATCAAGGGTTTCCAAGTTCTTCAGTATAAACTCACTATACTGTGTGTCTGATTTCTTGCATCTGCTCAAGGAGTGGATTAAACATGTTTTAGATCAGATATAGGGGAAGGTGGGTAACATCATAGGATCAATGGAGTATGGTTATAGGTAATACTCTTTCTTAGACATATTGCTGTTGGGCAATAATATTTTATCTTAGGTCCTCTGGATATGAACTCATGTTGTCATAGAGAAACATTTATGTTTGTAGGTTTGACTCTGTTTCCCTAATAAAGCACTGGTCTGAAGATTTGTTTATCCAAGGGGTCTGGAAAAGTCTCATAATTTCAATCCTAAATCATTCTAAAGTCCTTAAACTTGTTAGTTTGTAGGAGTAGGATCGTAGCTGCATGCTCTCATTTTTAGCCAGTTAGATAGTCCAAGAACATTGCTAATCTAGGTTTATCTTGCATATTTTGGTCCATACATGAGAGCATTCTGCCTGGTATTGAAAATCCAAATCTTTTTAGTCTAAGAGAGTCAAAATTAAATATTTTATTGTAGGGATACCCCCTAGGTGTGGCAGAACCTGAAGTGAAGGGGAGGCAAGTTCACACAACCTCTCGTCTTTGTTGGTTGAATCTGTTTGAACTTAAGCATAGGAAGTGGCAAACCCTTTGCTGATTTGGGAACCAATAGGTTTCACATGCAACAACATTGAGTGTGCATGTCATCAAGCATGCGTGTAGCATGTGAGGGGGTTTTAGCACTGGTTATAGAATTTTTTTGTTAGTTTGGTTTTCATGTCCACATTTAAAATATGGGCATGACACACAAGCCAATTAGATACTATATTTTTAGATTTCAATATTTGGATAATAATTTGGTATCTCCATTATGTGTTGACAAACTTTAAGATATATTTATGGATGGTTGCCACATGTGAGCAAAATAGGGCCAAAAGAATTCTTTTAAAACTAGTTTGAAAAGTACAACATGGTTAAGAGTATGTCATCTTAAAGTAAAAGAGTAACCTTAACCTATAAATCATTTGACATTTACACTTAATATAATTGTACAACTCACTAATTAAGTGAGCATGTATACCTAATTGCTAGGTGACTTGGGTAGGATTAATTTCCCTAACACTTAGTTATATATTTCTCTTTAACGTGTGTCTAGAACAATTGAATCCTACATGTACGATGTTAAATGACCAATTAGTTAAGAGTGTACTTTTAATTTAATTTGATATACCCTTTATACCGTAAACATACTTGATCAATTACCAATATATTCTTTTGATTGCAATACAAAGATAAGTTCTTAATCATATAATTTAAGAGCATACATTTATTAGATTATCATCAATTTATTTTAACTTTTAAAGTAGTTTGTTATTAAAATATGAGTTTATCTATCTTGGTTGTTTCTAAATAAATAACATATTATAGAAGAATCTAAAATTAATGTACCAAGATGAATTTGAAAAATAGTATTTACATATCTAAATCAAAATAACAAAATGATGTCTTTATCAATGGTTATTTAAGTTAATCCTTTCATTACAACAACTAAATGTCAACTCCTTGGTCATTGAACACGATATGCCTCATAACCAAAATAAACAACACTATTTCAGATCCTTTAGCTAATTGATCATTAAATAGATAATATTATTTTAATGTATTCTGTTGGTTCCCAAATCTGCACACATCAAACTCTAAAGATTTGCCAATTCTTATGTTCAAATTCAATGGGAGACTTGGCCAATAGAGTGGGAGATTGTTCACACCTATCTCCCTTGCACTTTAGGCTCTACCAAACATAGGGGGGTATCCCTAACTTAATCATCAACTGATTTGTCTTTCACTATATCAGGCAGAAATGGTCTCATAGATTTGCACTAAGATTTATAAAACTATCCTAAAATTGGCAAACTTATTGGAGAATTCACATTGCTAGCTTTGAGAATGTGTACCAAAACCTACCAAAACAAAACAAAATGAAAATGGTTTGATGTCTTTTAAATTTTCTGTTCTTTCTGGGCCTTTGGACAAATAGGTTCTTAGATCAGTGCTTTACCAAGGGTAACAGAGTTAAAATACTACCATGTAGATGTTTCCTTTCTGACATCAAAACTTCAAATTCAGAGGGTCTACATGTATCACTACCTTACAATGATATACCCAAGAAAGAGTATTTCCTGTAGGGTAAGTACAAAAAGATGGGGGGCCAAAAAGTGGCCAAATTATTTAAAAAAAAAAATACTATAACGTGCTCGCGTTATGGCTTGGTAATGACGAGCCTAAGGATTGTCAAAACCAAGCCATAACATGAGCGCGTTATAATGTGCTCACGTTTTGACTTTCTATAAATAAAAAAAAAGGTTTCTATCTCATTTTATTTCTTTCTTCTCCTCTATGCCCATGGCCTACAAACCCTAGAAAGCACGCTCGTGTTTTGCAAAGCTCCATTCAACACAAAAACCTTATCAATTCGTTGCCAAAATGCCGCCAAGACATCGAGCACACCAAAGGAGTGAGTTATATTTATTTTTTTGTTTGAATTTGTTTCTAAATAGGTAGGTTTGAGTTGATTTTTGATGTATATTTCATTAATTGTTAGGAAATGTTAATGCACCTCCTCCTCCTCCTCAAAATCCACAAAATCATGAGGAAATACCTATAGAACAACACAATCCTCCATCCATTCCTTGACATGCCCCTGGAACACAAGAAAATATAATAGGGCAAATTGAAAACAACAAAAAAGAAATTGAAGATATAATTGCATGGTTGAAAGATCCTTCCACTTCAACCTTGCATAGGTCCATGCTTGCTGAATCTCTTGAATCTATGTTATCAAATGTAGATTCAATTAGCAAGCAAATAACTAGTTGGACGGATAAGAGGAGAGAGTTTAGAGATTATTATGCAGACAAGTTGTCATACCAAGATGTGAAAAAATTACAAATCACAAAATTAGACTTGTGTTCCATTTTCACAAACCCACAAACAAATCAACCTCCACCCATTACATGCAAGAGGTTCCCTATCCATTGGTGCAACAACCAAGTGATAAGGGACAATTTTGGGCAGAGGTGGTGGATGGTTTTTGACCATCCTCCATGCAATAATAATGAGGTCCAGCAATACTTTTTGAGGAAACTCTACTATGAGTTTGTCCTCAATAAAGTGCCAAACTATTTTGATATGTGGGACTTCCAGGGTAGAGGTGGGGGGTCAGCACAAGATAGACCAGGGGCACGTCTTGACCCACAACGGGTAGTGAGACGAGTAATCAACAAAGCAACCCATGAGCATGTTTCTATCCCTTCCATTGTGAAGGAGAGTGTTGAGGTCAATACACTTCAGTCCATTAGTGCCTTGACTCAGAGCATCATAGAGCATGCCAGTCCTATAGCATAGAGTGTGTTGGGAGATAGTGCGAGGAGTAGGGTCCCACCCCATGCTTGTCAGGCTTGTAGATCAGCCTGTGGTTATGACCCCATGGATAGTCAGGACACAGGTGGACAGGCTACATCTGCAGCTGAGCAGATGGTGATGATAGATACCATCATGAGTGAGACTTTCAGCCTTGATACTCAGGTAAATATTAGCAAGTTTATTGAATTTAATTTATTAAATTTCATTTTTGAAATGCAAGATTAACTAATGTAAATTGATGATTTTAATGAAATATTAGGGTCATAGTGTCGATGCAATTTTTAGTGGTTCTCCACCTGCATTTTACACTAGATCATCTACTGTTAGGGTATGTAACTAGTAAACAATTATAAATATTACATGTGAATAGCATCGTTATATCAATGGTATTCTAATATTTGATTTTAGATGTTGAATAGGTTAATACTGTAGATTTCACGGCAACACCTGCCAGCGATGGTGGACTTCAAAGCTTTACGGAGGTAATAAAATAAATAGTTTAATGAATGAATTGTACTTACTAGATTTTTGTATGTGACTTGTGTGCTTTATTGTGTGTACTTCCATGTTTAGATGAATGTGTGTGTATGTTAGGAGCCATGATTTGCATCACTATTATAGTTTTTGTAATTGAATAATGTTGTTTTATTTCCAAATGATGCAGGCTGTGGAGAAACCTTCCCATGTTCATAGGGCAATGGAGCAGGGTGTGGCCTCTACGATTCATAGCTCCATGGCATTGATAGGGGTATGAGGTAGATTAGTAAATTTCAATTTACATTCATTGTTATAGTTGTCTATTTTTAAAAAATCAAAAGATTATTGATTTGAAGTTTACTTTCTATCTGGATGGTTTCTATAGGACATGACATCACCAGGGCCTATTCCTGCTACTGAGACAAGTGAGGAGACAGATTATATGTTAGCGGTAAGTGATTATTTTGTTAAATGATTCATTTTTTATAACATGTAATTTCTATATATTAATGTCTATACTTTTTATTGTAACAGGTAAAGATGCAGGAAGAACTAAATAGGAGGAGTAGCCCTTGGATTCATAGTAGACCACCCACATGCATGTCTCCATCCCCTAGAAGATCAAAGGCTACCCGTGATCTATTCTCTTCACTAGCCAGAGGGGAATGACTTTTTATTGTGTTCCTTTGTTGTATGCCTATATGGCATTTGTGGACATATATTTTGTATTGTATATAGTTGACATTGTATGCCTATATGGCATTCTTGTAAGCCTATATGGCTATTTTGTATATATGTTATACTTATATCGATAGATATTGATGTATGCCTATATGGATATTTGGTTAATACAAATCTTTTTTATTGATGGCGTCCATACTTGCATTATAAATCCACATTTGAATGGATATTTGTAGATGGCTACTTCAAATATTTAAAGTCCAATTGTATCACAAAGGATGTTTGTTGATCCAATAAGCAAGCTATTGTTATTCAAGTATCACCTAAACCTCATTTTGGAACTAAAAGATAAAAGTTGTATTTAAAAAAAAATGAATCATGTTGAGAAGAAAATATTAATATTCTTTATGAGTAGCATACAATGTCAACTATATGAATACAAAAAAATGAATCATCATGTTATTCTTTATGTTTGAGATCCTGAAAATGACTAAGTCTGGTAGCCTGATATCTTGAAACACTAGGATGAATATCCAAGTCATTAGGATGATTGCGCCTTGAGAAAAAGTCATTAAGATGAGCACCTAAAGGAGACTTTCTTAAACATTCAAACATTGAGCAACAAGCATGAAGGGTTAAGGCACAATTTGCAACTCATAAAGCCTCAAAAGGGCGCCCAACTTAGAGAGAGCATTCATTTAAGACAAGGCGCCCATTGACACCTGTTCCACCATAAAAGTGTGCCTAAGGTGGAAGGAGAACAAGCCTCTAGTAAGTGAAGCGCACCTATTGTCTAAACCGCTTCATTATGGCACCCTAGCATGAGGAGGGGTATATAAGTCAATAGGAAATGGTGCCTAGAATGCAAATGAAGGACTAAGTAGCATTTTCAATAAGCATCAATTCACCTTGAGCTTTCAATAAATACATCAAATTGAGCCCCATAAGCCTAGGCACCCTTTGCCTTCAAAAGAACCTTGTATCGATGTCAAGAGTTGGTCATATCAGCATATCGGCAGACCTTGGTTAGGCTTTGCTGATAGTGGTTTGTCTTGCTGACAAGTTTAGTTCGAAGTCAAAGACATTGGTGTATCGGAAGATAATCCCATCGACGCATCGGAAGAGCAGTTGAGAGATTCGCCAATGAAGGGGGTCACATCGACAGTCGAAATCCATCGGTGTATCAGCCCAACGAGATTAGAGTTCACCGATGTTTGGAGTCTCACCAACGGGTGTGGTCTGAAGGTTGTCATTGGTGAGATCAGTGTGTCAGCAGAAGAGTTTTTGAGTGTATAGATGGTATTAAGTCCTACCGATAGGCGAGGGACTTAGAGTCTCGTATCGGAGTGACAAAGACATCGGTGTGAAAGGATATAAAGTCACCGATAGCGGTCTGTCTGACTGATAAGAGTCAATGATGGGATGTTTGTCAGAAGTGAAATCAAACGGAGTCATGGTGGCATCGGCCTATTGGCCGATGAAATTTTAAGCTTGTCGATGGTATGTTGTCTCACCAATAGTGAGTTTGAAGGTTCAAAAGTTGATAATTCTATGCTTCCACTGTGTGCTCTGCATCAGACACTCATCCCTACTATATTCTAGCATTCTCTAGTTGTTTCTCCCCTTTGTTTTTGTGAACGCCTCTAGAAGTAATGTTGAGTTACTTGTGATGTCCTTATTGACTGGTGTTGTTTTGGATTCATGTGTAGTCCTTGTTCCTTATAGTCTATTGTCTACTTGACTGTTTGTTGTAACTTTTTGAACCACTATGATTTTGAATATTTAGATTTAGAGGGCATTAGACACCAAAACTTCTTGACCTTTAACAACCTAACCTAGAATCAATAGATTTTTGTCCATCCCAACTATTCTAGTCAAGACAAAGCATGTTGATTCTCATTCAATCCAAAGTTCATTAACAGGATTATCTTATCATAATATTTAGGGAAATGACCACCTAGATGGACAATGACGTGAGCTATCTATAAAGAAACTTGCAAGAAGTATAGGAGGCATGAGAATCCCTCCATGTTGTTTATCAAGTTGAATGATCTATGACACATCATGTATCATTAGAAAATATTCTCGAAGAGAAAGCAAGTGAAAATGCTCAAAAGAACCCATAACAAGGTGGAGAAGTTTAAAGGATGGAGGTTGCAACACTTTCCAACCTCATAGCCACACTAGTCCAATGGATCAGGATAATACTATCAAGCATCCACATAATAGTAGATAATCTTATCAAAAGTCACAGAGAAATTTCTAAGGACCATAGTGTTATCCGTATGACTTGACACATACTGCTTGTTTCATAAAGCAAAGGGACATGATATAAATATTGTTGTTATATGGAGCCTAATCAGACTCGGAGGTTAAATTTACCCAACTTTTATCAACGTGGTTTCCCCCCAAATATTTTCCTACTAGTTTTTGGTGCCTTGAAGTCTAAGTGCATGAAAATCATTCTGAGTTGGCAACCTAATCCAATGACTTGACACAGATCCCAAAACCACCTATTGGACCAATAGGATCCTAGGTGCTCACTTCATGCATTATGATTTCTAGGCGCTAGTTTGATGCTCCATCACAAGGAAAGTGCGCCCACACTTGCAAGTGTTTTTCTTCCGGATCTAGGTGCCAGTTGAAGGTTGTAGTTGCCAAGAAGAGTGCCTAGCAAGAGGAAGTCTTTTGGAGTCTCCAAAACACATCAAACACTTGACTAACAACAAGATAACTTTTTCCCAAGTTAGGCGCTTCAAGAGGGAAGTTAAAACACGAATAAGCGCCAACTTGTCTAGGTGCAAACTCAAGCTTGTTGAGGATACACATGGCGCCCAACATTCCTTAGTGATTTCACGAACTTCAAACACTCAGAACTGTTCAAGGAATGCCCAATGCTCCTTCTTGATGATAGGCACCAAAGTGTGGGTGGAATTGCGCCTTGATGGCATTAGGCGCTATCTGGAGTATGCTACTCCATGGAAATGCACCTTCTTGCTTAGAGTAATTCAAACACTCCAAGATCTTCAGTGATCAATTCCCCAACTTATGAAATGTCCTCCTTCATTTTAAAACACATTGTAATGCTCCAGAGAGATGACTATACCTAGGTGTTAATCTGGGTTAGAAATGCCTCCAAAGTGCACCTTCTCTTTCAAAATGCAAAACAAGGTCCAAAGGTGCTAATAAACTGAAGCGCTTCTTTGGAAAAGTCCCAGAGGTTAAGATGCGCCTTGTCTTAATGAGGTGCAACTCTTGGGTAAGAAAGCTTGTAAAGTGCACCTAACTTAGTGAATAGGTTGATAACTTCTAAACCCTTCCTGGAACTTAGATTGCTTCAACTGAAGATCATCTTGCACCAATACATCACCAAACTTTCAATCACAAGATCAATTCAAACTTAGGCGCTCATTAAGAGTCTTTCCAATGTTGGCGCATTTAAGAGGTTGAACTGGCAAGAGATGGCGCCTAGCTTCCTAGACCTTGTTTCAATATGTTTGAGTTCCAAAGTTGACTCAATGGTATCAAGATGGTGCCATAGAGTCTTTGGACTAGTTCCTTAGAATTTCAAAAACATTCTGGCTCCTTGAAAATTCCTCCTACATGCTTGGGCGCCATTTCAAGGTCCTGCAACCATGATGTAGTACCTTATTGCTCTAGGCGCCCATTCATGATTGTGCAACTTGAGATTGGCACCTAGAGTGAATAGGCTTTCATCCTGACTTAATACACTACCTCCTTCTGATGATTTTTGGGGCAGTAGAAAACCTTTCACCATGGGCAAATGTCTCAGAGATATAAAAAATTGAGAGAGGTTATTGTAGAGGTACTCTACATGATCGCGTTGCCTCAAACAAAATGTTTCTAAGTGACATGGTTTTTGAGTAACATCTCATCAAAGATTGTTGCCTTTTTGCACTTTGGACTCTTCAGGGATATCATCGGTACAATGTAGCTCGGACTATTTTGACATGTTTGGGTGAAAAACAAGACCATGCCTAGCGTAATACCCATCTAGATGCATTGGAATAGTCAGTTTGGTCGCATCACGAGCAGGATGAAAGTTACACCCCTTTGCAACTTTCACTGCCTCCTTCTGACGATTTTTGGGGTAGCAGAAAACCTTTCACCACAGGCAAATGCCTCAGAGATATAAAAAACTGAGAGAGGTTATTGTAGAGGCACTCTACATGATCGTGTTTCCTTAGACAAAATGTTTCTAAGTGACACAGTTTTTGAGTAACATCTCGTCAAAGATTGCTACCTTTTTACACTTTGGACTCTTCAGGGATATCATCGGTACAATGTAGCTTGGACTGTTTCAACATGTTTGGGTGAAAAATAGGACCATGCCTAGCATAAATGTACCCACCCAGATGCGTTGGAATAGTCAGTTTGGTTGCATCACGAGTAGGATGAAAGTTACACCCCTTTGCAACTTTACACTGCCTCCTTCTGACAATTTTTGGGGTAGCAGAAAACCTTTCACCACAGGCAAATGCCTCAGAGATATAAAAAACCAAGAGATGTTATTGTAGAGGCACTCTACGTGATCGCATTGCCTTAGACAAAATGTTTCTAAGTGACACAATTTTTGAGTAACATCTCGTCAAAGATTGCTGCCTTTTTGCACTTTGGACTCTTTAGGGATATCATTGGTACAATGTAGCCCAGACTGTTTCGACATGTTTGGGTGAAAAAAAAGACCATGCCTAGCATAAATGTACCCATCTGGATGTATTAGAATAGTCAGTTTGGTCGCATCATGAGCAAGACGAAAGTTACACCCCTTTGCAACTTTACACTGCCTCCTTCTGACAATTTTTGGGGCAGCAGAAAACCTTTCACCACAGGCAAATGCCTCATAGATATAAAAAACTGAGAGAGGTTATTGTAGAGGCACTCTACATGATTGTGTTGCCTTAGACGTAATATTTCTAAGTGACACCGTTTTTGAGTAACATCTCGTCAAAGATTGCTACCTTTTTGCACTTTGGACTCTTCAGGGATATCATTGGTACAATGTAGCTTGGACTGTTTCGACATGTTTGGGTGAAAAATAGGACCATGCCTAGTGTAAATGTACCCATCTGGATGTGTTGGAATAGTCAGTTTGGTCACATCATGAGCAGGATGAAAGTTACACCCCTTTGCAACTTTACACTACCTCCTTCTGACGATTTTTGGGGCAGCAGAAAACCTTTCACCACAGGCAAATGCCTTAGAGATATAAAAAACCGAGAGAGGTTATTGTAGAGGTACTCTACATGATTGTGTTGCCTTAGACAGAATGTTTCTAAGTGACACAATTTTCAAGTAACATCTCGTCAAAGATTGCTACCTTTTTGCACTTTGGACTCTTCAGGGATATCATCGGTACAATGTAGCTCAGACTGTTTCGACATGTTTGGGTGAAAAATAGGACCATGCCTAGCATAAATGTACCCATTTAGATGTGTTGGAACAGTCGGTTTGGTCACATCATGATCAGGACACTAAAAATGCAAAAGTTGCTTTGTGCAACTTGACAACATTGACACTTTTTTGCAACATGACTCAAAGACTCAAACTGACCCCAAATGACTCAAAGTGATTTAAATCACCTTGATTTTGGCACCCAATGTACATTATAGAGGTTGAGGCACTCCTTATCATTCAAACATCTTAGATGAGCACATAGGAAAGGAAAAAGCTCTAAGTTTCATCATCATGAGTGCCTAATATAAAGAGACTTTAATGGCTCAAACCTTAGCATGGAGTCCTAAGGCGCATTTCATGTCTCCTTAGGCGCATTAGTGTCCTTAATTCTTTGGTGTCTTCCAATGGCTCTTGATAAAGTTTTCCTATTAATTCTCAATTCTTGACTCGTCTTTCTAATGAGACGAGCTTTCCTCGTTTGACTACTTACTATAGTCGATGTAATCACACGCCGTGTTGCATTACTATCTTTTGTACGTGAGGTGTTACCCACACTCTCATATGCACTCATTAGATTCTTGACAATAGATTTTTCACTTGAAGCATCTGATGTTCTCAACCCAAGAATCTTCATGATAGACCTATACTTTATACTTCGCATCATTTCAATGAATAGTTGACATCTTGCAGTCTCATTTAACTTTTCAAAGAACAATCTCCAAATCTTATTAGCATATCTTCTATAAGTGCATTTTGGAATCTTACCTTCCATTGGCTGCAAAATATTCTCATCAATATCAATCAAATACTTTGGCTTTCTATGCAAAATTCTAGGTGGTGTTAAGTTAGGTAAATTCATCTCAACATTAGGAATTTTATCAATATTTAAATGAGATGGGTTAGATGGCATACCTTCAATCAAAGATGGAATAGATGACATACCTTGAGGTTGAGGTGGGAACGATGGCGTACCTCCTTCATCACATGTGAGTGATGATGTACTCTCAACTTGAGATGTGGTAGATGGTGTCCCTACATGTTGACTTGTGGTAGAGGATGTGTCTCCAACTATGGTATTCAAATCTCTCGTACCACGAAGTTTTTGCATTCGTTCTCTTTGTGTCGCCAATACCATATCTCTTTGTGATGGTTGTGGTTCCTCTTCAATTGGTATGTCTTCATTTATCGTGTCCAATTTCCTCTTCTCACAAAGTTCCCTCATAGCCATTGCTTTCTTTGCATTCTTAGCTTCTATCTCTTCCTGTGTTGGTTTAATTCTTGATCGTTTCCTTGGCATGACGGAGAATTTGTCTGTAGCATGATAAAGAGACCAATATTAGTTCCTAAGAAATGAATACAAGATAATAGTGGGATTGTATTTTTATTATGTTGTAAGGATTTATTCTTGTATAGCTTGACATCATGGTATGTTAAGGTCTATTTATTACACATAATTATTAAAGACCCCAAGTGTAGAAAATATACATGGCATCATGTGAGATTGTAGGCTGCTTTCTTGATTGGGAATGTGTCTATTTTAAACATGTATGATAAAGCATAATAAAGTAATTCAATCTGAAATAAGGAAAATGTAAAGAGCATGCATGTAAAGATTTGACATACCTAAAAAATAAAGATTTGAATGGAGAGAGTACCCAATTATGTAGTGTTTTTTTCTTCTTACATCAAACTCCTCAACAATTTGAGTTTTTCACCACTTGCTTCCTTTTCAATGTTAAATTGAATAACACTCAAATATAATTACTAACAACAATACTATTAACCAATCTATGATGTTAAATTCCTAAAATTGAATCACAATTAACATTGCAACACTACAAAAATTGAAACTTGAATAGATATATATCAAACTCGATGTGAAAACTATGTTATTTCCTCCTTCTCAAGTTGGCAAAGCAGAAAAGTTGGTGGAAAGATCATGCAAAGGTGGTACAATGTGTCAAATGTGCATGTGAACTTCCTAATAGCATGAAAGCACTTCTTTTTTGTCTAAGCACGTGCAAAATCAATATGAAAACAGAGCATGTGGGCCTGGATCATGGGGGTCAACACTTTTTTACCATTTCTATAGCAAGACAAAATGCGAGCACGTTATAACGTGCTCGCTTTTTGTCCTGCTATAGATTGATCACATCCTTTGCATTAATCACATCTCTTTCCAAACCTTCCCCTTCAGACTTGAATGACCACAAGGTTTTTGAGGGAGAACTTTTCCTATTTCCTGCAAGAGCTTGCCAAATGCTTTGCCATATGATAGGCATAACAATGAAGGGGCAAGCCCTCCTAATCAAGTTCTTGATAGAAAATGCCCATCGAGGAAGAAAGACAGATCTTCTTTGGAAGCAGAAGTTCTAGTTTGTGACAAATCCTTATCCAAGCATAAATAGTAGGGGTTCTGTCAAGCGATTTCCAATCCACTTCCACAAAGTCTCTTGAAGACTTCCTGATTGATTCCAAAACATCCACACCTCAAAACTAGAGAGGCAATCAATATAATCGAACCCATAAATCTACATTTGATGACAAAAACCCTCAACACTATACCTTAAACCCTAATCCCTCAACCCTCAACCCTAAACCCTAATCCCTCAACCCTCAACCCTAATCTGTCATCCCTCAACTCTAATCCCTCATCCCTAAACCCTAAATGCTATCCCTATTCCTAAACCCTCAATAGACTCGATACTATACCTTAAACCCTAATCCCTTATCCCTAAACCCTCCAACCCTATCCCTAATCTTTACACCCTTCACACTCTACTTTAACCCTAATCCCTCGACCCTCAACCCTATCCCTAAACCCTTGACCCTTGAACCTCAACCCTCAACCCTCAACCCTCAATGTCAAACCCTAATCCCTTAACCCTTAACTCTGATCCCTCAACCCTCAACCCTATCCCTAAACCCTAAATCCTAAACCCTCAACCCTCAACCCTCAACGTCAAATCCTAATCCCTCAACCCTTCACTCTAATCCCTCAACCCTAAACCCTATCCCTAAACCCTCAACACCATACCTTAAACCCTAATCCCTCAGCCCTCAACCCTAAGCCTTATCCCTAAACCCTAATCCCTCAATCCTCAAACCTAATCTGTCATCCCTCAACTCTAATCCCTCATCCCTAAACCCTAAATGCTATCCCTATTCCTAAACCCTCAATAGACTCGATACTATACCTTAAACCCTAATCCCTTATCCCTAAACCCTCCAACCCTATCCCTAATCCTTATACCCTCCACACTCTACTTTAACCCTAGTCCCTCGACCCTCAACCCTATCCCTAAACCCTTGACCCTTGAACCCTCAACCCTCAACGTCAAACCCTAATCCCTCAACCCTTAACTCCTATCCCTTGACCCTCAACTCTATCCCTAAACCCTAAACCCTAAATCCTCAACCCTCAACATCAAATCCTAATCCCTCAACCCTTCACTCTAATCCCTCAACCCTAATCCCTATCCCTAAACCCTCAACACTATACCTTAAACCCTAATCCCTCAACCCTAACCCTAAACCTTATCCCTAAACCCTAATCCCTCAACCCTCAACCCTAATCCGTCATCCCTCAACTCTAATCCCTCATCCCTAAACCCTAAATTCTATCCCTATTCCTAGACCCTCAACAGGCTCGATATTATACCTGAAACCCTAATCCCTCTACCCTCGACACTCTTATTTAATCCTAATCCCTTGACCATTAACCCTATCCCTCAACCTTAACCCTCAACCCTCAACCCTCAACCCTCAACTCTCAACATTAAACCCTAATTCATCAACCCTAAACCCTAATACCTCAAACCTAAACCCTATCTCTAAACCATCAATGCTCAACACTATACCTTAAACCCTAATCCCTATCCCTCAACCCTTAACCCTTAAAACTTAAACCCTATCCCTACACCCTTAACACTTAACACTATATCTTAAGCCTTAAACCCTCATCCCTAAAGCCTCAACCCTCAATCCTTAAACCTTCAACCCTAAACCCTATTCCTAATCCCTCTACCCTCAACACTCTAACCCTAAACTTGACATTAAATTCTAATCTGTCAACCCTAAACCCTAATCCATCAACCCTAAACCCTATCCCTAAACCCTCAACCCTCAACACTATACCTTAAACCCTAATCCCTCAACCCTCAACCCTAAACCTTATCAGTAAACCCTAATCCCTCAACCCTCAACCCTAATCCATCATCCCTCAACTCTAATCCCTCATCCCTAAACCCTAAATGCTATCCCTATTCCTAAACCCTCAACAAACTCAATACTATACCTTAAACCCTAATCCCTTATCCCTAAACCCTCCAACCCTATCCCTAATCCTTACACCCTCCACACTCTACTTTAACCCTAATCCCTCGACCCTCAACCCTATCCCTAAACCCTTGACCCTTGAACCTCAACCCTCAACCCTCAATGTCAAACCCTAATCCCTCAACCCTTAACTCTGATCCCTTGACCCTCAACCCTATCCCTAAACTCTAAACCCTAAACCCTCAATCCTCACTGTCAAATCCTAATCCCTCAACCCTTCACTCTAATCCCTCAACCCTAAATCCTATCCCTAAACCCTCAACGCTATACCTTAAACCCTAATCCCTCAACCCTAACCCTAAACCTTATCCCTAAACCCTAAACGCTATCCCTATTCCTAGACCCTCAATGGGCTCGATACTATACCTTAAACCCTAATCCCTTATCCCTGAACCCTCCAACCCTATCCTTATCCCTTAACCCTCATGATTAATAGCCTTGAACATAAAAAAATTTAAGGGGAACGTAATGCGAGCGCATTATGTCAAACATGACAAATAACAGACTTGCAGGAAAGGAAAAATGCAAAGCAAAACATAACACGAGCGCGTTATAACACGCTCGCGTTATGTTTTGCTTTGGGAATCCCAAGCCTTGGGATTGGGATTTGCTTTGCATTTCCAACCCAAAGGCTTGGAGTGCCTTATGAACAGTCACAGACGTGTTTTTCCATATTCTTCAAGATTTCACATAGATTTGTTCGTGCTAACCCTCAGATTTGCACGTGTTTCAAGGTTGAACAAATCAAACACCTGGGTAATGTTAGGCTTTCTCTTAGCTATTTGACGATGTGATTTTTTTCACATTTTAACAATGTTAAGTCTTTCATCTTTAATTTCTTTTGTTTGTGTGTCCGTTTTTGGGCAAAAACTACTGTTTGGTCTTTTTTTCATTGTAAATTAACTATTCATTCAAATTTCAAAAAAATTACATATTTAGAAACTAGACTCCATTCTACAAATATTAAAAAAAGAAAAAAATGATTTCCAATTAGTTTTCAAAATTTATAGGGGCAGCACGACCAAAATTCTATTTTTTAGGATGTGTCCACTTTGAAAATTAGTAAAAAATCAAATATTCATCAAAAAATTATCAGAAAAATTGGGCATAAACTACATGCTATTAGCTAATTTCTCACTGAAGAGATTTTAAAAATACCAAAAAAAAGTTGACCTTTTGAGGGAGCCACAAAACATGCTATGTTATGTTTTTTTGACAGAAACAACATCAATTTCTGTTGCTCCCTCTTTTGAACCCCTTAATCTATGCCATTTTCAAAAAAAAATAGTAGTTTAGAAAGTAGACTCGGAGCACTACGAACATTGTTTTGGTTGCATCTCCAAATTTTGGGTGTAACTATGCTCAATTTCTCATCCAAGGCTAGTATTTCCTGATTTCAGAAAAAAAGTGGCCACTTGAGACCCCTTTTTGGCCCCCCATCTTCTTGCACTTACCCTGTAATACTGCTACAACAATCCCTAATGTAATACATCACTCCCTATATCTTAAATCATATTTAATCCATTCCTTGAACAAAAGAAATAAATAAGACAATCAATGCAATAAATATACATAGATGAATTCCAAAATCCTTGATTCCTTCATTCACAAAAGAAATGCATATATTCAAGGAGACAGTTGCAAGAAACACACACATGTAGTGTTTTTCATATATTGCAATCTAAATTGAAAATATCATACATAAATTTGTTCATCTACAGATAACATTTTGCTCTATAGCCTTGACCAAATAAACCTACTCTACAATAAAAACTAGTCCCCAAAAGTGTGGATATCTTGTATCCAAAACCTAGAATTAGACCCTTTCTCCAACTGCCTACTCTGACTCTTTGAGCTCTATATAAAGAGACAAATTATGTCAGCCATGATTTCCTTAGTACAAAATTTTAATCATATTTTCATTTAATATTTGTGACCTAGGAATTTGCATCTCTTTTCGGATTGGCTAATTTTTACAATAGTTTCCTTTGACCAATCTTTCTGTGACATAAGTTGATATTGATACTACTCCTTAAAAAGGTTTACAACAATATTTTGATTTGTAAGAATATTCTAGAAGTCTAAAAATTCTTGGGTAGTTTGATACAAATTTCCCCTTTCTTCTTCATATTTAGACTCAGAGCATGGCTTGCTAGATCATCAACATGACTCCCCATCTTTCAATCTCCAGCTGTTGAATGTTAGGGCTCCTAGAACATTTGAGGTAGCTACCAACAGTTGAACCATAAGGTGATCAAGGCTACCTTTGTGAGGGAGATCTGTTGTGTGGTTACACAACACGCCCCATTTTGCCTTAGCAAAATAGGGACCCAACTTTGCTAGCTTGTTCCCTTGCTTTTATGCTCTAGGCGGTAGCGGTAAAGGTCATGTCTGTCAGTATGCATATGCCTAATGTCAGGTATATTTGTGATCTTGAAATCTAAGCCAAAATCCAAAGTTTGAATCTGTCCTCAAAAATCTTACCATGAGAAAGAGGATGAAATTCCATGCAAGTTTGCCTTTTGCATCACCCTAAAATTTGACCAAATGAGAAAGTTATGGCAGGTCAAAGTTCTAGTCAAATCTAATTTTCCTGGGGGGGTCACATTTTAAAATATCACCTCATATTACAAATATCACCCTAGCACTAATATGACGCTGATATCAGCTCATCCTCATGCTATGAAGAATTAATATGATGGTGATGTCATCATGATATTCGATGAGGAGGGTCATATTCCTAATATGACCCGATATTATAATATCCCCTGATTTTACCAATATGATGGTGACGTCACCATCATATCCTATTCGATGAGGAGGGTCATGCTTGTATATCCCGCATGTTAATAATGTGCATCTGCAGACTTGAAACTTTTATTAAACAGAGAAAAGTCCTTGTATGCATCGGGACTTAGTGTACAAATCGAGATACATCGTCCATATACAAGACGGAATTGAAATGTTTATCAAATAACGAAAAATCATTGTATATGTTCGGGCTTGTATATGCGACGGGGACATACAAAAGATTTTATGCATTACGAAATATACAACACAGACCTGAAAAGGTTATGAAATATGGTAAACTCGTTGTATGTTTCTGGCTTGTATGTTCTTACATACAACATCGTTATACAATGCATAGCATACAACACGGAATCGAAAAGTTTATGGAATAACGAAAACTCATTGTATGTGTTGTGAGTTATATATGCATTACATTTTATACATATAGGTCAAAATTGAAATAGTTATCAAATAATATTAAGTTCTTGTATGTCTCGATACCTACATGCAGTTTATACATGGCGGTGACATACAACAATTTATGCAAGCTGGAATTGAAATTATTATGAAATAAAGAGAAGTTCTTACATGTTTCGATGTACATCGTGGAATTCAGAGGAGATTTAAACCCAATGTAATTGGTGTATCATAGTAAAGGGAAAATTGAGAGATGCATGTCGGTGTATACATAGCGGATTCCAAGTGGGTTAAGAGTGGTGGATAAAAGCGATGGGTCCGCCACATGTATATGGTGGATACATTGCAGATATACAAGGTTGGATTCAAAAAGATATTAAAAGCAGTGAATTCATTATATGTCTGATTTGCTTGTATGTTCAAAAGATGCAACCTGATAACATACAAGGCAGATCTGAAAAGGTATTAAATATAGTGAGTTCCTTGTATGTTTTGACTACATGATCATTATATCACCCGATATACAACCCGATGATATACAAAGTGCCAGATGCCAAATAAATTTAAAAGTAGAGAATTCCTTGTACATTTTATCACTTGTATGTGCAGGGTATACATTGACATGGAACTCAAGGAAGTTTGGTCATCGGCCTAGCTTAGGTCCATCGGCCATGTCTTGTTTTATCTCCCCAATAGGTGTTGTCTCGCCGATGGATGGTCATCGCTGTAAGGTTTGTTATCAGTGGAGCTTGCTTTTTTCTCCCCAATAGAGGTGGTCTGCCCGATGAAGGCCCATTGGCCTAACTTTGTTCATCAGCCTTGGTTAATATAGTCTCCCCGATAGAGGTGGTCTACCCGATGGAAAGGCTCATCGGTATAACTTTTAATTGTCGGCCTTGTCTTATATTTTCTCCCCGATCTCATGTCTTTCGTTGATGGAGATAAAGCCATTGGCCTAACTTTGTTCATCGGCCTTGGTTAATATAGTCTCCCCGATAGAGGTGGTATGCCCGATGGAAAGGCTCATCGGTATAACTTTTAACTGTCGGCCTTGTCTTATATTTTCTCCCTAATCTCATGTCTTTCGCCGACGGAGATAAAGTCTTCGGCCTGACTTTTGGCATCGGTGAAGTTTTGGATAGTCATGCTGAAGGCTCAGTCTCACTGATGGAAGGTGATTGGTGTAATTTGAGACATCATATTTCAGTGGATTTGTCATACTGGAGGCTTGGTCACACCAATATACAAGAACAAGATACAAACGAATATGCAAACCATAGATTTGAAAGGAAAGTTAAGAACAGTATGCTCCTTGTACATTTTGACGCTAGCATGTGCATGAGATGCAACTTGATATGTATAGAAGGGCACATGAATGAAAATTTAGAACCCAATATACAAGGAAATGGGCGGGAAAACTGAGCGATAGATTTTAAAGTTATTTTTGGACACTAGAATGCATTTTTCAATCAACGATGGTTGACCTGATTATTTTAGGCATTGAATATGCACTTAAACACGCGTTTTTCATAGTTTTAGAACCTGATTACCATGTGCTTGCACATTGAACTTGTTTTAAATGTTTATTTTCCTGCTATGTTCTAAAATGATGATGATGCTTATAACTTGTCTGTCTATTGCAGGAGGATGTTGGAGCTGAACATTGCAAAGTTGCACATAGAGGCAACATGAACCAGAAATGAGGAGGATATTGTCAAATATGTTGCTTGCCAGCTGGAGACCGAATCAAATCAAAGATGCTGGAATATTCTGTACCAGCTGTACATTTGTCAACTAGTAAAGCACGTGCTATTCATCTGGACCGTTGATTGTCCTGAGAGGATCCTGATCCTTAGATTATTGTAACTATTTTCTGGCATTTGTTCTATATATGGGCCAGAAATTGTCATAAAGAAGGAAGAGGTCACTTATTCAAAATTAGACCAAGCCAATTTAATACAAGAGGTCAAATTGCAGAGACTAATGAGGATTAAATTATTGAAACATTAAGGTTCTTTCTTTAGATCACTGTAAATGTACCTATTCTTGAGCATACTGAGTGGATATGAAGCTTCAGATTACATCCTGATTGTAAACCTTAAGTAATCTTCAAGTTGATTTCTGGATATGTACTGGTGAATACTGTGTTCAAATAGAAGAGCTTTCATTTCATTACATGTTGTTGTCAACTTTTCCTTTGAAGATTTGCACTGGATCATGCAGATTTGTGGAATGTCCTGGTGAAGTATGATTCTAGTTTCCTTCTTTTCATTGCATGTATGGGAACCTGTATGTGGATCAGTGATCTAAGTCAGGTAGTTTTGGGAATCCCATTCTTTAACCCTCTTCTCTTTTTAATTTCATAGAAATCACTTCCATAACTGCAAATCATGATAAATAATAAAGCAGAACAGAGAAATATGCTGACATCTCGTACGTAATTGAATATCATTAGCATATTTGAGCTGAATGCATGTCGTATTGAAAATATCATGCAAAGAATCATAAATACTGGTAGAAATCATGTAAATATTAACCTGTAGGCACACTATTTGAGTGAATTCATAGTGCAGAGGTAGAATTGTTAAAGATTTATGTAGAGTAGATATAAAGAACAAGATATTTGGAGAAATAATGATGAACTTTGCAAAAAATACTGAAGAACATAAGGCCCCCAAAATGGAAATAGCAACACACATCAACCTCTGAGTAACATCAGAAGATTAATACCTAATCAACGGAGACTTGGGATCATGAATTCTTTGAATTCATCGTATCTTTCAAGATGAGTAAAGGTTGTTGTGTAACTTTTATTCTATGTTCGTATATGACTAACATCATCATCAACAAGATCCTATAGTTGTCTCCAACATTCAAGTGCTTACTATGACTAACATCATCATCAACAAGATCCTATAGTTGTCTCCAACATTCAAGTGCTTACTTCTTTGAATTTGTCAATAGAATCCCAATTCTTCATCACTAGTTAGGCTACCCAAACGTGATATCATTCCTCTGTTGCATTTGTGTATTTGACTAGTGCCATCAAACACAAGGAAGAGGAGAGAGAAAAATGATGCCTCTCTACCTAAGCGTATGGGTCCCTAATTTAATCGAGGTTTGTGGAATTTTAGCAATTTTGTCTGCCTTAGACAAGTAGCTAGATTTGATTGGAGGCTCTAGACAACTTGCACAATTCCTCACTAGAATGACACTACTTAGTAGTGGTCTTGAGGAAGTAGTAATGCTACTGAAGCCAAAGTCTCCTACTCTTACCAAATCCTCCCATCCCCTAGTTAGTGTCTACCCCTTCCTTAATTTAGAATGAGCAAACCTGCAACCATGAGAACAGGGGCATATTGCTTCGACAAACAGAAGATAAAGACAGTAAGGCAAAAAAGGAAATATTCTACACAGTATCCATGGTGAAAATTGATATAGACAATCTATGAAAACACTTCTACTTATAGAAAAAATGGAAGGAGGCCCTTTACCCAAGCATTTTCCACTTTCCAACAACCTCCATAATTCTATTCCAGGCACTTGCAGGCTTTGCATGCTTGAATCCATATCTAGACATATTTGAAGATGAGGTCACGTCCTCCAAAGTAGGAAATGGAGGTGCAAGCTAATGGAAGCTTACTAAAACCTGACTATGAACACCTCTTATGCAGAAAACAAATGTTCATCCTATTTACCAAAGTCCAACTAAAGATCTGAATCCATTGGAGAAGTGTATTGCCTATCAAAGCACTACCCTTTATACTCAAACGACATCCTTCAATTGTGCAGGCTTGAGCTAACACCAGAGCATAGCTAATAATCTTGAAAACTAGATAGATCTTGTTGTGCTACAGCTGTTCTATTGTTTATGCCAGCAATTCAGAATTTAAATTTAGACTATTTATTTGAGACACATCAAAATAAGATCGGCAAGGAAAAATGAAAGAAAATCCACCAAGATCATTGAAAAGTCATTAGCCAATTAAGAAATGCTAGCATAGAATTCCCTCCAAATCAAAGGAGCTACGGTCATACCACATGTCAACTAATCGTAGTAGCACAGGCTCGAAAGGGACCTACACCACCCCCTTTGCGCTCACGTGCTAAGCTCTAGCTTTAGCCTACTCAGATTGGGCCGAGACCCACTTGACACTTGTCACTGTCACAACAACACAAGGAATATTCCATAGCATATCTTCATAGTGCGTTGCTGCAGTCTAATAGGAAGCAAGCATATAACAGGTGACTTGGCAGATACAACTTTGGTGCTGCCAGCTTGAAATTTATAGTGAGCGCATCAATGCAGCTCTGACAGATCTGGAGCCCATGATGCCGTGACAACCATCAGTTTATCTATAAGGAATTTAGACTTGGACTTGGGAAATATCTGCATGCATGGGGGAAGCCAGTGACTAGGCTCAAGGGACTAGTTTTAGATGGGAACCAAGAAATAAGGTTGTAACTTAAGTCCAGGATGACCACCTATTACAAATCAACTCAAAATTAGAACATAGGCTAAGGGTTTAGGGTTTAACCCTATTTTTTTAACACTCAGAATTAGCCAATTGTAAGGGTTTTAGGCCAAAGAACAAGGAAATTATGGGGGGATTCCACTAATGGCTCTGGTTGGGGATGCATGCCTCTTGCAGGCATGGCAAGATTCTAGATGTCTTTGGGGTGTAGATCATACACCAAATCCATTGGGCTACTCTATAATTGCTCCATCCTACATCAAAATTCATGCCTTCAATTTTCATTGGCCTTGGGCCACCAAAAATAAAGAACCAATATTTACCTCTGTCAAATATCCTATTTTCTGAAGACTATTTCAAATCCAATCTAGAAGCACTATATTCAATGATAGTATTATGGAACCATATCATCATGCTTTTGATTGTGTGCAATCCTTCACCATGCTTTTGTTGATCCATGTTGACAAAAACTAAAAAATATACATAGATACTATCCCTTTGCATACATGAATCATAGCTAGGTATTAGTGAAAACATGTTGTCCTAATGTAAAGCATTGGAATCATTAGAAAATAAAAAGTTATTCAAGGATATGCTATTAGCATAGGCTTCATGTTCAAATTCTTCCATAGCTTGATACTTACTCTTATATATTGACCCAAAAGGTGTATCTAGCACAAATCCCTAAAGTAGAGTAGCCTCCAAATGAATTTGTAACTTATCACATATCAACTCCTCAACCTCTCCATGAATGATCAAAGTTTTACCCAAATCTAAATCACTTATGTCTCCCTCTTCATGTGTGGATATAACAGTAGTGGCTGATCCACTAAGTGTATGCTTAGCTATCCCATCCTCATCTATGACTTGAGTCTTCAAGGGACTCTCAATTAGAGGTAACTCATGAATCTTATGATGTAAATTAGGTATGGAAAAATGTTTTGAATTATACCTATTATTCTATTCAACCATTACATCTGTAGTTCCCACCTCTCCTGGAGTGTCCTCAACATCCACAATCTCCATGGGGCTTTTCTTTTATCTTGAGGGGATATTTTCTCCTTGGAGGTCTTATGACCTTCCTCGTTTTTGTCCTCTAAGGTCTTCTGCCTCCTAGCCTGCTTAATTTCCATTCATTCTTCCATTGGAAGAAACAGGGATCTAAAGTGTGACTCCCTTTGTTGCCTTGTATGATCTAGTTGGTTGACACATTCCTTGACCTATTGTAAGTGTTGTCTTGCTTGGGTAGCCAACAACATTGCCTTCCTAGCTTTTTGTAACCATTCATCACACGTATCTTCTGTCTTTAACATCTTCCATGGTATGACATATAAAATAAGAGTTGTGGTTTGAATCAGTTAAGGATTGATCATACTTACAACTATGATGACCAACAAGTTGAAGGAGCTCACTTTTTGAAAAATGCTCATATCCCTCATTATTGTTGTCAATAGTTTCATCATCAAACTCAACCTAGAATACTTCAAAAGATAGCTTGAAGAATTCAGAATATAGCCCATTATCAAAAGTCGCATAGTCACCCTTACCACATATATCAACACTATCTTCTGCTGTATAAACATTTGAAACTTGTCCATCCACAACAAAGTAGGTACTTTCATTCATGCACTCATCATTGAAAGTAAATGTTTCCATTTTGGTATTATATAAATAATCATCATCCCAAAAGAAACACTCATACTCAACACCCATACATACCTCACCACTTGTAAGATTCACACATGGGCTTGCATTTTGAAGTGTATCAACAAATTGTTCATTATTATGCAAATTAGTTTCTCCCTCAAAAATAAATCTTACCATATCTACTTCATACAAAGAGTCACCCACAATTTGATTATTTGTTGTCAGAATTATAGGTGGAGATATCAAACATAACTTCCATGTTTTCTTGTGGTTCTTTAATGAAAACTTTATTGTAAGAAGCAACTTCATGTATATCTCTGCAATCATTATCTATGCATTCTACTCTTATAGGTTGATCACAAGCTTTATTTTCTATATTATAGACTTGATCTTTACGCTGCACCATGAGCTCTTCATCTTTATTCCTTATACCAAACCTTTCCTTATTTTGAACAACCAAGCACCTATAACCATTATTATTTTGAGACAGAATATCAACAACATTTTGAGGCATAGAAAATATACCTCCTGATCCACTTTGTATACCCTATATTTATAGTCATTTGTCATTTTATCATCCCATATTTCTAATTATTTTCTATGTCCATTACACCTGCAAAAGCTTGATGAAGTGTAATAGGTTCCTTATTCTGTAACATATAACTCATTTCCTCTCCTAACGCACCCAGGTAAACAACTAAACAAAATGTATCATTTGGCCTTATGTACTCTGGGTTATTTCAGATTAATTTTAAAAATCTTAAATTAAAGGTTGGAATTGTTTCATCCTCCTTTTGAATTTTCATAAAATTTGTAACCAGTGAGTTCATATTAAACCTTTCATCAAACTATTCTACAAATGCAACATTGAACTCAGTCCATGAAGAAATAAAACACTCAGGTAAACATGAAATCCAGTCTCTAGCATCATTTCACAAAGTTTGTACAAAAAGTCTCATAACAACATCTTCATTCTCAATCTCATAATCAGCCATCAAATCACACAACTCCTGCAAATGTTTATCCACTAATCTTGATTTTTTCCATTATATTTTGGTGGATACTTTCTAACTTCACCAAAAATAGCATTTGGGTATCCATGAATACCATTAAAATTCAGAGCTTTGTATCTTTCAATAACCAGACAATTCATTTTGGTATCTGACTTGAACATGCAAGTAAAATAAAGTACTTGGGAGTGTATTGCAGCCTCAAACAGGTTCAGAGTCACCACCTCTCAAAGAGGACAAGATATCAAATCAATTTTTTGGGTTGATCCTTCCAATAGAGCCCCTTTTACAATATTTCAACAAGCTGCAACACTTTCCAAATTAGATAATTAATCAACTTAGCTAACTTTTGCCAAGTGGATAACTAAGCTTATCTCTAGTAGAGTCACTAATTCTGTTGGTTCTTGTTAGGAACCCTTGTTTAAACCTTCTCTTTACTTTGTTAGTATATTGTTGTTGGACGCATATGCTTTGTAAGTCATCCTGTGAGTATATTGTATTATCCCACATTCATGGGGAGTAATAGTTGTTTAGATTAGACTTAGTATAGAAGTATGTGTTGAGGCCAATGAAGGCATCCACGAATTTATTGTATTGAGCTTGCTCAAAGGAGGTTGCCCCCTCAAAGTGGCCTACGATTAATAAATTCCTTCTGTGTTTTTGTTATTTCTATTATTTCATGCATTTTTCATTATATTGTTGCAGGAGGTTCCTCTCATCTGGTATCAGAGCGCTTTCTTGGGCTCACTGGGTGGAATTTCTACCAAATTTTTTTCTATAGTGGCCTTTAGGCACTATGATTATTGCAGTAGTTCTTTCTTTTGTGCATCTGTATTGTTCATTTCAATTGCAGGTTCGGATCAGGGAATAATCCCTATCTACTTAACTGTGGGAAGTGCCTGGGCATAGCCCTAAAACTCATTGTGAGGAGTACCATAGGAACCCTGAAGTAGCTGGCCCATTGAGAGGACCTACCAGCGAAAAGGGCAACAACCCCTACCTGATTGACTAGTTCCCATCCATGAGGTAAACCAAGAGCTATCGTTTGTCACAAAGCGGTTATTAATTTTACCTGAGCCATGGAGTGAGGGGTATTGCCCCAATACGCAAGTCGTTAGACAACATTGGTAGTTGAGTGAATCCCTTAAACCTTTAGGAAGCCAAACATATTTGGGGCCCATATCTATTGACATCTGGCAAATCATAGATTGAATCCATCCAGAGAAGTTGGCATATAGTTTCTAGAAAGAAAAAAAAACTATTTTTTCGCCATATCTTCCTTGCTTTAGCTCCGTTTCCTCTCAAAATTCACTGGAACCACTAAAATTCCATTCTGCATATTTCCTTCCTTGAGGACCCTATCCCAAATTCCACTTATCGAAGCTAGAAATCCCACATTTGTCTATTTTTAGGGTTTGCCATAACTTCTCCAATTCTCACCCAATAGCCTTCAAATTTTACCACAGTGTTCATTTCCTATTTCTACTCCTTTGTCCCTCTTGGACAAATTTTCCCATTCTTTCACCCCACTTCTGAAATCCCCATTTTTTGCTTCCCTATCCCTCAGCAACTGTCCAAAACCTAGTCAAACCCCAATTACCCATCAAAGTTTTTCCCAAATCCAAATTTTCCTTTACTAAAAAAGTTTATTTTTTTTGTTTTTCTACCCATTCCAAAAAAAATCTCCTAGTTATGGTTGTCACTTACGTAGGAGAAAAAAACATGGAGGATGAACTTGCAGCCCTCAAGACCAAACTCCAAGATCTGGATGAAAAAATTCTTGGCCTAAATCTTCAACATTTAGCCATGAACAATAGATGGCAGCCAGAGTCTTCTGCAGACACTGGGTTCTCTTCTTCCAACAATTTTTGTGGGCTGAAGCTTGATTTTCCTCACTTCAATGTTGATGATCCGAATGGATGGATATACCGGGTAGAACAATATTTCAGTCTACATAATACTTTTGATGTCAACAAAGTCCCACTTGTATCCTTTCATTTGGAACATGAAGCCCTTCAATGGTTCCATTGGTACATCAAGGCTCATGAAGAGCCAAAATGGACAGATTTTTGCAAACTTATTTTGCAATGATTTGGCCCGAGTGCTTTTGATGACTTCACAGGAGCACTGACTAAACTTCGCCAAACTGGCACTGTGAGAGAATATCAGATAGAATTTGAGAAACTGGCCAATCACACAGAGGGATTGTTTGATGAATTCTTCAGGAGTTGTTTTGTCAGTGGTTTGAAGGATGCAATGCGATCCGAGGTTAAAATGTTCCATCCTAACACAATGATGGAAGCCCGAGGGTTGGCTAAGTTGGTGGAGGACAAGATCATAGCTCAACAACACTCCAAATCCAATTTTGTTCCATTTAGAAACATGGTTTCCCAAAGACCTCCAATCACGCCAGCTCCTAGAACAACTCCTATCAAACATTTGACTGAAGCAGAGATGTGGGCATGGAGACAAAAAAGGGATTTGTTATAATTGTAATGAGAAATTCACTCGGGGACATAGATGTGTTGAGCAAAAGCTTTGTCCCTTGGATGTGGATTCTTTGCCTACAACTAAAGTTTATGAAGATGCTTAGGATACAGTAGATGATCAGGTCGAAACTCAGCAGCCACCTGTTGACCCTACTTCTCAAGAAGACCACCCAGAGATCTCTCTCCATGCTTTAGCAAGAGTCACCACCCCACAAACCATGTGGGTCAAGGGTTACTTCAAGAAGCTCCCTCTTACAATACTCATTGATTCTAGTAGCACTCATAACTTCATTGACCCTCAGATCACCAAACAGGCTGATTGTTTTGTCCATCCTTGCACCAGATTTGAAGTCATGATTGCCAATGGGGGCACATTACCTTGCAAAGGGAAGTGTCGCAATGTGTGTATCTCTATTGGAGATTATAACCTGCGCTCTGACATGTTTGCCTTTCCCTTAGGCGGATGTGATGTGGTTTTGGGCACTCAATGGTTATGCACACTTGGACTCATCTTATGGGATTTTGTTGAACTTTGGATATAGTTTTTAGACAATGGGCAAAAACACACATTGAAGGGCTTACAACCAAGGTCTCTCAACATTATCAATTCACATCACATGGAAAATCTCCTTAAGGAGAATTCACATGGTGTCATCGGTTAGCTCCATTCAATTCAGATGCAACCATCAACGATCTCCACTACTCCTTCAGATCTACAATGAATTTTGGATAGATATGCACGTGTCTTTGCTAAACTAGTGGGATTGTCACATTCACAACCAGAGGACCACCATATTCAGCTCCTTAGAAGCATTCCTCCCAACATCAGGCCCTACCACTACCCATTTCACCAAAAGATAGAGATTGAGATGCTCGTTTGGGACTTAGTGAAGCAAGGTATTATTCGCCCTAGTACCAGTTCCTTTTCTTCACCAGTTCTTCTTGTCCAAAGAAAAGATGGGTCATAGCGCCTCTGCATTGACTTTTGAGCACTTAATCACATCACAATCAAGGATAAGTTTCTGATTCCTGTTGTTGATGAGCTTCTTGATGAGCTTCATGGCGCTTATTTTTTCTCCAAGATGGATCTTCGTTCTGGGTATCACCAAATTTGGGTTCATGAGGATGATATCCCTAAAACAACTTTCTACATGCATGATGGCCACTATGAGTTTTTGGTCATGCCCTTTGGCCTCACTAATGCTCCTTCAACATTCCAGGCATTGATGAATAAAATATTCCAGCCCTACTTGCCAAAATTCATTCTGGTCTTCTTTGATGACATCCCCATCTATAGTAAAACATGGGCTAAGCATCTCCAACATTTGGATCTTGTACTGCAACTTCTCTCTGATCATCATCACTGTGCAAAATAGTCTAAATGTGTTTTTGGCCAAGAGGAAGTGGAGTATCTCGGGCATATTGTTTCAGCCCAAGGGGTTTGAGTGGATCTTGCCAAAATAGATGCCATGAAAAATTGGCCGCACCCTCAGACACTCAAGAGCCTCCGTGGTTTTTTGGGACTAACTGGCTACTATCGCAAGTTTGTCAAGGATTACGGGAAGATTGCAACTCCATTAACAGCTATGTTAAAAAAGGATGCTTTTACATGGACACATGCTACTGAGTGTGCATTTGAAAAACTGAAACAAGCTGTGTACTACTCCTATTCTAGCTATGCAAGATTTTTCCAAGACCTTCACTATTAAGAGTGATACTTGTGGCATTGGACTTGGTGCTGTTCTCCTTTAAGATGAACATCCCATTGCATTCACCAGCAAAGCCCTTTCTGTTAAGAATTTAGTACTCTCTACATATGAGAAGGAAATGATGGCTATTTTGCATGTAGTACAGAAGTGGTGGCCATGCCTACTAGGGAATCATTTCTGCATCAAGACTAATCACCAGAGTCTAAAATATTTCTTGGAACAATGGGTCTCCTCCCCAGCACAATAGAAATAGGTTAGCAAACTCATGGGTTATGACTATGAGATCACTTACAAGAAGGGTAAGGATAATATTGTGGTGGATGCTCTTTCTCGCACATTTGATGACCAAGCTTCTCTTTCAGCTATTTCTATGCCTGTTCCAAATTGGTTGGAATCTATCTAGCATAGCTATGTCAATGACTCTTCATTATCTCAAATCATCCAGTAGTTGGCCAATAACCCTTCTGCTATACCACGTTACTCTTGGGATGGTGCTTCTCTGAGATACAAGGGTCGTTTGGTCCTTCCCTAGAGTGCAGATCTTCAACAAGTTGTCTTCTATGAACTCCATGCTTCTCCATTGGTAGAGCACTCTGGGTTCCTCAAAACTTATGAGCGGGCATGACACAACTTCTTTTGGAAGGGAATGAAAAGGGAAATTCAACAGATGGTGGCTGAATGTGATACCTAACAATGCAACAAGGGTGAAACGACACTCCTTCCTAGATTGCTTGAACCCTTGCCCATCCCTACATGGATTTGGACATATATTTCTATGGATTTCATTGAGGGGCTCCCTAAATCTAGAGAGAAGACAGTGATCTTGGTTGTGGTTGATCACCTCTCCAAATATAGTCATTTTTGTGCACTCAACCATCCCTATACCGCCTCCTCAGTCACACAAATTTTCATAGACCAGATCTTCTATCTTTATGGCATCCCTTCTTCCATTGTCTCAAACCGTGATGCAACTTTCACCAGTCATTTTTGTACAGAACTATTTCAACACACTAGCACCAAACTAAAGATGAGTTTAGGATATCACCCAAAAATAGATGATCAGACTAAAATTATCAACAAATGTTTGGAAATGTATCTTCGTTGCTTCACCTTAGAACAACAACATCAATGGGCAAAGTGGCTCCCTCTCGCTGAATGATGGTGCAATACCTCCTACCACATTGCATCTAAAATGACTCCATATGAAGTAGTCTATGGTCAGGCACCGCTAGTGCTCCTTCTATACACCCCCAGCAATTCACCAGTTCAGGTAGTCAACATGGTTCTTCACGCCTGAGATCAGATTCTTTGCATTTTGCAGGACAATCTTCACATGGCAAGAAATCGAATGAAACAACAAGCCGATCAACACCATTTCGAGCGCACTTTTCAAGTAGGTGATATGGTTTTTGTTCATCTATAGCCATACAAGCAATCATCCTTGAAACTCAAAGGGCGTCATAAGCTGGCTCCAAAGTTCTATGGGCCATATAAGGTTCTTCAGAAGATTGGGTCAGTTGCTTAGAAATTGGAGCTTCCTCCTTCCCACATTCATCCAGTATTTCATGTCTCTTGTCTAAAAAAATTTCTTGGCACCAACATCAGAGCACAAACTATTTTACTAGAATTGGATAATGAAGGATGCATCATTTTAGAGTTGGAGGCAATCCTCAATAGGTGCACTCATCAATTTTTCTCTCAATCCATCATAGAGGTATTAATTCAATGGTATAGAATGCAACCAGAGGATGCTACATGGGAACCACTCCAGATTCAGCAACAATTTCCACATCTTAATCTTTGAGGACAAATCTTTTCTAAGAGGGAGGGGATGTTAGGAACCTGTGTTTAACCCTTCTTTTTACTTTGTTAGTATATTGTTGTTGGACACTTATGCTTTGTAATCGTCCCATGAGTATATTGTATTACCCCACATTCATGGGGAGTAATAGTTGTTTAGATTAGACTTAGTATATAAGTACGTGTTGAGGCTAATGAAGGCATCCACAAATTTATTGTATTGAGCTTGCTCAAAGGAGGTTGCCCCCTTGAAGTGGCCTGCGATCAATAAATTCCTTCTGTGTTTATTCTATTTCTATTATTTTGTGCATTTTTCATTATATTGTTGCAAGAGTTTCCTCTCAGTTCCCAAATCCACACACATTAAACTCTAAATATTTGCTAATTCTTATGATCAAATTCAATGGGAGACTTGGCTAATAGAGTGGGAGATTATTCACACCTATCTCCTCTGCACTTTAGGCTCTACCACACCTAGGGGGTATCCCTAACTTAATCATCAACTAATTTGTCTTTCACTATATTAGGCATAAATGTTCTCATAGATTTGCATCATGATTTGTAAAATTATCCTAAAATTGGCAAAGTTCTTGGAGATTTTCACATTGTTGGTTTTGAGAACATGTACAAAAACCTACCAAAATAAAACAAAATGGAAATGGTTTGAATGATATGTCTTTTGAATTTTCTATTATTTCTAGACCTTTGGGAAAATAGGTTCTCAGATTGATGCTTTACCAAGGGTAACAAAGTCAAAATCCTACCATGTAGATGTTTCCTTTCTAGCATCAAAACTTTAGATTTAGAGGGTCTATGTGTATCACTACCTTACAATGATATACCCAAGAAAGAGTATTTCCTGTAATTCTACTTCAACAATCCCTAATGTAATACATCACTCCCTATATCTTACTTAAAGCATATTTAATACATTCCTTGAACAAAAGTAGTAAATAAGACATTTAATACAGAAAATGTACATAGATGAATTCTAAAATCCTTGATTCCTTTATTCACAAAAGAAATGCATATATTCAAGGAGACAATTGCAAGAAACACACACATGTAGTGTTTTTCATATATTGCAATCTAAATTGAAAATGTCATACAGAAATTTGTTCATCTATGGGAAACATTTTGCTCTATATCCTTGACCAAATGAACCTACTCTGCAACAAAAACTACTCCCCAAAAGTGTGGATATCTTGTATCCAAAGCCTAGTATCAACCCCTTTCTCCAACTGCCTACGAAGACTCTTAGAGCTCTATATAAAGAGATAAATTATGTCGACCAAGATTCCCTTAGTACAAAGTTTTAATCATATTTTCATTTAATATTTGTGACATGAATTTGCATCTCATTTCTAATTGGCTAATTTTTACAACAGTTCCTTTGACCAATCTTTCTATGACATAAACTGAGATTGATACTACTCCTTAAAAAGGTTTACAACAATATTTTGATTTGCAAGAATATTCTAGAAGTCTAAAAATTCTTGGGTAGTTTGATACAAATTTCCCATTTATGCTTCAAATTCAGACTTAGAGCATGGCTTGCCAGATCATCAACATGACTCTCCATATTTCAATCTCTAGTCATTGAATGTCAAGGCTCCTGGAGAATTTGAGGTAGCTACCAATAGTTGAATCAGAAGGCAATCAAGACTACCTTTGGGAGAGAGATCCTGTAGATGTCTCTAGCATTCAAGTGCTTACTTCTTTGACTTTGTCAATAGAGTCCCAATTATTCATCACTAGTTAGGCTACCCAAATGTGATATCCTTCCTCTATTTCATCTGTGTATTTGAGAAGTGTCATCAAACACAAGGAAGGTGAGAGAGAAAAATGATGCCTCTCTACCTGAGCGTATGGGCCCCTAATTTGACCAAGGTTTCTAGAATTTTAACAAGTTTGTCTGTCTTAACCAATTAGACGGATTCAATTGGAGGCCATGGACAATGTGCACTATTCCTCACTAGAATGACACTACTCAGTAGTGGTCCTAAGGAAGCAGAAAGGCTACTGAATCCAAAGTCTCCTACTCTTACCAAATCCTCCCGTCCCCTAGTCAATATCTATCCCTTCCTTAATTTGGAATGAGAAAACTTGCAACCATGAGAATAGGGACATACTACTTTGGGAAATAGAAGATAAAGAGAGTAAGGCAAAAAAGGAAATATTTTGCATAGTATCCATGGTGAAAAATGATATAGACAATCCATGAAAACACTTCTAATTATAGAAAAAATGGAAGGAGGCTCTTTGCCCAAGCATTTTCCACTTTCCAACAACCTCCATAATTTCATTCCAGGCACTTGCACGCTTCGCATGCTTGAATCCATATTTGAAAATATTTGAAGATCAGGTCATGTCCTCCAAAGTAGGAAATGGAGGCGCAAGCTAATGGTAGCTTACTAAAACCTGACTACTAACACCTCTTATACAGACAACAAATGTTCGACCTATTTACCAAAGTCCAACTAAAGATTTGGATCCATTGGAAAAGTGTATTTCCTATCAAAGTACTACCCTTTATACTTGAACGACACCCTTCAATTGTGCAGGCTTGAGCTAACACCAAACCATTGCTAATAATCTTGAAAACTAGATAGAGCTTTCCATGCTATAGTTGTTCTATTGTTTATGCCAGCAATTCAGAATTTAATCTTAGATCGTTGATTTGAGACACATCAAAATAAGATCGGTAGCTAAAAATGAAAGAAAATCTACCAAGATCATTGAAAATTCATCAACCAATCAAGAAATGCCAATAGAGAAAGCCCTCCAAATCAAATGAGCTATGATCATTCCACGTGTTGCCTTATTGCAATAGTGTAGGCCCGGAAGGGACCCACACCACTCCCTTTGCGCTCGCACACTAAGCACTAGCTTTAGCCTGCTTAGACTAGGTCAGGACACACTTGACACTTGTCACTCTATCACAACAATACAAGGAATATTCCATAGCATATCTCTGCAGCACGCTACCATGATCCAATAAGAAGTGAGCATGTAACAGGTGACTTGGCAAATAATACTTTGGGCCCTTTAGCTCGAAATCTATGGTGAGTGCATTAATACTACTCTTACAGATCTGATAGATTTGGAGCCCACGATGCCACGACAACCATCAATTTGTCTATAATGACTTTAGACTCGAACTTAGGAAATATTTGCATGCATGGGGGAAGCCAGTGACTAGGCTCAAGGGACCAGTTTTAGATGGGGACCAATACATAAGGTTGTAACTTAAGTCCAAGATGATCACCTATTACAAGTTAACTCAGAATTATTAGAACATAGGCTAAGGCAAAGGCTAAGGGTTTAGGGTTTAAGCCCTTTTTTTTAACACTCAAACTTAGCCAATTGCAAGGGTTTTAGGCCAGAGAACAAGGAAATTATGTGGGGTTCAACCACATTCAATGTAATCAACTATTAATATATTCAATCAACAATTTTGTAAGTTCATTTATAGAATAACAATATGTTAATAAAATAACAATGTAATAATCAAATCATATTTCATTGCAATGAACCCTCTGATAGAATATATTCCCATTTGTAAGCCTTGAGTTGTTTTCCAAATTACGTAACAATGTAGGTTTTGGACCAATTCATATGAAGCTAATATAATTGACTTGTTCAACATCTAGTACATCATCAAATAGAGTTTTAAAATTCACCAACAATAGAAAGTGATTGAACCACATAAATATTTTCATTTGAGAATCCCTATCATGGGTCCTTGACCTAGCTCAAACCCCTCTCCGAAGCACATGGTAATGTACAAGTAGTTATAGACATTCTAAATTAATACTATACCATACAAACTTAAGACATAGTTCTACAAGGTATAACTTTTACAGGCATACAACCTTTAGTGATAACACCATTCATACAAACAATCACCTTTGGTGATAACACACACACACAAATATATATATATATACACACACACAAACAATGAAATGGCTCTCTCTAGGGGTCGCATGTGAAAAGAGTAGGGTGTTTAGAGAAACCAAATATTGGAGGAGCACTGTTTAGAAGAAGTGGTGGAAATCAACCTCTCCTCAGAAGTCACATTAGATATAAACTTGCTGAAAGAGAACATGATCATTTTCTAATTTGTTGGAAAGAAAAAAAACCAAGGCTGAAATCAAATCATGGGCAAAGGAAAACTGGAATTGCTCCTATGTGTTGAAATTTCTTTTGCAGGGTTTTTTCGCTACAATTTTCCTAAACAAGGAGGAATGCAAGGTTAGAATCAAAAACATTGGAGGGAAGGTAGGAGAGGCATTTCTTTTTGTCCAAAAATGGTGCCCTAGTTTTGACCCGCTAAAGTGTGAACCGATGAAGGAACCTATTTGGATAAGGCTTTACAATTTGCCATTGGAATTTTAGGCAGATGATTATCTAAAGAAAATTGGTAACTCCTTTGGATCTCTCTTAGAAATTGATGAAGAGATAATAAAAAAAATTCATATTTATATGAAAGAATGAAGATTTTGGCCATCCAAAAAATCCCAAAGAATATAACCCTAGAAACCAAAGAAGGAATCTAGAACCAATTGGTAGAAATTGAGGAGAAGTTCTTTTTCCTAAATTGTAGGAGAAGGGATCATTCGACAAAATCTTGCCCTCTTGTTCAGGGTGTGGGTGGAAAAAGGACAACCCTCCAAACTAGAAAAGACTCAAGATTAGATCATTCCTACTATTGAGGTAGAGGTGGCAACCATAGAGAAGACAATGGAAGGTGGGATAACTAATGTGATGAGTCTATTCTCCAATTGAGTCCCCACCTATGATGGCCACAGAAGTTGAATCTGAACAAGGATCAGAGGGCTTGGAATGGGAGGGAGAAGAAAATATGAGAGAAGATGAATTCAAGACTGAGGAGATGAGGATCATCAATCAAGTGGCCTCAAGTAATTCAAAACCAAATCTGAAAGATGGGAAAAAAGAGGCATAAAAATAAACAAAAAGAGAAGAGAAGAGGAGGCATGCCACAAAAACCAATCATCAATCAACAATTTTTTTAGCACTAAGGGAGGAAGTCCCTCCCTTAAGGGACAATGGAGATAACCATGTGGAATGTTAGGGGATTAAATGCCCCTAACAATAGGTGCTTGGTGAAGAAGCACTAGTTCAAAGCTCTAAATGTGGATGTGATCATTTTACAAGAAACCAAGCTAAGCATGGAGGAGGCAAAAAAATTTCTCAGAAAGTTCAAAGACTAGAAGGGACATTTCATTGGATCGAATGGAGCATGCAGCAATATTAGGGTAATGTGGTGACCCAATAGAGTAAAATAAAGTACCCGTATGGATGTGATCAATTGGATGCCTATGGAAATCTCTTACACTATGTCCAAGCTTTCATTTGGCCTTGTCAATGTTTATGGGCCTGTCAGAACAGAGGACAAACTAAAGGTATGGACTGAGATAAAATTTTTCCTTGAAAATGCTAGTTTCAATTTGTATCTCATTGGGAGAGACTTTAATACAATCCTCTCCCAAGGGGAGAAGAGAGGAGGAATTTTTCATGTAAGCAGGCAACAAAAGGATCTTCAAGAGTTTGTAGGAGGTTTAAAATTAATTGATGTAATTCCCAAAAATGGAACATTCACATGGACTAATCGGAGGCAGGGGTTCACGAACATTGTGGAGCGGTTGGATAGATTTCTCTTTAGGACAAACTAGCTATATACAAAATATACCTTAACTTCCTTGGTCAATCCATAAACTGGATCAGATCATTATCCTGTCTCAATCACTATGGAAGTTGACAAGTCCCCAAATTGGTGCCCCTTCAAATTTGAATGAATGTGGCTCCAATGCGACTCCCTCCAGGGACTAATCAAGGAATGGTGGAAGAATGCTCAGGTTCAATGAGGAACCAAAATGTTCATGTTCACCAAAAAGCTGATTATTATAAAAACCAATTGAAAAAATAGAATAAGGAAGTTTTTAAGAAGGAAATGATAGAAGAGGAACAGGTGACTTTGCATAATCACATCATTGAACATGGAATGACTTGGACGAATATATATTGGAGAAAGATTTGATGAAGGAATATGAAGAAATACTTGCTTGAGAGGAGGTATATTAGAAATAACATTCTAGGGAGAATTGGCTTAAGGAGGGGTGATGCAGGAGCATCCAGTGGCATAAGGGTAATCTTGCATCACTCAAAAAAATGATTTTCTTCTCTATTTATTTCAAATTTGGGACTTTTGGATACCCATTTGCTTGAATAATGATTTAGAACCTTCATAGTTCTCAAAAGGGCTAAAGATACCAAGACTTACTATTTTTAGTAACTATATATCAGAGAAGCGGTTAAGCCCAAAAATTTTCTCAAAGATTCGAAATAGTCAAATAAAAGCATTCTTGGTAAATTTCAATCTAGGAGCATGCATAGATTTCAATATATTAAAGATTTCATCAATAGAAGTTTCAAACTCAAAATTGAGGGCCTTAGAAGCCCCATAAAGGGTTGAAAGTTGTGGATCTTATAGATTTGATGAAAGCATGGTTTAGAGCTCTTCACAAGCTTTCCAATGGTATATAATAATTGAAAATCCAATGGTCGGATCTAAAGTTATGGCTCCTAGAAGTTGCGTTATCTAGTTTTCTAATTTTAGAATTCAAAAATTCTTCTTGGGCAAGAACATGGACAATGGGGCTCATTTTGGCACTCATAGACGACATTGGGGAGAATGTGTATTTATAGCGTATCTTTTAGCTCTAGAAAGTAGTGGAGGTAAAGGGAGAAAATTGGCGAGTCATGAAAAGGATGGAAAATAGAAACCCTAGCAGATTAGAAGCTACAGAAAGCATAAGGTTCTAGAATACTGAGGAAGGAAGTTGTAATGTGTTGTAGCCTATTGGGAATTCATCTTATAATGTAATTTTGATCTATGTGATGTAATTTGTTTTCCAATTTAATGAAAGAACATTCCTATTTTCTGTAAGCAGTTTGTGTTGTGTGTTTTGAGATTTACCTCCCTCATCAAGTGGTATCAGAGGAAGGGTTCATGAGTGTGTAGATAGATCACCGATCATGAGGTAGTTTGCACCAAGACCTAAGGTTGTGGGTTTGCTATAGAGATCAAAATGCCTCCATGAAGAAAATGTGGTGGGAGAAATTCTTTGATAAAAGATGGTTTTCGAGTCCTATAGAGGCAGATTGATGCATTGCAAGAGCTACGAAAAAGGTTTGAGCCAAGAATAAGAGAAGAAAGTGAAGATGAACCTGAAGAAGAAGAGTTCTCTGAGGAAGAATAGAATGGTGCAAGAGATCTTGCGGAAGTTAGGTTGTTGAGGGTCATTTCAAAGATTGAAAAGAGGCCTAGGATTGAAGTTTCTACCTATTCTAGAGATCTGAATCTGGAAGAGCTTATTGATTGGATAAATGATATGGAGGAATATTTTGAATATGAAGATGTGGAGGATCCAGAACGGGTCAAGTTTGTAAAAACAAAGTTGAAGGGCCATGCTAGTATTTGGTGGAAGGAGGTCCAATTGGAGAGAAATAGAAGAGGAAAAGGAAAGATTACCAAATGGGATTAGATGGTGGATAAACTAAAGAAGCAGTTCATTCCTGTGGACTATAAGTTGGAGTTGTTGAAGAAGCTATAAGGATTGAAGCAAGGTAATAAGTCTGTTAAGGAGTATACATAACAGTTTAATAAGATTATATTCAGAACAAGCCATGTAGAGGCCAACAAGGAGAAGGTAGCCCATTACATTAATGGGTTGAGGCCAAGTATTCAAGAGGAACTGAGCCTAGTCAGAATGACCACCATAGAGGATGCATGCCAATTTTCCCTAAAGGTGGAAGAGAAGCTGAATAAAAGATTTGAAATCAAAAAAAGAGGAAGAGGTCAAGGTAGAAGGACTGGTGGAAGATCTTATGGAGGCTGAAACAAAGATCAAAAGAAAAGTGAAGGAGGTGGTATCAGTCGAAATTAGAGAGGAGATAATGCTTACCACCCTCGTGGCCAAAGTAGTGGTGAGAAAAAAGGAAAAGGAAGAAGTAGACCTGGGCAAGGACCTGGAAGAGGAGGTTTTAGAGGAAACTATTTCCAATGTGGAGAAGAAGGACATCGATCATACGAGTGTCTGCAACATCAAGGAAGGACAAATAGAATACCTAAGGGTAATGTATGAGTTGCACATGTAGATGAAGATGCATAGCCTAAGCATTTTGAAGATGTTGAAAGAGGAGAAACCCTAGTTTTCATAAGAACCTTGTTGAATGAGGAGAAAGAACTAGATCAGAGGAAGAGTTTATTCTACACAAGGTGCAAGTGTAAAGGTAAGTGTTGTGATATAATTATTGATAGCGGGACTACTGACAATCTTGTTTTAGAGGAGATGGTTAACAAGTTGAAGATGACAAGAAGAAGGCATCCACATCCATATCGGATTGCATGGTTGTAGAAGGACCATAGAGCTTTCATCAATGAGCAGTGTTTAGTCAAGTTCAAGATTGGAGACTACCATCATGAGGTGCTATGTGACATCATACTGATGGATGCATGTCATATGCTATTGGGAAGGTCGTGGTAGTATGATAGGTGTGCTGTCCATGATGGCCATACTAACACCTATTCCCTAACAGAGGATGGAGTTCATCATAAGATGAAACCCTCGAAGGAGGTGGAATAAAAGGTATGTAGTGTTGCCAAAATTTGCTTGGTAGATGGTAGGAAATTTTTGGATGGTATGAAGCACGATCATCATTGATTTGTGTTGATTCAGAAGATCAGCTAGGAGAAGTGTGAAGATGTACCAGCAGAAGTCATAGATCTATTGGAAGAATTTCAGGACATTATCTCTGATAATGTACCAGATGATTTACCATTAGTGAGGAAGATAAGTCACCATATGGATTTGATACTAGGAGCTAGTTTGCCAAATAAGGTTGCCCATAGAATGACTCCTGTAGAGAACGAAGAGCTAAACGGACAAGTTCATGAGCTATTAAGGAAAAGACTAATAAGAGAGAGCCTAAGTCCATGTGCAATACCTGTAGTACTAGCACCAAAGAAAGATGGGAAGTGGAGAATGTGTACAAACTCTCGAGCCATCAACAAAAAATACAATCAAGTGTATATTTCCATTGCCAAGGATGGATGATATTATGGATTGCTTGAGTGGAGCCAAGTACTTTATGAAGATTGATTTGAAGAGTGGATATCACTAGATCCAAATTAGAGAAGGAGATTAATGGAAGATAGCCTTCAAGACTAAGGAAGGCCTATACAAATGGTTAGTCATGCCATTTGGGCTAACCAATGCACCTAGTACATTTATGTGGCTCATGAATGAGGTAGTAAAAGAGTTTTTGGGTAGATTTGTCATTGTTTATTTAGATGATATTTTCATTTTTAGTAGACTTTAGAGGAGCACTTGATGCATGTTTGAAAGGTTTTTGAGAAGTTGAGGGAAGAAAAGTTGCTGATTAATCTAAAGAAATGTAGTTTTGTGAAGAAGGAGTTGGTGTACCTAGGATTTGTTATCTCAGTTGAGGGTCTTAAAATGGACCCAAATAAGGTGAGGGTTATCATTTAATAGCCTACTCCAAGGAGTTCTAAAGAGGTATGATCTTTTCATGGTTTGACAAGTTTTTATAGAAAATTTATCAAGAATTTCAGTAGCATTTGTCCATCCCTAACAGAGACAATGAGAGGGGATAGAAAAGAGTTTAAATGGACTACAGGAGTAGCCAAGAGTTTTGATACATTGAAGCAAAAAGTCACAGAGCAACATACTTTGGCATATTTCAACAAGGTATTTCAGGTAGATCGTGATGCTAGTGGTAGTGCTATAGGAGCTATTTTGAGTCAAGAAGGTAAGCCCATTGCCTATTTTAGTGAGAAGCTTAGTGATAGAGATCAAATGGATTAGCAGAAGGTCAAAAAGTAGGTTTACCAGCAACCACAAGTTGATTGGAAAGACAAGGATGCAATCGTAGTAGGGACAATTGTTTGTCCTCTAGAACCAACAAGAGTTGAAAGACAAACATATTATGCCACAGTAGCCATACCAAAAGCATTTGTTTAGACAGAGATGATGGTAAAATAGAATGGCAAATAAAGGATAGGTGTGAGTAGAGCCTACAATGCTAGGCGTGAGTCTTTGATCCCATGGCAACAGGTTACAGTCCAGCACTCATGGGGCAGAAATGAGACAGTAGCAGATACAGGTGGATCAAGTCAAAGAATTAACTCATGGGGCATGAGTTCTTTTCATGGTGGGGAGTATGGTGCATGAGCACCTAATCCATCGTGGCCTCCTTAAGGCATTTAATTGTTTTATGTTCTTTTAATGTTTTCAATAAGGTCCTAAGTTGACCATCCATGTAATAAGGTCTGTTTGACCAATGCATTTGCATTCTAGTTGTATTTAGGTTTATGTTGTAAGTCCCACAGGACACTTGGCAAATTTGCATTCATGAGGTTGTTAGACAGTTAGGAAATTGTTAGATCAGTTGGAGGTTGTTAGATCTCCCAGCCGCTTGGAGACAATTCTGTACTACTGAGGGTAAGAGATAAATACCCTAGGTCAGATCGATTGTGATTAGATAGTCAGTGGTAGAAATTAGTTGTACAATTGGAAAATAGAGCATCTGTGCATTCACATTTTTTGAAAGCATAAAAAACAAGATCCTGTTGTATTGTGCATCTTTCTGGCATTCGAATTCATCGTGCAATTGATTTTTTGTTCTGAGGTCGAGATAGATTTCTTAATCCATTCCATTGGTTGATTTCTTTGAAATTGGTGGAATGGCTGTGTACATATCGATTTGTGTTTTTGGTTTTGTTTTTTTGTTTGTTCATGTTCATGCTTGCAGGATCAGGTACGGAATGCATTGAGGGATCCTAGCATTTGTATGTGCTAGGTTTGATAGGGTGTAAGGGTCTGTAGGGTTGTTGAAGGAATAGATTTGTGCAATCGCTAAGTATAAAGCGGGTGAAATCGGTGAAATTCTGCTGTGTTTCATTAGACATACAATTTGTATGTATATCGCATTTGCATGTCGGATATACATTCCGTGTGTATATTGCAAGTGTTTGTTCTGTGTGTATGTTGCAAAGCATATCGGAAGCATTAAGGTGTTGTATGTCAAGTTTGTATGTAATAAACATACATTGTGAAAGTACAAGTATATCAGATACAAAGAAGTCAATGATCGGGTCAATGGTCAGGTCTGTATGAATGCTGGAGATCGCGTCTTTAGAATGCATATTTGAAATGCATGTGTGAATGTACATTGTTGATATACAATCTGTGAGTATATCGCTAAGGTATGTTGGGGTTCATTTCCTGTGTATCCCACAGTTGAATGGTTGTGAGTATCTCACAGATGCATATTGCGGTTGTATGTGATGAATGTACATTGCGAATGTACATCGGGTTGATACAAGGAAAGTCAACGGTTAACTTTAGTGAATGCATGTTTAGGTTGTATGTTTTGAATGTATATGAAGAATATACAGTGCACAGATGCAATTGAGTTAGATGCAGGAGGTGACCGGTAGCGAGGGTAGCAGAAACTGATGATCGCAAGTCAAGCAATGTATGCACAAGTGAGTGGCATAAAGGTGGAGCGGCAGATACTTTTGGGTCGCTGGCAGTAGCGGGTTGTGTTATGTATGTATAAGTTGGTTGTATCGGGTTGGCAGTTGTATGTTGCAGTTGCATGTTGCCATTGTATGTGGGAAACATACATTTTGTATGATACAAGTGGTGACTGGAATTAGTGGTAAGGAGAACTGGGAGTAGTAAGTCGACCCTTGCATGTGCAAGGGTATTCATCGGTGTAATAGTGAAGGTTTTTAGGTGTCGGGAAGATACAAAACAAAGCGAACGATAATGCATAGTCTTACCGATAGGAGAGAGAGGCAAGTATATACATCAGGGAATGCTTGTTCGATGAAGTATAGACATACAATGGAAAGTGTATGTTAGGGTTTCTGTGGATGCTCTGCATCACATAGTGGGGAATTAGCTAGACACTTTGGTTGAGATAAGACCATTTCTATTGTTAGTAAACATTATTATTGGCCACAGTGACAATAAGATGTGAGAAAATTTGTGCAGAGTTGCAGAATGTGTCAAATGGCAAAAAGAGTGAGTTAGAATACTGGGCTATATCATCCATTACCTATACTAGAGGGACCATGGGAGGATATCAACATGAACTTTGTTCTTTGTTTGTCGAGGACACAGAGAGGACATGATTCAATATTTGTGGTGGTTGATATATTTTCAAAGATGGCACATTTTATTCCGTGTTAGAAAACCAGTGATGTTGTTCACATTGCAAACTTCTTTTTCAGAGAGGTGGTTAGACTACATGGTCTACCAAGGAGTATAGTTTTAGAAAGAGATACCAAGTTTGTTGGGTATTTCAGGAGGACCTTATGGAGGAAGTTGAAGACTAAGTTGAAGTTTAGTTCTGCACATCATCTACAGACTAATAGATAGATAGAGGTAGTGAATCCAAGCTTGGGCAACCTTCTGAGATGCTTAGTAGGAGATAAGCCCAAGGGATGAGATTTGATTCTACCACAGGTAGAATTTGCTTACAACAATTCTATCAACAGGAGTATTGGTAAATCCCTATTCCAAATTGTATATGGAAGTAGTCCAAGAAATGCTTCTAAGATGAGAAAGATAAACATAGGAGAGAAGAGTAGTGTTGTGTCTGAAGACTTTGCAAAACACCTGAAGAGATTGCATGAAGAGGTATGACAACACATTAATAAAATGAATTCTCAATACAAGGCTAAGATAGATCAGAAGAAAAGGTTTAAGGAATTCAAGATTGGATAAGAGGTTATGGTTCACCCAAGAAAATAAATATTTCCTATTGGTACATATAATAAGTTGAAGATGAAATTTAGAATCCTGCAGAAGAAGCATGATTCAAGAAATGCATATGAGGTAGAGCTACCAAGTGGAATCAACATTTCCCCTATGTTCAACATTGCCAATTTAACAGAGTATCATGAAGGTGGCACAGAAGATGGACCAACAGAAGAACAATGGAATATCTCAACACATACTTTAGAGAAGGAGGAGATAGAAGAAATCCTAGATAGTCATTTGGGAAGAAGTACCAGGAAAAAGAAATATGAACAATATTTGGTTAAATGGAGAGGAAGGCCTATTGAAGATTCTTCTTGGTTGTCTAAGACAGATGTTGACCACTTGGGTTTTTCTCAAACACCTGAGATGTGACAAGTTCACTCCTCAAACTACCCTAGGTGTCTAATGTAAGAGCATCCACTAGTGGTGTAAGGGCAATCTTGCATCACCCCAAAAAAGAAATGATTTTCTTCTCTATTTCTTTCAAATTTGGGATTTTTAGATACCCATTTGCTTGAATAATGATTCAAAACCTTCAAAGTTCTCAAAAGGGCTAAAGATACCAGGAATTACTATTTTTAGTAACCCTATATTAGAGAAGCAGTTGAGCCCTAAATTTTTCTCAAAGCTTCAAAATAGTCAAATAAGAATTCTTGGTAAATTTTAGCCTAGGAGCACACACAAATTTCAAGATATTAAAGATTTCATCCAAAGAAGTTTCAAACTCAAAATTGAGGACCTTAGAAGCCTTAGAAAGGGCTAAAAGTTGTAGTTCTTATAGATTTGACAAAAGCATGGTGTGGATCTCTTCGTAAGCTTTCCAACGATATATAATAATTGAAAATCCAACGGTCAGATCTAAAGTTATGGCTCTTGAAAGTTATGCTATCTAGTTTTACAATTTTAAAATTCAAAAATTCTTCTTGGGTGGGAACAAGGATAGTGGGGCTCATTTTGGCACTCAAAGCCAGCATTGGGAAGAATGTGTATTTACAGCCTATCTTTTACCTCCGAAAAGTAGTGGAGGTAAAGGGAGAAAAGTGGTGAGTCATGAAAAGGAGGGAAAATAGAAACCCTAGCAGATTGGAAGCTATAAAAAGTATAAGGTTCTAGAACACCGAGGAAGGAAACTATAATATGTAATTGCATCTTGTTGGGAATTCATCTTATAATGTAATTTTGATCTATGTGATGTAATTTGTTTTCTAGTTTAATGAAAGAACATTCCTATTTTCTATGAGTAGTTTGTGTTGTGTGTTTTGAGATTTACCTCCCTCATCAAAGGGGGTCTCAACACAAAATTCTTTCACAATTCAATAAAATGCAAAAGAATGTAAACTAGGATTAGCTCTTTAAGGAAGGAGGATGGAACTATTATTGAAGACAAAAAAGAAATTATGGAGGAGGCTTTGTGATTCTTTCAAAACCTTTTAGAAAATATTGAAGCTTCCAACATTTTGGATCAGGATTATTTCCTCAACTTGATACCAAAAATAATCAGTGACGAAGACAACCAAATGCTTATGGCCCCCATTACCAAAGATGAAGTAAAAAGTGTTGTCTTCCAAATGCATCCTGATAAATTTCTTGGGCCAAATGGATTTCTTGCAATCTTTTATTAGAAATTTTGGCACATATTGAAAGATGATGTTTGGAGTTTGGTAGAGGATTTGAGGAAATCAAGATGCGTTTTCAAAGATATCAATGCAATGTTGATTTCTCTGATACCCAAAAGGATCAACCCGGATTTGCTTTTTGACTTCAGACTAATCTCCCTTTGTAATACCATATAGAAAATAATTGCAAAAGTCATGGAAAACTACCTCAAACCCCTGCTACCACTCATCATTTTAGAACATAGTGGATTTACACTTGATCAAACCATCAAGGATGGGATCATTGTGGCCCATGAGGCTATCTACTTAATCATAACCATTAACCAAAGCTATATGGTTCTGAAACTAGATGTTAGTAAGGCATATGATAGGGTCAATTAGAGATTCACCACGAGCATTTTGAAAGCTTTCAGTTTTAACAATGAATGGATTGATTGGATCTTTAGTTGTGTCTCCTCAGTGAGGTATTCAATTTTGATAAATGGCAGCCTGATTAGTTTTTTCACCCCCACATAAGGCCTTCAACAAGGTGACCCACTGTCAACCTTCATCTTCATAACAATGGTGGAAGTGATTGGAAGGGCAATTAGAAGACTATCTAATACTGGACTATAGAAAGGAACTCATGTGGCAGACAATTTTCCTTAGATCACACATCAACAATTTGCTAATGACACAATATTATATAGAGTTTTGGAGATCATGAAGGCAAGAGTAATTAAGGAATTGGTAGCCAAGTTTGTTCAAGCATCAAGTCAGGAAATCAATAAGCATATATCTAGTATTTTTTTTTTAAATACCAAGAAAAGTATGAGTCATAGAATCCTTCCTTTATTAGAATTCCATCCTACATAATTGCTAGGGAAATATTTGGGCATGCCACTCTTTAAGGGGGTGGTTAGAACCAACATTTGGGAAGAAACAATACAAAAATGTAGAATAAAATCTACCTCTTAGAAGGGAAAATGGCTTACTCTAGCAGGGAAGATCACAATGATAAAGGTGGTTCTTTCAGCCATTCCAATCTATCTTTTATAAAGCATGTAGATCACAAATAAGGTGAACAACAAAATTGAAGGAATCTTAAAAAAAATTCTTTGGAAAGGATCAAACGAAGTAAGAAGGATCCCTCTGGTGGGTTGGAATACAGTATGTAGGGAGACAAATGAGGGTGGTGGAGGGATTAGAAGAGTTAACAAGTAGAACTTTTCTCTTGGGGCAAAGCTGATATGGAGGATGTATGAAAACCCTAGTAATCGTTGGTTCCAAATACTATAGAAGAAATACTTAGACTCAAATGAGCGGAAAAGAATCATTACAAATCCAAACCCACCAAGAGGCTCCCATCTATGGAATTTCATGCTCAATTGCAGACACCTAATTTTAGACCATGTCACATGGAAAATTCATAATGGTGGTTCTTTCCTATTTTGGCTCAACTCCTAGAATGGCTATCCTTCATTAAACAATGATGCAAGAATTTATAATAGTATGAGGGTTCTTTCAGAGCTTTGGGGGATTTGAGTCAAAGACTACTTTTGCTTCAACAAGGGAACAAAAGGCATAGTTTGGAAATCATTGGACAATGTGGATATACCAGAAGAACAAAAAGACTTATTAAGATAGGAATTGGCACAAAGGAAAATATTCCCAAATTCAAGTAATGACACAATTATATGGATTGAAGTAGTCTCTGGGAAGTTCTCGGTCAAAATGGGCTATAAACTTCAAAACATAATAGCATAGGGGTAAAGTTAGCCAATGGAGTTATACTGGAGCCCATGGTGCCTACACAAAACAAGAGCATTCACCTAGACTGCCATACACAAAAGGATTCTTACAAATGACAGGTTGAAGAAAATTGGTATTTGTGGTCCGTCTAGATGTACACTATGAAAAAATGCAGAGGAAGACATGGATCATCTCATGTGTATCTTGCCCTTTTGCATACAACATTTGGTGTTGGTTCTTTGAAATTTGTGGCTGGAAGGGTACTCTTCCAAATGACCTACTCTCTTTATTCTTGAGCTGGCTGAAATTGAGAAACTCCCTTTGGGAAGGAGTATGGATCACAAGCCCTTCAATGATTCTATGGTACGTTTGGCAAGAGAAGAACTCTAGAATATTTCATGAGAAGGAGTCAATAGTAGAAGAAGTGAAGAAAAATGTTGAGGTAGGGATTCGTGAGATTGTATGGCCAGAGTTTAGATATCGTAGAGAAATCTGAAACCATTCATGTGATGGGATGACGAAATAATGAAAAAGTGGAATCTATTGAAGGTATCTGTAGAGTACTCAACAAACGATACACATACCTCAAAGAAGAGTAGAAAAGAATTGGTGAAGTGGTTTCCCCATCCCTCTGTCTGTTTAAAACTAAAATTTGATGATGTTGTAAAAGGTAATCTCAGGAAATCAGGTGCAAGATGCATGATAAGAGATGAGAAGGGAGAAATTGTGTGGGCTATCATGAAGAAGCTTCCTAACAGAACTAATAACAAGGTAGAATTTCAAGCTTTGTTGGCAAGGCTAACCCTCTACAAAGTTAAAGGTTTAAATGACATAGAAATTGAAGGAGACTCTTAAATTTACATCAATGCCATCAGAACAAGAAGGATTCAGAATTGGGAACTTAGCAATTTTGCCTCTACAATCTGGGCAACTGTTGATAACCTGCAAATTGCATCAACAAAGCATTCCTATAGAGAAGCAAATCAGCTAGCAGATCCATTGGCAAATAAAGCATGCCTTCAATAGGAATAGGAAATCATATCCAATGATATCACTATATGGGACATAATTCGTTTTTGATATACTCATTTACAAACTCTTATAGAGAGCCCCTAGATTGTGGTTTCTTTTCATTTTTAATATATATGTTCTCATATGGGTAGCAAGCTTATCTTATATTTATATATATACTTGTATTATGATTTGATTAGTTAAGAACCTTTAATGGTATGTTTTATGTCATGCTCTTGCAAGCAACATATTAACATTATAATTAAAAGAACTTATATATTTGTTCTTGATAGTGTATATATATGTGTGTATGTTGTAATACATAAATATTATTGTGTGTGAATTGAAATATATATATATATATATATATATATATATATATATATATATATATATATATCTACAACATAAATAAGGATATACAAAAAGTACTGCTAACAATGGACAATATAGGATCTCACATCGACTTCAAGTAGTCAAGGTCAAAATGACCAAAGAAGATTAAGGTGTCTCAACCTTTGCAAATTCCTAATGTTGTATTTATTTATCCCATGTTGATTTGGCATAGTTAGCACCTTGTGTATATGTAGGAGGATAAATTTTGGTGACTTTGGTAGCTGCGGTTCCCCCCTTGAATAATTAATGGGAGTTTGGGGGTAGCGCCCCCAAGACAGGATCAAGGGGCGTAGCCCCTTGCGGGGTCCAAGGGTAGCGCATTGCATTTATGGAAAACAAAACCGTGTTTAGTTTTACTCGAGTTCTCATAAGTCTTCTGGTGTGTTGGACCTCATTCATTCTGATGTGTTTGGTCCTGTTAATGTTCCTTCGTTATCAAAATTTGTATACTTTGTATCTTTTATAGATGATTACAGTAGAAGGACATGGATTTATTTTCTCAGAAGAAAATCTGAAGTCTATAGCAAGTTTAAGGAGTTTAAGGCCTTTGCTGAACATCAGACTAGTAAAAAGATTAAATGTTTGAGAACTGACAACGGTGGTGAGTTCTGTTCTACAGAATTCGATAAGTATTGCAAGGAACTTGGGATTGAAAGACATAAGACAACTCCATACACACCACAGCAAAATGGAGTTGCAGAGAGGATGAACAGGACACTGATGGAGAAGGCTAGGAGTATGCTTAGTGGAGCTGGTCTAGAACAAAAGTTTTGGGCTGAAGCTGTTGCCACTGCTTGCTATCTGGTAAACAGATCTCCTACATCAGCTCTTGTTGGAAAGACACCCATGGAGGTGTGGTCTGGTAGAAAGCCTTCAGTAAGGAATCTTTGTGTTTTTGGTTGTGAGGCATATGCACATGTGCCTAAGGAGAAGTAGTCAAAGTTGGAGAACAAAGCTGTTAAGTGTATCTTCATCGGCTATTCTGTTGGTGTGAAAGGATACAAGCTTTGGGACCCCATGGCTGAAAAAGTGTTGTATAGCAGAAGCGTCATCTTTAGAGAGCTTACACCTTCTTCCACTATTTTGCAGCGAGAAGAAAAAGAAAAGAAAGAGGATGTTGTTTAGTTTCCTCTCACCCATGAGAAGACTAAACAAAAAAACAATGTTGGACCTGATGATGAGGAGAGCTCTAGCAGCTCTGAAAGCTCAAAAGAAGAAGCTGAACCTCAACCTTAGCTCTTGAGGGGGTCTACACGGATAAGGAAGCAACTTGAAAGGTTTGGTTTTACATTGCTTGATTCTAGTTGTGCTTATGCTTTAATCACTAACAGTGATGAACCTAGAACTGTATCAGAGGCTTTGGATATGAAGGATGTAGGTTCCTGGAAGGAGGCCATGGAGGAAGAAATGGCTTCTTTGGAAAAGAATCAAACTTGGGACTTGGTGCCTTTGCCTCCTGGACGGAAACCCATTGGATGCAAATGGGTGTTCAAGAAAAAGATTCATGCATATGGTAGTATTGAGAAGTATAAGGCCAGATTGGATGCGAAGGGGTATTCACAAGTGGAGGGTATAGATTATGGTGAGATCTTCTCTCCCGTTACAAAGATGACATCCATTCGATTCCTGTTGTCACTCGCAGCAGCTTATGACTTGGAGGTAGAACAGATGGATGTGAAGACAGCTTTCCTTCATGGTGACTTGGAGGAAGAGATCTACATGTCACAACCAGAGCATTACATGGTGAAAGGTAAAGAAAATTTGGTTTGCAAACTTAAGAAGTCTTTGTATGGTTTGAAGCAATCCCCTAGGAGATGGTACTTGAAGTTTGATGCCTTTGTGTTGTCAATTGGTTTTGTGAGATCAAAATCGGATCACTGTGTGTATTATAAATTTGATGGTGATCGTATTCTCATTGTTGCACTATATGTTGATGATATGTTGCTCATTGGGAAGGGTAAAAATATGATTTTTGATTTTAAATCTCAGTTGTCAGCTCAGTTTGAAATGAAAGATTTAGGGGCAGCTAGGTACATTCTAGGAATGGAAATTAGAAGAGACAGAACCAACAAAAAACTTTCGTTAAGCCAGGGTAAGTATATGAAGTCCGTGTTGGACAGATTTAGCATGGCAGATTGTAGACCATTGTGTGTTCCCGTTTCTTTGGGGACAAAGTTGTCTATTGAGGATTTTCCAAAATCTCCTATTGAGGTGGAGGACATGAGCAGAGTACCTTATGCTAGTGTTGTTGGCAGTTTGATGTATGCTATGGTCTGTACAAGAGCAGACATTGCCCAAGCAATGGGAGTCCTTAGTCGATTTATGGCTAATCCTGAACGGATTCATTGGGATATAGTTAAGCGAGTGTTCAGATATTTGAGGGGTACTTCTGAGTAATCCATTTTCTATCATGGTAATGTTTCAAGACCTCCGCATTTTGTTGATATTCATGGATTTGTGGATTCAGATTGGGTAGGTGACATTGACAGCAGGAGATCCACCAGTGCTTATATTTTTACACTGTTTGGTGGTGCTATTAGTTGGATGAGTAAGCGACAACCTATTGTTGCTTTGTCCATGACAAAAGCTAAGTATATGGCAGTAACTCATGCTTGTAAGGAAGCCATTTGGCTTAAGAGATTGTGTTCAGATATTAATGTTGATGCAGGATAGATCACGATCAGTTGTGACAGTCAAAGTGCAATTTGCCTTGCAAAGAATCCAACTTTCCATGCTAGAACAAAGCACATTGATGTTCAGTTTCACTTTGTGCGAGACATGGTTGAGGATGGAAAGGTAAATTTGGAGAAGGTAGATACTTTAAAGAATGTTGTAGATGCATTGACGAAACCAGTGGGCACAGAGAAGTTCAGATGGTGTTCGGAGTCTATGGGCCTCTTGGCCCCTAGCAATTAAATCTTGTCATTACTTTTGGCCGTTGCAAGGTGTGCGACAAGTGGGAGAATGTTGGGAATTAAGGCGTCTCAACCTTTGCAAATTCCTAATGTTGTATTTATTTATCCCATGTTGATTTGGCATAGTCAGCACCTTGTGTATATGTAGGAGGATAAACTTTGGTGACTTTGGTAGCCGCGGTTTCCCCCTTGAATAATTAACGGGGATTTGGGGGTAGCGCCCCCAAGACGGGGTCAAGGGGCATAGCCCCTTGTGGGGTCCAGGAGCAGCTCCCCTGGCGTGCTCCCTGTCATGGTATAAGGCAGGGTCAAGGGACAACACTGTCGTGGGGGCTCGGGGGCAACGCCCCCGAAACCTCAAACCATTTTTAATTAATGACAAGTGTCAGTGAGTATCTTTGCATGAGAGAAAGGCATCTTTGGGCGGTCAAGGGAGGTTATGACATGTAAGAGGAATATGATATTTTTAGTCATTGTATGACATATTCTCTTATAGCTGTAAGGTGCATAAGAGCATTTGTCGTAACCTATCTTGGGACCAAGTGCCCACTTCAGGATGGGATGTTGGACAAGTGTCCTTAGGCGTGGGTTTTGGGGCATGAGTCCAAGATGGACGCCCATCTCTAGAAGGTTCCATATTTGCCTTGTAAACTCTATATAAACAAGTGCTTGGATGGGAGATAGATAACTTTTGTACGAGTACTGTTATGCTGCCAGAATATCTCCAGATTCGACATTCAAAGACTCTTGAAAGAGCATTGGCTCTGAAACTATATTGTAATCTGTTATTGTTTACTATAATACATTTGAACTCTGTTTTGGAGTGTGGGGTTTTTCACCTGTAAGGGTTTTCCCCACGTATATCTTGTCTCTCTTCTTTTGTCTTCTTTCTGGTTCTTGTGTTTTATTGCAATATCTCATGTTAATGGTTTATCATTGCTATAATAGTTAGGATTAAGTTGAATTTGCATAGCCCTCTCCTCAATAGATTAGTGTAGGAAGTGTTTTTCGCACACCTAGCTTCCTTTCAGTTGGTATCAGAGCTTGATCACCTTTGGTCCTAGTTGTTGGGTAGGGGTTTTTTGAGCTAATCTTAGGTTGAGTGGGAGTCTGTGCAGAGCATTATGTATCTTATTATAGCAAGGAGATGGCAACCACATCAGGAAGGTTTGAAGTAGAGAAGTTCAACGGTAGTAATTTCGAGCTGTGGAAGCTCAAGATGGAAGACTTGTTAGTTGACCAAGATCTTTGGGAAAGTGTGAACAGAACTAAAGCAGCTGCAATGTCACAAGATGACTGGGATCAAAAGGATTAGAAGGCTAAGGGTCTCATAAGACTTAGTCTTGCTGATTCTGTGTTGTTAAATGTCTATGAGGAGGCTACTTCAAAACTCCTTTGGAAGAAGTTGGGGGATGTGTATCAAGCTAAATCCCTTGTCAATAAACTTTTCCTGAGAGAGAAGTATTCTCTTCGAATGGAGGATCTGTGGCTGAACATATGAATGCCTTTAACATGTTAGTTGCACAATTGACATCTATTAGTGTAAAGATGGAGGAGGAGGATCAGTGTATGACCCTACTTTGTTCTCTACCGGACTCATGGGATCATCTTGTCATGACAATTGGAAGCACCACATCCACATTCAATATGGAAGAGGTGGTTTCTTTGTTGTTATCTAAAGAGATGCGGAGAAAGTCTTCTGAGGTAGCCAAAGAAGCCCTTGCAGTTTGTGTAAGACCCAAGGAGAAAGGGAAAAAGAAGGACAAAAAAGCTGAGAAGGGTAGATCCAAATCTTGTGGGAGATCCAAATCTCCTAGAAAGTCCAAGGCTCTTTATTGGAACTGTGGCAAGAGCGGGCATTTCCGAAAGGAATGCAAAGAGGAGAAGAAGAAAAAGAAGAAAGCTCCTGATTCAGATTCTAACAAATCACAAGATGACGGTGATGCCTTCATCGTAGCCCTGGCAACCCATGCATCTGATGATGTGTGGCTAATCGAATCTGGTGCATCATTCCACATGACCTCGCATTGAGACTGGTTCACAAAGTATGAGGAGTTCGATAGTGGAAAGGTGTATCTGGGTGATGATTCTCATCTAAAGATCGTTGGTCGTCGAAGAGTCTCTATCTGATTCCCTGATGGTCAAGTGAAGGGGATCTCTAGGGTTATGCACATCCCAGGCTTAGCACAGAACCTACTTTCTATAAGTAGTTTGAATGATGCAGGTGTGCAGGTTGTTTTTTCGAAAGAAGGATGCAAGATGACCAGAGGATCTATGGTGCTTGCTAAGGGTACTTAGAGAGGTACTCTGTTTCAGCTGGAAGCATGCATTGCACAATGCAATAGTTCTTCTGACTTAAGGAAGAGGGCAGCAATCACTTCATCCCCACCATTTGAACGTGTAGTGAAGAAATCTGTTGTTTCTAATCTTGATGGTTGAAATCATGCATTGGAAGTTAAACTTCCTGTAGAAAAGACAATGTTATGGCATAAGAGATTTGGCCACATTGGTGAGAAGGGTCTGCGTACCCTGAAAAACAACAACGTCATTGAGGGGTTAGATGATTGTAATCTTGAGTTTGACTTTTGCGAACATTGCATTTATGGAAAATAAAACCGTGTTTAGTTTTACTCAAGTTCTCATAAGTCTTCTGGTGTGTTGGACCTCATTTATTCTAATGTGTTTGGTCTTGTTAATGTTCCTTCGTTATCAAAATCTATATACTTTGTATCCATTAGAGATGATTACAGTAGAAGGACATGGATTTATTTTCTCAGAAGCAAATTTGAAGTCTATAGCAAGTTTAAGGAGTTTAAGGCCTTTGCTGAAAATCAGACTGGTAAAAAGATTAAATGTTTGAGAACTGACAATGGTGGTGAGTTCTGTTCTACAGAATTCAATAAGTATTGCAAGGAACTTGGGATTGAAAGACATAAGACAACTCCATACACACCGCAGCAAAATGGAGTTGCAGAGAGGATGAATAGGACACTGATGGAGAAGGCGAGGAGTATGCTTAGTGGAGCTGGTCTAGAACAAAAGTTTTAGGTTGACGCTGTTGCCACTGCTTGCTATCTGGTAAACAGATCTCCTACATCAGCTCTTGTTGGAAAGACACCCATGGAGGTGTGGTCTGGTAGAAAGCCTTCAGTAAGGCATCTTCGTGTTTTTGGTTGTGAGGCATATGCACATGTGCCTAAGGAGAAGCAGTCAGAGTTGGAGAACAAAGCTGTTAAGTGTATCTTCATCGGCTATTCTGTTGGTGTGAAAGGATACAAGCTTTGGGACCCCGTGGCTGAAAAAGTGTTGTATAGTAGAAGCGTCATCTTCAGAGGGCTTACACCTTCTTCCACTATTTTGCAGTGAGAAGAAAAAGAAAAGAAAGAGGATGTTGTTCAATTTCCTCTCGCCCTTGAGAAGACTGAATAGAAAGACAATGTTGGACCTAACGATGAGGAGAGCTCTAGTAGCTATGAAAGCTTAGAAGAAGTTGAACCTCAACCTTAGCTCTTGAGGAGGTCTACACAGATAAGGAAGCAACCTGAAAGGTTTGGTTTTACATTGCTTGATTCTAGTTGTGCTTATGCTTTAATCACTAACAGTGATGAACCTAGAACTGTATCAGAGGCTTTGGATATGAAGGATGCAGGTTCCTGGAAGGAGGCCATAGAGGAAGAAATGGCTTCTTTGGAAAATAATCAAACTTGGGACTTGGTGCCTTTGCCTCCTGGATGGAAACCTGTTGGATGCAAATGGGTTATCAAGAAAAAGATTGGAGCAGATGGCAGTATTGAGAAGTATAAGGCCAGATTGGTTGGGAATGGGTATTCACAAGTGGAGGGTATAGATTATGGTGAGCTCTTCTCTGCTGTTGCAAAGCTAACATCCATTCGATTCCTCTTGTCACTCGCAACAGCTTATGACTTGGAGGTAGAACAGATGGATGTGAAGACAACTTTCCTTCATGGTGACTTGGAGGAAGAGATCTACATGTCATAGCTAGAGCATTACATGGTGAAAGGTAAAGAAAATTTGGTTTGCAAACTTAAGAGGTCTTTGTATGGTTTCAAGCAATCCCCTAGGAGATGGTACTTGAAGTTTGATGCCTTTGTGTTGTCAATTGGTTTTGTGAGATCAAAATCGGATCACTGTGTGTATTATAAATTTGATGGTGATCGTATTCTCATTGTTGCACTATATGTTGATGATATGTTGCTCATTGGGAAGGGTAAAAATATGATTTTTGATTTTAAATCTCAGTTGTCAGCTCAATTTGAAATGAAAGATTTAGGGGCAGCCAGGTACATTCTAGGAATGGAAATCAGAAGAGACAGAACCAACAGAAAACTTTGGTTAAGCCAGAGGAAGTATGTGAAGTCTATGTTGGACAGATTCAGCATGGCAGATTGTAGACCATTGTGTGTTCCTGTTTCTTTGGAGATAAAGTTGTCTGTTGAGGATTGTCCAAAATCTCTTAGTGAGGTGGAGGACATGAGCAGAGTACCTTATGCTAGTGCTGTTGGTAGTTTGATGTATGCTATGGTCTGTACAAGACCAGACATTGCCCAAGCAGTGGTAGTCCTTAGTCAATTTATGGCTAATCCTAGACAGATTCATTGGGATGTAGTTAAGCGAGTGTTTAGATATTTGAGGGGTACTTCCAAGTATTCCATTTGCTATCATGGTAATGTTTTAGGACCTCTGCATTCTGTTGATATTCGTGGATTTGTTGATTCAGATTGGGCAGGTGACTTAATAGCAGGAGATCCACTAGTACTTATGTTTTTACAATGTTTGGTGGTGCTATTAGTTGGATGAGTAAGCGACAACCTGTTGTTGCTTTGTCCATGATAGAAGCTGAGTAAATGGCATCAACTCATGCTTGTAAGGAAGCCATTCAGCTTAAGAGATTGTGTTCAGATATTGGTGTTGATGCAGGACATATCACGATCAGTTGTGACAGTCAGAGTGCAATTTGCCTTGCAAAGAATCCAACTTTCCATGCTAGAACAAAGCACATTGATGTTCAGTTTCACTTTGTGTGAGACATGGTTGAGGATGGTAAGGTAAATTTGGAGAAGGTAGATACTTTGAAGAATGTTGTAGATGCATTGAGGAAACCAGTGGGCACATAGAAGTTCAGATGGTGTTCGGAGTCTATGGGCCTCTTGGCCCCTAGCAGTTAAATCTTGTCATTGCTTTTGGCCCTTGCAAGGTGTTTGACAAGTGGGAGAATGTTGGGAATTAAGGTGTCTCAACCTTTACAAATTCCTAATGTTGTATTTATTTATCCCATGTTGATTTGGCATAGTCAGCACCTTGTGTATATGCAAGAGGATAAATTTTGGTGACTTTGGCAGCTATGGTTTCCCCCTTGAATAATTAATAAGACGGGATCAAGGGACATAGTCCCTATCGAGGTCTAGGGGCAGCGCCCCTGGCACGCTCCCTGTCGCGGTACAGGGCGAGGTCAAGGGGCAGCACCCTCGTGGGGACTCGGGGGCAATGCCCACGAAACCTCAAACCATTTTTAATTAATGACAAGTGTCGGTGAGTATCTTTGCACGAGAGAAAGGCATCTTTCGGTGGTCAAGGGAGGTTATGACATGTAAGAGGAATATGATATTTTTATTCAGTGTATGACAGATTCTCTTATAGTTGTAAGGTGTGTAAGAGCATCTGTCGTAACCTATCTTGGGACCAGGTGCCCACTTCAGGATGGGATGTTGGACAAGTGTCCTTAGGCATGGGTTTTGGGGCATGAGTCCAAGATGGATGCCCATCTCTAGAACGTTCCATAATTGCCTTGTAAACTCTATATAAATAGGTGCTTGGATGGGAGATAGATAACTTTTGTATGAGTACTGTTATGCTGCCAGAATATCTCCAGATTTGACATTCAAAGACTCCTGAAAGAGCATTGGCTCTGAAACTGTATTGTAATCTGTTATTATTTACTATAATACATTTGAGCTGTGTTTTGGAGTGTGGAGTTTTTCACCCGTAAGGGTTTTCCCCACGTATATCTTGTCTCTCTTCTTTTGTCTTCTTTCTGGTTCTTGTGTTTTATTGCAATATCTCATGTTAATGGTTTATCATTGCTGTAATAGTTAGGATTAAGTTGAATTTGCATAGCCCTCTCCTCAATAGATTAGTGTAGGAAGCGTTTTCCACACACTTAGCTTCCTTTTAGTTGGTATCAGAGCTTGATCACCTTTGGTCCTAGTTGTTGGGTAGGGGTTTTTTGAGCTAATCTTAGGTTGAGTGGGAGTCTGTGTAGAGAATTCTGTATCTTATTGCAGCAAGGATATGGCAACCACATCAGGAAGGTTTGAAGTAAAGAAGTTCAATGGTAGTAATTTTGAGCTGTGGAAGCTCAAGATGGAAGACTTGTTAGTTTACTAAGACCTTTGGGAAAGTGTGAACGGAACTAAACCAGCTTCAATGTCACAAGATGACTAGGATCAAAAGGATCGGAAGGCTAAGGGTCTCATAAGACTTTGTCTTGCCGATTCTGTGTTGTTAAATGTCCATGAGGGGGCTACTACAAAACTCCTTTGGAAGAAGTTGGGGGATGTGTATCAAGCTAAATCCCTTGTCAATAAACTTTTCCTGAGAAAGAAGTTGTATTCTCTTCGAATGGAGGATGGAGGATCCGTGGCTGAACATATGAATGCCTTTAACATGCTGGTTGCACAATTGACATCTATTGGTGTAAAGATGGAGGAGGAGGATCAGTGTATGACCCTGCTTTGTTCTCTGCCGGACTCATGGGATCATCTTGTCATGGCAATCGGAAGCACCACATCCACATTCAAAATGGAAGAGGTGGTTTCTTCACTGTTATCTGAAGAGATGTGGAGAAAGTCTTCTGAGGCAGCTAAAGAAGCCCTTGCAGTTCGTGGAAGACCTAAGGAGAAAGGGAAAAAGAAGGACAAGAAAGCTAAGAAGGGTAGATCCAAATCCCATGGGAGATCCAAATCTCCTCAAAAGTCCAAGGCTCTTTGTTGGAACTGCGGCAAGAGTGGGCATTTTCGAAAGGAATGCAAAGAGGAGAAGAAGAAAAAGAAGAAAGCTCCTGATTCAGATTCTGACAAATGACAAGATGACAGTGATGCCTTCATCGCAGCCCTGGCAACCCATGCATCTGATGATGTGTGGCTAATCGACTCTAGTGCATCATTCCACATGACCTCGCATCGAGACTGGTTCACTAAGTATGAGGAGTTCGATGGTGGAAAGGTGTATCTGGGTGATGATTCTCATCTAAAGATCGTTGGTCGTCGAAGAGTCTCTATCTGATTCCCTGATGGTCGAGTGAAGGGGATCTCTGGGGTTATGCACATCCCAAGCTTAGCACGGAACCTACTTTTTGTAAGTAGTTTGAATGATGCAGGTGTGCAGGTTGTCTTTTTGAAAGAAGGATGCAAGATGACCAGAGGATCTATGGTGCTTGCTAAGGGTACTCAGAGAGGTACTCTGTTTCAGCTAGAAGCATGCATTGCACAATGCAATAGTTCTTCTAACTCAAGGAAGAGGGCATCAGTCACTTCATCCCCACCATCTGAATGAGCAGTGAAGAAATCTATTGTTTCTAATCTTGATGGTTGTAATCGTGCATTGGAAGTTAATCTTCCTGTAGAAAAGACAATGTTATGCATAAGAGATTTGACCACATTGGTGAGAAGGGTTTGCATACCCTAAAAAATAAGAACCTCGCTGAGGGGTTAGATGATTGTAATCTTGAGTTTGACTTTTGCGAATATTGCATTTATGGAAAACAAAACCGTGTTCAGTTTTACTCGAGTTCTCATAAGTCTTCTGGTGTGTTGGACCTCATTCATTCTGATGTGTTTGGTCTTGTTAATGTTCCTTCGTTATCAAAATATGTATATTTTGTATCTTTTATAGATGATTACAGTAGAAGGACATGGATTTATTTTCTCAGAAGCAAATCAGAAGTCTATAGCAAGTTTAAGGAGTTTAAGGCCTTTGCTAAAAATCAGACTGGTAAAAATATTAAATGTTTGAGAACTAACAACGATGGTGAGTTCTGTTCTATAGAATTCGATAAGTATTGCAAGGAACTTGGGATTGAAAGACAAAAGACAACTCCATACACACCGCCTCAAAATGGAGTTGTAGAGAGGATGAATAGGACACTGATGGAGAAGGCTAGGAGTATGCTTAGTGAAGCTGGTCTAAAACAAAAGTTTTGGGCTAACGCTATTGCCACTGCTTGCTACCTGGTAAATAGATCTCCTACATCAGCTCTTGTTGGAAAGACACCCATGGAGGTGTGGTCTGGTAGAAAGCCTTTAGTAAGGCATCTTCATGTTTTTGGTTGTGAAGCATATGCACATGTGCCTAAGGAGAAGCGGTCAAAGTTGGAGAACAAAGCTGTTAAGTGTATCTTCATCATCTATTTTGTTGGTGTGAAAGGATACAAGCTTTGGGACCCCGTGGCTGAAAAAGTGTTGTATAGTAGAAGTGTCATCTTTAGAGAGCTTACACCTTCCACTATTCTGCAGCTAGAAGAAAAAGAAAAGAAAGAGGATGTTGTTTAGTTTCTTCTCACCCCTGAGAAGACTGAACAGAAAGATAATGTTGGACCTAATGATGAGGAGAGCTCTAGCAGCTCTGAAAGCTTAGAAGAAGAAGCTAAACCTCAACCTTAGCTCTTGACGAGGTCTACAAGGATAAGGAAGCAACCTGAAAGGTTTGGTTTTACATTGCTTGATTCTAGTTGTGCTTATGCTTTAATCACTAACAGTGATGAACCTAGAACTGTATCAGAGGCTTTGGATATGAAGGATGCAGGTTCCTGGAAGGAGGCCATGGAGGAAGAAATGGCTTCTTTGGAAAAGAATCAAACTTGGGACTCGGTGCCTTTTCCTCCTGGATAGAAACCCGTTAGATGCAAATGGGTGTTCAAGAAAAAGATTGGTATAGATGGCAATATTGAGAAGTATAAGGCTAGATTGGTTGTGAAGGGGTATTCACAAGTGGAGGGTATAGATTATGGTGAGATCTTCTCTCCCATTGCAAATTTGACATCCATTCGATTCTTGTTGTCACTCGCAGTAGCTTATGACTTGGAGGTAGAACAGATGGATGTGAAGACAACTTTCCTTCATGGCGACTTGGAGGAAGAGATCTACATGTCACAGCCAGAGCATTACATGGTGAAAGGTAAAGAAAATTTGGTTTGCAAACTTAAGAAGTCTTTGTATGGTTTGAAGCAATCCCCTAGGAGATGGTACTTGAAGTTTGATACCTTTGTGTTGTCAATTGGTTTTGTGAGATCAAAATCATATCACTATGTGTATTATAAATTTGATGGTGATCGTATTCTCATTGTTGCACTATATGTTGATGATATGTTGCTCATTGGGAAGGGTAAAAATATGATTTTTGATTTTAAATCTCAGTTGTCAGCTTAGTTTGAAATGAAAGATTTAGGGGCAGCCAGGTACATTCTAGGAATGGAAATCAGAAGAGACAAAACCAATAGAAAACTTTTGTTAAGCCAGAGTAAGTATGTGAAGTTCGTCTTGGATAGATTCAGCATGGTAGATTGTAGACCATTGTGTGTTCCTGTTTCTTTGGGGACAAAGTTATGTGTTGAGGATTGTCCAAAATCTCCTAGTGAGGTGGAGGACATGAGCAGAGTACCTTATGCTAGTGTTGTTGGCAGTTTGATTTATGCTATGGTCTGCACAAGACCAGACATTGCCAAAGCAATGGGAGTCCTTAGTCGATTTATGGCTAATCTTAGACGGATTCATTGGGATGCAGTTAAGCGAGTGTTTAGATATTTGAGGGGTACTTCCAAGTATTCCATTTGCTATCATGGTAATGTTTTAGGACCTCCGCATTCTATTGATATTCATGGATTTGGGGATTCAGATTGGGCAGGTGACATTAACAGCAGGAGATCTACCAGTGCTTATGTTTTTACACTGTTTGGTGGTGCTATTTGTTGGATGAGTAAGCAACAACCTATTGTTGCTTTGTCCATGATAGAAGCTGAGTATATGGCATCAACTCATGCTTTTAAGGAAGCCATTTGGCTTAAGAGATTGTGTTCAGATATTGGTGTTGATGCAGAATAGATCACGATCAGTTGCGACAGTCAGAGTGCAATTTGCCTTGCAAAGAATCCAACTTTCCATGCTAGAACAAAGCACATTGATGTTCAATTTCACTTCGTGCGAGACATGGTTGAGGATGGAAAGGTAAATTTGGAGAAGGTAGATACTTTGAAGAGTGTTGTAGATGCATTGATGAAACCAGTGGGCACAGAGAAGTTTAGATTGTGTTCTGAGTCTATGGGCCTCTTGGCCCCTAGCAGTTAAATCTTGTCATTACTTTTGGCCCTTGCAAGGTGTTCGACAAGTGGGAGAATGTTGGGAGTTAAGGTGTCTCAACCTTTGCAAATTCCTAATGTTGTATTTATTTATCCCATGTTGATTTGGCATAGTCAGCACCTTGTGTATATGCAGGAGGATAAATTTTTGTGACTTTGGTAGCTGTGGTTTCCCCCTTGAATAATTAATGGGGATTTGGCGGTAGCGCTCCCAAGATGGGGTCAAGGGGCATAGCTACTTGCGGGGTCCAGGGGCAGCGCCCCTGGCGCGCTCCCTATCACAGTATAGGGTGGGGTCAAGGGCCAGCGCCCTCGTGGGGGCTTGGGGGCAATGCCCCTGAAACCTCAAACCATTTGTAATTAATGACAAGTGTCAGTGAGTATCTTTGCATGAGAGAAAGGTATCTTTGGGCGGTCAAGGGAGGTTATGACATGTAAGAGGAACATGATATTTTTAGTCAGTGTATGACAGATTCTCTTATAGCTATAAGGTGCATAAGAGCATCTGTCGTAACCTATCTTGGGACTAGGCACCCACTTCAGGATGGGATGTTGGACAAGTGTCCTTAGGCATGGATTTTAGGGCATGAGTCCAAGATGGACGCCCATCTCTAGAAGGTTCCATATTTGCCTTGTAAACTCTATATAAACAGATGCTTGGATGGGAGATATATAACTTTTGTACGAGTACTGTTATGCTGCCGGAATATATCCCGATTCGACATTTGAAGACTCTTGAAAGAGCATTGGCTTTGAAACTGTATTGTAATATGTTATTGTTTACTATAATACATTTGAGCTGTGTTTTGGAGTGGGGTTTTTCACCCGTAAGGGTTTTCCCTACGTATATCTTGTCTCTCTTCTTCTATCTTCTTTCTGGTTCTTGTGTTTTATTGCAATATCTCATGTTAATGGTTTAACATTGTTGTAATAGTTAGGATTAAGTTGAATTTGCATAGCCCTCTCCTCAATAGATTACTGTAGGAAGCATTTTCCGCACACCTAGCTTCCTTTCATTTTCTATTGTATGCAAATGTGAATGTGCCTTATTAGAAGATTCCTTTTATATCAACATATTTGTAGTGTTTTCCTATTTTCCATGAGACAAAATCATTATAATTTAGGAAATGAGGGAAATGGGGATGCATCTAGAATTATGACCATCATGCATACCTCCAACAAATTTTTTTAGAGAATTCACTACAGTGGAAGAGCATCCACATATGGTACTGGAACAACTTTTGTAACATAATCTCATTACCTTACCTTTGATTTAGCTAGTGGAAATTTATGAGCTTACATCACATAGTGATCAATACTTTTGTGCTTATCATAGCACATATGTATATTCTATATATAGATGCATTGAATTCAAACATAAAGTTCAAAATCTCATAGATAAAGGGGATATAATATTACTCATGAGCTCAAAACCCCTTCTCTTCATGTGGTTGACCATATAAAAGGAAATGATGTGCATCAAGAGATTGGTCCTAACTCATCCCATGCCAAGGTTACACATGAATTAAAAGAGAAACCACTTAATATGCAACAAAAAATGCATGAAATTAAAAAAAATCAAAATAATTGGAAGAAACACACAATCACAAAGACAAACTTTGATGATTTATTTTGGGATGATGATGTTGTATTGGATGAAGCTAATCACAATCACTTAAAGGAAAAAGAATAAGCCTCCTAGCTTTGTTACATGACTTATGAGCATCACTATAATTGTGTATATTCATATATACCTATAGCTTGGATTTCACCTTTTTTATTTTTCTTGTCTATTTTTACACACTGGCCTTTTTTATTACACCTCGTTTCTTGTTCCTTTTGTACTCCTTTCACCTTCTATATTTTCTATCATGTTTGTTCTCCCTTGCTTGGGCTATTTTGGTTCCCATTTTGATTGCTACGCTCACATTTCCTCTTGTGCCTATTCAGATCCTCTTTATAATATTTGCCTTATATACGTTGGCCCTTTGCCTTTATTCCCCCACTTAGTGTTATCACTCTGAGTTGCACCATTGAAGAAGGTCTTCAAGCTTCTTCACCCGGTTGATACAATGGGATCACTTTGAGGTTGTGGGTGACCTATAACTAAAATGAACCTGTAGAGAGGGCTGGTTCCCTTGGTTTATCACCTAAAAACTAACTCTAGGTTGTTGTTTTGACAAGAAAAAGGAGAGAAAATGACATAAACTGAAACTATATCCTAAGGAGGTGATGCCCTAAATTCTCTAGGACCTATACTGCTATTTGAAATACACAATTCATTCAATAACTAAATTTATAACTACACAACTCAAGTTTTTAACATATTTTGATGCATAAGTATTTCATCGGAAGTAGTTTGAGTTTTGGACAACACTTAGAAGGAAATCTATAATATTGTCACAACTAAACCATACATTAACTCATTAAACAAACCATGACCTACACATTCATGTATTTTCTACCTAAAAGTAATGAGAAACAAGACTGAATTTCAAGGATAATAGTATAATCACAAGAAAAATCATCAACTATTTCATAAAACTTACATAATAAGATAGTCTTGAATAGGTAAAATCTCTTTTATTGGTCATGAAAAAGTATAAAACTAGTCTCCTATAGGTCTGAAATCTCTTAAAACTTCATAAAACAATAGTATCTCAAGCTATAATTCTTCTAAATTGAGTTACAATACAAAATTTCAAACTTGAAAGAACTCACTAAACCTATCCTAGGTGTCTACTGTTGGTGTCCAACTAGAGGAGAGAATCTAGGAACATGCTTTCTAAACAATAATTGATAATTTCTTGCCTTCAACTGCTTGGTCAACCTTCTTAAGGTGCTAGAAGACTCCTATAGTTCATTTTCTCCTTGAAATACTCTTGAGTGGCATTGAAGGAAAGATGGTATTTCTGGTCTTTAACCTCTTCTACTTGTAAATGCCCCTGAATCTGCTCTTGGATGCTTGCAAATTGTTGTCTCCACTCTCAAGCTTCCTCCAATACTCATCAAAGACCTTATACCACTCTAGCTACCTCTGACTCCACCTTGTACATTTTCTTTTGATGAGTTTGACCAACATTAGGTCTCCTTGAGGCATTTAGAAAGAGTTTGGTCCACTTAGGGCTCTTAAAACTACTTCTAGTTGTCTATTAATGCCTTGAAATCAATCCTCCTTGCATTTAATACCCCTAAAGGGTCTTGGTCAGGTCTAAACTACATTTAGGTGTTCTTGAATTAGATTTATAGCCTTTCGATAGCAAGGAAAACTCTCATCTACCTATCACTACCTTTGGCTGAAATACACACTATGGATTTCAACCTTCTTGTGATTTGAATATTTTCTCAGGTATGAAGCTTCTTAGCATGGTAAAATGCATGATACTGATTCCATAACCTTTGTCAACCTTTCTTAATACCCTGTCAATGTTTTGATTATGCTTGTCAATGTTTCTTTTCAACTTAATCTACAAGGTTCTTCTATTCACTGATGTCTCGATTGTGCAACTTCACCTTGAATTGGCTTGTAGATGTTGCAAGTATGTGCCTAATCAGTGTTGTCATTGATGTCAACATATCTGTGTTGATGTGGATGAGGGCAGGGACAATAACTCTCTTTTTGCTGAAGTGACTCAGTTAAAGGACAAGATGGTGGCTCTGCAACTCAAGCTGTCTACTCTTTATAAGTTCATTACTCACATGCTGTGCAGGTCTTCCATGATCAACTTAACCCTTTTGTAGGATATTCAACTTTTCTCCCAGGGAGCCGACAATGACAAAACTGAGGAGCTGGACAAAATTTTTGAAGTTCTTGCTAATGACTGGGAGGACTCTCTGTCCTAGTGTGCCTTCTACTGTCTGTTTGCTGGTTTTTTGTTGTTGCTTACTTTCTACCATTTGTAAGCTGGTGTTTCCTAGGTTTTGGTTCCAGGCTCTTTTTGTTTCCTGAGCATGTGCTTTTTCTTCTGTAATCTCTGTTTAGGGTTCGGCCCCTTATTTTTTTCGCCTGTTGTAATCAAAAACATATCTATGTTGCCGTTGGTGTCAACTATGCTCTTATTTATTTTTCCTGCTTATAAGGTGTGAAATAATTTGTATTTACTCATGTAAGTGATCCTGATTTTGAGGATATTGAGAAAATTAGCCCCTCCAGTGGAAACAATGTATTGTATTTAGAAGAACTGTCTAGAAGTTTTCTCTGCATTTCTTGAATATTGAATATCCTTGCTTGTGGATTGGAAGTTACTTAGAGGCATGCCTGAAGATGCTATATCTCAAATTTGATCCTCTGGTATGAAGATTTGAGTGAGTTATGTTCACCAAAGTAAAAGCCTTTTTCTCTGGGTATTCACTGGTGATAGGGAGAAGGTATTTTGCTCTGCATTCCTCTACATTGAAGTTTTATGATCTGTGGTTCTATAGTTAAGTCAGGAATAATGACAAGTGCCTTCAACTCAAATGGTTCATTATTTGGTGGTCCGCAAGCTATCTTTTCTTTATGACAGTGGCTGACAGTGTTGTTCCTGTGCTCCAGTTTGAAGAATCTTCTTGATAGAGTAGTTAGAGATCATGCGATTGTTCCTAGTGATTACAGTGTGCTTGTGGGTGTCTCTTGATGATGTTCCTACCTTCGGATTGGTCCGCAGAGAGAAATTTGGATCATGGTTGAAGACTGTTCCTAAAAGACTTAGTGTGAACACCAGTCTTGTCTGACTTGGTTGTTTTCACTAATTGCAGAGATGCATTGAAGAGTGTAGAAGCGTGTTGTGGCATGAAGGATTACATTTGAGTCCCAACTAATACACGATGTGATCTGCATACATCTTTACAACTTTCCCTTAGCAAATTTTTGTATTAGGCCTAAACCTATTTCTATGAATTTTCTTGTAATGCCAACCTTGGAGACTGTTCCAACAGTTGATGAATGTATTTCTAACCATGATGTACATTCCAAGGTTGATGACTTGTATAAAGACTTGTAATGTAATTGCGGAAAAAGTGTGGAATGCAAAAATGAAGTGATAAGTGCAAAGGTGTAAAAGAGTAGAACAGAGAAGTTATATTGTGCTTCAATGGAACTAAACCCAGACATGGTGTAGATGCTACCAAATCAGTTCACCATCTTTTGCAAGTGAGCCACCCTTTGGTAGTGAGTTGTTCTTTGCAGTGAGCAATTTGGGCAGTGAACCCTGTAGGCAGTGAGCCTCTATTTTTTGGTATTGTTATAACTCATATATTTTTGTGGGCTAACACCCACTGTGGTCTTTCCCTTTTAGGGTTTTCCACATAAAAATGTGGTGTTTGTTGTGTTGAATGTGTGATTGTGGTTAAGTCTATGGTTTCATGCTTTCATGATTAAATCTAATTATCAGAAGTTAAGTAGTTAATGGTTTGATATTCATATGAAGTTAAGTTTTTGTGATAACTAGTTCACCCCCCCTCTCAGTTGTCCTATGTATTTCAATAATTGGTATCACAGCAAGGTTCCTCGGAAGAAATCCTGACAGCTTGAGGTTGATCTGGATGGCATGCAAGGATGAATTATCTTTCAATTGTTCCAAGTGTGGTGAAGCTAGTCACTATGCTTCCAGATGTCCAAAAAGAAACTCAAAAATTTATGATGAAGAAGGCAAACGCAGAAAGTGCAAGAAAATATTTTATGATGTTGAAGAGGATGAAAATGATGACTATTGTCTTAATTCAAAGGATGACAATTGCAAAGATGATGAGAGTTTTGAACTAGAGGCAAGTACTAGCAACAAAGATATAAAGAACTATTGGGTTATTGAAAATAGCTGCTCAAATCATATGACTTATGATAAAGTCAAGTTTATTGATTTTGTGAAGAATGAAGAACGATTAGTTAGATTTGGAGATGACCGTACTACTAAAATATGTGGAAAATCTTCAATCAGTTTTGATGGAAACAACATACTAAATATGTTCTCTATGTTGAAAGCCTAAGACAAAATCTCTTGAGTGTTGGACAATTGTGCAGAGAAGGATACAACTTCATATTTCAGAATGACACCTTTGAAATCAGAGATAAATTTGGAGTTGTAATAACTAGTGGAAAAAGGAAAGAAGAAAATATTTATCATATTAGAGAAGGTCACATTATCTGCTCTATAACTCAAAATCATGAAAGTTGGCTTTGGTATAGGAAATCGTGTCACATCAATCCTAATGACCTAGTAAGGATAAGCTCAACTCAAGTTGTGAAAGATCTACCAAAAAGGATACATTTTAGCAACTTCACCTGCAAGATGTGTCAAGTTGAAAAGCATACTGAAGGAAGCTTACAGGTTGAAGAAAAATCCTCAAATGAATTACTAGAACTGATTCATCCAAATCTCTATGGTCCCACAAAAGTGAAAAGTATCCATGATGATAGGTACTTTATGTTGTTTATTGATGACTATTCTAAAATGATTTGGGTAAGTTTGCTCAAAGAAAAATTAGAAGCTTTAGAAGCATTTAAAACTTTTAAAACTATGGTTGAAGATGAGTTGAATATGAAAATCAAATGCTTGAAGATTGAAAAAGGAGAAGAGTTTACCTCTGGTAATCTCAATATGTTCTGTGAGACTGAAGGGATAAAAAGGCAGCTATATAAAGAAAATAGAATGATGGAAACAATGAGCATAACTATTCAAGAAGCTGCTAAGACAATGATTAAGGAAGCTGACCTACCAGAAGACTATTGGAAAGAAGCCATGCATACTACTGTCTACACTGTAAATAGAATTCAAGTCAAGGGTAATGATATAAAAACTCCTTATGAATTGTGGTATGGTAAGAGTCCTTTAGTGAAGTATTTTAAAGTCTTTGGAAGCAAATGCTATATCAAAAGAGAAGATGTGCTTGGAAAAAGAAATGCTAAATATGATGAAGGGATCTTCCTTGGATATTCTACCAAGAGTAAGGCCTATCAGTGTTACAACAAGAAATTGAAAAAGATAATTGAAAGTAAAAATGTTAACGTTGAAGAATAAGAGACTAAACAAAAGGGATTATAGACAAATGGACACAAATATGCTGAAATACAAACAAATTGGTGCTTGATTGCCAAATCACCAACTGAAGCTTGCAACACAGTGAAAACTCCTGAAGATAAATATTTGTCCTCTAAAAGTGAAGGATCTAAGAATATTCTTGAAAACCTCAAGAGATTTGAAGATGAAAGTATGGACTTGAAGGGAAACTTAACAGAAGCAAATGAATACATCAAGGAGCTAAGTAAGAAAATCAAAGAGCTCAAGCTAAGACTCAAAGAGAATAATGAAGAATTAAGGTTAGCAAATGAAGAGAAAGCAAAAATTGAAGAATGTCTAATAAGCAAAACCACAAATTGCATAAAGCATGAAGAAGAAGTTGTTGATCTAAAGACAGATCTGAAACACTCATGGGATGAATGCGACAAACTCAGTGAGAGTGCTGTCAGATGGAATAGGCAAATGGCTATGGCAAGTCAGGGAAAAGAAGATGTGATGTCTGAGATAACTGCAAGTTCCAAAGAAAATCAAGAAGAAAATGTTGAAGCCAAGAAGGACAAAGGCAAACAAACTCAAACTCAAAGGAATAGATTAAGAAGACCACCAGTCATGCAATCAAATGCGCAAAGGTACCCATCTTTCAATGGCTATTGTTTTAATTGCAAAAAGTTTGATCATAAGGCTACTCAATGTAGGAGTAGAATAAATCAGAATGCTCCATCATTCTCTAGTCAATTCTTCAATTGCAAGAAAATTGGTCATAGATCAAATGAATGCAGAAGTTTGGTAAGGAATGGCTTTTACAATGCAAGGAATACTCAATAATTCAATGGAAAGTGCTTTTCTTGCAATAGATTTGGGCACATGGCTAATCAATGCAGATCAAATCCAATAAATAGAAGGTGTATACGCCTAAAAATGACACAAATCATCCTAAATAAATATTCTAAATATTTATTCCATTCTTCTATTAATTAAATAAATATTCCAAATTTATTTAATCAATTCACTATCTCACAATTAAATAAATTCTATTTATTTAATTAAAATTCTTCTAAAGTCCTTCACAATTAAATAATCATAAATTATTTAATTAAGCCTAATTCCTCTATCCTAAAGTTCTAAATTCAAAATTCCACATCACCTTTACACCTCACCTTGTCCACCTCATCAGGTTGCACATGTAATTAAATATATTTAATATTTAATTACCTTATTTTCCCTCACCCACATGGCCTATTTCTTCTCCAATCAGAGGTCAGTTAACCAATCAATCAAATCTATTAACTAACCTGTCAGTTGAGTCAAATCCTCAATCAATCCAGTCAGTTCCACAATCCACTCTTCTAACTGATCAATCAATTCTGTTAACAGACCAGTCAATGGAGTTAACTCTCCAATCAGTTCTGTCACATCCCACCTTTCATGATGGAGCTGGGACACTTGTCACATTTCCACTGGTTGCACATTCCTCAACCATCCTCAACCGTTGATCTTCATATCTTCTCTCAACCGTTGATTCCTATTCCTCCGAGTCTATAAATGAAGCTTCATCCCTCCATTCTAATCATCCAGGCTTTTGACATTGTTACTCTGCAGAAATATCACCAGCGCGCCTTTGGCACCCACTTGTCATCTACAAGCTTGAGATCACCATTGTTGCATTGGAGCTCACCTTCATTGCACATCACACCATAGCCGTTCACCATCGACTTCCTCAAACAGCTTTAAAAGATTGCACTCTCTGAGGGCTCATCTCATCTGCAAAAGGACGATTCGTGATAGGCGAACAACAGAAGTTTCAAAACGGAAGAGGTTTGCTATGTTTGTTCATTGCTTTGTTTACTTGAATCTTCTTTGTTTCTCTATTCTGTTGATGTTTGGGTCATCTATTATTCATTTGATTGATCACTATTTTTACCCTCACATTTTTGGCGCCCACCGTGAGACCTGAATTTCAAAGTTAACAATCTCGTGCAACGTGGACTTAAAATTGAACTCATCACTGACCTTGCAGTTAAAATGAACCATTGCTATATCGTGAGACCTGAATTTGAAAGTTAACAATCTCGTGCAATGTGGACTTAAAATTGAACTCATCACTGACCTTGCAGTTAAAATGAACCATTGCTATATCGTGAGACCTGAATTTCAAAGTTAACAATCTCGTGCAACGTGGATTTAAAATTGAACTCACAACTGCTTTCTGGGATTTGAAATTGAACCACTGTAATATTGTTGAAATCACTTCAAAGTTCTGTTTGAGTAGCTTAGCCCATTTAGTTTTTATCTTTTAACTAGGGTGGATCAATCAGTGTATTCTGTGCTTGCGAATGACAATAGGCTTATGCTCTCCCTCTTCTGGGTGATCAGAGTGCCAGACTTGTCATTCTATTTGTTTAAACTTTAGGAGGGGCCTGCCCTTGGATGCACGCTTGTCCAAGTGGGAACGACCCTGAGTGGTAACAGGCTAACGCCAAGCCCTACCGAGCCACTTAAAATAAATTGTGCTTGAGGTGAAAACCTCCTGCAATGAGTGCTGTTATGTTACACCGACGGCCAACCTCCCCCAAAACCCTCTCAGGCGTAACCCTTTGAGGCTGGGAGACTCCATAATGGAGAGTAGCGCCGCCGCACGTGTAACCACTTGAAGGGTTGCCTGAATTAAATACCTCTTGTTTTAGTGGCCCAAATCCCTTATAATCCATTTCTCGCCTAGGATTTTGTGCTTGCTTTTGTCCAAAATAGAGTTGAAAAACTACAAAAACAATGGAAAACTATAAAATACTCTTTGTGCTTGCTGTGTTTTCTTGCTAAATTAATTCATAATATCAGATCAGGAAGATCTTTTCCAGCCAAAGAATACCAAAAACAGAGAAAAATCCCAAAAATTTGCAAAAAATACCAGAACTGCGCATATATCCGTTTCTGCGGCGCATATACAGCGACTGGCTGCGCTTTTGCACTGACTGGCTGCGCATACATACCTTTCTGCTACGCATTTACACATTTTTGCTGCGCTTTTACAGCGACTTGCTGCGCATATACACCGACTTGCTGTGCATATACTTTTCTGCTGCGCATTTACGCACTGTTGCTGCGCACACATACTTCACCAGAGCGGTGCATATACAGCGACTTATGGCGCATTTGCCCATTCTTGTTGTGCATCTGTTTCTGCGCATGTATGACAGTGAGCACCTGCCCTATTTTTGAGAAATTTTCGTCAGCTGTCCAGAGTACCCATTTCAGCCTAGTTTCATTTTCTGAGGTCAGAATCAACCTTGCAGTCAATTTTCATCCATTTCACCCATTTCTCTCTCTTTCGACGGTCGTCCCAATCACCTTCTGTCCTAGTCACTCTTGCCCCAACGTCATTCTGTCCCATACCGATTCGACATAGGTCCTTCTTTGTTTCATTAGTGAATTCACGTAAGCCTAGTAGGTCACAGTACCTTTTGCTAGTAGTCTTGTTGAACGACTAAGCCCTGCACAGTGAGACTGGTATCGACTACCCTTGCTAGTGGCTAAAGTCTTGTGTCAACCGTCTTACCTGAAGTCATTGAGCGAGAGAACCCTTTGTCCAAGTCTTGTCCTAGGCACCCCATCCATTACAGTCTTAGTCGACACCTTACCAAAATTTCTAATCCTAGTCCATTTCATCCCACCCCACCTTGCATGGTTCTTACTCGATCCCAGTACAACAAGCTAACTGAAATGGCCGACTCTTCTGATCACATCGCCCCACCACGCGATGATGATGAAGAAATTTCTCGTGAAGAATTAGTGGCACACATGCAAGATAGCAAATTCCAACGCCTAGTGGAGAAAGTGCTCCTTGAGGACCCCACCAAATATTTCCATCATCTTGCTAGTCTCGGAATCAAACTCCCCACAGACTTTGACATTAGCTCCATCATGGAAAATGCAGACAATGAACGTGAGAGGGACACAAATGACACAGTCCCAAATGCACATGAGAGAGGCACAAATGACATGGTCCCCCAGGCCAATGAGAGAGGAAAACAACACATAGATCAAAATGCTCCTATGGCGGATGTGAGACAACAAATTGAGAATCTAAAGCTAGAAATCTCCAACCTTAAGATCGGCACAAGTTCCAAGAAGTACTCCTTGGAAGATATAGCACCATACCCCTTTGACAGAAGTTTGGTCATGAAACCATTCCCCTTTCAGTTCGGAATCCCAAAATTTGACAAATACAAAGGGAAGGGGGACCCTAGAGATCATATCCGGGAATTCACTGCAGCATGTTTAGAAGTAGCTCACAACGAGACCTACTTAATGAGACTATTCCCAAGATCTTTAGGAGGTCAAGCTATGGAGTGGTTCTCGCGTCTTCCACCAGGAATCAAAACTTTTGATGAACTTGTCAATAAATTCATAACGCACTTCTCTTACAACATAGAACACGAAGTATCTATGCTAGACCTATGCAACACCAAACAAAAAGGTGGTGAGTCTTTCGCCACCTTCTTACAACGATGGAGACAGCTAGCTAGTAAGTGTTCTTACGACATGCCTGAGAAACAACTATTGGAAATGTTTGTCCACAATTTGAATCTCGATCTTAGCTATCAGATTCAGATACAATGCCCTACCTCATTCACCAAAGTCATTGAAATGGGGCTATTCATTGAGAAAGCTATGATCGCTAAAGGAACTCTCAAGCTCTACAAGGACACACCTCCTTCCAATTACACAACTGACAAGTCAAAGTTTTGGACCAAGAACAAGAATGTGGTCAATGATGGAGTAGTGGATGCCAAGGCGGCAGCCCCTAAACAACAACCCATATTCACTCTTAAGGAAGAAGCAAATAACGGTGCACTCAACAAGCCACCCCCTCGGGAATCTCAACCTTGGTTCAATTCAAATCCAAGGAGAAAATTCACGCCGTTAGGAGAATCTCAAGAGTCTGCTCTTAGGAAGTTGTTGGCTAACAATGAAATTTCTCTACCGCCAACAAGTGACTATGAGCCTATAGTCAAACCTCCCTATTGGAAGGACACAGACTATTGCGAGTATCATCGAGGAAGGGGGCACACAACCAATAATTGCATCCGTCTTAAGAACATCATACAGGATATCCTGGATCAGAATCAGGGAGGGACACAACAGCATACCTCCAATGAATCTCATGTGGCCTACCAGGATCCTCTCCTAAACCACAACCGGCTGTATAACAACAATCACAACAGCGGTCACCACAACAATGGTCACAATGGCAACAACTCCAATGGCCATAACAATAATGACAACAATCGCAACAGGCCAAACCAGAACAGTGGGTCGAGTAATGCTAACTATGCAAGCGTTCCCTTTGAGTACACCATTAACTGCATTTCTGAGCATGTTCTGCAAGTCAACGTCATATCCCCCAACCAACAACCAGGACCTAACGGAACTGGTTGTAGTATAATTACCCGCAGTGGTAGAGTCACGATCAACACCACTCCTCCAAGGTCGTCGCCATCTCCGTCTAACTCCCGCCCATATAATGTCATCGACCAATTGCAAAAGACTCCGGCTCACATTTCTATATTGGAGCTCTTGCGTCTATCTCCTTCTCATAAGGAGATTCTTGAGAAAGCCTTAGTGGAAACTACTGTCCCCACTAACCTAGCCCAAGAAAAGTTTCAAACCATGGTGGGTAATTTGACATCCTCCACTTCCATCTCGTTTACAGAACAAGATGACCTTTCCATGTCTCAACCCCACAACACTCCTCTACACATTGTCGCATTCGTACACAGGCACCGCATCAAGAGGGTTCTCATTGATGGGGGTGCCGGTTTGAATATTTGCACTTTGAAGCTAGTCCTTGCATTGGGGTTCTCTGAACAGGCAGTAGATCCAAGACGGAAAATTACTATCAAAGCCTATGACGAGGAGGAACAAACCACAAAGGGCATGGTTGTCCTACCCATTCAAGTGGGACCGGTAATTAAAGATGTGGTGTGCCAAGTCTTTGATCAGGAGCTTGCTTACAATATTCTACTAGGGAGACCATGGATCCACGCCATGAAAGCTGTCCCCTCCACCTACCATCAATGCATAAAGTTCCCACACGATGGCCAGCAGGTCACCATACACGGCGACCCCGACCCCTACCAACATTGCAACTCTTTCCAAGCAAAACCGGAATGTGTCATACCCAACAATCGAGCCCATATCTCCCCTACTCCGCCACAAGACCATACTACCGAAGCTTCCTCCTCACGGCCCAAACCAATGAAAATCACCATAAAAGAAAATGGCGTGGGGGAATACCAGATTGAGCACAGCCTCAACCTTGCAAAAATGCCCTTGTCTCCTCGCTCCTTTGGCCAGCCCAAGCATCAACCCAGGCATTTTCCAAAGCCCTCTACTCCTCCTATCACTCCCGCAAACCCCTTTGTAAAATGGGGGACCTTATCCGATGAATCAGAGGAGCGAGATCTCTTGTAATGGCTTTATGCCGAAGAAGAAAACACACCCCAAGAGCCACCTAGACTCCCTACAGAACTCTATGGACGGGGTGAAACCATCTTGCATAGGATGGGATATGAAGGACAAGGCCCTATCGGCCTCAGAAAAGAAGGGATCATCGAACCTATACAACCTTCTTCCTCCTCTTCGGCTAGAAACACCACTGGCTTGGGATACAAAGGCAAGGGCAAAGCCAAAGAAAATGCCTGCCTAGTGGAGACAATTCAAACACTCCAAGAGGATAGTGACGCAGATTTAGATGATTCCAATCAGTATGAGTGGGACAAGCTAACGGAGCACTCCTACGATGACAAAGAGATTGACACCATCCAAACTCTTAGCCCATATCATGAGAGACAAATGCAACGGGACAGACCACTGGAGTCTGATTTGCCCCTCCCTGAGGTTATGGCTTTCGAGGAAAGTATAGATTCCATTGCGATAAACAACCTGGAAGAAAGTACCACCCAGAACACTACCCCCACCTGTGCTCCTAATATTTCCATCCACACTATCAATGAATCAAGTCTTTCATCCGACTCCCTTCCCCTCTTACACCCTGAGCTTATTGACTGGGACCTGCAAGGGACCCCTCAATTAGATGTGTTCTAGAACGATGATGCCTACATTGACTATATGGGACTTCGAGATCACTTACCAAAAGGAGATCATAAAGCCGGTTTCGCTATCGAACTCAGTACTGTAGCTTACTTCGGGGAGGGTGCCAAGCCTTCTAGTCGCAAAAATGTAAAGATCAAAAAGGGATCTGACGGTGAAAACCACCATGCGGCAGTGTCAGATTATAAAACAGTAAAAAGAAAGGACGTATCTGAAGGTGAAAACCCAACTGTGGCACCTGACGATGGATTGCTTGACACCCTCCCAAGTGATATGTATCAAGAAAGGTCACAGATCGTGGTAGAGCCAACAGAGCCAATAAACATTGGAACCGAAGAGCAGCCTCAGATTATCCACTTTGCAAAATCTCTCACGCTGCCTGAGAAAACCAAGTTTGTACCATTCTTTAAAAAGAAGAGAGGCAGCTTTGCTTGGTCATATGTCGACATGCCAGGTTTGGACCCAAACCTGATTCTACATCACTTGCCATTGGATCCAGGGGTGAAGCCCGTAAAGCAAAAATTGAGAAAGATGCATCCCCATATAGCCCTACTGGTCAAGGAAGAACTCAAGAAATTGTTAGACGTGGGGTTCATTAGAGCCATAGATTACCTTGAATGGATATCTAATATTGTGCCGGTGTCTAAACCAGATGGCAGGGTTCGACTATGCAACGATTTTAGAGATTTAAACAAAGCATGCCGAAAAGATGATTTTCCCTTGCCTAACATCGATATCATAGTCGACCTCACGGCAGGACATACAATGCTGTCACTTATGGATGGATTCTCAGGGTACAACCAGATCAAAATAGCACCAGAGGATCAGCACAAAACCGCTTTCACTTGTCCATGGGGTACCTTTTGCTGGAATGTCATGCCATTTGGGCTGAAAAATGCAGGTGCTACATATCAGCGGGCCATGAAAACTATATTTCACGACATGATGCATGTGACCATGGAAGATTATGTTGACGACATCTTGGCAAAATCACTCACCAGGGACTCACACTTGGACACATTAGAGAAAGTCTTCCAACGGCTGGACCAATTCCAAGTAAAATTGAACTCGAAGAAATGTGTGTTTGGGGTAACATCGGGCAAGCTGCTAAGCTTCATCGTGTCACCAAATGGCATAGAGGTAGACCTGGCCAAGGTCAAAGCAATCATGGACATGCCTCCGCCCAAAACTCTAACACAGTTGAGATCCTTACAGGGCAAGCTACAGGCCATCCGCAGGTTCATCTCACAGTTGGCAGACAAGTGCCATCCTTTCAACCATCTCCTACATAAGAACATTCCATTTAAATGGGATGAGCAGTGCGAAGAGGCATTCAACAAGCTCAAGGAGTACCTCATGAATCCTCCTATACTCATGCCTCCGATCCAAGGAAAACCTTTGATTCTCTACATATCTGCTACACCTACTGCTCTTGGGGCTCTCCTAGCGCAGCAAGACTATGAGAACAAGGAAAGAGCTGTGTACTACATCAGTCAAACCTTAGTGGGCTACGAGCTGCAGTACTCACAGGTGGAACGTTCATGCCTTGCGGTGGTTTTTGCCTCACAAAAACTCTGACACTACATGTTGGCACATCCTGTCAAACTCATTGCCAAGATCGACCCACTAAAATATCTTCTCAGCAAAGCAGCTCTCACAGGTCAACTAGCCAAATGGGTTATGCTTCTTAGCGAATATGATATAGAGTATGTGGACAGAAAAGCCATCAAGGGGCAAATCATCGCTGACCAACTAGCTGAGGCACCATTACAGGACACTTCACCAATGCAGTTTGAGTTCCCCGATGAGTCTTTATTCACTCTGTCAACATCTCCTTGGAAACTCTACTTCGACGGGTCTTACACCAACCATGGATCGGGGGCAGGTATCTTATTCATCACTGCCCAAGGCGACACAATTCCAAAGTCCTACAGGTTGTTATTTCCATGCACTAACAATATAGCGGAGTATGAGGCTTTGGTAATTGGTCTCAAGATGGCCACTGAGTGGAAAATCCAAGCACTATGTGTCTACGGTGATTCTCAGCTCGTCATAAACCAGGTCAATGATGAGTATCAGACCAAAGATGAGAAGCTCATCCCATACAAACAGATGGTCGATGACCTCAAAGAACATTTTGGGACCATCTCATTTGATCAAATACCCAGGATAGAGAACAAAGTAGCAGATGCAATGGCAACCATAGCCTCTCTTCTTGAGATACCTGAACATGAGTCACGGTATGAGTTCTTAGTAGAAACAATTCGACAGCCGGCTTATGATCTCCTCGAAATCCATTCCATTTGCCACCTGGTAGGATCTGATTCACCTTGGTACGGTAAGACCTACACTTACCTCAAGGACAATGTCCTTCCTTTGGACCTCTCTTCCAACCAAAAACAAACTTTCATCCGACAAGCCTCCCGTTACACCATTATCACCAATACCCTTTACCGACGTGGTCTGGATGGTACTTTACTCCGTTGTCTAGAACAAGAAGAATCTGTAACTGCCTTGCGAGACGTGCACGAAGGGATCTGCGGAACACACTCCAGCAGTCCTTCCTTAGCTAAGAAACTCATGCGTTTGGGTTATTACTGGCCCAATATGGAAATGGATTCATATCAGTTCGTTAAAAAGTGCAAACAGTGCCAGATACATGGGAACTTGATTCATGCACCTGCTCAGGAGTTGAGACCTCTAACGACACCCTGGCCCTTTTGCCAGTGGGGACTTGACCTCGTGGGAAAGATTCATCCGCCCTCTTCCAACGGCCATAAATTCATCATAACCGCCACTAAGTACTTTACAAAGTGGATTGAAGCCGTTCCCTTATCAACCGTCACAGGAAAGCAAATTTCCTCTTTCATTCTGAATTACATTATCTGCCGATATGGCATCCCTTCATCCATCATAACGGATAACGGGAGACCCTTCAAAAATCAGGATGTCCAGGAACTTTGTGAACGTTTCAAGATCCAACATCGCTTCTCCACTCCATATTACCCCCAAGGTAATGGCCAAGCTAAGGCATCGAACAAAACCATTATGAAAATCCTAAAGAAGACTGTCAATGAAGCTGGTCGCGATTGGCACGTCCAACTCAATCCCGCTCTGTGGGCCTATCGAACCAGCATACGCACTCCCACAGGTGCTACACCCTACGCCCTCATCTATGGTTCCGAAGCCATCCTTCCCATTGAGGTTGAACTCCTATCCCTTCGGGTGTCATTGAAAGGTCTCATATCAGACGAAGAGTACAGAGTCTCCAGGCTACAAGAGCTAGAACTGCTAGAGGAAAGGCGCCATAAATCTTTTGACCATCTCAAAGCCTATCAACAGATGATGTCAAGAAGCTACAACCACAAGGTTAGACCAAGATGCTTCAAGGTTGGGGACCTCGTCCTAAAAGAGAATCCTCGCAATCAGCAGGACAGAGAAAAGAAAGGTAAGTTCGAGCCTAACTAGCTTGGACCCTATGTAATTGTAGCGGCTTACGGATCGGGGGCATATCAGTTGGCCACATCAGAAGGTGAGTTGTTTGATGATCCAATCAACAGCATGCACCTTCGCCGGTTCTATACCTAAGAGAACCCCAATGCAAGGGGGCACAATAAAAATCAAAAAATCAAAAAAATCAAAAAAGTTACAAAGGGAAAATACAAAAAAAATCGGAAAAAATAGCAAGCATACAAAAAAAATCATCCTTTGGTGAAAACCTGGCAAACAGGCGCCTTGGATAGGTATCATGGTGAAAACCTGGCAATCAGGCGTCATGTTACTTTCTAGCTTCTCGTGCAAATAAAAGCAAGTGATGAAAACCTGGTAAACAGGCGTTACTTGTGACAAACCGCATTCTCCATCTTTGGGAATCCAATCACCTTGAGCCCATTCTCCCTCTATTTTCCTCATTCGACCCATATCCATCCCACAATAAACGCTTGACAGTTACCTATCATGGCTTGATACTCACCTTGTGGCCTTGTCAACCAAGGTTTTGTCCCATACCGTCTCCTTAATGTAAGCCTAGTGTAGTGTCTCTCGTCAGTGTCTGTGGTCCGAATCCGTGAACTACGTTGCCTCTGCGCCGTCACGTAGGCAAGGCCATTATTCTAATGCGCCCCCGAGGCTTCCATCTCTCCCAAGGTCCCATTCGTTTCCTTTCCTGTCTTCATTCTGGTCGTCTTTCTTCTAGTCCATCCAAGGTCCATTAGCGTTTACCCCGAACTACGTTGCCTCTGCGTCGTCACATAGGCAAGGCCATTTAGCAATGAGCCCCCGAGGCACTAGGTCAGTCCCTTAGGGTCCGTCTTCTCAATAAGGATTGTGCAACCTTCTCATCAAGTAAGCAAATGCAAGCAAACACCCGCACTTCAAGCAGACATCCCGACAATGAGCATATTAACCTATCTAATGCAAAGCAAATACCCAAGGTCTTCTAAAATGATTTTATGCAAATTAAGGCAAGAAATAAACACATATCAATGCAAATATGCTTTTGTAGATTGGAACCTAGGGTTAAGTTACAGAGTCTTGGTTTTTGCTATCATACCTTCCTATGCTACTCAAGGATGCCAAAAGCTAGAGATGCTATGATGGGGGCATGATTACTCTCTTTGTTTGTTGTCTGTGGATTAAACTTTAGTAATGCGATGCCTTGTCTAAGGACATGATCAGCAAAAGATCATCGAGGACATCCAAGGCCTTACATGAATGGGGGCAATCCTTGCTTGTTGAAACGCAAGAAGTACTCAGGTCATCTAGATTCAATTTTGACTAGATGCTTGTATTAACTTGCTCAATCACACTCCATGTAAGCGATACTCAGGTCATCTCGGTTCAATTATACCTCGATGCTTGTATTCACTTACAACATTTCAAAAAAGTACCAAAAACAAAATGCCCAATGATGAAATAAAGCAATCTAAAAGCAAAACATCTGTCCTATATCCATACACCCATCCATACAATCCTCATTATTCAAACTATGCAGAGTAACGATATCAAGAAAAGTTCCTAAGTCATTCTTTCACAACCATTCCTCTATCCATCATGTCATTCTTATGTCGATAGAGTACATTTGGACATCACAAAAACAAGGCATATAAGAGCATATCATATCATTCGTAGAAACTAGTCATGCACATGATTAGGTTAGTAGAATGCACCATCCAATGCATTAGGTCACCAATACATTTGCATCACATCTTAATCTTAAAAGCCCAGAAAATCAAACAACATAGCTAAGTGCATCACATATATAGTTACATCACCACATAGTACTCATGTTACAACTGCATACATTCAAAGCATTACATCATATAAACATCCAATAGCATCTCACATATCTATACAGCATCATAACATAGAAATCATGTTCCATACATATACATTTGCATTAGATCATATAGACATCACATATATAGTTACATCATAACATAGAAATCATGTTTCATATACATACATTTGCATCATCACATAGACATCATATTACATTTTGCATTCATTTGTCACATTAGATCATATAGATATCATATAGCAGCATATCAAAGTATTTCTCATATAGCATCATATAGACCATCTAAACTATGCAATAGAATCACATCATACAATAGAAGTAAAATCATCATCTCATAACGCATGCAATAGATACCCAAAGCTGCATCATCACCCATACTATCATATACACAGAGGTCCAAATGTACAATATCACCATCTCTCTCAAAATCAAAGTGTCATATACAATATGCGTCTAAATAGACGGTGATACATGTCCCAAAAATGTACAAAGTCTGGTTTGTGTCTACCCCTGCTGCTGTGGGCCACCACTGCCAGCTCCTGACTGCTGAGGTCCCATCACGAATGCCCCTGACTGCGAAGGACCTGCTCTGTGAGCCACCCCAGACTGACTCCTGAAACTCCCCGCCCTCTGGCTCGACGCCACGGCACCATGGTACAAGCCTCGGTAGTACTGTGCCTGCTGCTGCGCTCTGGCTAGGTCTGTCTGCGCCTGTGCCAACTGCGTCTGCAACTGGCCTACCTGTGCCTGTGCTTGCTGCACCTACCCAACCAGAAATGAGCTCGCTGCGTCTGTACCCATTGCAGCCACTACTGTGTCCCTCTCTACTCAGATAAGGCGTACCCGGGCATCTGCCATGTCTCGCTCGCGAGTCAAACCAGTGATCACCGCTGCGTCTGTATCTCACCTCCTCTCCACTCTCCTTAGCTGTGCCTGCAGCTCTCGCACCTGTCCCCTCAGGCTGGCTATAGTCCTCTCATGTGCCTCACCCTGCACTGGCCCCTGTGCTGCCTCTGTCTGTCCTAGCCCCTACTGCTGTGGCACCTGCTACTGCGGCACCTGCTGCTGTGGTACCTGCTGCTGTGGTACCTGCTGGGGTGGTGGCATCTTTGCCTACTACTGCACCTGCTGCTGTACCTCTCCCTGTCTTGGCACTGCCTGCCCAGCCCGATCTATCCTCCTCCGCTGCCTCGGCCTCTCAGTAGCTCAGCCACCCCGTCGTCCTTGTCCTCCTCTCGCGCCCCTCCTCCCTGGGCCAGCCTCTCCCTCCTCATCCTCTGAGTCCGCCTCGTCAATACGATGCACCAGCATGCCAGGTCTTGAATATCTCGGGAATGGATGTGCAGTAATCCAGTCCTCATACTCCTGTGTAACCCCCGCATCTGCTATCTCTCGCCTCATGTCCCATGCCACGTAAGGTAACTGCTGGAACTCTGCCAAGGCCTCCTCATAAGAAGCCATCGGCCCCCATCGGACCCTCTCTGCATGTGTCTGGGCAAACATGGCCTGTCCCTGTGGCATGCCCTGTCTCCTGCCAAACTGTCTCAGCACTCGGCCCACCATCTGCCTCTCCAGTATGTGCCGTGTCCGGCCTATCAACCACCTGGTCTGGAAGCAGTAGGGTAGCTCATCTCCCTCGTCATCCCAGGGCTCGCAATCCAGATATGGCCGCCAGACGACCACATCTACCCCATCCAAGGTATGCCGCCAGTACTCTAGCTTCCCCAGCCTGTGCTGGGAAATCACTCTTGCATAGCCATAGCTGTATGGCTCTCCTCGCTGCCTGGCAAAGATGCATATTGGCCTGGTCACCGCTATGTGCTCCCACAGCCAAAACTGTAACAGCAACACCCCAGCCGATAAACTCGTGCTGCGGTGGTACACCACCTGATGCATGTCATGATATAGGTGGGCTAGCACGCAGGGTCCCCACGCATATCGGGTGCCCTCGGTCAGCATCCGCTCCATGATCCTGCCCCATCCAATGGGGAACCCGTGCGATCTCCTGTCCGGGCATACAACGCCCGCAATCAATCCAGCCACAATCCCAGGGAAGTAGTCATAACAGTCATAGATATCCTGCCACGGGATGACCTGTCCCACCAGCTCGGGATCGTCAAACACTCGCTGACACTCGGCAAGTCCCGCGTCCCACTGTGCGTCATACTCCACTAACTCGCCTACCACGGGCAAGTGCAGTATCCTGTAGACGTCCTCCAGCGTCACCGTCATCTCTCCAGTAGGGAAGTGGAAGGTCCCGTCCTCGCTGTGGAATCTCTCCACAGCAGCTGTCAATAGTCCTTGGTTCGCCCGCACCTCGGGCATAAAGTAAACGTAATCTAAACCCATGGCACCAAGCGCCACTCTGTCAGCCTCCGTCAGCATGTATCTCTGCAATAACGGCATAGGGAACGTCTCCCTCGACTGCAGAGTCTCACGTATCTCCTCCTGCAAACACGCAAAGCAAGGCATCAGTCTCAAGCTGCATATACCATACTCAACATATCTATTGAACTATATCAACTAAACTTAGCATTTCAAATTGATCAAAATAGCACACTACATCTCTTGACTAGATTCCTGCAATCTCGGAGATAGCTCATCGATTCCTGCGTCAAACAGGATGCTAATCGAATCAATTTGGCTAAGTAATTTGCCATCCCAGGCAAATGCGCCACTGTAGGTGGTAAAAGCGCCGTTTCTGGTATATGCGCCGCAATAATCAACATATGCGCTGCAAAAATGCATATGCACCGCTGCAGGGTACATATGCGCTGTTCTAACGCATGCGCCGCAGAAATCCACGTATGCGCTGCGAAATTACGGATGCACTGCAGGAAGTCACATATGTGCAACTTTAACAAATGCGCTGCTACATTTCACGCATGCGCAGCATAAATACAAAAGCGCCGCCTAATTACGAAAGCGCAACTAGAATGCACAAATGCACAGCTTTCACGCATGCGCCGCCGAAACCGGCATATGCGCCGTGAAATTACAAAAGCGCAGCTTCATGAGGCATATGCGCCGTTCTGCGTTTTGGCACATCTATTTCACCTATTTTCTACGTGCATTTATGACACCTAAACTCGACCCTAGGAGAAATTTTTTGAAGCACATACCAGGGGTCCTGCCTCTACTGGCCGCCCGAATCGTCGGACTCGCTCGAATCGGTGCTCCTCGCGTGGAATGTCTGCTGCTCTGGCCGCCATGCTGCTCTAAGTTTGCTCTGAGCTCTCTTTCTCCAATCCAAATCAACCAAGTGTGTAAATGACTATTCTTGTGGACCCAGCTCCTATTTATAGCCTCCAAACCCTAATTCTGGCTAGGTGATGACTGTGACTACTTCCCATGTCCGTTTTTTTCTCCCGTTTTCTTCCCGCATCCTTGACCGCGTCCCTTTTCCTCCAACCTATCCTAACCCCTTCCTCGTTGTGAGATCGTCCGTCTCCAAAACTTTCACCGTTTTTCCTGTCCAATCTCCCGAGGGGGCATCCTATCGTCCATTAACCTGTACCAGGGGCAAACTGGGGCATGTATCATCATTCAGACTATCAATTTCTTTGAAGCAATGCTGTAAACTGCATTGCATCAAAGAGGGGCAAAATGTATACGCCTAAAAATGACACAAATCATCCTAAATAAATATTCTAAATATTTATTCCATTCTTCTATTAATTAAATAAATATTCTAAATTTATTTAATCAATTCACTATCTCACAATTAAATAAATTCTATTTATTTAATTAAAATTCTTCTAAAGTCCTTCACAATTAAATAATCATAAATTATTTAATTAAGCCTAATTCCTCTATCCTAAAGTTCTAAATTCAAAATTCCACATCACCTTTACACCTCACCTTGTCCACCTCATCAGGTTGCACAAGTAATTAAATATATTTAATATTTAATTACCTTATTTTCCCTCACCCACATGGCCTATTTCTTCTCCAATCAGAGGTCAGTTAACCAATCAATCAAATCTGTTAACTAACCTGTCAGTTGAGTCAAATCCTCAATCAATCCAGTCAGTTCCACAATCCACTCTTCTAACTGATCAATCAATTCTGTTAACAGACCAGTCAATGGAGTTAACTCTCCAATCAGTTCTGTCACATCCCACCTTTCATGATGGAGCTGGGACACTTGTCACATTTCCACTGGTTGCACATTCCTCAACCATCCTCAACCGTTGATCTTCATATCTTCTCTCAACTGTTGATTCCTATTCCTCCGAGTCTATAAATGAAGCTTCATCCCTCCATTCTAATCATCCAGGCTTTTGACATTGTTACTCTGCAGAAATATCACCAGCGCGCCTTTGGCACCCACTTGTCATCTACAAGCTTGAGATCACCATTGTTGCATTGGAGCTCACCTTCATTGCACATCACACCATAGCCGTTCACCATCGACTTCCTCAAATAGCTTTAAAAGATTGCACTCTCTGAGGGCTCATCTCATCTGCGAAAGGATGATTCGTGATAGGCGAACAACAGAAGTTTCGAAACGGAAGAGGTTTGCTGTGTTTGTTCATTGCTTTGTTTACTTGAATCTTCTTTGTTTCTCTATTCTGTTGATGTTTGGGTCATCTATTATTCATTTGATTGATCACTATTTTTACCCTCACAGAAGGAATCAAGAAAAGAAGAATAATGTTTGCTATAATTGCAATAGACCTAGACATATTGTAGTATCTTGCATAAGCAAGAATGTGAAAAGAAACTATCCTAGAGATGAGAAGAAAATAGAGTAGAGAGAAGATAAAGGGAAAGACAAGGTGGATCCAACAAAAATAAAAAAGGAAATAAGCAAAGTTTGGATTAAGAAGGATGAAAATAAGGTCAAGGATGGATTCGCACCAACTTTTGGTGCAAATATTTCCTCTAGGAAGTAAATTAGGAGCTCTAGTTCAGGGGAAGTCTTATTGAAAATCTTTCCTCCCCTACCAAACGATTGATGCTAATGACCTAGCATAAAGAGACAAGGTCATGAATCAATAGCAAAAGTCTAAGTTGGGACTGAGACTATGTTTGTAAAGGATAAAGGAAGAATTGTGTAAAAAGTTCAAGTTGATAGAACAAAATTGCTCCCAATATAGAGCAAGTTCTCATGATGATTGACAACACTTGATGAACTCTAAGGTGAATGGATATGAACTAATTGAGTCTTCATGAAGCAATGAAGAAAAAGGAAAGAAAGCGCAGAATGAAGAAGCTCCATAAAGGATTTATAAGACCCATAGGATTTGTGCAAGAGCATCACACTGAAGATCAAATCATTAGTGACTGACAAGAGCAAGGTTTGTAGAAGAACACACTAAGAAGAATCAGACTTGGGAACATGTCCCTATGTCTGCGGATAAGAATGAATTTAGAATGAAGGAGGTTTTCAGAATTAAGTAGAATGAAAGTGGAAAAGTGATTGAAGAAGTCATTGTTTTACCTAGGCCAATAAAATCTACCTCTCAGGGGTAATAGGTAGAATTTGCTAATATAAGTTCCTGATAAAAATATGTATTGCAAATCAGATGACAGAAGAAATTCCAACTTGATCAGAATAGTTGTATGCTAGTATGTGCCCTTTGCCATTGATGTCAAAGGGGGGGAAAAATCATGTGAAAAACTCAGGGGGAGAAAGAATGCAGATGTGTAAAGAGAAAGGGGGAATATTTTGTCTTGATGTTCTTTTGAGTTTTTCACATCATATGTTGCCATCAATGACAAAGGGGGAGATTGTTGCAAGTATGTGCCTAATCAGTGTTGTCATTGATGTCAACATATCTATGTTGTCATTGGTGTCAACTATGCTCTTATTTGTGTTGCTTGCTTATAAGGTGTGAAATACTTTGTATTTACTTATGTAAGTGATCCTGATGTTGAGGATATTGAGAAAATTAGCCCCTCCGGTGGAAATAGTGTGTTGCTATGAAAATAGTGTATTGTATGAAAAAGAACAGTCTAGAAGTTTGCTCTACATTTCCTGAATATTGAATATCCTTGCCTATGGATTGGAAGTTATTTGGAGGCATGCCTAAAGATGCCATATCTCAAGTTTGAGCCTCTGGTATGCAGATTTGAGTGAGTTATGTTCACCAAAGTAAAAGCCTTTTTATCTGGGTATTCACTGGTGATAGGAGAAGGTATTTTGCTCCGCATTCCTTCGCATTGAAGTTTTATGATTTGCAATTCTATAGTTAAGTCAGGAATAATGACAAGTGCCTTCAACTCAAATGGTTCATGATTTGGTGGTCTGTAAGCTATCTTTTCTTTATGATAGTGGCTGACAGTATTATTCTTGTGCTCCGATTTGAAGAATCTTCTTGACAAAGTGGTTAGAGATCATGCGGTTGTTCCTAGTGATTATAGTGTGCTTGTGGACATCTCCTAATCATGTTCCTACCTTTGGATTGGTCCATGGAGAGAAATCTAGATCGTGGTTGAAGACTATTCCTAAAAGACTTAGTGTTAACACCAATCTTGGCTAACTTGGTTGTTTTCACTAATTGTGGGGATGTATTGAAGAGTGTAGAAGCATTTTGTGGCATGAAGGATTGCATTTGAGTCCCAGCTAAGGCGCAATGTGATCCGCATACATCTTTGCATCTTTCCCTTAGAAAATTTTTGTATTAGGCCTAGACCTATATCTATGAATGTTATTGTAATGCCAACCTTGGAGACTATTCCAACGGTTGATGAATGTATTTCTGACCTTGATGTACATTCCAAGGTTGATGAATTGTATAAAGACTTGTAATGTAATTGTAGAAAAAGTGTGGAATGCAAAAATGAAGTGATAAGTGTGAAGGTGTAAAAGAGTAGAGCAGAGAAGTTATATTGTGCTTCAATGGAACTGAACCCAAGCATGGTGTAGATGCTACCAAATCAGTTCACCATCTTTTGGCAGTGAGCCACTCTTTGTTAGTGAGTCATTCTTTGCAGTGAGAAATTTGGGCAGTGAGCCTCTATTTTTCGGTATTGTTATAACTCATATATTTTTGTGGGCTAACACCCACTGTGGTTTTTCCCTTTTAGGCTTTTCCATGTAAAAATCTAGTGTCTACTGTGTTGAATGTGTGATTGTGATTAAGTCTATGGTTTCATGCTTTCATGATTAAATATGATTATTAGAAGTTAAGTAGTTGATGGTTTGATATTCATATGAGGTTAAGTTTTTGTGACAACTGATTCACCCCCCCTCTCGGTTGTCCTGTATATTTCAACAGTAGATTTCCATGTATTGTCAAGATTCCATTTATTTGACTATCTCTAATGGCTAAGTGAGTAGACCTCAGTAGCCTATGAGGTGCTGTAGGGTTATTAACAAGACCTTATAATGAATTCTCACCCTTATAACTTCACATAGACCCTCTTGTTGACGACAAATTCCTATTAGGGTTTGACAAGATCTTTAATACATGTTGACAAAGTATAAACCATGGTGCAGATTCAAACCATAGTATACAAGCTTAGGCTCTGAAAAGCCTATCTTAAGTGTTACCTTTTCTATGAGGTACCTTTCTCTTATGAATTCAGACAATACTCTTTTAATATCTTGACATTGTTAGGACTGTGAAGGTGTGACATAGAGCATACACATACATGAACTTCCATCACAAAAATTATCCATTATACTCAATAAAAAACTTACCAATGGCTACAAGACTCCCATGGTCTCTATGTGCATGTTGGACCTCTATTATTTCCCTTATCCAACATATCATTCTTTTATCTCTATCCTTTGGTATAGTCTTCCTTTTGACCTCATAGAACTCACCACTATCTATTCTTCTAATCCTATATATCTATTCTTCATTTAAGTCTTCTTCTCTGAACCCTAGACCACTGTCTTGTCTTCTATAATATTCACCATTCTTTTGTTTACATCACTGTATTTAGATCATATAGATATATTACCAATATAAGATTCAAAAGAATAGATCTCCAAGTGACCCATCACATTGTGATGAACCTTTACAAGGACTCTTATTAGGCTAGTAATGAAAAGAGGGTAAAAGGGATAGTTTATGATATTCACAATCCAACCTTATCTTCTCATTGATGTCTCCATTCATCATTGCATTGTTTATGTATGTCTTTGTATTGTCCTTTTTTTCATTTTCTGTCTTTGCAAACTCCTAATCACAACATCCCTCATACTGTCTCCTCCACTTGATATGCATGATGCTTGATAGGTCTATTCTAATAGTGTCTTTGTCATGTCTATAGTATCTTTAAACTCTATGTTTCCTCTTTATTCACTATCAAGTTGTCTACCTTTCATTGTCAAGATTAACACTCTCCTTGTAAATAGTGTCTTTGTTCAAACCTTGCAATAGATCTTTGCTCAAACCCCTAAGAAACTGTTAAGTTCAACATATGCCAAAAGATCACTGTAACTATGGTAGATGTAGGTAGATAGTGAGGAAAACATATGACAATAAGCAAGGTATTCAGAGATCACAAAAAGGGTAGAAGGTGTTGATAAAGCACTAATGGGTTCATGGATCAGATAGAACACTTGAAATAGAGAATACATCATATGAGATCTGTTTACAAGGCATTGTACTTCAAAAATCCATAATGATATTGCCTCTAAACCATGGAATGAATGTTGAAGTTATTCCCAACCTTGAAACACTCACTTGGCTTCTATCCAATGCTACCCTAACATCTTCTATGTTCTCTGATTGCTCCTTCCCAGTGATCCTGAATATTACATAATTGAATGTATTGATAATACACCATTTAAAGGACATTTGGATGTACTAGAATGATGGGATGGAACCTTGAAAGAATATTTCATTTCTTCTACTTTCCATGCCAAAGGAAAAACGAGATACCTACATTTTTCTTACAAAACAAAATGTTAAAAATGTAGAAAACCTAAACCTAACCACAAAACCTAACCTAACTCAAGCTTCAAACCACAAAAGAAAAGCTAGAGGTAGTTTTCAAACAAGAAACTTCCCTCCACTCATGATGTATGAAGATCTTTTGAAAAGATTAAGGTTTTTTTTTAACATGAAAATCTTCCTTTTAAACCTTGACTCCTTTTATGCATGCAAACACACATGGAAGGATTCCTTTTGGTTGTGGTGAAAGGGATTTTAACAAATTTAAAGTCTAGAAACCATTCTAAAACATGTTTTATGACCCTTTAAAACAATTTTAAAGCAATGTTTTGATAACCCATATCCATAAAAGGCCCCTTAAGGATCCTTAAAATCATATTAGACTTATAGAACACATCTACATCACATTTGAACTTAAAAATATGAGTAACAAGGAGTCACAAAGCCCACAAATGATGACAACTATGACCTTTCAAACTAGATGTGAACAACTTGGTTGCCTATTTGGGCCAAGGAGAGAACATAGGTAACATTTTTGGTGACTTTTACTTGAGTTTTTCCTATTAAAACTTTGGAGACCAACTGCCTTGTGCTTTCCATTGGGCTATAGATTCAAAGAAGCCTAGAACCAACTCAAAACAGACTTGAGACACAACTATTAGTACCTCTAGGACAACAAAAAACCAAAACAAAACACTAGGAAACAAAATAAAATATTTCTCTAATAGGACAGACAACTGTGCACAACACTTATTTGACACACACACAACCTATCCTAATATGTACAAAAGGTAAAACATTAGCTCAATAGTAGTTCTTGAGGTGTATCCCATTGAATGGGATAGGTAGCTCCTCTACATCTAGCTTAGACAGCTAGAATGCATTATGTTGTTTGCACTTAGAAATCATGTAAGGCCCACTCCACATCGAATCAAATTTGGTGTGTTTTCTGGTCCTACTCTTGAGTTCATCCCACTTGAGGATAACATCACCTTCTTTGAAAGCTCTTGGGTCTTCTCTCTTGTTAAAAGACTTCTTCATTAGAACTTGGTGAAGCTCCATTATCTTCATATCTTGATTCCTTGTTTCCTCTAATTCCATCACCAATGCAAACCTGATTGTCATTGGGTCTTCTTCTTCTTCTATCATTTCTAGTTGGTTGACCAACTCAAGAGCTGGAAGTTCAAGTGATATGGGTAGCCTTGATTCTTTGCCATAAACCAGCATGTATGGTGTGTTTCCAATTGATCTTTTAGGAGTTATTCTATCATCCTATAGGGCATATTTCAACTTAGTGTGCCAAGATCTCGGATTATTCTCAACTATCCTCTTAATGATCCTAATTAAGTTCTTTTTTGTGGATTCAGCTAGTCTGTTTCCTTGAGAATAATAGTTTGATGAAGTACTCAAATAAATATCATTTCTAAGCAGCCAAATCACTTACCTTTGTCCTAATAAAATCCATTGCATTGTCTGATATAATAGAATCAAGTACACCAAACCTTGTGACAACGTCTTCATAGAAGTTTAAAACTGTACTTTCACTTGCCACTTTTAGTGCTATGGCTTATGTCCACTTTGTAGTAATTAGTGGCTATAAGTGCCCATTTGTGGCCTACACTAGAAGGTGGGTTAATGACTCCAAAAAAATCTAATCCCCACTTCATGAATGGTTGTTCAACTTGAATAGACTACAATGGAAGGGGTGCTAGCTTTTCCTTGCCTATGAAAAATGCACATTTCATGCATTTTCTTGCCCATGCATGAGTGTCTTTGAATAAGATAGGCCAATAATATTCCTTGGAGCAAAGTTTCCTCTTGCTGCCCCATCGTGCAATTCATACAAAACCTTGTCCACTTGGTTAGTGTCAATGCATCTAAGTAAAACACCATTAAAATCTTTCTTGAACAACACACCATTCAAGAGAACATAAGGTATGGATTGTAATATTGATGCAGAGGATAGACAATAGCAAAACAATGCACTAATGATTCCCAAACTCCCTTAAAGGTATCTCATACCTATACCTTGTAAATTGTCATGCTTCACTAGGTTTAACCTTCAAGAAAGGCCTTCTTGGCTTTGTAGGGTGATTACCCTCACTCCTATGCTTTTCTTGGACTTTCTTTGCCTTATGAACAACAAGAACAAGGACAATTCAAGTATTCAATAGCTTTCACAAGGTTTCACTAATCCTTCAAAGGAGATTTCAAATTGTACCCTGTTGTACTAGCCTATCTTTCTAGGCTTAAACCCTCATTTTGACCCTCTTAAGCACTTGGCATAACAAAACCACTTCTTTGGTGACCTTTATGGCTTCTCAAACCTTCAACCAATCTTACAGGTCTCAACAAGCCCTAACCTTTTAGTGGAAAACTCAGTAAAAACAACTTTTGAACAAACTCTCAATCAACTAGGGTTTCTTGACAGTTTTTTATGACAACACACAAAGTCCTTAATAACTCATGCATATGAATGATTTAGGAGCTAAAACTTGGTGAAAACCTGGTAAATAACATAATGATGGTGCACAAGAAATTTCATGTATTTTCAAAGGTGGAATCAAAAGTTATGAATTTTTTTCTACTGTTGAAACCCTAGGTCAAAAACATGACTGTTAGTGGTATTTTTGCCATAACCTGATCAAAACAACTTGAAATCAAACCAAACCAATTGTATTTGACCTATAATTCATTGTTCTTCAAACTTCATGCATTTTTAGGCTATATCTAATTTGTACAGGGCCGTACAAGAGAGTTTTCTTATTGTATTTCAGAAGAAATGGTCAAAAATGATATGAAAATAGGGTTTTTTTTGCACAAAAACACCTAAAAACTACCATCAAATCAATGTATTAGCTCTTTGACAATATGTTCTATCTTTCCACACATTCCCACACCTATACTATACTATACATGTTCTTACAAAGGTAATGTTTGCTTGCAAATCAATAAAAACTATCAAAAAGAGCTAGAAAAATAGGGTATTTCATCAAAAACTCTTCCTTTAGATTCTTGGAGCCTCCTTTTCCATTGCTTCAGTGTGAATAATCATATAGAACAATTACAAATCAATTATGTGAGTCTTTTTTCCACAAAACCTAACTATAATGTCATAAAACTTGAAATTATTGTCGTATACCATAACCTAACATTGAAAAGAGACTTCCTAACATTGGAAAATGACTTTACATGATCCAACAAGACTTTATTTGACATAATTGACCTAATTACGTGCTTGAGTACCAACCCCCTATTGTAAGTATGGGCCTAACTAGTGTTGTCATTGATGTCAACATACTTCTGTTGCATTAATGATAAGGATTGGATGAGCTGTGTGCTGAGGATATTGAGAAAATTAGTCTCAATCAAGACCAGTGTTAACAACAAGGTAACAGTCCAAGATAGGAAGAAGATCAAGAGATGCAGATTAAAGGGTTTGTAGATATGTATCTTGAGATTGTCCAATAGACATTTCAGAGGTTCGCATGAAGATTTGAAGAAGTTGTGGCCGCCCAAGTAAAACCGATTCCGGTAGGTGTTCAGAGGTAACAGAGTGTTACAGAAAGGTCCGGTGAGATCCGGAAATGCATTGTCTTGTTCTGTGGATTTGAGGGAGTGTTCAGGAAGTCTTTTTGAAGTATCAACTAGATTTGTTTGTGGTCTAGAGGTCCGAAAGCATTCATTCCTTTGTGACAGTGGTGACAGACTGTGTTCTTGAGGTTCTGGATGAAGGAGAGAAGGATTTCAGTAAGAAGATGAAGTGTAGATGTTCTTGGTGATTCAGGAAATCTTGTGAAGGTCTTTGGATCATGTCTAGCTCATGTTGATGGTTCACATTGGAGTTGGAACTTGCAATTGAAGAATAACTCCCGGATGATGGCGTTCTTCCTGAGACTAGCCGACCGAATGAGTTACACGTCTTGTGGATTTTCCTGTAGATGTTTGCCAACTTAGATGATTATTCCTAAGTTGATGTCTTGTATAAATAAGGGATTGCGAAGTCATTTCAAAGGTGTCTTTGTGGAGATGAGAGTGTGGTAGTGAGGAGGAGTGCAGAAGGCAGAGCAGAAGTGTTGGGCTTAAATGGAACTGAATCAAGCATGGTGAAGATGCTATTTACAAGTTCATGTATGTGATACTTATACTTTGTAGACAGTAAGTCTCTTGTAGGCAGTGAGCCTTAATTGGCATGTGCCATTTTGTTCTTTCTATTCTTCTAACAGAGAATACAATCTTTGGTTAATCACTCCACGGTTTTTCCCTTAACCGGGTTTTCCACGTCAAAATATTGGTGTCTCATTTGTTGATGTGTTTTTGCTCTTGATTTGTTGCATTATGTTTCCATGATTGATTTATTATTATATTGCTGAACTGCAAAGTGAAGTTAAGTGTTTAATTGGAAGAAAGTTTTTGCACAACTGATTCACCCCCCCTCTCAACTATATGCCCTAAGTCTAACAATTGGTATCAGAGCCAAGTTCCTCTAAAAGGAGCTTAACCGCTTGAGGAGATCCAGGATGTCGTCTTATAAGAAGGATAGTCTGAAGTTTGATGGAACCAATTTTAATCTTTGGAAAGGTCACATGAAATGTCACTTGCAATGTATGGGAATGGCATACTGGACCATGGCTACAACACAGTATATACCTCCACAGGGTGGTCCGAAAACCCAAAATGAAATCACAGATGCCGAAAACAATCTATGGACTATAGAGGCTCTTCTAAGCACTTTATCTAATTCAGAACTCTCAAACGTTATTGATCTACCAACTGCTTTTGAAATTTGGCAAAAACTAGAACTTCTGCATGAAGGAGACAAATATGTTAAATGTGCAAGGTTACAGAGTTTGAAAGGGAAATTTGAAAATCTGAAGATGAGAGAAGATGAAAATATCACATCTTTTATGCCAAGAGTAAATGAGATTGTTTGTGGAATTAGAAATACTGGTGGAGTCTTGATGAAGATGAGATTGTTGGCAAAGTTCTCAGATCCCTTCCTGATTCTTATAAAATCAAGGTTGCTGCAATTGAAGAATTCAGAGCTCACACAACCGTCACAAGAGATCAATTGGTTGGTAAATTGGCTACATTTAAAATGGCCAAGTTTGGAGATGAACCCCCAAAGACTGAATCTGCATTCAAATCCAGTGCCTCTGTAAAAGGTAAACAAAGGTTTGATCCGGGAGAGAACTCTTCAAGGAAACTATCATGGTATGAAAAAGCAAGAAAAAACCTGGAAGAAGAAGAAACTGAAGCTGCTCACCTTGAAGCTCTTATTGCAAAAAGACTACCAAGAGGATCTGGTTAGTATGAAGGGAAATTGCCTTTTAATTGTTTCAACTTTAATAAGATTGGTCATTTTGTCTCAAGGTGTCTGGAAAGATTTTCAAGGCCAAATTCTAACAGATCAAGATTCTAAAAGAATTGTTACTATGCTCATGAAGGAGATGATGAAGGAGTAACAAATGATGAATCAGAAATAAGAGACAAATCTAGAAGTGACTGGGTGTTCATTGCCATCAAGGAAGAAGATCCAATGCTGTTTGAATCTATAAATCATAAAGTTGTAGAAAGAGCTCTGGCTGCCCAAGTTGAAGAAAATGATGATTGGGTCATTAACAATGGATGCTCTCACCATATGATAGGTGAAAAAAATAAGTTCATAGATTTGGAAAGGTATGAAGGAGGAGTGGTAAAGTTTGGTGATAATTCTGCTGGTAGAATCAGAGGTAGAGGAACTATTTCTTTTGATGGAAGGAACAAAACTGGTAATGTTCTATATGTTGAAGGATTGAAGCACAATCTTCTCAGTGTTGGATAGTTGGTGGACAAGGACTATGACCTCCAATTCAAGAATGGAAAGTGCAAGATCTTTGAAAGTTTTGGAATAGAGATTGCATCCGGTACCCAAACTAAAGGTAATATCTTCCACTTGGTTGGTACTGGTAAAAGTTACTTGTTTGTTCAAGTTGATCAAAGTTGCTTATGGCATAAGAGGATGTGTCATGTGAATTTTGATAATATCATCAAGATAAGCAATACTCAAGTTGTAAGAGATCTTCCAAAATTGGTGAAACCTACTAATAGTTTGTGCAAAGAATATCAGTTGGGTAAGCTGAGTAGAGTCACATTCAAAAGTAAGGAACAGTCTTCTACTGGATTATTAGACTTAGTTCATACTGATCTTTGTGGTCTGGAAAGAATCAAAAGTGTGCAAGGTGATAGATACTTCATGTTACTAATTGATGACTACTCCCGGATGATGTGGGTAACTTTTCTGAAAGAGAAATCAAAAGCTTTTGAGAAATTCAAAATATTCAAGGCTATGGTAGAGAATGAAACTAGATTAAAACTAAAATGTTTGAGGTCTGATAGAGGTGGAGAATTCACATCCGGTGAGTTCATAGATTTTTGTGAGAAACATGGAATAAAGGGATAGTTGTCTGCTCCTAGGACTCCACAGCAAAATGGAGTAGTTGAAAGAAAGAATCAGACCATCCAGGAAGCATCTAGAACCATGATGATGGAAGCAAATGTTCCTCAGATCTATTGGAGAGAAGCTGTCAACACTGCAGTCTATACTCTCAATCGAGTTCAAATCAGAAGCAATACCGGCAAGACTCCTTATGAACTTTGGTTTGGCATCACTCCTACTGTGAGGTATTTTAGAGTATTTGGTATAAAATGTTACATTAAAAGAGATGAAGATCTAGGAAAGTTTGATGCTAGAAGTGATGAAGGAATATTCCTGGGTTACTCCACTCAAAGCAAAGCATACTAGTGTTATAACAAGAGACTGAGAAAGATTATAGAAAGTACAAATGTAAAGGTTGATAAAGGAATTGAGAAACCCTCAAAGTTTTATGAATATGATGAAGATGATTAGAATGGTGTTTTGATTCAAGGGGCCCAAGCCTCTTCTAAAAGTCAGATTCAAACTGATCCGGTAAATCAGGAAGAAGAGATAAGTTTGAATGAGCCTGATCAAGGAGTAGAAGTGCAAGAAACTCCCAAAGTGCCTAGGTATGTAAGACTGAACCACTCTAAAGATCAGATCATAGGTGATAAAAGCAAAGGTGTACAAACAAGAAGAAAAATTGCTCAAAATTTAGATGAATATTGTCTAATTTCAAAGATTGAACCTAAGACTGTGAATGAAGCTGGCAATGATGAAAACTAGACTAAAGCAATGGAGGAAGAGTTGATGCAAATTGAGAAAAATCACACTTGGGATCTTGTTCCCAGACCTAGAAACAAGAATGTGATTGGAACTAAATGGGTCTTCCGGAACAAACTGAATGAAGTTGGTGAAGTAATCAGGAATAAAGCCAGATTGGTCTGCAAGGGCTATTCTCAAATAGAAGGAGCTGATTTTGAAGAAACCTTTGCTCCAGTGGCAAGAATTGAAGCAGTCAAATTATTTCTTGCATTTGCTGCTTTCAAAGATTTCAAGGTATATCAGATGGATGTCAAGTTTGCCTTCCTGAATGGTGACTTGGAAGAAGAAGTGTACATAGAGCAACCGGATGGATTTCAATTGTCTGATCATGATGATATGGTCTGCAAGTTGAAGAAAGCACTATATGGACTGAAGTAAGCCCTAAGAGCCTAGTATGAAAGATTGGATAAACATCTCTTGAAGATTGGTTTCAACAAAGGTACTGCTGACAGTAATTTGTATTTCAAAATTGATCATGAAAACATCTTGATTGTTGAAGTGTTTGTTGATGATATCATTTTTGGAGGAAGAGATAGTATGTGTAAAACTTTTGCAAATCAAATGAAAAGTGAGTTTGAGATGTCCATGCTTGGTGAAATGAATTTCTTCTTGGGTCTACAAATCACTCAAACAAAGAAAGGAATCTTCATTTCTCAGACCAAATATGTGAAAGAATTGTTGAAGAAATTTGGGATGGAAGACTCTAAACTAATCAATACTCCCATGGCAACCGGATGTAAGTTGAGCAAAGATGATGACTCTCCTAAGGCTGATCAGACAAAGTACAGGTCAATGATTGGAGGATTGTTGTATCTCACTCAAACTAGACCAGACATTATGCACGTTGTTGATCTTGTTGCTAGATTCCAAGCTGATCCTAGAGAATCTCATGTCATGAAAATTAAGAGGATTTTTAGATATCTAAAAGGGATAGTTGAGTATGGTCTAATGTATCCTAGAGATCATGATTTCTCTCTTCATGCATATACAGATGCTGATTGGGTAGGAGATGTGGATGACCGGAAGAGTACCAGTGGTGGAGCATTCTTTTTGGGAAAGACATTGGTTTTTTGGCTAAGCACGAACAAGAGGCAATATCTTTGTCTACAACTGAAGCAGAATATATTACAGCAACAGGTAGTTGCACTCAAGTTTTGTGGATGAAGCAGATGCTAAGAGATATCAAAGTGGAATATGAGGAGCCTACCACAATTTTCTGTGATAATTCAAGTGCAATAAACATATCTAAGAATCCGGTGTTGCATTCAAAGACTAAACACATATCCATCAAGTTTCACTTTTTGAGAGAGCAAGTGAACAAGAATGAAGTCAGATTGGAGTTTGTGCCTTCCAAGGATCAGATTGCAGACATCTTTACTAAACCTCTTCCTAAGGACTCTTTTGAGTATCTCAGGGAGAAGTTAGGGGTTATTGCCCCTCCGGTGATGAACTAAGGTGCAATGATGTGCATCAGTCTAGTGGATATCACAGTCACATCTTGTGGTCTGGATTGATGATGGGGAGCTGCTACTCAGGGGGAGTAGCATGTATGATTCTGAAGTGGTGGAATTGCAAGTATGTGCCCTTTGCCATTGATGTCAAAGGGTGAGAGAAGACATGTGAAAAACAAGTGGTTGCTGATCAAAGGGGGAGCAATAAAGGGAGAGAAGACATGTGAATAGTTGTTTCTGATTGGGGGAGTTGTGACAGTAAGGAGAAGTTCTTGTCTTGATGGTCAAAATAGTTTTTCACATCATATGTTGCCATTAATGACAAAGGGGGAGATTTTTGCAAGTATGGGCCTAACTGGTATTGTCATTGATGTCAACATACTTCTATTGCATTAATGATAAGGATTGGATGAGCTGTGTGTTGATGATATTGAGAAAATTAGTCTCAATCAAGAATAGTGAAGAACAGTGTTAACAGCAAGGTAACAGTCCAAGATAGGAAGAAGATTAGGAGATGTAGATTAAAGAGTTTGTAGATATGTATCTTGAGATTGTCCAGTAGAGATGTTAGAGGTCCACATGAAGATCTAAAGAAGTTGTGGCCACCCAAGTAAAATTGGTTCTAGTAGGTGTTCAGATGTAACAGAGTGTTACAGAAAGGTCTGATGAGATCCAGAAATACATTGTCCTATTCTGCGGATTTGAGGGAGTGTTCAGGAAGTCTTTTTGAAGTATCAACTAGATTTGTTTGTGGTCTGGAGGTCTGAAAGCATTCATTCCTTTGTGACAGTGGCGACAGACTGTGTTCTTGAGGTTCCGGATGAAGGAGAGAAGGATTTTAGTAAGAAGATGAAGTACGGATGTTCTTGGTGATTCAGGAAATCTTGTGAAGGTCTTTGGATCATGTCCAACTCATGTTGATGGTCCACATTGGAGTTGGAGCTTGCAATTGAAGAATAACTCTTGGATGATGGTGTTCTTCCTGAGACTAGCTGACTAGATGAGTTACACGTCTTGTGGATGTTCTTGTAGATGTTTGCCGACTTAGATGATTATTCCTAAGTTGATGTCTTGTATAAATAAGGGATTGTGAAGTCATTTCAAAGGTGTCTTTGTGGAGATGAGAGTGTGGTAGCGAGGAGGAGTGTGGAAGGCAGAGCAGAAGTGTTGGGCTTAAATGGAACTAAATCAAGCATGGTGAAGATGCTATTTACTAGTTCATGTATGTGATACTTATACTTTGTAGACAGTGAGTCTCTTGTAGGCAGTGAGCCTCTTGTGAGCAGTGTGCTCAGGCAGTGAGCCCTAATTGGCATGTGCCATTTTATTCTTTCTATTCTTCTAACAGAGAATACAATCTTGGGTTAATCACCCCATGGTTTTTCCCTTAACCAGGTTCTCCACAACAAAATCTTGGTGTGTCATGTGTTGATGTGTTTCTGTTCTTGATTTGTTGCATTATATTTCCATGATTGATTTATTATTATACTATTGAACTACAAAGTGAAGTTAAGTGTTTAATTGGAAGAAAGTTTTTGCACAACTGATTCACCCCCCCTCTCAGTTGTCTGCCCTAAGTCTAACACCCCCAACTCTACACAAGCCAAAAATTAACTAGTAAACTTAAATTGCATTTTGGTAGGAAAGTGTAAAATTTGAATCTCTAGGACTATTCACCTAACCTAAACCATTGAAAATGATCCCAATGGACCCTCTAAGACATCAACACACTAATATAGGACTCATGAACACAAAATATGTAATGTCCCCTTCTAGACTCATGGTTAGTCCATCATAGAATTCCTGTGGACTCTCAGTTTGGTTAAGTGATGAAGAATGAAATATTTAAAAAGTCACTTAAGTCATTTTATGGAGCGCTCACATTGGGAAATATTAAAAAGTGAAATTAAAAGAAATATTTCCCTCCAAAGTAAAACACCCCTCTTGGAGAGTTATAAAAGAGGGAAAAGTGCCTCATTTGAGAGATGCTTGCTTAATGATATCTCCTTTTGAGCTCTGCTAGAGTCTTCTATTGAGGAGGTTTGAGGATTCAAACCCGAGGCTTGTGGAGACAGAAACCTCCATAGATAACAACATTCTATAGGTGTGCAATACCACCCAACGGTGCTTCTTTGGTGGATACATCCAGTATTCACAACTATGCTTCATTAGATTTTTGAGGGTTTGAGGAAGAATTGGGTTTATTCTCTTCATGGAGATGAGTCACCATTTATTGGGGGTCATTGCAGATCCATTTCAAAATAGTTAGAAAGGAATTTCAGGAGTATGTGTTACAGATTGGATTCTCGGCCATAGCCGTACCAACTCCAATGAGGACGTGGGTCCTTAGAGGCTCTTTCCCTTTCATTGTAAGCTTTATATTTGGCTTGGGAGTGGTGTTTTAGGCCCTTCTATGTGTTGATTACATTGTATGGGCATTCTATATCATTCTATGAAGATTTAATGCATTTCTAGCCATACCCACTTGCTGGTCCATTTCGGCTATTGTACTAAGTTGCATTTCTAGATATGGGTATGTCATGATAATTCATATTTGGCCATTTTACTATCTGGGTAATCATTAGTTTCCTTATATTCATTGTAAATTTTTTGGGTTTTGGTTATATGCTCTTTATTGTATGCTCTGGCAACACATTTGTAGGAAAACAGAAAACCCCTTATGCATTCTTCTATCTAGTCTGAAAGAACACAATAAAAATAATAAAATAACACATAAAAAGATTTTAAAAATATACAAATAGGTACGGTACATTATAGTGGTATCAGAGCTATGATCTTGCCATCCTATGAGGTGAAATAGACATGCAGAAGTGAAAATGAGATATGTGACTGATAGCTAGATATTCCTTCAGGAATACCAAAGCAAGGCAAGGAACACAGATTCCACAGTTGATAGTTTCAGAGAATCTAGTACCCATAACAGATCCTTTTGAGTTAGACCCAGAGATAGAGGTAGCAGCTGTAGAGGACGATTCTCGGGTTTCACGGATAGACCCCTTTTCTAGAGAGCTACCTCCATTTACAAAGCATATAGGGGAAATGGGAGATATGGAGATTGAAGAACCAAGCACATGAGATATCCTCAATGATTTGGCTAGAGGTCAGCAACAAATTGTGGCTAGCTTGGACAGGTCTTAGTAGGCACTTGGGAGGCTTCTTGGCTGATTATTTCCTGAGTTGGATGAAGATGAGGAGAATATAGGTCGAAACAGATATAAAAATGACAAGAATGGAGGCAGGAATGATAGACATGGAGACTGGCACGACAGGGATAGAGATCGAGGAAATGGAGATAGGAATGGTGATCAAAACGTTGGTGATAGAAATGGGCACAGGAATCATGATGGAGAGGCTTTGGTGAATAACCGGGGTACTATATAGCTCACGGCTGTAGATAGACTAGGCATTCTGACTTTCAGGCTGAGAGACGAGATACCAGATAGGGATGCTACACAGTTGGAGTTTCAGGAAGAGATCTTTAGGGATTGGCAGGCTTCCAGCCAATGGTTTAGAGCTGAAATGACTTTCAAAGACTACTCAGATCTTCGGATGAGACACAAACCTAGAGGGGGTAATAGACAACAGAACAATGAGCTGCAGAAGAAGGTCAGCAAGATGACCTTACTATATTTTGATGGTTCAGGAAAAACTTCAGCAAGAGCGTGGGTACAAACGTTGGACAGTTACCTTCAGATCAGCCCCATGCCAGAGACAGATGCCATCACATACGCAGCCTTACACTTGGAGGGTAGTGCACATAAGTGGTGGAGCAATGCGAAGGTGACTCTGGGACATGACCAAATCACATCTTATGTTGAGTTCATAGCCAGACTCATAGACAGGTTCGACAAGAAGGATCCTGAATTGCAGTTCAAGGAGCTGGCACAGTTGAGAGAGAGTGGATCAGTGGACTCATACATTTCAGAGTTCCAGGATCTCTCAGTCATGGTTTCAAATATATCAGAGAGGTGGTTGATAATGCTCTTTGTTGATGGGTTGTCTGATCCTTTAAGAGGATGGGTGAAGGGTTTAGACCCTAGGACATTGCAAGAGGCCATGAAGAAGGTCCGTGATATGGAATCATCCGCATGGAGCAGCAAATTTTAGAGGAAGAACTTTCAGCATAGGAGAGATAAGGAGAGAGATAGGAGACCTTTCCACAGGAACTCAGGACACCAGCCACATAAGAGTTCTTCCAGGTTAGATAATGACCAACTAAATGACCTCAGGAGGAAGAAGCTTTGTTTTCACTGCAGAGAGCCTTGGGATCCTAAGCATAAGTGTGTTGCCCAAGGGAAGGCAAAATAGATTGAGTACTTCTTAGCAGATGAGTCTGTGAAGTCAAACACTCATTCAGAGCAACATACAGAGGATGATGATTTAGGGATAGACGTTGCATCTGAAGTACCAGATAAGGATAATGATACCTCCCTACCCACAACCCACATTTCTAGCATTCAGAGAGAAGGGTCATTCAGGATCCGAGGAGTATTGGGTGGATAGAGGTGCATTACCTTGCTAGATATAGGTGCCACTCATAACTTCATAGATGAGGGCTTGGTTGCTACGAGGGGGTTACAAACTGAGGAGTTTGTAGGATTTAAGGTAAAGGTAGCTGATGGGTTTGTACTCACTTGCACTAGGAGGATTCCCCACTTGACGATCTAGCTAAACCATTATACTTGCCAGTCAGAGTTTTATGTGGTTAGCATGGGTGACATGGATGTTGTGCTGAGAATGAAATGGCTTCATGAGATAGGGGAGTTCACTATCAACTTGAGGACAATGGAAATGAAGTTTGAAGTGAACGGAGTTAAGCATGTGCTCAGGGGAATTTTAGATGGTGGGTTGAGAGTTGTTTCTCTCAAGCGAATGGAGAGATTGATTCACCACGATTAGGTACAATGGGCAGTAGAGATATTGGAGATGCCTGAAGTTGTGGAGCAGTAGAAACGTGAGTATCTACCTAACATACAGGCTCTTCTAACTAAACACACCAAAGTGTTTAGTGATATTCCACTAGGTAGACTGCCTGGCAGGGGTATCGAGCATGTGATCGAGTTGGAGGAGGGTGCAAAACTGGTGATCACCACACCATATCAGCACCTGAAGAGGTCCAAAGATGAGATCAAGAAAGCTATCAAAGAGCTTCTCGCCATGGGACACATAAGACTGAGTAAGAGCCTGTTTGCATCATCCATTATGTTAGTAAAGAAAAAGGATGGGACTCTTAGGATGTGCATTGATTATAGGGAACTCAATAAGAAAAGAATCAAGAATAGGTATCCCATACCTAGGATAGATGAGCTAATTGATGAGCTACATGGGGCCTGTTATTTCTCCAAGATAGACTTGAGATCTGGGTACCATCATATTCAGGTCAGAGATGAGGATGTGGAGAAGACAACATTTAGGTGTCACTATGGGCACTTTGAGTTCCTAGTCATGCCATTCGGCTTGACTAATGCACCAGCTACTTTCCAGTCTTGCATGAACAAAGTCTTCAGAGAGTAGTTGAGGAGGTTTGTCCTAATATTTTTTGATGATATCTTGATTTACAGCAAGACATGGGAAGAGCATGTGAAACACATTGACATTGTGTTGAGTATTTTGGAGAGGGAATCTTTATATGCTAAGATGTCAAAGTGTGAGTTTGGGATGACTGAGTTGCTATACTTGGGTCACATCATCAGTGCTGGTAATGTGAAGGTAGACCCAGAGATGATTCGAGCAATAGTAGGCTGGCCACCACCAAAGAATCTTACTCAGTGGAAGGGATTCTTGGGTTTATGTGGATATTACCACAGGTTCATGAAGGGGCTTTCTCAGTCAGCTGCTTCCCTCACAGATTTGACTCACAAGGATGCATTTAGTTGCATAGTGGGTACACAGGAGTGCTTTAACAGATTCAAACAGATTATGAGTACATGCCCTAAATTGGCCATACCAGATTTTAGCAAGCCCTTCGAGTTGCAGTGTGATGCTTCAGGGGAAGGCATTGGTGTGGTAATTATGTAGGATAAGCACCCTATAGCATTTGAGAGTAGGAAGTTGAGGGGTGTGGAATGCAGCTATAGAATTTATGACAAGGAGATGTTATCCATAATGCATGCATTGGCTAAGTTCAGACAATACCTTATGGGCAGTAAGTTCGTAGTCAAAACAGATCACAACAGTCTAAAGCATTTCCTTGGCTAGAAAGACTTAAATAAGAGGCAACAGAAGTGGGTCAGCAAGCTATAGGCCTACGACTTTGACATTGTGTATGCCAAAGGAAAGAAAAATGTTGTTGCTGATGCTCTATCTAGGAGGCCCCATTTATGTGCACTTGGAGCCATCGTAGGTGATTGGAGGGAGATGATATCAGTTGAGTATGCAAAGGATGCATGGGCTACTGGGATAATTGATGGCACCATCAAGGATGATAGGTATACAGTGGTAAATGATTTAATCATTTACAAGAATAGGATCTTCTTGGTGTCAGATTCTTAGATGAAACAGAAGGTTTTGAGGGCATTCCATGACTTGCCGATGGCAGGACACTTGGTGTACTTCAAAACTTATAGGCAGGTTAGAGAGAGGTTCACCTGGAAGGGCCTCAAGACGGAGGTGATGCAGTATGTGAGAGAGTGCCTGATATGTCAGTAGAACAAACAAGAGCACTCATTTCCAGGAGGTTTATTGCAGCCCCTACCCATTCCTAAGAGGAAGTGGGATAGCATTTCTATGGACTTTATGACAGGTTCACCAAAAGTCCAAGGTAGGGATTGCATTTTTGTGGTGGTGGATAGGTTGACAAAGTATGCACACTTCTTTTCCATCCCTACCACTTTTACTGCAACACAGGTTGTAGAATTATTCTTTCATGAGGTATTTCGACTCCATGGGTTGCCTCGAAACATTGTTAGTGATAGGGACAACAGGTTCCTTAGTAATTTTTGGCAGGAGCTCTTTAGGTTGACAGGGATAGAGTTCACACCCAGTACGAGTTACCACCCTCAGACAGATGGTCAGACAGAGATAGTTAATAAATGGGTGGAAGGATACCTCTGAAACTATGTTTTAGGGCAGCAAAAGGCATGGATTAAGTGGCTTCACATGGGAGAGTATTTTACAATTCCACATACCACACGTCTATTCAGATGTCACCATTTATTGCCATGTATGGGTATGAGGCACCGAGCTTTGTTGATTTGTTGTTTGGTGATAGCAGAGTGCTGAAGGCCAAAGACCTTCTCCAGGAGAGTCAAGACATCATGAGGTCTTTCAAGGAGAATATATAGAAGGCTCAGAACCAGCAGAAGTAGTATGCAGATTAGTGGAGGACTAGGCGGTCTTTTGAGGTTGGTGACATGGTGTATCTCATGCTGCAGCCCTATAGACAGTCCACTCTCAAAAAGAGTGGGGTGGAGAAGTTGAAGCCACGATACTATGGACCTTTCTAGATCTCCAAGAGGATTGGAGAAGTGGCTTATGAGTTGGAGCTTCCAACAGGTAGCAGGGTACATAATGTGTTTCATGTATCTTCCTCAAGAAGGCGTTGGGGCATAAGGTGACACCATTAGCAGAGTTGCCTCCTCTTGATGAAGAGGGGAAGTTGATACTAGTACCCAAGGCTATAATTGATATCAAGGAACATAATTTGAGGAGGGTCATTAGAGAGTACTTGGTTAAATGGAAGAACCTGCCAGTGGAGGATGCTACTTGGGAGAATGAGCAGATATTAGAGCATCTTGACTTGAGATTGCTTGAGGCAAGCAATCTTAGGAAGGGCAGACTGTAATGTCCCTTTCTAGACTCATGGTTAGTCCATCATAGAATTCCTGTGGACTAGCAGTTTGGTTAAGTGATGAAGAATGAAATATTTAAAAAGACACTTAAGTCATTTTATGGAGCACTCACATTGGGAAATATTAAAAAGTGAAATTAAAAGAAATATTTCCCTCTAAAGTAAAACACCCCTCTTGGAGAGTTATAAAAGAGGGAAAAGTGCCTCATTTGAGAGATGCTTGCTTAATGATATCTCCTTCTTTTGAGCTCTGCTAGAGTTTGCTATTGGAGAGGTTTGAGGATTCAAACCTGAGGCTTATGGAGATGGAAACCTCCATAGGTAACAACATTCTACAGGTGTGCAATACCACCCAACGGTGCTTCTTTGGTGGATACATCCAATATTCACAACTGTGCTTCATTGGAGTTTGATTTTTGAGGGTTTGAGGAAGAACTCGGTTTATTCTTTTCATGGAGATGAGTCGCCATTTATTGGGGTTCATTGCAGATCTATTTTAGAACAGTTAGAAAGGAATTTCAGGAGCATGTGTTGCAGATTGGATTCCCAGCCATAGCCGTACCAACTCCAGTGAGGATGTGGGTCCTTGGAGGTTCTTTCCCCTTCATTGTATGCTTTATGTTTGGCCTGGGAGTGGCATTTCAGGCCCTTCTATGTGTTGATTACATTGTATGGGAATTCTATATCATTTTATGAAGATTTAATGCATTTCCATCCATACCCACTTGCTGGTCCATTTCGGCTATTGTACTAAGTTGCATTTCTAGATATGGTTATGTCATGATAATTCTTATTTGGCCATTTTACTATCTGGGTAGTCATTAGTTTCCTTATATTCATTGTAAATTTTTTGGGTTTTGGTTTTATGCTCTGGCAACACATTTGTAGGAAAGCAGAAAACCCCTTCTGCATTCTTCTGTCTAGTCTGAAAGAACACAATAAAACTAATAAAATAACACATAAAAAGATTTTAAAAATATAAAAATAGGTATGGTACATTACAAAATAGTCCATAAAAACACAATTAGGTCTCTTGACCTTAAAAGGATGCATTAAGGTGATGCTCCTGCATCACACTCCCTAGGTGGGAGAAATTTGAGTTCCATCTCAAATGATGGTCTTTTTTTTTCCTCGTCTTCCAATTGTGTTGCATTCTTATCTATTCTCTGACCTCCTCTTGATCCTCTCTATGCTTGGATTTATTGGCTCTATGTTTCTTGGTTTTCACTCCTTCATTTCTCTCTTTCTTTATGTATCTTCTCCTTCTTATCTCCTTCTCAGCTACAAGACTCCAAAAGTTTATTTTGATGCCTCATTACCACTATCTATTTCTTCATCCTCATCATTCTCTCCTTGGTCTACACCTGTACAAACATTATCATCAACATGCATTAGATAAAAACTAGGAGGCCAATTTTCCTCTTCACTAGCTCCTTGTGCTTACTTTCTTGTTTCTTCCTTTATCTCAGCTATACCTAGCTTCTTATCGATTTTCTTATCATCACCAACCTACTGGTTCCTTGAATGTTTCTCTTGCCAATGGACCTTTGTATATGTGTGTATTTTTTTCACGGCTTCTTCTTTCCATTCTTTCTTGTGTTTCCTTATGTTCTCCTCAATGAGAACTTTCATCTCTGCTAGTGCACATTGCTCACTTAGTAACTCCCCTCTATCCAAACCTTTTTCATTTTCACTTTTCAAGGTAGTCATCTTTTGCCTTCTTCTTTTCTTAACAATCATCTTTAGAGGCCACTTCACCTTCTTTTGCATTGACCAATACCAAGCATATTCTTGGTATTCTTCCTCAAGCCACTGTTGTACTACAAGTTTAATATCTCCTTTCAACTCTGCCACTTCTCTATCAAACTCTACATCTTGTCTTATCTTATTGACATTCATCTTGTCCTTCTTTTTGAGGCTTTCTTTCTTATCTTGCTGCTACATCTTTCTATCTCCTCTTCTTGTCTTCATGATACCTTGCCTAGGGCTTCCCTTCTTTTTCTCACTACCCAGTCTTTTGGTACCTAGGTTCTTCACTTTAACATGTCAACTACAATACACATACTTTCCCAAATATCTATGAACATACTAACTTCCCATGCCCAAATCTTTGGGCTTTGATACCAAAAAGGATGCATAGGATAAACAATAGCAAAATAATGAACTAATGATTCCCAAACTCCCTTAAAGGTATCTCAGAATTGTACCCCATAAACTGTCTTGCTTCACTAGGTTTAACCTTCAAGAAAGGCCTTTTTGGCTTTGTAGGGTGATTACCCTCACTCTTATACTTTTCTTGGACTTTATTTTCCTTATGAACAACAAGAACAAGGACAATGCAAGTACTGAACAACTTTCACAAGTTTTCATTGATCCTTCAAAGGAGATTTCAAATTGTACCCTGTTGTACTAGCCTATCTTTCTAGGCTTAAACCCTCATTTTAACCCTCTTAAGCACTTAGCATAACAAAACCACTACTTTGGTTACTTTTATGGCTTCTCAAGCTTTCAACCAGTCCTATGGGTCTCAACAAACCCTAACCTTTTAGTGGAAAACTCAACAAAACAACTTTTGAACAAACTCTCAATAAACTAGGGTTTCTTGATAGTCTTTTATGACAACAGCACACACAGTCCTTAATAACTCATGCATATGAATGATTTAGGAGCTAAAAATTGGTGAAATTTTGATAAATAACCTAATGAAGGTGCACAAGAAATTTCATGAATTTTCAAAGGTGGAATCAAAAGTTATGAATTTTTTTTGTATTGCTGAAAACCTCAGGTTAGAAACATGGTTGTTAGTGGTATTTTGCCATAACCTGGTCAAAACAACTTGAAATCAAACCAAACCAATTGACTTTGACCTATAACTCATTGTTCTCCAAACTTCATACACATTTAGGCTGTAACTAATTTGTACATGGTTGTACAACAGAGTTTTCTTGTTGTATTTAAGAAAAAAAGTAAAAAACGACAAGAAAACAAGGTTTTCTTTGCACAAAAACACCTAAAAACCATCATCAAATCAATGCATTAGCTCTATAACAATATGTTCTATATTTACACACATTCCCATGCCTATACTATACCATACATGTCCGTATAGAGGTACTGTTTACTTGCAAATCAATAAAAAATGTCAAAAAGAGCTAGAAAAATAGGGTATTTAATCAAAAACTCTTCCTTCAGATTCTTGGAGCCTCTTTTTTCATTGATTCAGCATGAATAATCATAAATAATAGTTATAAATTGATTATGTGAGTCTTTTTTCTACAAAACCTAACTATAATGTCATAAAACTTGAAATTATTGCCCTATACGATAACCTAACATTGGAAAGTGACTTTACATGATCTAAAAAGACTTTATTTGACATAATTAACCTAATTGCATGCTTGAGGACCAATCCACAACTCTACACAAACCAAAAATCAACTAGTAAACTCAAATTGCATTTTGGCAGGAAAGTGCAAAATTTGAATCTCTAGGACTATTCACCTAACCTAAACCATTGGAAATGATCCCAATGGACCCTCTAAGACATCAACACATTAATATAGGACTCATGAATAAAAAATAGTCCATAAAAACATAATTAGGCCTCTTGACCTTAAAAGCATGCATTAAGGTGATGCTCTTGCATCAAATCTAAAGTACCTTCTCTTTGCCTTATCCAACCCTTGAGAACACTCACCTATTTGTAGGAAATATGTCATATTTTTTACCCATCTTGTGTTGGAAGGAGGTGCAACTATTTGTGAGTCATTCTAGACTACTAGGACAACCTCTCCAACATTTTCCTGGTTATTTTCTAACACAACAGCCAATTGTTCACATAATCCCTTACCTCTTACCAGATTTCTTATCTTGATTTCAACATCATATTCCATCACTTTGGTTATCCAACCAGCTCTCTTCTCATTTAAATCCTTACTTAAAAGGAACTCTTTCACACTTGGGTGAGAAACCATCAAGTTAATCTTGTTGTTAGAAACTAAATGCCTAAATTTTTTCAAACTCCTTATAACAAAAAGCACTTGTTTCTCAACAAAGGAATACTTTACCTCGTAACCCTCTAGGCCTTGATTGAAGAAAGCTATTGGATTCTCCATACCTTCCTCATTCTACTACACCAGCATAGCTAAGATGGTATCCATGCTTCCAAAATCATATAGGGTAAATTCCTTTGAAAAATTAGGATTAATCAAAGTAGGAGTTGCTACTATGGCCTATTTTATGGCCTCAAAATTGCCTTTTCCCTCCTTAGTCCAGCTAAAAGGTATGTTCTTTTTAAGAATAGAATTCAATGACTTCAAGAGGTTAGCAATATCTGGAATGAATCTTCTTACAAAGTTAATTCTTCCAAGAAACAATTGTAACACATTTTTATGACTATGTAATGGTAAGGCCAATATGGCACTCACCCTATTAGAATCAATAGAAATACCATCTTTAGATACCACATGACCAAGTAACTTACCTTCATGAACAACAGAGATACACTTTTTTGGATTTAGTGAGATTCCAAACTCCCCACACCCTATCAAAAACCTGCTTAAGATGAGAGAAATGATCTTTAGCATCCTTTGAAAACACTTTTATGTCATCTAGATATACAAGTATAATTTTGTTCATAAACCCTTGAAATGCCATATCCATGGCTCTTTGGAATGTTGCCCCTACATTGGAAAAACCAAAGGGCATCTTCTTATAAGCCATGGTTCCCCACTTGGTGGCGAATGTTGTTTTATATTGGTTCTCTTCCTTTACTAAAATTTGATTATATCCTGAGTAACCATCAAGGATAGAGAATCGTTCAAAACTTGAGACAACCTATAATATTTGTTCCATGGAGGGTAGTGGGTAATGATCCTTAAGTGAGGCTCTATTCAAGTCCCTAAAATCCACACATAGCCTTATCTCCCCACTCTTTTTCCTAATAGGTACTAGATTGGAAACCTAAGAGATATGTTTAATGGGAAAAATGATGCTACCCTCTATCAATTTGTTTAACTCCTTTTTCATAAAAGGTTCAAGCATGGGATTTAGAAGTCTTTTCTTTTGTCTCATAGGTTTTGCATTTGACTCCAACTTAATAGTGTGTTGTGCCAATTCAAGATTAAAGCCTTTCAAATCATTTTACTCCCAAGCAAATACATCATTATATTCTTGACAAAGTAAAATGAAAGCATGCTTTTCTTCTTTAGTACATACCTTGCCAAGTTTGAGGAGTTTCTCTTTGAAGATGGCAACCTCCTCATTGTCTTCTTGTTTAACTAGCATGCTAGCCTTTTCTTTTCTGACTTGGTCATCCATGTTGAAGATAGACTCAAATGTGACCAAACCTCTTGGTAACTTGTTGGACTTCAGTTGTATAATCTAATCCTCATAATGCTATTCTAATCTTTCTTGGTTTCTAGCTGAGAACTTAGCTTCCTCTTGCAAAAAAATGGTGATCTAGTGATCACTGTCAAACACTTGCCAATGAGTATGATTGTCAGCAATAGAAGGCCTTACTACCACTTTGACATCATGTTGTTCCTTCTTATTACTAATTTCATTTGGAACATCAAACTGAGGTCCAATGGCATCCAACCTATCTGCATGTTTGTTCTTTTTCCTTGGGATGGACATCACTTTAAATGCATCAAATTATTCTATGATATCCCATACTCTATGTTTGTAGGATTTTAGCAAATATTTTTTGGTAACATGAAGAACTCTTACCTAATTTACTATTAGTTCCTTTTCCCCAAACACTTGTAGGCAGCCAATCTTCCCTTTTCTTACCCATTGCAAGCCATTTATAGGGGCCTCATATTCAGCAGTGTTGTTAGTACAATTGAAATGAAACCTGAATGCCACATAATAATTTTCATTGGTAGGAGATACCAACACTGCACCCCCACCTACCCCAATTTTTCTCCTTGAGCCATCAAAGAACATTCGCCACACATCATTGGACTATTGTTCATACTGTTGTTCATCCTCATTTACAATGTTAGGAACAACAAAATCATCTTCATGCATCAAATAGATACCAAGACTTGACTCTTCCAAATGCTTGTATAGATCAGCCCCATGATTCTCAATTGCCCATTCATCTAGTAGAAAATTAGGTACGTCTTCTATAGGATTGTTAGGCTCTTAGATAGAGGGGTGTTCTTCTTGGTCAAAGATTGTGCAGTTTGCATTGATAGCACTTGGGACATATGGTTCAATAAGGTCTTTTGCAATTGGTACTAGTTTTATTATCACCTTAGTGCCATACCTAGTCTAAAATAGCATGTGTGACCAATCCGAGGACAAGTATCCACCAATCTTTGTAATGAAGTCCCTGGATAGGCACAAGGCGAACTATGGTTGAAGGTCTATCACACAGACATCTTGTGGAATGGAAAAATTTGGGTAGGAATGTAAGGTCAAACCCAATCCTTTGATGACCTCTAAAGTATTTATGGTTGTCCCATCTATCTATACTACCCCTTTGGCAAGTGGCTCATAAGCAAGGCCAAGTTTGTCTACTATTTTCTTAGGCATAACAGAGCTCCTTGCTCCTGAGTCAATCATGCAATTATGAGCAAGGTGCTGGCCAATAATCAAGGATACATAAAATGGAGGTGGCTTTACATCTTTAGTTTTCTATCCAATTTTAGGTTGGGATGTATTGGTGAGCACAACTTTGGGTTGGTCTTTTAGAGGCTCATTAGAAAAACTTAGTGTTGCCTATTTCCACCTTCTAGGCCCAAATAATTATCTTGAATACTCTTGAGGAGTTTTGTTTCAAAGTCTTAGTTCTAAAGTTTTATTTCTTCATGTTTGTAAGGTCTTTTTCACATACAATATTAGGTCTTAATTCATGTTTCCATCATATTTGAGTCTTAATTTTTGTCATGTATTAAATAAAAGGCTAAGAATGCATGTATTTTCAGCTCATAAGATGGTATGACATGTTTTGGAGGAAAGAGGTTTTTTTTTTAAAAAAAAGAGATCTAAAGTAATACCTAGCCTTATAATATTTTTAAATGTCATTTCCACATTCAAATATTATCTCAACATCATTAAAAAGTCATGAAAGAGTGTTTTGATTATTTTTTAAAGTGTCAAAATTGCTAAAAATGCTATCCTCTCCTCCAAAAGGTTTCTTTCCACATCACATGCATGCATTTCCAAGTCAAGAGGTCAAATACTAGTGTGTTTTTTATGTTCAAATACCTTATTTCTATCAAAAGACCATGTACACACCATGGAGGGAGATCATTTCAAATTTTACACTAACTTGAGAGGTTAACTTTAGATGTTCCTTGGTTAGGGTTAGGGAAGGTCTTGTGTTGATCATTTGTTTTAGGGTTTGTATCAAATTGTAGGTTGTTTCATCAAGGAGATAGTATGTAAACAATGAAGGCATCTCAAAGTGGAAATGGTAGTTTGAGGACTCAATCATAGTGGCCCTGCAACTCTAGATTAGTAGCCATTTAAAGAAGCAAGAGACATAGGGATGCATGTAGGGGACCTTATGCTGTGAAAGGTTAGATGAGAGCAATTGTTTTTGATAGCCACAAAGATTTTACCAGTCCATAGGAAGGTTTTGATGAAGAAACTAATTGTAACCTTTCATTAGAGGCCATTATGCTCTATTGATAGTATGCAGAATTCTAATACAATGATGAGCAATGCATATGCAACAATAAAGGAGATTAGTGATGATGTCTGTTGTTCTCAAAATTAGCTACGCTCGTTTTAGTAGACAACCCCACGAAACTTGTCCGTTTCGTGAATCTACACTCTAAGATCGCAAATCGAGAAAAGATTTTCTCGTTCTCATGCGAGGTTAGTTGACATTTTGAAACTCATTTGCGACGTTTCCTTGAACTAATTTCTCAATATTTGCGAAGAAAATTCAAGTCGTAAATTGGTTAAGATGTTAATTTTAGTCATTTTTAAATTTGTAAATTTTTGACTCTTGATATGCAAGAGCGGCAAAATTTGCCGCTCCTACATATTTTTAAGCTTGTTTTGTTTTGATGTAATGACGGCAAATTTTGCCACTATTACATCGTTCTAAGTTCAAACGTGCGAGAGCGGTTAAATTCACCGCCATCGCATATGTCTTTCATCAGAGTTTCACTAACATGTAATGACGGCCATTTTCGCCGACTTTGCATATTGGTCGATTTAAATGTCGTAGCGGCCGAAATCCCCGCCCGAACGGGATCTTCAGGATTTCGATGTCAAGTGCCATTAATGGCCACTCGTTCCAGGCGTTTAAACTTCGATTTTAACCTTTTAAAAGCGTTATGACTCCCATTTTTGCTCGTCATTCCCTATACCAAAATCTTCTGAGCGAGTTACCAATGTCCTCAACTCTCGCTTGATCGAATGCTCCCGATTCACCGATGGATCTAGCATTGAGGACTACACATAGACTTTCCGCTTCCACCACGGGTAAGTGTTCCTCTCATTTTCCTTTTTCTTCCCTCACGGATCACGGTGTGGCATTTAGGTTTTTGTTTCTGATTTTCGTTAGTTTTCGTTTTAGTTTTCTATTCATGTTTTCATTTGGTCATGTATTTCGTTTTCTCACTAGACTGCCCTAGGTTTTACCCCGAAAACCCTAGGGGTTGTATTGTCTTAGGTTCCCCAAACCCTCATATGCAACATCGGCATTATTTTCCGCTCATACAAATGTTATCACTCAACCCCCATGTAATGTTGGCAAATTTTGCTGCCGAGGTATAAACCTACAATGTCATCAAATGCAGCATCGGCATTTTTCGCCGCCCTGACATAACCTTTCATTCTTTTTGCCTGTAGTAGCGGTAAAATCTACCGCTCTTACCAACTCTCAAATTTTCCCAACACATGCAAAGGTGGCAAAATTCGCCGCCGATGCAAATAATGCAAAACCCTCATATGCAAGGGCGGCGAATTTTGCCGCCCGTGAAAAAAAAATGTCTCAAATTTTCCTAACACTGGAAAATTTCCAATTTCGTTTTCCCGAGCCCGCTTCTCCTCTGATTCTTGGCCAGCTCACACTATAGCCCTTTTTCAAGCGCATTCCCATGGTCGTGATTGTCAACATGCCATCTCTCAAGATATTGAGCGCACAGAGGATACTCATGATAAGTGGGTGGAAATGAGGAAGCTGAAAATAAGTACCCTAATATCCATTGGCGCCATTTCTAACAGGGATTCATACACTGAAACAAAGGAAGCTCTGATGTACAGGAGCAGTATGCTAAGGAATTTGATCAAGGATCTTGAGGCTGCAAAAGAGATCAGTGAAGAAAATGATGTCAACCTTTTGCATAAGTTGGAAGAACTGCCTTGTAAATTGGTATCGCAAGATAACCAATTCCTGTCAGCAGAAGAAATGGTCAAGGAATTTGAAGACATGCTCCAAAAAGAATTTGAAGATAAAGTATTTTCAATAACTTCTGTGGACAACCTCTTGGACAACTAGTTAACCTTGGACAATCTAAAAACCAGGTTAACCAATCATGCCAAGTCAATCACTACAGTAAGGGACGCCATAGTGAGGGCCAGGATGATCTTCAAAAACACATTCAACCCAGATAGCATTGAAATGCAGGCAACCTTCACTATGTATGATCACCACGTGAGAAAAGGTGGTGACACAAATTGAAGCAGCTAGTTTTTCCCTTAGTTTATTTTCTGATTTTCACATGTACTTTCAAAACAATTTTGGACACTTTTACATGTACATTTTCAATGTGTAATTACATGTAAAAAGATAGGAAGTCCCAAGTCAATAAGGACTCCTATTTTTGAATAAGTCAAAGTAGTTGTAGATTTCCTAGATTTTCTTTTATAAATAAAGGGGACCTCTTTTGTAGATATCTATCTTTTGTCTATTGCAAGAAAACTCTGGCGAATTGAGAATCAAATCAAGACTTTGTGCTTTTTGTAAAAATCAATATTCAAATATTTATCAATACAAGAAAGCAAATTCAATTCCAATCTTTGTCTTGGAATTATTTGTGTTGTGATAGTTTTGTTCTTACGTCTTGCTATCATAGTCTTATTTGATAATAATTGAAGTGTGGAGTTTATTACAAGTGATCGAAGAGCGCTCATAATTTGATTCTGGTAAACTTTGTGTTATCAAATCAGTTGTGGGTTATATGTTCATGTTTGTGAAAATACAATAGTTTGGAGACTTTGTGCTGCAAGTTGTTCTATTTGATTTACTTCTATCATCTTGAGGAGGAGTGAAGACTTTGCGCTGCATTCTACTTCAAATATTTCCGTTTACAAGTAATAAGTGAGGTAACAAAAAACTTTGTGTTTCTGTGATATTGTGATAATCTACGAGTTTTATATCAAGAGTTTGAAATATAAACATCTATTCTGAAAAAAGAGAATGAAATGAGATGGAACCACCACAAACATAGTTTTTAGTGTACATAAATTTGATAAGTGTTTGATTTACAAAAGTTAAGTAATTAGAGGGAACCTCCCCTTGCTGAGAGGAGAGACTTTGTCTCATCATAGCTGTGGCTGATATACCCATTTTGCCGTTAGCGAGTTAACGACAAAATATTCACCCAACAGTTTTTTGGCGACTCTACTGGGGAAGAACGCGCAACTTGAAGCCTCACGCTTCGAGTTGAAGCATTTTCAGTTCTTTTCCATTTTCTTGCAATATTGTTTTTAGTATAATACAGTCTGGCAGATTCCCGATACACCAGAAGTAAGAGGGCTCAGGGTATTGTTGATCCTGCATTTGAGTTGATGCAGCAGAATAATTTTGGATTCTTGACTCCACGGCCTTGTCTTCAGCGCACCAGGAGTTTTCCCCCTACAAACACCAGGTCCCCAATACCAGGTGAAGTTTCTATTGCCAGTGCTAACAGAGTTTTGGTTGTTCATACGCCACCAAGGTTTGTTATACCACCTTTCAATCAGTGCGTCATGGCAGCCCAAGGTCCTTGGGGTAATACCTTTGGTCCTCTAAATTTGACCCCACCATTACATGAGCTACCTCGTAGTTCAAGAAAGAATTTCCCCAAATTCTATGGTGACGGAAAAGTTCATCCTGATAAGCATATTGCGGCTTTCTGTATAGCCTGCGGTGTGATAGGTGTCGAGCATGAAGACGTGGCTGTGCGACTCTTTGTAGAAACACTACAAGGCACTGCCGCAGATTGGTTCTATCACCTCCAAGCCCAGACCATAACAAACTGGGCTACTCTCAAAACCAAGTTCGAAGCCAGGTTCAAACCTGCAGAAGATGCTCATGTGTTGTTGGCACAGCTGACACAAATGAAAAAGGAACCCCATGAATCAATGCGAGATTTCATCGCTAAGTTCAACAAATTGAGAAACAGGATTCCCACCACTGCTGAGCCCACGGCGGAAAACCTCAAATGTTTCTTTATCAATACACAGCTTCCGGAGGTGAGTTTCTTATTGAGGCGAGCTGCTCCTACTAATCTTGCTGCAGCTCAAATTCTGGCAACTGAGGTAGAAGATGATCTTATCCTTGCGGGTAAGATAAGAAGGGACACTAATAGAAATAAAAGTTCCTCTTCTACTGAGAACACTTCTACAAGCACCACTGATCCCATGGTGCAAAAGCTAGCAAATGAATTGCTAGCTCTCAAGAGACAAATGTCCCAAGGTATATCCGCGCCTCCTTCTTACCGAGATATACCAAGGAGGACATTTCCAAATAATTCGTATCAAGGCAATGCTGCTAGGAATCAAGGACAGCAAAACCGTCTTCCTCCTACACAGGGGAAGCTTGCTATTGAAGCAGTGCCGGTCAACTCTGCTGTTGGATACTATGAAGGGGAAAATGAACTTTCTTTCCAACCCGAGTTGGAATATGAAAATGGTGCTAATCTCTTCACAGAAGGAGAAGAAGAGATAGCTGGCGACTCTACCATTAGCTTTCTGAACTACCAGGACGAAGCTGAAAAAGGAGAAGTGAGTGAAGGAGCATATGCTATTTTCACTAGGTCTCAAAATCAGTCAGCTCTTCAGGCTGATAAAGGGAAAGCCAGGGAAGAATCTCAACCGGCGATTTCAATCGCTAAATGGGGGACTCCGCTACCTTTCCAGTCAAAAGACCCGGTGGTTAATAAACAAGTAAGTGCTTCTAATGAATTTGTACCTTCCACTTCTACTCCTCAGACTAGTGCTGTCACTACCAAAAATCAAAATGATGGTTTTTCTTCTTCCGTATCTAATTCTTTTCAGCAGTTCGATATAATAGACCATGCTAGAAGAACTAAGATACAAATGTCTGAAGTTGAATATTTACAGGCTAATCCTGAACAATTTGATAGATTAGCCAAATATGTCAAAAATAAAGCTGTCCCTGTAGGACAAGAGTTTCCCAAAGCTACTCATGACTCCTCCAAAAGTAAACCTACCCAAAACAATCTTGTTACTACTCCTCCTGTGGTTTCTAGAAAAATTGAACCTTTCTATGTTTCCCTACTAGTGAATGGCCACAAGTTGAGCAATTGCGTAATAGATTCTGGAGCCTCAGACAACGTTATGCCTGCTAAGGTGGCAAATGCCCTTGGCCTCACCTTACCCAAAACTTTTGGGAGGTGTTTTTCTATGGAGAATAAGCAAGTTCCACTTTTGGGTCAAATCAAGGACGCCCAATTTGCCTTTGCAGCTTTTCCGGATAAGAGAATCAAGATGACAGTCTTGGTAGCTGATGTTCCAGCTTCATACGGCATCCTCCTTAGACGTAATTTTTGCAAGGATGTGGGTGGAGAGTTAAACATGGATTTGTCTGAAGCTAGGATACCTGTTAAAGGTGTCATGCATAAACTGCTTCCTGAGAAGGAAGCGAAATATATTGTTACTCAAACATCAAACCCCAAAGCTCAAATTTTGTTTGAGTACTCGGGAATGGGTAACTATTTTCTATCTACTGAAGATTGTTCCGATTCATCAGATGAGGCTACATCGGGTGATAGCTCCGATATGTCAGATGGAGACTCAGAGGAGTTTTCAGACGAAAGTTCAGGTAAAGATATAGCAATTCCAGATTCTTCCCTCACCGATGAAGAGGAATCTTCTGACCAGAGGAAGTCTAAGAAATCAAATTCTGATGGAGTCTGGATTTTAGAATTTGATGGTAGCTGTTCTTCTACCAGTTCTGGAGCTGGAGTGGTCTTGATATCGCCACAAGGTGATATTTTACCTTTTTCATATAAGCTACAGTTTGACAATACCAATAACACCACCGAATACGAGTCCTTGTTGCTCGGATTGGAAGCGGCACGTGCCAGAGGTGTTAAATTCCTGCATGCTCAAGGGGACGCCAAATTGGTAGTTTGTCAAGTAAGAAATTTATACCAAACAAAAAATGAAAGATTGAGACACTATCACAATCGCGTATGGGATTGCATTGAAGATTTCGATGCTTTCAATATTTCAGCGGTGCCAAGAGAGTTCAATGACCGTGCAAATTCATTGGCTGTTTCCGCCACTCTCATGGTGCCTCACAAGGATTTCAAAGGAAGCAAGTACACTATTGAGCTGGTCTTCAGACCAAGTGTACCTGATAACACCGACCATTGGCAGGTGTTCAATGGCGATAATCAAATCATTGCTTTCCTAGAAAAGATGGATAGTTTTGATGAGCTTTACTTTAAAGGAAGTGAATCACCACCTCGTGAATATGTTTCTGAGGTAGATTCGTGGACTGGTGAAGAATTTCTACAGTTGAAAGGAAATAAAATCCCAAAAGGTTTGGTTTCCCTTGAGAGACTCTTTGATAAACATGACAGGTATATCAAGTAGCGGCAACAACAACAGGATTTGAGTTCTTCCATGGAGTTTGAGCAGGTCAATTTGGGTACGGAAACAGATCCTAAGATGGTCAACATTGGCAAATGTTGCACTACTGATGAAAGATTCAAATTCATTACCCTCCTCCGCCATTACATTGATGTTTTGGCTTACTCCTATGATGATCTGAAGTCTTTCAGGCCTAAGGAGGTTCGACACGAAATTCCCCTCAAAGCTGGATCGTTGCCTTACAAACAGAAGCAGAGGCAATACAATCCAAAGATATCAGGTACGATTCTTTCTAAAATTCAGAAGATGCTAAATGCAAGGATTATTTTTCCAATTCATCATTCCATATGGGTTTCAAATATAGTACCTATAAGGAAGAAGAAGGGAGAAATCCGTATCTGTGTTGACTTCAGAAACCTCAACTAGTCTTCCTTAAAAGATAACTACCCTTTGCCCATCATGGACTAAGTATTGCAAATAGTGACAGGTTCAGAAATGCTATCTATGTTAGATGGTTTTTCAGGGTATAACCAAGTGGAGGTAAACGAGGCTGATCAGTTCAAAACTGCCTTCACCACACCACGGGGCACATTTGCATATCGCAGAATGCCTTTTGGTCTGATCAATGCTGGCGCAACATTTTAGAGAGTGATGGATCTCACCTTCAGAGATGAAATGGGTAAGTTTATTGTGGTATATCTCAATGATCTAACTGTTTTCTCCAAAAACTGTCATGATCATGCGCATCATTTGCGACAAGTGCTGGAACATTGTTGGCAAAATGGTATTTCCCTCAATCCCAAGAAGTCAATTTTTGGGGTGACGGAGGGTAAGCTTCTTGGGCACATTGTATCCTGGGAAGGTACTAAGATTGACCCGGAGAGGGTTAAATCTATTCAAAGTCTCACTCTGCCAGGAAGTAAGACTGCTGTTCGTTCTTTCTTCGGAAAGGTGAGTTTTCTACGAAGGTTCATTCCTGATTTTGCAGAAAAAACCCGTCACATTGTTAATATGATGAAGGGTAAGGCCGCTTTCCATTGGACCACAGAAGGTAAGGAAGCGTTCGAGGACATCAAGAGAGCTATTACTCGTGCTCCAGTTCTTGTTTGTCCTGACTACACTAAGGATTTCCTAGTCTATAGCTACGCTTCAGAACACACACTTTCAACTATTTTGGTTCAGCGGAATGAAGAAGGTGTTGAATCCCCCATATCATTTATGAGTTGTCCTCTCAAAGCTCATGAATTGAAGTATTTGAATATGGAGAAGCATGCTTATGCCATAGTCAAAGCGATTAAGCATTTCAGGTTCTATATTCTAAACTCACACACTGTTGTCATGGTGCCTGATACAACAGTCAAATCCATCCTAACGCAACAAGAGTTTGGAACAAAGAGAGGTAATTGGATCGCTAAGATCCAAGAATTCGATCTGGATATCAAGCCTACCAAGCTTGTGCGGGGTAAAGGTTTTTGTCAATTGATCGCAGATAATGTTCCAAAAGAGACAGGGGACGAAGAAGAAGTTGTGGACACGCCAACTATCCTTTTTGTTACTACAACTGACGAGTGGTATTCCAATATCGCTCATTTCCTTACCTATGGTGAGTGCCCTTCTCACTTGTCTTATAAGGAAAGGAGAACTGTCAAGTTAAAAGCTGCTAACTACGTCCTTTGGGACAATGGTCTGTACAAGAGAAGTCTTGACAGTGTATTTCTCCATTGCGTGGATAAAGCGCAACAAGGTAGACTTTTGGAGTCTTTCCACAATTTGGCTTGTGGTGGACATTTTTCAGCACCTGTAACGGCTCACAAGATTCTGTGAGCTCGATACTATTGGCCCACACTATTCCAAGACGCGTACAATTGGGTACGCAGGTGTGAGTTATGCCAACAGTTTGTTGGGAAACCAAAATTGGCAGCCTTACCTCTAAAACCAGTGGTGATTGAGGAGCCTTTTCAGCAATGGGGTATTGACTTCATTGGCGCAGTGAATCCATCATCAAGTGCAGGACATACCTATGTTCTCACTGCAACAGACTATTTTACCAAATGGGTGGAAGCTATTCCAGTCAAACACGCTACATCAGAGGTGGTATGCAGCTTTCTCAAAGAGAACATTATTTCCAGGTTTGGAGTTCCAAACAAAATCGTCGCAGACAATGCTGCATGTTTTTCCTCTTGGGAGATTACTGAGTTTTGCTACGAGCATGGGATCACTCTTTCCCATTCTTCAGACTATTATCTGCAAGGGAATGGTCAGGCAGAATCAAGCAATAAGAATCTGGTCACTATCATCAGGAAACTGGTAGATGAGAATCAGAGAACTTGGCATAAGGCATTGTTTGATGCTTTATGGGCAGATAGAATTACACCCAAAGGGCAATAGGCATGTCGCCATTTCAGCTTCTATATGGTCTGAATGCAGAGATATTGGAGTTGCCAGCATTGAAGTTGGTAAAGGCATTGGAAGATAGAACATTTGATAGTTTTATTGATAAAAGGATCATGTATTTGACTGAACTTGAGGAACAACGCACTGTTGTGGTGGACCATATTGCTGAGCACCAAAATCAAGTAAAGAGACTCTTCGATAAGAAGGCAAAGGCTCGTGAGTTTTAGGTTGGAGATCAAGTCTTGTTGTGGGACAAGAGGAGAGAACCAAAAGGAATGCACGAAAAATTTGATTCCTTGTGGAGAGGTCCATTCACCATTCATCAGTTCTGTGGTGAAAACAGTTTCTTGCTGGGATATCAAGATGGGACACCATTCTTGTTGCCTCATAGTGGACAACATCTGAAGCACTTCAATCCTTGAAGTTTCAGATAAGTTAAATTGTACATTTGTATAGTTTTGTGTTTAATTTTTACGTTTTCGTTTAGTCTTTTGCGTCTTTTTCTTTTTAGCTTGACTCTATAGCCCAATGGCATGGATGAAGGCACTTAGAGACTAAATTCTACTCCCCTCAATCGTTTCAAAGTTCGATTGAAGGAAGTTCCCCAGTTAGAGCTAGCTGTTCTCAAAATCAGCTACGCTCATTTTAGTAGACAACCCCACGAAACTTGTCCATTTCGTGAATCTACACTCTAAGATCGCAAATCGAGAAAAGATTTTCTCGTTCTCGTACGAGGTCAGTTGACATTTTGAAACTCGTTTGCGATGTTTCCTTGAACTAATTTCTCAATATTTGCGAAGAAAATTCAAGTCGTAAATTGGTTAAGATGTTAATTTTAGTCGTTTTTAAGTTTGTAAATTTTTGACTCTTGATATGCAAGAGCGGCAAAATTTGCCGCTCCTACATATTTTTAAGCTTGTTTTGTTTTGATGTAATGACGGCAAATTTTGCCGCTATTACATCGTTCTAAGTTCAAACGTGCGAGAGCGGTTAAATTCACCGCCATCGCATATGTCTTTCATCGGAGTTTCACTAACATGTAATGACGGCCATTTTCGCCGACTTTGCATATTGGTCGATTTAAATGTCGTAGCGGCTGAAATCCCCGCCCGAACGGGATCTTCGAGATTTTGATGTCGAGTGCCATTAATGGCCACTCGTGCTAGGCGTTTAAACTCTGATTTTAACCTTTTAAAAGCGTTATGACTCCCATTTTTGCTCGTCATTCCCTATACCAAAATCTTTTGAGCGAGTTACCAACGTCCTCAACTCTCGCTTGATCGAATGCTCCCAATTCACCAACGGATCTAGCGTTGAGGACTGCACATAGACTTTCCGCTTCCACCACGGGTAAGTGTTCCTCTTATTTTCCTTTTTCTTCCCTCGCGGATCACGATGTGGCATTTAGGTTTTTGTTTCTGATTTTCATTAGTTTTCATTTTAGTTTTCTATTCGTGTTTTCGTTTGGTCATGTATTTCATTTTCTCACCAGACTGCCCTAGGTTTTACCCTGAAAACCCTAGGGGTTGTATTGTCTTAGGTTCCCCAAACCCTCATATGCAACGTCGGCATTATTTGCCGCTCATACAAATGTTATCGCTCAACCCCCATGTAATGTCGGCAAATTTTGCCGCCGAGGTATAAACCTACAATGTCATCAAATGCAGCATCGACATTTTTCGCCGCCCTAACATAACCTTTCATTATTTTTGCCTGTAGTAGCGGTAAAATCCGCTGCTCTTACCAACTCTCAAATTTTCCCAACACATGCAAAGGCGGCAAAATTTGCCGCCGATGCAAATAATGCAAAACCCTCATATGCAAGGGCGGCGAATTTTGCCGCCCGTGAAAAAAAAAATGTCTCAAATCTTCCTAACACTGGAAAATTTCCAATTTCGTTTTCCCGAGCCCACTTCTCCTCTGATTCTTGGCCAGCTCGCACTATAGCCCTTTTTCAAGCGCATTCCCATGGTCGTGATTGTCAACATGCAATTTTCCCAGATTGCGCATATTTTCCCTGATTGCATGACCATGATTTCTGTTGCAGTTTCTCTTGCGAAGCTCCGTTCAACGTCAAACTTCTTCTCGATAAAAGTTCATCCAAATGACTGACTTGTCTCCAAAGAAGGCAAAAGCAATGAAATACAAATATCAAGGTGTTTTCCCAATCACCTCAGTCCATTCTAATGTTGAGGACATTAGAGATACGGAGATTGGCCATGTTGATATGGCTGAGTTTGTAGAGAGAACCAAGTCAAGCAACCCCAGTGCCATGATGAGGAAGATAGTGGAAAGTAATATTCATCTGGTATCCTCCTTCCCGGTGGTGGCTCACAATACAGAATTTGTTCTTCAGTGTGCCCATTTTTATAACAAAGATATTAGAGCTGTGGTAGACGCCAGTGGTAATGTAATAATCAGGTTGGATCCTGAGTTCATTGACAAGGTGTTCATGTGTCCTCCTGCGACAGAAGTATTAAAGCTTGATTTCATTGAAGCTCAAAAGGAATATGACAAGAATCCAGAGAAAGCAAAGAAAGTAATCAACAACAAATGGTTGAAGATTGCGAGGTCAAGTTTGTCTAGATGGCCACGTAGTTTTCCTCGAAGTGATTTCGTGGAAGAAGTTGGTGACTTGATTACCCTCCTCAGCAGGATAAGAGGTTTGTCTTCCTCTTCACAATTTCATGAATAGATGTATCCGTTCATTAAGGTCATACTCCAGGGCAAGCAAGTTATTTTCTGGGGAGAGCAAATCAGTAACGCTTTGCATGACCAGCTGACAAAGGTATCCACTACCTCTAAATTCTTCATGACTTCCTATCTGGTATACATCGCAGCCTCCATGAGGATTTTTCCAGGATTATCATCAGAAGGGGATAGGAGAGTAGTTCCAGTATATCAGTATTATTCTCAGCTGACATTGAAAGGTTCCATTCACCATTTCAGGAGAGTGAATGATGCGTTCTTTGCTGTATTCTTGTGTCTTTTTGATCCCCAACTGGAGTAGAGAAGAATTTCAGATGAGGCATGGACAGTGGTTAATGGTTTTGGTTGCATGTTTTTGCAATTTCCATCTTTTTCATATTTGAGGGTTGGCTTTTTCCAAGGCTACCCTTATATGCTTCCTAGATTTCCTTCAGATAGACTGGTCTTGATGGAGTTGTGCAGACAAATGATTATTGTGCATAACAAGCAAATGGAACTCAAGAAGCCTGGCTTCAGATTTCCAGTGGAGATCGGCAGATATTCAGTGTTGACTACCGCAAAGGCAAGGGCTATGGAGACAGAAATGCAGTTGGTCACCATGAAGCAATTCAAGAGGAGGCCAAAATTTGACTACCGGGGCGTGAAGGATAAAATCAGGAGGAAAACTCAGTTTCACGAACCCATGGTGGAGGATGTCTGGATAGATTTGAGAACAGAGGAAGATATCAGGAAACTGGATTATAGTACGCTGTCTCTAGAACAAATTGAATATCTGGGGCTTGCTGATATTCCAGAAGACCTTGTGGATGATGGTGAATTGGTTGATGCCAAGTATGATGCAAAAAAGATAGCTAGTACTCCTTTACCTCCAATCCAATGGTCCCAAAAGGAGTCGACTTCATTAAGGAAGAGGTTTGAGCCCATATTGGCTAACACCAATAAGTGGCTGGAAGAAAAAGGAATTACGCTGAAGGAATTCCTCACTGGTTCAGAAACTGAAGTTCAAGAGCAGACTGGTAAGAAGGTTGAAAACCGAACGAAGAACAAGAGTGATGCTCCATCATCCTCTAAAACACATAAACCTAAAATCAGATTTGTGACAAAGAAAGCAAAAGTTGTTGAGGAGGAACCTGAACCAAAAGAAATGGAAGTCGAAGAGCCAGCGACTGAAGATCCGGCAACTGAAGAACTAGCTGCAGAAGAGATGGATGTTGAAGATAGGAATTTAGATCAACAAGATGAAGAGGCTTTGTCCCCACAGGATAATACACCTGTTGCACCCCCGGTGCCTACTTCCTCTATTAACATTTCTTCCTCTGAATCCCCCTCTCCTCCTAAAATAATCTTCGATAATCCCCACAGCACTTTTGAAAATGTTCTCCGTTCTTCCGATTCAATTCCTAGTTTGTCATCTTCATCTTTTGATATTGGAGACACGTCTATGTTTGATCATTTTGTCATGAATACTGAACAAGTCTCAAGTGCTAATGTAACAGGTGCGGTTTTTACCAACACCCCGCCTATTGTTTCTACCACCAGTACAAGCACAGTTCCAGGAACACCAGTGGTAGGAATGGACTCCAATGTGAATACTTCTCTGCTTCCACCTTGGTTGTCAGCTTACATGCCAAAGAGAAAAAAGCAAGTCATCTCTCCAGATGATTTTGATTTCACTAAGCTGGTACCTGCAAAACCTAAGGCTCCGAAGAAACCAAAGATCCTTTCAAGGGTACTTGAAGATAAGGGGCATAAAATTTTGGAGATAGCAAAACCCCCACAGGATGCAACTGTTGAAAATTTTGATATGAATGACTACTCAATTTCTAGGGTTGAATTGGGCAAAATCACCCATGAGAGCGCTAAAAATGATATGCAGTTAGCCATGGACATCCTGATCCAGAAGTTCGACAAGGAAAAAGAAATGAAAGATTACTATAAGGCAAAGGCAGAACAGCTGACTGCAGTGGTAAGAAAGATCACTTTGAATTCAGAAGTAGTTACTCCAGAGGCCGTTTCTGTAGAAGACCCCGTCATTCTGAAGGCAGAAAAGACCCACCTCAAAAGGAAAAGTACTTGAAGAGTACTTAGACAGGATGCGAGCACAGGGAATCTCTTTGCTCACGGAAGTATTTGAGAAAACGGATAAGATGAGGAAAGTAAAGGCAGAACTCAACGATCTCATTGATGCCATCTCTCAAGATATTGAGCGCACAGAAGATACTCATGATAAGTGGGTGGAAATGAGGAAGCTGAAAATAAGTACCCTGATATCCATTGGTGCCATTTCTAACAGGGATTCATACACTGAAACAAAGGAAGCTCTGATGTACAGGAGCAGTATGCTAAGGAATTTGATCAAGGATCTTGAGGCTGCAAAAGAGATCAGCGAAGAAAATGATGTCAACCTTTTGCATAAGTTGGAAGAACTGCCTTGTAAATTGGTATCGCAAGATAACCAATTCCTGTCAGTAGAAGAAATGGTCAAGGAATTTGAAGACATGTTCCAAAAAGAATTTGAAGATAAAGTATTTTCAATAACTTCTGTGGACAACCTCTTGGACAACTAGTTAACCTTGGACAATCTGAAAACCAGGTTAACCAATCATGCCAAGTCAATCACTACAGTAAGGGACGCCATAGTGAGGGCCAGGATGATCTTCAAAAACACATTCAACCCAGATAGCATTGAAATGCAGGCGACCTTCACTATGTATGATCACCACGTGAGAAAAGGTGGTGACACAAATTGAAGCAGCTGGTTTTTCCCTTAGTTTATTTTCTGATTTTCACATGTACTTTCAAAACAATTTTGGACACTTTTACATGTACATTTTCAATGTGTAATTACATGTAAAAAGATAGGAAGTCCCAAGACAATAAGGACTCCTATTTTTGAATAAGTCAAAGTAGTTGTAGATTTCCTAGATTTTCTTTTATAAATAAAGGGGACCTCTTTTGTAGATATCTATCTTTTGTCTATTGCAAGAAAACTCTGGCGAATTGAGAATCAAATCAAGACTTTGTGCTTTTTGTAAAAATCAATATTCAAATATTTATCAATACAAGAAAGCAAATTCAATTCCAATCTTTGTCTTGGAATTATTTGTGTTGTGATAGTTTTGTTCTTACGTCTTGCTATCATAGTCTTATTTGATAATAATTGAAGTGTGGAGTTTATTACAAGTGATCGAAGAGCGCTCATAATTTGATTCTGGTAAACTTTGTGTTATCAAATCAGTTATGGGTTATATGTTCATGTTTGTGAAAATACAATAGTTTGGAGACTTTGTGCTACAAGTTGTTCTATTTGATTTACTTTTATCATCTTGAGGAGGAGTGAAGACTTTGCGCTACATTCTACTTCAAATATTTCCGTTTACAAGTAATAAGTGAGGTAACAGAAAACTTTGTGTTTCTGTGATATTGTGATAATCTACGAGTCTTATATCAAGAGTTTGAAATATAAACATCTATTCTGAAAAAAGAGAATGAGATGAGATGGAACCACCACAAACATAGTTTTTAGTGTACATAAATTTGATAAGTGTTTGATTTACAAAAGTTAAGTAATTAGAGGGAACCTCCCCTTGCTGCGAGGAGAGACTTTGTCTCATCATAGCTGTGGCTGATATACCCATTTTGCCATTAGCGAGTTAACGACAAAATATTCACCCAACAATGTCAAGGGCTTGAAAAGAAAGATAGTATTTTGTGAAGATAGTGACCTATTTCAAGTAAGAAATTGGAAGTCATATATCATTTATGTGTAGAGCATTTAGAATTTATGATCCAACAAACAAGAGAGAAGTAAAGAAGTTAAGGGTATATCAATACTTGCTTTGGAGTTGTATATTAGATGTGTCTATTTTATTTCTTTCCATGGTCTTCATGCATATTCCTAAGATCAAAGACAACTTGGATGAAAAGCTAGTAAATATGCTAACAATAGGGGAGCTCCTGAGATGGGTTTTGTGTACACCTATGCAATTCATAGTTAGATGGCATTCTAATGTTTGTGCCTATAATTATTTGAGACATGGATTGGTCCATATTGATGTTTTGACAACTCTTGGAACAAATGAAGCTTATTTTTATCTCTTATATTCAATGATAAGGGCTGCAACTTCAATGAGCTTTAGAAGTATACACTTCTTTGAAACTAGTGCTCATGCATTGCTTAGCATAAGAAAGAAACATGGATATGAGTAGGCTTGCACAAGTATGGAATAATGAGGGACCGTCTTTGATCTATGTGATAGAATGTGAAGAGATATCAAAGAGGAAGAACAAGTGTAGGGTTTTCAATCAAAACCTACAAGTTTAATCATCAACAAAGGTCAAAAATAGTGCCCATGAAGGCATAATAGCCCTAACTTGTGAAGGAGTTTTGTGTGGAATTTAATGTACCTCCAAATGCATTAAAACCTATCAGAGATTGGTGTAATAACTAGTATGTTGAGGAGTAAGGGATACAGTGGTCTCCACAATGTACAAATATAGACAGTATTGATGGAGGTTCATGTTTGTTTTCTGATAGTATTAAGTCCAAAGGATCTAAAGTATCTCTAAGGTCTTTCATGACCAAATAGTGGTCTTCACAAGCTTGACACTCATCTAAGGCAACAAGTAAACACTGACAGAGGGTTAGGACATAATTTGTGAGAGGTCTTGGATAGAGATAACAATACAAAGACATCATGTGAAGACATTTCTCCAAAACAAATCATCATTCCATAGTTGATAGAGGTCTGATAACAGTGAAATAAGGTTTAAAAAGAGTGAATCCTATAAACAAGGGACTATTCAAAATACACAGAGGTGTGTCAATCCTAACAGAGGCTTATAAAGACAACACATAGGTCTGTGAGGGATTTATAGTCTATCCAAGAAAACTAAAAGGTCTGCATGCATAAGTCTTAGGGTTTTGTATACATTATCTTATCCTATCAAGCATTGTTGAAGATCTAAGCCACATTAAAGACCCTATAACAGTTAGCATGCTTAGAACACTAGTTGGAGCATCACTGTGTATGAGAAGATACCTATTTTGACTCCATATTTCTCCTCTCTCTCATTTCTCTGAGCCCTTATATGTTTAAGAATGGGCATATTGGAAGTGTTTGGATTTTCCAAGGGCTAAGATAAAGTAGGTAGATAGCTATATGAAGAAATAGAGGACACAGTGGTAAGACAACATGACAATAGTAAAAGGTTGTTTAAGACAGTGCAGAGACTATTCCACAAGACATATAAGACATCTATCCATAATTCATAGAGGTATTTTGTTATCATTATTATGCAGAGGTATACTAATATGTCCTCCATGAAATGGATAGAGCAAAAGTCTTTGTAAAGAGTGCAGGGATAGAGCTACTGAGAGTGTGAACACAGATATAGACATACCTAGAACACTAAATAAAGAAGGGGATATTCAACCAAACCTTGTATTGATAGTGATCTAAGTAAAAGATGAATTCATAATGTTCTCTTCAAGTATGCAGGGATACTAATGAGTACAAGTTGCAAAATCTAGCAAGGTGACTACAAGAACAGTGACATGAAAGTACAATGGTCTTGAAGGACTATTATAAGAGTATGAAGCAATGTAGATCAGTAGGTATGAAGACAATATCCATAGAGTAGTGAGTAGGTCATAAGAAGGTAAGGAGAACAGAAATGGGGACACAAAGTCATGAGAAACTTGTCTCGAGCACTAAAACTGGTGGACCGGAACAATGAATCAACCTGAAATATTGATAGAGCATTGTTAAAACATTGACAAGATGGAAATGTCAGGAGTAGGGCTAAATTGGTCATCAACATGCATTCAACCATGTAAGGGGAGTGGAAAACATGAGAAAATATTTAAAGAGGTAATAGGTTGAAATACACATTGTGTATTTCAACCAAAGGGAAGAAGTGAAAAATGAAGTTTCTAGTCACAATATGAGGGATACAAACTTAGTTTAAAGACACCTATAAGTTGTTTTAAACCTAATGAAGACCCTACAGGGGTACTTATGACAACAAGGAATGTTTCCAAGACATTATGAGGTAGTTTGGAGTAGTTTAGAGTTAAAAAAAAGGCAGATTTCTTGCTTTACATGCCCTTAAGGAGTCCTGATTCATCCAAACAACAAAGGCACATGTCCTATTTTTTTTGCAAGATGCGGATTGAAGAATTTATGAACAATTAAGCATCTAGGATAGCAGATTGAGGGCATCTAGGAGTAGTTGGAACCCCTCCCAAGCATCAATGAGCCTTTTGAGTAGCTGGAGCAAGATTGTAGGAGATGGAAAAGGTCAACCACAACAGTTCCAACACTCTCCAACAACATGCAAGAGTCAACATCAGATTACAAGTCTTCTTAGGGGCCTAAAGGAGGTTTGACCCAATTTATGACATTTATTTCTTCATAGCTTCAATCCTAACGTCTCTCGCATGTTGGCCATGATAAAATAACATGCCTAGGACTTTTTTCAGCAATCCTTTTTGGTTTTCTAGATTTAATCAGCAAAAAAAGGCATTGTAACTTAGTCTCAGCTATAGAACAAGATATTGTAATACATTTTTCAAGCAAGTAAGATAGTTTTCAAACTCATTTTTGATGTAAGAAACACCTATTTTATTAATAAATCATCAAAGTTGCCTTCTTTATGTGTTGTTTCATGGTGTATATTAGCAAATGATGTATGTTTTATTAGGTTTCAATTAGTAAACCTTCAAAACAAGTCTTTATGAATCACCTATAGGTAGAAAATACATACTTTCATGGAGGTTGTAAGTTGTACAAAACATGTATACAACTGTTGAGTTGTGAAAACTCTACTTTTCCTTCTAAACAGTAAACTACAAGTCTCCTCTTTACAAAACACTCATGCATAGGGTATAAAATCAGAAGTTGTGCAACATAACTAGTGATTTTGTTGAAAATTGTGTGTCAAAACATCAAGTATAGGTCATTTCAGTTCAGTACATCACCTCCATAGGTTTCTAGTTTGCATTTTATATCTTTTCTTTCCTTTTTCCTTGCAAGACAATAGTAGTATAGTTAATCCTAGGAGGTAAACCAAGGGAACCAACCTTCTTTAGAGGTTCTTTTCCACTATAGGCTACCCACAACCTAGAAAAGATCCCATGTTACACTAGGTAGTTAAGTTTTTTTCTATCAGCTTACCAAGGGTGTCTACTTAAGTGATAACACTAAGATTAGACAAGGTTTTTTGTAAAACATACTTTTTCCTAGAAATGGCCAATGAATCCCACATAGACATACTAACATTAGCTTTCTTCATATGCTCCAAAATATTAAATGGGATTGTACTAACCTTTTACTATCCCTTAAGAATAGTAGTGTCTCCTTATGTTTGTGCTATTTGGGAATAATTTCTAGGCTGCTCCTTGTTTGCCACAACCTGAGTTCTTGGTACTATTTGCACATTTGGGGTGGAAGATAGACCAACAACCCCTTAGTAGCTTGTAGAATCATGAGCATGCCCTTTATCATCTTGTTTTATATCCACAGCTCTCTTCTTGGCCCTTGTATTAGCTGCTATGGGAGTGTAGGGCTGATTTTTTCCTTGTGGCTCATTAACCCCACAAAACTCCTCTCCTTGTTAATTCATAAGAGTCACATCTTTTTGAATGTGCTCTTGAAGAGTACCCTACTATTCATGTGTTTCATGTGTTGCATTTTTTGGAACAACAGAGGTATTTTGCACCATAAGGACCTAATTTAATACACCATTTGAGCATGTGCCCTAGTTATGGGGCTAATTGTAAGGAAAACACTATTCATATTCTTATGCCACATTATTTTGCACATATACAAGCTCTCTTGAAGTACTTGAAACATTAGGATTATAAGCTTGAAATGGTCTTGTGTTGAGATCTTGTCTTTGACCTTGAGGATTAGCTTGATATGGAATCCTATTAGGCTGATTAGGTTGGTATGGTGCTTAGTAAGGCCTATAAGTTTGTGTTTTCTACCTCTTAAGGTTCACCAACTCATTCCCAAACATTTGGAGGTCTTTTATCTCTTAGAGTTTAAAAGATTGGGCTAGGACAACCTATTATTGGTTGGATGCTTGGTTTTTTAGTGTTGGTACAATAGGTACAACATCTATTAGAGGTATTTGAAGAGGTATAGAGGACTACACTTTTGATAAAATGGGCATAGGAGGCCTTGGTGCAATTTTTCTAGCCTATATAAGGTTGTTTTTAGCCCTTATAACAATCTCATAAGCATCTGGGAGTGTTCTCTCAACCATTGACTATATCATGATTGAAATATCATTATAAAGAGCTCTCAAAAAGTAAAGAAATAAGTACTCAAAAGAGGGTATTACCAATTGTGGAATTCTGTCCCATGTCTTTTAAAAATGGAAATTGAAGTTCGTCATGTGCTCATGTGGAGCTCTCTTGATCATGGTCAGCTGCTCCACCAAAGATAAATGGTCTGATTTGTCTTCAAATTTCCTACATAAGGCCTCATTGGGTTGATCCCATCTATTAATGGAATTCAATGCCAAACCCCTGAACCACTACAATGCTTTCCCCTTTAATGAGGTAGCCAATAGTCTGATTGCAACATTCTCTTCTATTATATGATGGACTGCACACAAGGTAGCCACATCTTTTATGTGTTTAATAGGATTTGTTTGAGTTTACCTTGTGAAAAATGGAATGCTTTTGAGGGCTTCCATGGGGATATCATCATGTTGAGTAAGTTTTAATGGGTTTCCTCCATTAAATGGAACAAAAACTTGGTTCATAGGTGTAGCCATAGGAATCAAAGGTGCTTGTTTTTTAGGAAAAAAATGAGAAGGTCTATAACTAGAAGGTGTAGAATGTGCCCTTATTGATGTGTTTGGACTCTTTTTTTTGCTCTTCCTATCCTCTTAGGTGGTGACAATTGTAAATACTAAAAAAAAATTGAGTTACCGCTTGTATTTATCCTTCTCATAAGATGTTTATGCACTCAATCTACTTGAAACCAATTATTTATAGACTAATAGAGTCTCCAGGTATGTAGTATATCACCTCAAATAGTTCACAGTCCCATCAAGTGTGCCAAAAATTATTATCACTATGAGTTGCACCCTTGAAGAAGGTCTTCAAGATTCTTCACTCAGTTGATACAATGGGATCACTTCAAGGTTATGCATGACCTATAACTGAAATGAACCTCTAGAGAGGGTTGGTTCCCTTGGTTTATCAACCAAAAACTAACTCTAGACTATTGTTTTGACAAGAAAAAAGAGAGAAAATGACATAAACTGAAGCTATATCCTATGGAGGTGATGCACCAAATTGTCTAGGACCTATACTATTCTTTGACATACACAATGCATTCACTAACTAAACTTATAACTATACAACTCATGTTTTTAACATACTTTGATGCATAAGTATTTCATGGGAAGTAGTTTGAGTTTTGGATAGCACTTAGAAGGAAATGTCTAATATTTTCACAACTAAACCATACATTAACTCATTAAAAAAACCATGACCTGCACATTCATGTATTTTCTACCTAAAAGTAATGAGAAACAAGACTAAATTTCAAGGATAACAGTATAATCACAAGAAAAAACATCAACTATTTCATAAGACTTACATAATAAGACAATCTTGAATAGCTAAAAGCTCTTTTATTGATCATGAAAAGATACAAAACTAGTCTCTTACAAGTCTAAAATCTCTTAAAACTTCATAAAATAATAGTATCTTGCTATATTTCTTCTGAACTAAGTTACAATACTAATTTTCAAACTTGAAAGAACTCACTAAACCTGTCCTAAGTGTCTACTTTTGGTGTCCAACTAGAGGAGAGAATCTAGGAACATGCTTTCTAAATAATAATTGATATTTTCTTGTCTTCAACTACCTGGTCAACCTTCTTGGGGCGCTAGAAGACTCCTATCCTTCATTTTCTCCTTGAAATGCTCTTGAGTGGCATTGAAGAAAAGATGGTCTTGCTGGTCTTTAACATCTTCTACCTATAAATGCCCCTAAATCTGCTCCTAGATGCTTACAAACTATTGTCTCCACTCTCAAACTGCCTCTAATAACTTCATAAAAGACCTTATACTACTCTAACTACCTCTAACTCCACCTTGTAGTTTTTCTTTTGATGAGTTTGACCAACATTAGGTCTCCTTGAGGTGTTTGGAAAGAGTTTGGTCCACTTAGGGCTCTTAAAACTACTTCTAACTATCTATTACTCTCTTGAAATCAATCCTCCTTACATTTAATACCTTTGTAGGGTCTTTGTTAGGGTCTAAACTACCTTTATGTGTTCTTGAACTAGATTTATAGCCTTCTGATAGCAAGGAAAACTCTCATTTGCCTATTGCTGCCTTTGGCTAAAAAGTGTGTATTTCAACCTTCTTGTGTTTTGATTCTCAGGTCTGAAGCTTCTTAGTATGGTCAAATGCATGATGATGATTCCATGACCTTTGTTAACCTTTGTTAACCTTTCTCAGTACCCTGTTGTTGATGGGTGTTTTAACACAGAATTTAGATGAAATAACCCAGAGGAATCTTGTCCCAGTAACCCAGAAAAAGACTACCCCAAGGTTTATAATGTTAGGTCTTGACTTGTGAGATAACCTAGTAGTGAATGTGTATTTTTCTATTCCAATCAAGGGGCCTTACATATGGAATAATATTACTTAGGATTTTTGAAATAATAGCAGTCACTAATCTGTAGAAACCCTAGACAGTTTTAGATCTAAAATCTAAAAACTTCATCAGATTTGCTAATGATATGATGTTGTTGACCTAATCTAACAACTTTCAAAAGAAATATCAAAAGATAAGGAGAGAGAGAAAAGGGTTAAGAGACCTAAGGAAAAATCACAGTAGAATGTAGCACTTTAGATAGACAGATTCCCAAATAAAATTGATTTCTACTTAACTAGGTTACCCACAATGTTGTAGAAATAGTGCAATCTTTAAAGGAAATTAAGATCTTCAAATCATATGAATTCATTAAACACCCAATTGTTGGTGCAGTTTAGCAAATATACACAATCAAACTTAGCTCAAATAAATGTGTTTAGACTCACTATGCAAAGTAACTCACAATCAGCAAGGTACAAATGATATGAATAGGAAATCCATCAAATATCTAAAACATCCATTAAACTATAATTGAACTTCATCTAGCTTATGTGGAAATGAACCATGAAATCCAAAATCCAATCACATAATAACATAGATTGAAGTAACACCTGTAAATATGTTTTGTATTGATCAATATTTTGGTAGAGTCTCAACAATTCATTGCTCCAACACTTACAAAATGAAGAAAGTGACTGCCTTTATATAGGAGAGGCTAGCTTATTGAGCTTACAATGGAGGGTGAGGATTAAGCCATCACTAAGGGCTCAGATTTATTCATCATTTAATGATTGTGGCAAGTTGTTACAAACTCAGTTTAGTTTTGTCCTTTAGAAAAAAGACAAAAATATAACTTTTCAGCTCAAAAGAATAAGACAAAATAATAGCCTTTTGACAAGTCTAATAAGACAAATCAAAATTACGATGAGTTGACAAAGTAAAAAGTCTATGTGGCACATTTTGGCTAGAATATGCTAGCTAGACTTGGCATTTGACATCCTAATGGATGGCATGTGTACAAAAATAGACCTTTATGTTGTAGGAGCATCATCTTCAAGAGTAATTTTGTCATCTTCTAGCCCTTTCTTCCTATAGGCCATCAAGGATTATAATTTTGGACTTATCTCCTCTGAATGAGGGTTTTTGACAAAACCAATTCTGAATTTAAGAGTATCTACTAATTTAGAAAAATTATGATAGAGTATAGACATAGCCCTCACATTCATCTTAAATTCTTTGATCTATACCTTGAGTTTACTAGATTTGTTCATGTTTGCCATCTTGAAATTGAAAGAATTATCTATTAGTTTTCCTTGCAATGACCGATTCCAAAGATTCTTGCATTCTTTTGCATTTACTATGGTTATATCATCTAAGTATAGCCCTATCAAAGCACATATCAAATTAGTGTACCCATAAATAGCCTCCAAGAGTTGTGCCTTAGCTATTGTTCACTCAGTTCCAACTCTGTCAAATATGTTTCTTCATAGTTTGAGAATCTCTAGCCAATCAAAGGGCATATTCATATTATCCTTAGACAAAATATTCTTGTTTATGAGGATATCAGGAGACAACTTGCACATCATTTATACTTAGCGATAGATGTGGGTGATGGAACCATATAATTTTTTTCATAGTTCTACTATTTTTATCCTCAAGCTTATGTCATCAGGTTGAAGAATTTCCAAACTTAGGGTTCTTTGCATACTAAAAGAGGCATTAAACCCTAAACTCCCATGCCAAAGTTAGACTGTAAAGGCCACATTCATTCTATTTCTTTAGTGACCACTTATCCCCTATTACCCAGAGTTTAATTTTCTTCCTTATGTCCCCTTGAAGGTCTTTTGACTGGCCCTTCGCTGAAAATTTACCTTTTCTAGCCCGTGCCTAGAAAAACATTATTTTAAGGGAAAAAGAAGTTGACTTGTTGCTCCCTTTTCTCCTAGAAGGAAAAGGATATTTTAATGCATAGACTCCAAGGTCCAGTCCTACTAACTCTTTTTGATAGGTGGAGATAGTGGATTTATATCCACCATTCCACCAACAATAAAATATTGACAAAGTTGGCACCTGCAAAATTGCGGAAAGAGTGACAACTAGTTAGCGGCTATTGAGGAGTGAAGGATGGTGGGCCCTGAACAATATAAAGTAATTTATTTGTATTTTTGCCATTCCGCCATGCTTCACCATGGAGTCTCTCTAAGGGCCATGAAAAGGCAGAAGTTTGACATGTGGCTACTGTGTATGCAAGAAAAGGTCCAACTGGAGAGGGCCATGTTCTGATAGCCTAGTTGTCATTCCTCCGCCATTCCGTTGGGCTATAAATCAGTATACTTCATCAGATTATGGAATGGCAAAAATCTTGACATGTGGCATTCTAAAAGGATGGGACTAGTGCATTAAATAACAAGAACATGATGTGTCATAGTCCTATAGATGTGGCCACTTGTTGGAGAGTTGTCCTCATTGTGTGCAACTGATCCAACGATCGTCCGCCATTCTACTAGGACCATATCTCTGGCCATATCCCTTGTGTGTAGAATTGTGGAATACGGTCTTAACTATACTACAAAGGAGATATTTTCTTGAGATCATGGTTGGGAGATCTATCCAGGTGGCAAGTCATCATTGGGAAAAGCAAGCATCACTCTCCTACTTCACAAAGGGCCAAATCAGCACCGTTCAAATCAAGCCAGCTAGGATCGTGATTGACGACCAAAATTTAAAAGTGTGACAGGGAATTAAGTTGGTGCTGATATGATGATACTTCATTGCAAACATTAACTGCTCAGGCGTGTGCAAAGTCTCCATCACCTCCACTATGAAGGAATTTATTAACAGAAAGATCTGGCTTATGCAGGCTTGACCTTTGGAAATCCATGCTTCTACCAGGAATGACATTTCATCTATTGTGTGATGAAATTTGACATGATGACAGTGCTAAATTGAGCAAACCAAGACACTTGACCTAGCATGATTCAGTGCAAGAAGTGATGTTCTTAGTTATGCATATTTATGAGATCCTATCTTTCTATTCACTTTTGGTAATCTTCAATAAATTTCCATTTATGGAAAAAATGCTTTGAAGTGACTGGAATTAATCAAACCAAAGATGTGCGGATGTATGCATACATCCTAGAATTTCTATAAATAGACAAGTGCTGGTGATACCCATTATGCTGTTTAAAACATGCTGACAGTATGGCTTTCCCCTATTCATGTGTGTTCTATTTGCTCTCCTGTTCTATTGGATTCTCTTCCTTGTTCTCATAGCTATTAACTTGTCCTTACAGAATTAGGAGACTTAGAGTTTCTTCCTTTGGAATAGGTGGTGCAGGGAAAATTTGGGAGCAGTAGCAACATTTTACAAATCTCTATGAGCATTTCTTCTTCTTGTTGTTTCATCTGGATTGGGACCTCAGGTTTTAATCTCTTGATTCCAGTCATTCCTTATGTCTGTGATTAGGCAAATTAGTATTAGGTGCAGAGGGAAATCATTTCTACCTCTACCTTCATCCCTCTTCTACTTTTCCTAACAACGAATCAGCTCTAGTAGTAGGGATGTTTCCTCTCCGGATGTAGCATATAAAGACATGGTGCTCCCATTTTGTTGTTGTTGCTACCCCCCTCATTGGATAAATAGTGTTGCCATATCTAGCTTGATGTGATTTCATCTGGTTTCTGTCTGGTTGAGTTGGTTGGTGACCACTAAATTTTGAAAGAGGAATCACATCCTTGCAAATGACAATGAACGTAAAGCAAAGAACTCCAGTTAATGGGGTTTTCTTCTGATATTGTTGCTTGCAGTCATTCCCAATTGAGGTGGGTAAGCTAGGCAATGAATTCTCCTATTGAACAAATAGGTAGCATATGATGGGTATGTGAGCTCTAACAGCATTTATCAAATAGTTCCCATCAGCATCACAGCTTGTTTTCTTGCCTAAATTGAGAGGACACGTAGTCTTACGGGTATCTCAGCATATACTATGAAAGCAGAACATACAGTTGAGAAGCAGTTGCACCGGCCTCCTCTCGCAGCTTCATCTTTTGGTTATAACTTATTTTGTCTTGAAGCCTGAAGCTTGTCTGCTCCCTTATCTTTATAAAAGGGAATTTAGGGCTTATGAAAATTCATTGGTTCGAGGTCATGCCTCTAGACTTAGTCTGAAATGTGGGATCAATCTGGTTAAGGAGGAATTGTAAATAGTTTGTTTTCTGTGATAAATCAGTCATCCATTTCCAAGTTTTCATTTTGAGTTTTAAGATATTGTTGGTGATGATGTTAGTCAAAACAACATGAAATAAAAGTTATACAACAACCTTTATTACCTTGAAAGATACGATAAATTTAGAATGAATTTATGATCCAAAGTCTCCGTGCATTAGTTCATAATGATCTAATGTTACTCAGAGGTTGATGTGTGTTGTTAATCAGTTTGGGGCCTTACATACTTCAGTAATTTCTGCAAAGTTCTTCAATATTCCTTCAAATATCTTATCCTTTATATCTACTCTGCACAAATCTCCAATAATTCTGTCAAATCCTAAAACATCTTGCTAGGATTTACACAAAATAATGTGAATTTATCCTAACTTTGGTGTACTTCATTTGAATCCATCTCTGATTTAGACTAATTGTAAAGATATTACCTGATTTAATTAGTTCTAATATTATATCTATCTAAACTGATATTTTCTTAATCTTACTCCTACACTATGAATTTATGTAAATATTGTGCCTATAAGCTGATATTTCCATGATTCTTACCATTATTTGTGATTATTTGCATGATATTTATCATTTCTACATGCACTTAGTTCAAATATCATATGGATATTCATGTGTCTACGGATGTCTGCATATTTACTCTGTTCTACTTATCATTTTCTATTATTTGCAGTTTTGATGATGGTTCAAATGAAATTTAAAGAAATTGAAATTTAACATTCTAAATTTACTAAAATTAAATGAATCTTCGGTAATTGGTCTACATATATCCTTGACACTGTCATGAAGAGAAGAAAATCAAACCATATGTTCACCAGGTCATTCCATATCTAGATATGATTGATGTGAATCTTCAAAGGAAAGAAATGAATACAACATGCACAAATTGAAATGCACTTCAAGGGACGCAACAAATCACAGTACATATCTAGAATTCATCCACAAATTATGTAGAATTTATGATGCAGTGTAATCACAAGTCTTCATCTTCATTAAGCATACAAAAGGAGTATACATTTACAATTGACCTCGAGTGTTGGCCATGGCATTCATCAGTCCAAACTCGATTAATCTTCTAATAGTTTCAAATGGCAATCCACATCCTTATATGGAACAAGGACAGGAAATGATTACATCGATCCAATGGTTAGGATCTAATCATGATGATCTGATGGTCAGGAATGGAGGCACGTGATTGCTAATTGGCAATCGCAGCTGGAAACAACTGGCATAGGAGAATATTCCCCACATCTTTGACTTGGTCCACCCTCAGCTGGCAAACAACAAACTTTGTGATATATTCTAATTTGGGTTCAAGTCTTCCATTTGTCTGCAACTTTATCTAGTTAGCTTTCTCTGCTTCATTATCCAACCTTCTTCTTCTCTTGCATGACTTGCATAATATTAGCTCCAATACACTGCAGCAAAACATACAAATTTTAATCATTTAACAATCTTGCACAAAATTATACATAACTTCAATAGTGAGAGGAGGTCCAGATATGGATATCCAGGATGTGAATGTTCAGCTTTGAATAACTGGATATGACTATCTAGTTAGGATATCCCTCATAACAATGAATATCAGGCTCAAGATATGTCTTCAGCAATGAGTATCGGGTCATGAATAGGATGCTTCAAATATACAAAATATGAGTGTCCAGATATGATGATGTCAGCATGACAACCAAGTCAATAATCGCTGACTGAAAATATGTTATTAGATTCCAAATATGTCCTCAATAAGTCAAGATGTCGATATGGACACGTGTCTCAATCTCACAACAACGTGGAGAATCTTTCGTGCTGACAAGATTCCCTCGTGAGGGTGCGCTACCGTCTGATCGAGATTGCAGATATCAAGTGATGTCATCATCATGTTAGGGAAAGTCCAGATGTTAAGTGTTTAAGTGTAATGTTCATAGTTAGAATTTAGTTGAAAAGCCAATCAGGACACATCATTGGGATAACCACGTGGCAACCATGCGCAGCCTCGCATGGAATATTTGCAAAGTTAATATCCAGACAAATTATCTGGATGATGTCATCATCATATTGGCAAAGATCGGGGATCTTAGATAATGTGTGGGATATTAAGGTTTTCCTTTACTTTACATTAGATTAGGATATTAACAAATATCCAGGATATTGGGAAATATATGACCCCTCTTGAAGTCAAGAATATGATGATGTCATCATCATATCGGGTCTTCTTTATATTGGGTTAGGATGATGTCATCATCATATTAATGAAGATTAGGGATCTTAGTTAACATGACAGATATTAAAGATTGTACTGATATTGGATATCTACATTATATCTGAGGCGAGCCCTCACATTTGTGAATATCAAGGATATTAAGAAATATCACCCTCCTGGAATGTGTGCGAGTTCTCAATGGGTAAATGCCTCCTGCATTTAAATTTGACATCTGCATATTAACAAATATGTGGGTATCGGGCTTTCTTATGTCTAAACCTATGTTTGGGATATTGATGAATATCAAGGATATTAAAGAATATCACCCTGAGTGACTGGTTTGACCAAACTTTGACTGAACATAACTTTCTATCCTTAAGGAATTTTAGGGTGACTCAAAAGGTAAAGCTGCTTAGAATTTTGCACTCTTTCACTTGGTGTGGTTCATGACAGAAGAATCTAACTTTGGCACTTAACTTACCTCTAATGAAGCCTATGCATACATAGGGTGATATCCTTTCACTGCATTTGAAGCTTAACTTTTACCATACTGTCCAAAGCAAGGAAACACACAAGGAGAAAGCCAAAAGATTGGGTCCTTATTTTGCTAAGGCAAAATGGGGTGTGTTGTGTAACCACACAACAACTTGCCACCAAAGAAAACAACAAAATTCAAATAATTCAAGAGGTGAGGCCAAATAGGTACATAATGTTCCAGCTTCTATCAAATATGAGCATCCTAATCTTTCTGAATGATGTCATGTTCATCAATATAACAATGTTGAGAAGGAATCAGGTGTGTGCATGTGATTCATATCCTTCATCTTGAAGATAAGTTGAAAACACTGGTGATAGGTGTTAAGCTACATATTTTGGTTTAACCCTCATAGCCAACATGGATAGAGCCTTACTACCAGCAGGTGTCCATAGCCCCGGTAAGGTTATCGTTGCAATTCTCCAAAGTAGAGCCCCCATTGCCAGTAGGTGTCTATAGCTCCGGTAGAGTTACTTGGATGGCCTAATTACTCTTTTGGATAATCAATATATTTCTTTTTTTTTTAATTTTCATAAGATATTATCATGTAAGCACATTTTGCAAGGTGTGGGCACTTGTTGATTAGATTGAGAATTGCAATGGTAGCAAGAGCAAACCTTTAGATTTTTCACTTAACACTACACTAGTATGTTCAACAAATCCAAGGCTGTTAGGTGTATTCTGTGAGGATATCCTTGAACAAGAAAATATATCACTAATGAATAAGACATCACAGACCTGATCAAAGATACTTATACTGACATGGGTCACAACCTATGTATGAACTCGTATTATTTCTTGAATTTTGACAATTTCACTAGCTTTCTAGAGTGAAAAGGTGCCTCCTGTTGCCTAACCAAAATAGGGACTCAACTGCAAACAACAAATAAAACAAAATGAGAAAACAACTATACAAACAACTAACTACAAAAGGAAACAAAGCAAAGCAAGACAAAACTAGAGAAGAAAGGAAAGAAGCAGCTACCCTACTAGACTATATACAATGCACTATAAGGAAAACAAAACCTAGGATAAGGTCTACCAACACCTATATTTGCATGTTTCATCAAATAATGTAGGAGTATCATGACATTAGTCAGGGTTCTAATCCTAGCAAATTCATCTTTGTATTCTAAAAATGATTCTTGTATTCTAAATTCACTGTATTTAACAGAATAATCCCTAATGATCAGTAATTGAGGTAGCTCATCATGTTCATGATTAATCCATATACATGTTTTATCCCTTGAATCTCCATAATCAAAATAATAATCAACATTATTCACTGGGGAAAGGAAAAATACAACCTGGTGTATTCCCTGTTCTACTAGACATGCCCACTCATTGTCAGCTAGTCCTTCATTTGACTTTGTGTTTTCTCTATTTGACTTCATGTCCCATCCTTCTTCAAATTGAAGAATATATGGCTCTTGATGAATTATTTCTTTATCCATATCCAACTCCATTTCTTCATTATGTATGTTCAGTTGATCCTCAAGTTTAGGAAACACCTCAATGTTCTCATTAGTTCTCTGCACATCAATACTTAGGTGAGTATCTTCATCAAATCTATTGTTTCTAAATCAAGTAATTATAAGGATGACTCAACATTTGATAGAGAGGAATACTTCCCTGTTTCATTTTGAAAATGGCACTGAATTGATGTCTGATCATGCACAGCAACAACAAAGCCCTCTGTATCTTCCATCTCCCTGAATTGCTCTTCAAATAGTTCACTTTCATCATCCAGTAGAATATTTGGTTCTATTGACCTACAAAAATATTGTATTTGATCATTCAACTTAAAGAAGTTAGATACTAAATCAACATTTACTTTCTTTTCTACAACTCCTTGAGTTATTGCCATTGATTTTTCTTCAGCATCTGTGCATTCCAATTCTCTTATCACTTGCTTATGCTTCTTGGCCCAATCATCTTCAACATAATTATTAAGATCAGATCCAAAGACATTTTTTGATAAAAAATCTATATACTTATTTAATATATCAGATATATCAGGTCTAATTTCACATTTCTTTTCTCTCTCATCAGATTTATCTTCCTGGTTATCTTATGACTGGAAGCAAGATGTAATTTTATCTCCAGAATCTTCAAACCATACATACTTGGACTATGCTTCATTCACATGAAGTGGAGAACACTCAATCTCACCATATATTGATTCATCAAAAGGTTCTTCGCTATACTCATCTCCCAGAACTGGTTCAACTACTCCATTTTTTTGGATAACTCCTACCTTCTAGTGCTATATTTTCTTGTTTCTTCAGAATTCCTTCATCTTCCTGCCAAACTTCAGTCCTGTATACTTCTGAGAAAGGAATCAATTCTTTCATAGCTAAATCTAACCTTGTTAGGAAAGTTAAACAATCAATTTCACCATGATCTACAGAATTGTGTATCCTGCACTCTCTGGATAAACCAAAATTAGATAAATTTTGAGGATAAATTTGCTCATTTAAAATTTCCTGAAAGAACATAATATCTACTTGAAAATTGTCCTCATATGCATCCATCGAAAATGAGACTCTATTTTCAATTTTTTAGAATTTTGAAATTTAATGAGCTCTAACACATCTCAGAATAAAACTTGAAAGATCAAAAAATCAGCCTAATCTTTGAAGTTTTGAACTGGATCTTTCCAAAGATACAGTCAAATCCTCTCAGACAAGAGATATTTGTAGTCATTAAACTGAAATGGTGAAATATTTATGTAACATTTGTAGAAAATGTGAATTTTAGTCATTGGCCCTCCTTCTAGTGCCAATTCTGTTGGTGATGATGTTAGTCAAAACAACATGAAATAAAAGTTACACAACCTTTACTATCTTGAAAGATATGATAAATTCAGAATGAATTTATGATCCCAAGTCTCCATGCATTAGTTCATAATGATCTGACGTTACTCAGAGGTTGATGTGTGTTGTTGTTAATCAGTTTGGGGCCTTACGTACTTCAGTAATTTATGCAAAGTTCTTCAATATTCCTTCAAATATCCTATCCTTTATATCTGTTCTACACAAATCTCCAACAATTCTATCAAATCCTACAATATCTTGCTAGGATTTACATAAATTAATGTGAATTTATCCTAACTTTGATGTACTTCATTTGAATTTGTCTCTGATTTAGACTCATTGTAAAGATATTACCATATTTAATTAGTTCTTCTAATATTATCTCAATGTGAACTGATATTTGCTTAATCTTACTCTTGCACTATGAATTTATGTAAATATTGTGCATGTAAGCTGATATTTCCATGATTCTTACCATTATTGTGATTATTAGCATGATATTTATCATTTCTACATGCACTTAGTTCAAATATGCTATGGATATTCATGTGTCTATGGATGTCTGCATATTTACTTTGTTCTACTTATCATTTTCTATTATTTGCAGTTTTGATGATGGTTCAAATCAAATTTAAAGAAATTGAAATTTAACATTCTAAATTTACTAAAATTAAATGAATCTTCAATAATTGGTCTACATATATCCTTGACACTGTCATGAAGAGAAGAAAATCAAACCATATATTCACCAGGTCATTCCACAACTAGATATGATTGATGTGAATCTTCAAAGGAAAGAAATGAATACAACATGCACAAATTGAAATGCAGTCCAAGGGATGCAGAAAATCATAGTACATATCCAGAATTCATCCACAGATTACGTAGAATTTACGATGTAGTGTAATCACAAGTCTTCATCTTCATTAAGCATGCAAAAGGAGTATATATTTACAATTGACCTCGAGTGTTGGCCATGACATTCAACAGTCCAAACTCGATTAAGCTTCCAATAGTTTTCAAATGGAAATCCACATCCTTATATGGAACAAGAACTGTAAATGGTTACATCGATCCAATGGTTAGGATTCAATCATGATGATCTGATGGTCAGGAATGGAGGCACGTGATTTCTAGTTGGCAATCATAGTTAGAAACAACTGGCATAGGAGAATATTCCCTGCATCTTTAACTTGGTCCACCCTCAGCTGGCAAACAACAAACTTGGTGATATATTCTAATTTGGGTTCAAGTCTTCCATTTGTCTGTAACTTTATCTAGTTAGCTTTCTCTGCTTCATTATCCAACCTTCTTCTTCTCTTGCATGACTTGCATAACATTAGCTCCAATACACTGCAACAAAACATACAGATTTTAATCATTTAATAATCTTGCAAGAAATTATACATAACATCAATAGTGAGAGGAGGTCCAGATATGGATATCCAAGATGTGAATGTTAGGCTCTGAATATCTTGATACAACTATTTGGTCAGGATATCCCTCATAACAATGAATATCAGGCTAAGGATATGTCTTTAGCAAAGAGTATCAGGTCATGAATAGGATGCTTCAGATATGCAAAATATGAGTGTTCAGATATGATGACATCAGCATGACAACCGAGTGAACAATCACTGATCAAAAATTTGTTATCAGATTCCAAATCTATCCTCAATAAGTCGAGATGTTGATGTGGACGTGTCTCAATCTCACAGCAGTGTGGAGAGTCTTTTGTGCTGACAAGATTCCCCCGTGAGGGTGCACTACCATCTGATCGGGATTGTGGATATCAGGTGATGTCATCATCATATTAGGGAAAGTCCAGATGTTAAGTGTTTAAGTGTAATGTTCATAGTTAGAATTTAGTTGAAAAGCCAATCGGGACATGTCATTGGGATAACCACGTGGCAACCATGCGCAACCCCACATGGAATTTGCATCTTTAGGAAGATTCTTTGCAGGCAAGCGGTGAACAATTATAATAGTCCGCGGACATTTGTGAATGTTTGAATATTAAGTCAATATCTTGGTGATGTAAGCGGGTTTCTCATTCTTTGTCAAACTGGGATGACATGACATCACCTGGATCAGGGTGTTAAAAGAAAGTCAGGATATTCGCAAAGTTAATATCCATGCAGACAAATTATTTGGGTGACATCATCATATTGGCAAAGATTTGGGATCTTAGATAATGTGCGGGATATTAAGGTTTTCCTTTACTTTGTGTTGGATTGGGATATTAACAAATATCTAGGATATTAGGAAATATTTGACCCCTCTTGAAGTAGAGAATATGATGATGTCATCATCATATTGGGGCTTCTTTATATCGAGTTAGGATGATGTCATCATCATATTAATGAAGATCGGGGATCTTAGTTAACATGATGGATATTAAGGATTATACCAATGTCGATTATCTATGTTATATCAAAGGCAAGCCCTCACATTAGTGAATATCATGAACATTAAGAAATATCACCCTCGTGGAATGTGTGCGGGTTCTCAATCGGTAAATGCCTACTGCATTTAAATTAGACGTCTGCATATTAATGAATATGCGGGTATCGGGCTTTCTTGTGTCCAAACATATGTCTGGGATATTGATGAATATCAGGGATATTAAAGAATATCACCCTGAGTGACTGGTTTGACCAAACATAACTTTCTATCCTTAAAGAATTTTAGGGTGACTCAAAAGGCAAAGTTACTTAGAATTTTGCACTCTTTCACTTGATGTGGTTCATGATAGTAGAATCTAACTTTGGCACTTAACTTACCTCTAATGAAGTCCATGCATACTGTGATAAGTAAAAATTAGGTTAATAAGATCAAGCATAGCCATGAAAACCTAACCCTACCATCATCAAAGAATCTAATCCAAATGAAATCAAAAGCATGCAATTCAAGAACAATATCACCTAGATTGTATGATTCCTTGTTTATGATGTGGATTGCTTTTTCAACAATGAACAATTATGAAGATAAAAGATGCCATGATGGATGGATGATAAAGCTAATATGCTCAAATGGATGCTAAAATACTCAATATGCTTAAGATGATAATGTAGACGCTATATGAATGTTGGATCCCCATAGTATCGAATGAGAAGGCGTTTATATAGGACTCAACCAAAATCAATCAATGGTGGAGATTTGGTGGCTATGTGAATGGCTAGGATTAAATGATAATCATGGGTGAATGTGAAGATGACAAGTGGAGGGAAGATAAGGCTTATGTGTGACCGTGTACATAAAAAGTACTACATGTGAAAGATATTAAATAAAAGATATAGTACCACTTATCTTTTTTAAATGAAAGAGGCACACATGTCAGCTTATTAAATAAATGATAAGAGGAATTAATTAAATAAGTAAAATTTATTTAATTAATTGTAAATTAGGTTTGTGAATAAAATTTTAATTAAATAAATAAGATTTATTTAATTAAAATAGATAGAATGAAGATAATTAAATAATTAAAGATTGTTTAATTATAGCTTAGAGGAAATAGCTAATGAATTAATTAAATAAATATAATTTTATTTAATTAATAGAAGAAATAGATGTTTTAGGGATATTGCTCAAGTGTGTTAGACAAATGCATATGGTAGCTAATGCAATATTTGAATGTTAATGATAATTAGGTCAATTTTGGGTGTCTACATTTTGCCCCTCTTTGATACAATGTTCGTTAGAGCATTGTGTCAAAGAAGATATGATAATTAACTTGAGAAACAAAGTTATACCCTAGTGTAACTGGCAGGTGATGCCCCCTTGAGAGGTAAGCTAGGCTAACCAGGAAGGGTTGGGTTGGCTCGTGATAAGAGGAAAAGCTAGGAAACAAGGTTGGCATGAAGAAAAAAGGGGTTGGGTGGGAGAAGAATGCGATGGTTCAGAAGAAAATAGGCTTTGGCATAGAAGAATTAGGGTTTGGATAGGGGCTATGAGTAGGGCCTTCAAGGGGAAATAGGCTCATTTGTGCTCATTGTGTTTAGAAATCTAGAGAAATCCAGAGCTCCTTAGAGTTGTACGACGAGAGTTGGAGAGATATCAGGATGGTGATTCCACACAGAGATCATCATGCCAAGTGAGTGAGGACACATGGATGACCAGAGGGAGAAGGTGCACTAGTATGTATCAAAACTTTTTCTAAAAGCATGATTTTGATAGGCTAGAAGCGTCATAAATGCACACACATCACTAGAAGCAACTAGGTTTTAGGATAGGCAGTTCAGGTCACTTAGGAAGAAAAATGAGTTGCTTAAGGTAATTGAGGTCGCTTATAGGTGCGACTTAGTCACTTATGGGAAAACAGGTCGCTTCCAGTCAGCTAGACAAATATGGGCAAAATGTGCATATAGATAAAAGCAAGTCGCTTATAAGCTAAAAGTAGGCGCATATATAGGTTTAGCTCACTTGCAAAGAAAAGATGCTCGCTTATATAATAGAGATCAGTTAGGGGAAAAAAGTATGTGCATATAGAAATGTAGCTCACACTTGGTCAATAAGCAGTCACATAGGAACATTAGATCGCATGTAGGTGAGAAATAAGCACATGTAGGAAAATAGGTCGCTTGCAATCAACAGATAGGCGTATATAGAAAAAGGAGTCGCTTACAATAGATAAAAGCAGATATAGTAGGAAATAGTCTAGTTTTGTATCAGTTGTATGCAGCACAAGAGACTGACATGATGAGTGAAATGATGTAGGATGTACTACCGCCTTTGTTATCACGAGAGCCACATCCTAGGGATTTGCAGTTGGTGAGATTGTTGGATGTAGAGGAGCGGCTAGTGTTAGAGATCCTTAGATTAGAGCATGTATCTAGATTAGAGTTGGTGCAGGCACATCGAGGATTGATGACAGCGATGGTGGAGCGATGGATGAGTGAGCATAGTTCTTTCTTGTTGCCGACAGGAGAGGCAACGATCATACTAGAGGACGTGTTCCAGATTCTATGTGTTCCTATTGATGGTGATTGAGTAGATTATGATCCTGATATGGGTCTAGTTGTATTCAGGAGATTGTTTAGGACACCAGACATTGGAGTGGAGGGCTCAGAGATTCCTATGGCAAGGATGGAGGAGCTATGTGATAGACTGCAGTGAGTGGTAGTAGCGATTATCAGATGGCTGGTTGGAGACAGACAAATGAGAGGGTTTCTAGTAGGATGGGGGACAGTGATGGAGGGGATGTTCTCCTATGGGATGAGATATGCATGGGCGAAGTGTGTGCTTGGATAGCTCTATCATTTCCTGCATGATTGTGCATATATGTTTGGGGCTAGTATGTCTGTAGGAGTCACAGTTTTACATGTATGGGCATATGAGCATATTCCAGTGATGAGGCCAGATGGATGGGTGGCTAGAACAGCAGGAGAGCCTTATGCTAGGATGTATAGAGGATCTTTGACATACCAAAAATGCAAAGGACTAGTGTACTAGTGGAGGATGTTGGATGAGGTAGATAGATTTATATGGAGGCCATGGATGGGATGTGAGAGATGGGATGAGGAGGATACTGAGCTTGTCTCTGCTAGGCAGGTGAGATATATTTTTAGACATGGGATATACATTATAGAGTGCTATTTGCCTGAGAGGGTTTTGAGACAGTTCGGGTTACCACAGGCAATACCAGTTGGTGATGCCATTTTTGGGAGGACTCAATAGGAGGTGTTTGACTGGGGGCTAGAGGTAGTGGTTGACACAGCTTTGGTGGAGAGAGAGGGGCTACAGCCAGTTATATGGCAGTGGGGACAGGGTCTTGTAGATCTAGGCACGCTACTAGATTATGATGCATACTAGGTGACAGCGAGACTGACATGACTAACGTGGGTTGGAGAGATAGGAGAGATAGGGATGGAGAGACCAGTTAGGAGGTGGCAACAATGGGCTCCACCAGCATAAGCTATTGTGCCGATAGCTCCAGGGATATAGGTATAGGGACAGGTGCAAGGACAACCTCAGATACTTGCACAGCCTCAGGGACAGATATTAGGAGGTGATGATGTTGGGATTCAGTAGCTGCAAAGGAGGATTAGAGAGGAGAGGAGATGGAGGCAGCGAGCTCAGATGAGGTTGAGGAGAGTGGAGTTGGATAGATACCTATTGGTCATGATGTTAGTCACAAACAAACATAGAATAAAAGTACACATTAACCTTTATTCATCTTGAAAGATACTATGAATTCAAAGAATTCAGGATCCCAAGTCTTTGGTGATTAGGTCTTAATCGTCTGAAGTCACTCAGAGGTTAATGTGAGTTGCTGTTTCCATTTTGGGGCCTTACGTGGAATTTTATCATCATCATGACATTCCTGTAGAAATTCTTTACAGAGAAGTTCTATTATGCAGTTATTTGATGAGAAGATGTGGAAATACCTCAATCTTTGCATGATATTTTTAGTTCTACACGCTTTGTATTCAAATATGCTAAATATTTATGATTATCTATGAGATGTCTGCATATTTGTGTTATTTGCTTAAGATTATCAATTATTTGCAATCATGGAGATGAAATGCTCTGAAATTAAAAAAAACTAAAAGGAATACTTCAATTTAAGGTTGAACCTTTAGCTATTGATCCACATACATACTTGATACTGTCATGAGGAGAAGAAATCAAACCATATGTTCACCAGGATATTCCACAGCTAGATACAGTTGATGCAAACTTCAGAGGATGATGAATGAAAATAATACATGCAACATGATGAGCACTCCAAGGGACACAGCAAATCAAAGCACATATCTAGAATTCAGACACAAATTACTCAAGATTTACTAGGATTTGTAATCGAAATACTCTTCTCCTTTATTAAGTATGCAAAAGACATGTACATATACAATAGCTTTGAAACGAGCCCTAAATACTTCAGCAAATAGATTTCAATTAAGTTTTGAATGTTTAAAATAAGGCATTCCACCACCTTTTATAGAATAAGGTGAGGAATCTGTTACAAAAAGATCTATGATCCTGATTTATCAATACAGATCTATGGTCACGATTCATCTGACTTCGTCAACCTTTACAAAATGGCACAAGTTGCCAGCTGGCAACTATCTATACTACTTATGCTACTATCCCCTTCATGATGTATCTTCATCATGCTCCTCAGCTGATTCATGCGGGTCATCATCATGTGCGTCGCTTCCTGAGCTTTCACTATCCTGATGATGATGCTGCTGCATATGGGGCTGCATACTACTGCGGACCTGCTCATAAGAATGCACAACTTGATCTATCCCTCCGCCATCTTCCGAGCCTGCACTATCAACTTCTTGTATTTTGGCAGCTGGATCCTCTAATGCTTCCTTCTTCTCATCAGCCCTTGCTTCCTGAACCTCTACTATAGCAGGTTCTTCTGATGTGTCAGGTGGATTTTATTGGCCTAACTCAAGAGCATGGCCCTCTGACTCTGTCATCTCTATCTCTTCTGTTGGGTGGCCTTTATCAGGTGATCCTACTAGCTGTTCAGGACTTGCATCCTATTTCTCTGTCAGATCCACCACTACAGGACTTGTCACCTCTGTGATCAATTCTTCTAGCCCTATCTCTTGAGCCACCTGCTCTGGGCTTTTTTCTTGCTCTTCTTCTGCTTGTTTCATCTCCTCAAGCACAGTTTGAACTAGTGGAGACTTGTGAGGAGTCATAGTTATATCAGCAGCAAGTGTTTCCATCTTCTGTGCAACCACATCCTACACTACCTCATCGTCAGACAAATTTATTGTCTCATCAAGCGACACATGTCCTTCTGCTTGCGTCTGAGAGGTTTCTTTCATTTGCTCCTCTGCAAGTTCAGTTTTGAACTTGACTATGGTAGGAAGTGGAACATTATGTTGAAGTTCCTTCGGCACTTCACTACCTGCCCCTTGTAATAGTATAGGGGGTTCACTTATTCCACCTCTCATGGAGGTTCTTTGTTTCTTAGGTGTGGTAGAGACCAGCACCTGTGGAGCTCTCCTCTTTCTTTTTATTATTAACAGAGCCTCTTCTTCTTCAGGCTCTTCCTCCATGAGGATATCCTCTTCTCCAGGTTTCTTTGAGGATTGACCCACTTCTAGGGTCCCAGTTATTCCAGCCTCAGCGGTCTTATTCTTCTTGGGCTTCTCTTTCTTTGGAGGGGATTCTGACTTTGATCCTAATCCTGATCCTGATCCTGCCACCTCCTCAGCTGTAAACACTACCCTGTCAATTATAACCCCTTTGGGTTGTTTATCCACTTTCTTATCCCTTGGGGGTCTTTTTCTCTGTTGTTGTGGTGGAGGTAACTTGTCTCCCTTAGTCTTCCTTTTCTCAAGCAGGAAGTCATCATATACCTCCCCAGGAATATCCTGTCCCTTCTTTTTGTTGTCCACCGTAATGGCAACACCTTTCTTTTTCAATGCCTCTACCTGATCATCGACCCAAGCTTGAGTCAACTGTATGGTCCTAGCAATGAATGGGTCCAAAGATATATCTTCCTGCATGGTGAGGTCAGGTGCAGAGATAGTGTCATTGTATATCTTTTTCTGTTCATATTCATCTACCATTATCTTGCCATCATCCTTCTTCAATTGTTGGGGAAGGGAGATACAATCAAAAGTCCTAATTTGGTTCAGAGTCAACCTTTGATACCTTCTTTTCCTGGCTTCTGCCTCATCTTCGTAGTCAGCCCAAAAATCTTCTAGGTGCCTCTGGTGAATAGGCTTTCCTAGTATCTTTTGTATCCTGCCGTAAGGATCATATGGTCTTGTTATTGGGAAAGGCTGTAGATTCATTTTATTCAGGGTGACCATCACCTTCTTTATATTGTCAGAATCAGGGAACATATAGTTGCCAATGCTGACTGGGAACAAAATTGGTGGCAGCTTCTTGGCATCCTTGTACATTTTTATCATCACGGAGCCCTGCCTAATAAATTCCATTAATATCACTGCATCGGTAGGATACCTCGGCAGCATGAGGGGATGGTCCTCAAAACCTTCAACCCTTATGTAAGAAAAGGTTACAAACTGGATATACTAGGCTCCATGCCTGTAAACTACTTCTTGAGCCTCCATGCTCAATCTTTTTGTTCTGTCCTCTTCCATGGTCCTTACCAGATGCATAGAGAATGCATCATTGACCAGTTTGTAGTCTCTGAGGTAGTTGGTTCTCTGTAGCTGGGGATGATGATCCTAGATGTATGCAACATTTGTGCCTATGAGCCTTCCATTTGTAACTAGGGCATCAAAAGTGCCTCTATAAGCACAAGAATAAACAATATAGGATGTCATGTAAAATGCACAATTTGAACCTCCTAGGTTCATCAGCTGCTCATGCAGAGCATCACTTATTATTTGGCCCCATAGTGGCTTGGTGTTTGAATACAGACACATCATTATAATCCCATACATCCAATCCCTGAAACTACCAGTATCAGGTTGGCCTGTTACTCGACTCAGGAGTGCAATCATATACTGGTACTCCTCACTGAAATCATATTTAAACATGTGCACTGGGCGTTTGGCTGCTGCAGGATATGTGTTATTCTCTGCTCGCCATTGATACATGTTCTTTCTGGCTGATTTCTTGTTGGCCTTATACTCTTTTTCTGCCTTTCTCAGGTCCACACTCTTTACTTTACTGCCCAACGGCAGTCCAAATGTCTGGGAGAGACCCTTGATGGAGAGGTCTGCATATATTCTCCCATACTTTACCACTTGCCTCGTCTGAGGATTATAATTTTGGGCACATTCTATAACTAGCTCCAGAGATTCCATGGAATATGGGAAACCAGCAGCGTTCCACATTCCTGACACAAATACTGCATCCAACACAGGACTCTTGTCATGCCCATCATTCAGTTTAGCTGACCAGGCCTCCAGATTAGTGCTCCCCTGATGGGTATCAGTAATTGCTCCATACTTGAACAGGACCCCCCTCTGAGAAGAGAACATAGGCCTACTGAATTCTTCTTGACACTTAATGTACCGCTTGTCGGCCATGAGTACCTGCAATTAACAAAAATCCTATCTCACAATAAATATACACACATGCACGCATATTGCAATTAAGATCACTATGCCGACTGTATTTCTTCACCATTACATGCATAAACCAAAACTTCCATCATCATACCTGAACAATAATGACATGATGAGGGTTTCATTTACTTACCTGGTTATGCAAATTTCTCTTTTATACTAGTGGATTGCCAACGACGCTCCTAATTTAGCTGATGATCACCTCTTTCCTTTTGTCTGTGAACTCAAATCGTGCAACAGTAGCTAGTATGCGGATATGGAAGCTGGTGCTCTGTAAAAACAATTTTATCTCAGGGTAAATGTGAAAATGGCAGTTGAATTACCTTTTAACCTCGCAGTTAGGGTACATTTAGGGCAACTCTGACAGTAATCCATTTGGCTCTTTTCTCACCAGGCTCACTTTGCATCAGCAGCATCTTTACTGCCGCATCTGGTACCACAACAATCACTTTGCTTCTTAGTATGTAATGTCTGAATTTCTTTACTGCTCTGACTAATGCAAGTGCCTGTCTCTCAACATCTACATATCTCAATTCAGCGTCTCTAAAAGGACAGCTCATGAAAGCAATTGGTTTCTCTTCTTTCTCCTCATTCCTTTGAGTTAACACTGCTGTAGAAGTATGTTCTGAAGCAAATGAATAGATGTAGAAGTCCTTTGTGTAGTCTGGACTGATGAGGACAGGAGCATCTGAAATGGCTTTCTTTATATCTTCAAATGCAGCTTTGGCTTTTGGTGTCCACTCAATTTGTGCATCTTTTTTCAACATGGCATTTAGTGGTCTGACAATCTCAGCAAAGCTGGTAATGAACTTCCTCACAAAATTTATCTTACCAAAGTAAGACTTGAGTTCCTTTTTGCTTCCTAGAAGTTGTAACTTCATGATACACTCCACCCTGTCAGGATCAATGATAATTCCATCTTCTGTGATCAGGTGACCTAATAACTTTCCTGTTGTCACCCCAAATATGCACTTCTTGGGATTCAAAGATATTTTGTACTCTTCACACTTCTTTAGTACACTTCTGAGATCAGCAACATGATTCCCCCTTTCCTTGGAGAATACTGTCAAGTCATCCATGTATATGACTATACATTTTCCTATTAAGCCCCTGAAGGCTATATCCATGGCTCACTAGAATGTAGCGCCATCATTTATGAGTCCGAATGGCATACGTCTATATGCAAATATCCCCCACTTTGTGGTGAAGGCAATTTTCAATCTGTCAATTTTGTCAACCATTACTTGGTTGTATCCTGAAAAACCGTCCAAGAAGGACATCATTTTAGCTCCATTTACAATCTGCAGAACTTCATCCAATGAGGGTAAAGGATAGTTATCCTTCTCTGATGCTCTGTTTAGGTTCCTAAAATCTACACATAACCTGATGTCTCCATTCTTCTTTCTGACTGGCACAAGATTTGCCACCCAAGTGGAGTGCCTCATAGGAAATATTATCCTGGCGTTTAACAATTTCTTGACTTCTTTGAGAATTATTGGTTCGAGCAAGGCATTGACTGGCCTTTGCTTCTGTCTGAAAGGTTTAGCATCTGGCTTGAGAGGTATAGTATGAGTTATGACAGAGGTGTCATATGTCTTCAACTCATCATAAGTCCATGCAATTACATGTATGTAGTCCTTGAGAGCCTGAGTTATTCCTTCTAATTCTTCTGGTGTGCAAACCTTACCCAACAGGACATTTTTCTTGTCATCATCTTGTCCAATATTCACTTGTGAATACTGACCTCCATCTACCTTGGGCAGATCCTTCTGTTTGAGCATATTATCCAAATCAAAAGCTCTCTCTAATTCAATCATACCTTTGGGGATCCTGTTGCTAGGCAGCTCTAATATCTCATCCTCTTCCCAGACATGATCTTCCATGCCATTTTCATCTATAATCTGAGCTTCAAATATGTCTCTATTTGAAATGAAGTCCAGAATGTGTTGATCATCATCAAACACCTGGAGGTTAGTCACATTATCAGGTACTGAAGGCACTGACACCAGTTCTACTGAAAATCTTTTCAGACCAGATATAGACAGTGGCTCCAATGTACTGGCAGCTTGGGCAAGTGCGTCTGCCCTATGATTTTGTTCTCTTGGTACATGAGTAATATTAAAGGCGTCAAAGTCCTCAATCAGGTCCCATACCCGATGTCTATAATTGGACAGCTTTCTGTAATTACACGAATAAATTCCTCTTACTTGCCTCACAACCAGTTCTGAATCTCTGAAGATATGCAGAATCTTTACTTTCTTCTTATGAGCAAATAGTATCCCATGAATCAGAGCTTCATACTCCGCTACATTGTTAGTGCAGGGGAACTATAATCTATAGGCTACTAAGTAGGATTTTCCAACTGGATCGATCAGATCAATTCCTACCCCAGCACCCTGCTTGGATTTGGACCCATCAAACCTCAGGGTCCTAGGTTTATCTTCAGCAGGACATTTAGCTGAACTTTCTTTTCTCTTTGCAGCTCTGGCTGCTGCTCTGCCTGATATCCATTTTAGCTTAGGGATGTCATCACCCTCAAGTTTCTTCTTTCCTTTTTCTTGTGAGCCTGATGGCTTTTCTATTTTCTCTTTCATTTTAGCAGGAGGATGATCTTCTAGGCTTATAGCTGCATGCTTCTTCAAAATGTGTAAACACAGTGAACAAGTTGTTTCTGAGTAAGGTGCCTCGTGCAACCTACACCAACCCTTGATTAAAACCTCATGGGGAGATTTATGCTGTCGGGTCATCTTCTCTATTTCCTTTACTAAAAATTCTTCGAACTTAGTCAGGTCACTACCTTTATCTTCATCAGACAACTCATAATTGGGTTCCATAAAGCAATCACTATCAGGAGTGATCTTTTCTTTCCTCATACCATTTATCTGGTCAGAAACTAGAACTTCTTCTATTTTTAGGATATGATCCTCATCATGATCTGTCGACTCCTCTGTTCTTGTAAAAGATAGATAAGAATTAGTATCGTCATCATCATCAGATGTAGCATTTACCTCAGAATATGATGATGATGCTTCACTACATGTCTGCTCCAGCATCATCATATCTAAGCATGTTTCACAAGTCTTTTCTGAGTGTGCTTCATCGTGTAATCTGCACCATCCATCAATCAAAATGTCATCAGTAGGTATATTTAATAATTGACAATGTTTTACTTGATTAGACAAATGCATCTCAAAGTCTTTGAAGTGATCAATTTCATTCTCATTATCAGGATTATTATCAGGTTCTACGACTGGCATGTCCTCCTGATGATCATCATCATGATGATGATGCAAATCAAGCATCATGATCTCTTCTATTTTGACAGTTTGTGGCCTGATGCAATAAACTCCAGGTTCTACGTCTACGTACAAGATCTCATTTGTTCTATTGTACTCAGTGATCATATGTTTCATTCTAGGCTCAGCGTCAATCCTGATTTGATTAGGTATACCTTTCCATGGCAACCACATGTGACTGAAATCTATGGACATATATCTATTGAGCGTCTTGGACCAGTCTCGACTAAGTAACATCCCGTAAGTATCAGGTATGTCAACTATCTGAATATCAATGTAATACTAAATCCTAGGATCAGATGCTAGTTGCATGTGGATATGAGTTAACTCTCCTACTACACTTACTTCTGTTTTGTCCAGCTGTGTCACCTTCTTTAGGGATTTAGCAGGATGTAGTCCTAAAGCGTTACATATTGATAGGGGCATAACATTCGTAGAGGCCCCTGAGTCAACCAGATAGTTGTGTAGGTTCTTGCTAAACATTCTTATGGTAAGGAGGAATGGGGGTGATTCAGTTTTATCCCTGTACAAGGTCATGTGGGAGGTTTCAGCAGCTTGGACTATAGCTAACACTTTAGGCTTGATAATATTATTCCTAGTAGCATGATCCTTGCCGCTAGACTGACTTGAAAGATGACTATCCTCTTTAGGAGCAGGATCATCTAGTGACTTCATGAATGCCCTTTTGATGGTAGGAGTTTTCAGTAACTCAGACAGGGACAGGCTGATCTTAATTTTCTTCATTTCATCAGCCAGATAGCTGACTAATTTGTCAGAGTCATGAGGTGTATTTACAACCTTTGATCCTACGTTCTGAGGGGACAAGTATTGAGCAATTACCTTGGGGAACCCCAGGTTATTGCTAGCTTTAGGATCAGGAGGTGTATTGAAATTATTTGGAGGTAGGGATGATGTCAATGGACCAGCATGTCTGTTGGCATTACTCCTCAAGTTATAACTATGCTTACCAGGATATTGCTGCTGATATGCATGTACTTCCTCATGTTCTCTTGCAGGTTCATTTTCATCCTCAAAGGGGAAAACATAATTTGTTTCAAAGGTTAAGGCAGATTCCTCACATACCTGAATGTGACCCTGATGAGGTTGATTAATATAGGTTTCCAGCACAAAAGCTGAGTCATATCCACAAGGAACGATCTCGTTTCCCTCTGCATGAGGTGGATTTCCAGAAGTATTAGACACTTCAGTCTGAAAGATGCTAGCAGCAATTCTAAATTGTGGACAATCTAATTCTACATGTGCATTGGTATTGTGGATCCTGCACCAATTAGTAAGGGCTACTTCAGCAAGATTGACTCTAGTAGTCTATTTGGCTTCACCAGGAGGCTGATTGTCTAAGGGTGATGGTAATGAACCATTATTTGGCCTAGAGTTCCACACTCTGGGTTGTCTCTGAGGATTATTGTTGCTTCCACCATTATTGTTGAAATTATTGGTGTTATATCCTCTGTCAGGATAATTCAATCTGTCATTGGAATAATTTCTATTCTGACTTGACTGGGAATAAAACCCTTGATTTCTCAAATGTGTCACCTCTGTGGTGAGTTTTCTCAATTGAGCAGAAATCTCTTTGATTTCCTCCTTTTCTTCCTGAGCTTTGGCTACTACATTTTCAGTCTGAGGCTTGAAGAAAGAGGATCCATGGTTATTGTTAGACAAATCAGTACCTTGAGGTGTTTGAGCATGTGTAGGATATTGTAGCAATTGGCCATTTCCATTAGGAGGGGGCATGATGCTCAGTGGAGGTACTTGCAAAGGTGCAGGTAGGACAGCTGGGGGTATCAATGCTCCATTAGGATATTGTGCAGGATATTGTGGAGAATATGTTGTAGGATATGATGTAGGATATTGTGACTGTATGCCAGGCAAGGTAGGGAATACTATATTTGGAGTAGGAGCAGGTATCAACTGCTGATTCACTTTGATAGCTTCTTGAAAAGCTCCTATCAAGGTAGTGATCTTAGGATGTGTTCTCCTGATGAACATGGAAGTTAATGGATCCAGGGCTGAATAATAGATACTCCTGGCAGAGGCATCAGATACCACATATGGGGCAACTAACTTGGACAACATTTTCTGGAACCTAGCATTGAAATTGGCGATAGGCTCATTCTCAAATCTTTTGATTGTAGCAAACATATGGTAATTCATAGATGGATCAATAGGGACCTTGAACCTGTCAAGAAAGGCTTTCTCTAAGACAGCCCATGAACCAACAGAGGCTTGGCCAAGACTAATGAACCAATTATAATCCTCTTCCCCTAAGGAAAAAGGAAATAACCTGCACACCACATCTTGATGTTCTATTCTGGCCCTGCAGCAAGCTTCCTTAAATGTCCTGATATGATCATCAGCATCTTGATAAGGATGATATTTTGGACAAAGTTTGTCTGGATTCTTTGGTAGCTCATGATATGCAGTAAAGGTCAAAGGTGACTCTGCTGCAAAGAAAGACATTGCAACCAAAGGAGGTTGGGCTAGTGGTGCAGCTGGCTGGGGTTGGACTAAAGGCACACCCTGAAGCTGAACAGGAGGTGTCACAGATATTCCAGAAGGTATTTATAAACCAACAGGAGTTACAGGAGGAGGTTCTGGTGAAATTCTTGGTGCACTAGACCTTGGAGTATGATGAATGTCTATAGTTCTAGGTCTGAAACCTCTAACAGTCAACTCTTCAAAAATTCCAACAGGTCTAGACCTGGTATTTATCCTGTGAGCCAGGATTTCTCAATTTTGAGGCAAATTGGCTGAAACTTTGCAAATATTGGCTGGATTTCACCAAATGAGGTGATATAGTCAGATGGCTGATCGAACTGGATATTTACGAGATATTTGTGAAGATACTGCAAATATGACAGGATATTTGGGGTGTAATGACCCCTAGCATGAGATCTCGAGTGTTTAAGACCTAAATCCTTCAAAGCTTGAACAAATTTACGTATCTTTAGCCAATATTAGTGAATTCAGAATGATCTACTGTAAAGCTTGCAATATTTATGTGAGATCTAGAAATCTTTACACAGGATGAGCACATTTACAAACCTTTTATAGTAAATATTTGTGTAGTATTTGAAATTCACAGACGATCGGAGGTTACCTTTCTCTCTGCATCATCAAACCTGAAAATAATGATGATGATCGTAGTATTCCAGATCCTGCCCTCCTTCTAGCACCAATTTATGTTGGTCAAGATGTTAGTCACAAACAAACATAGAATAAAAGTACACATTAACCTTTATTCATCTTGAAAGATACTATGAATTCAAAGAATTCAGGATCCCAAGTCTCTGGTGATTAGGTCTTAATCGTCTAAAGTCACTCAGAGGTTAATGTGAGTTGCTGTTTCCATTTTGGGGCCTTACGTGAAATTTTATCATCATCATGACATTCCTGCAGAAATTCTTTACAAAGAAGTTCTATTATGCAGTTATTTGATGAGAAGATGTGGAAATACCTCAATCTTTGCATGATATTTTTAGTTCTACATGCTTTGTATTCAAATATGCTAAATATTTATGATTATCTACGAGATGTCTGCATATTTGTGTTATTTGCTTAAGATTATCAATTATTTGCAATCATGGAGATGAAATGCTCTGAAATTAAAAAAAACTAAAAGGAATACTTCAATTTAAGGTTGAACCTTTAGCTATTGATCCACATACATACTTGATACTGTCATGAGGAGAAGAAATCAAACCATATGTTCACCAGGATATTCCACAGCTAGATACAGTTGATGCAACTTCAGAGGATGATGAATGAAAACAATACATGCAACATGATGAGCACTCCAAGGGACGCAGCAAATCAAAGCACATATCCAGAATTCAGACACAGATTACTCAAGATTTACTAGGATTTGTAATCGAAATACTCTTCTCCTTTATTAAGTATGCAAAAGACATGTACATATACAATAGCTTTGAAATGAGCCCTGAATACTTCAGCAAATAGATTTCAATTAAGTTTCAAATGTTTAAAATAAGGCATTCCACCACCTTTTATAGAATAAGGTGAGGAATCCGTTACAAAAAGATCTACGATCCTGATTTATCAATATAGATCTACGGTCACGATTCATCTGACTTCATCAACCTTTACAAAATGGCATAAGTTGCCAGCTGGCAACTATCTATACTACTTATGCTACTATCCCCTTCATGATGTATCTTCATCATGCTCCTCAGCTGATTCATGCGGGTCATCATCATGTGCGTCGCTTCCTGAGCTTTCACTATCCTGATGATGATGCTGCTACATATGGGGCTGCATACTACTGCGGACCTGCTCATAAGAATGCACAACTTGATCTATCCCTCTGCCATCTTGAGTTTTTGCTTTGATATGGCATGCCTATGTGCTTCATATTTATCTCTGCTGTTATCCAACTTATTTTTCTGGTCATGCAGTGTTTCTTTATATTTCTCCATCTGGACCTTGATCCTCATTATTTTATCTATAAGTTCTTCGGTCAAGTGGACAGGTGGACCATCTACCTCTAATTGGAAGTTGCTGTGTACAGCTTTGATGGCAGACTCTTCATCTTGATTTTCTATTTTACCTTCACCTTGCCTTCCAATGCTTCCAATATCACTGCTTCTTCAGCCATTAAATCCCGTAGCCTCATGCTAATATCTCTCAGCTTATTATTGCACCTCTTGAGGACTCCGCATTCAAACTGAATGTCCTTATACCAGATATCTATCAATAATGTGGTATTACTATTTAGCACCTACTTACTGATAAGCAGTTGAGGATTTATCCCCTTTATTTCCCCTAAAAGGCTCAGGACTCTCTCCAGTTTGTAAGACCTCTTCCCGGTCTGCATATGCAATTTATCCACTTTGGTCTTGGAGTCACTTAGAATGCTCCACCTCTTCAAAGAGGCCTTCATTATTTCTATAGCATCATCCAATGCGGATGACATCCATTTCCTTATTACAGATGCCTCATGCTTCATGAGGTCCAATTTATTTACCTCCTCCTGAGAAATGGCAGTCAATGGGACTGCACGTTCAGTTGTGGTATCATCAGGATCGGTCAGCCCTTTGATATAGGCATGCAACTGAGCAATGTGCTCTTTATGTTGCTTATTCTTCTCCTTCTCTCTTTTCACCTTTTGAATTAGAGAGTCAATAATATCTTTGCCTTCCTGACCTTCTTGGTCCTCATTGGCAAAGCCCAAATCAACTGTGCTGATTTGAAATTCATCCACAGTGATTTTACCTTTTTCTTTCTCCACCGCAGGTATGGCAATTTGTGCGGTCCTTCTCCCTGTTGCCGGATCTCTTTTGATGGCCGATGTCATTCTGGCCTTCCTCCTGGGTTTCATTATATCGGCGGAGAACAAGGTGGAGATGTCAAACTCTTGAATTTCAAACTCCTCTTCAATATTCACTTCTTTAGCTAACCACGGAGGTACCTGATCATGTTTTTCAGTATCATCATGATGTTCACCCATATCTCTCATTTCTATCAATAGATGTTGTGGAGATGGTGACTTTTCCTTTTCTTCTTCTTGATGCTCGCTTTGTTGTTGATCTTGCGGCACCTCCTCCTATTGAGGAGTTTCCTTCTCTGGGGGAGCATCTTCTTGGTGTGGGGAACCCTGTGGCGCATCTATTTGCTGATCATGATGATCATGACCTTCTTCTGTCATTACTTCATCTGTTCCCAATTCTTCCCCTTGTTGCTTATCCACTTCACCAGATACTGGGGATCCTGCCTGAGGTGCTGGCGATTGTTCTGCAACTATTACTTCTTCCGAGCCTGCACTATCAACTTCTTGTATTTTGGCAGCTGGATCCTCTAGTTCTTCCTTCTTCTCATCAGCCCTTGCTTCCTGAACCTCTACTATAGCAGGTTCTTCTGATGTGTCAGGTGGACTTTGTTGGCCTAACTCAAGAGCATGGCCCTCTGACTCTGCCATCTCTATCTCTTCTATTGGGTGGCCTTTATCAGGTGATCCTGCTGGCTGTTCAGGACTTGCATCCTATTTCTCTGTCAGATCCACCACTACAGGACTTGTCACCTCTGTGATCAATGCTTCTAGCCCTATCTCTTGAGCCACCTGCTCTGGGCTTTTTTCTTGCTTTTCTTCTGCTTGTTTCATCTCCTCAAGCATAGTTTGAATTGGTGGAGGCCTGTGAGGAGTCATAGTTATATCAGTAGCAAGTGTTTCCATCTTCTGTGCAACCACATCCTGCACTACCTCATCGTCAGACAAATTTATTGTCTCATCAAGCGAGACATGTCCTTCTGCTTGCATCTGAGAGGTTTCTTTCATTTGCTCCTCTGCAAGTTTAGTTTTGAACTTGACTATGGTAGGAAGTGGAACATTATGTTGAAGTTCCTTCGGCACTTCACTACCTGCCCCTTGTAATAGTGTAGGGGGTTCACTTATTCCACCTCTCATGGAGGTTCTTTGTTTCTTAGGTGTGGTAGAGACCAGCACCTGTGGAGCTCTCCTCTTTCTTTTTATTATTAACAGAGCCTCTTCTTCTTCAGGCTCTTCCTCCATGAGGATATCCTCTTCTCCAGGTTTCTTTTAGGATTGACCCACTTCCAGGGTCCCAGTTATTCCAGCCTTAGCTGTCTTAGTCTTCTTGGGCTTCTCTTTCTTTGGAGGGGATTCTGACTCTGATCCTGATCCTGATCCTGATCCTGCCGCCTCCTCAGCTGTAAACACTGCCCTGTCAATTATAACCCCTTTGGGTTGTTTATCCACTTTCTTATCCCTTGGGGGTCTTTTGCTCTGTTGTTGTGGTGGAGGTAACTTGTCTCCCTTAGTCTTCCTTTTCTCAAGCAGGAAGTCAACATATACCTCCCCAGGAATATCCTGTCCCTTCTTTTTGTTGTCCACCATAATGGCAACACCTTTCTTTTTCAATGCCTCTACCTGATCATCAACCCAAGCTTGAGTCAGCTGTATGGTCCTGACAATGAATGGGTCCAAAGATATATCTTCCTGCATGGTGAGGTCAGGTGCAGAGATAGTGTCATTGTATATCTTTTTCTATTCATATTCATCTGCCATTATCCTGCCATCGTCCTTCTTCAATTGTTGGGGAAGGGAGATACAATCAAAAGTCCTAATTTGGTTCAGAGTCAGCCTCTGATACCTTCTTCTCCTGGCTTCTGACTCATCTTCGCAGTCAGCCCAAAAATCTTCTAGGTGCCTCTGGTGAATAGGCTTTCCTAGTATCTTCTGTATCTTGCCGTAAGGATCATATGGTCTTGTTATTGGGAAAGGCTACAGATTCATTTTATTCAGGGTGACCATCACCTTCTTTATATTGTCAGAATCAGGGCACATATAGTTGCCAATGCTGACTGGGAACAAAATTGGTGGCAGCTTCTTGGCATCCTTGTACATTTTTATCATCATGGAGCCCTGCCTGATAAATTCCATTAATATCACTGCATCAGTAGGATACCTTGGCAGCATGAGGGGATGTTCCTCAAAACCTTCAACCCTTATGTAAGAAAAGGTTGCAAATTGGATATACCAGGCTCCATGCCTGTATACTACTTCTTGAGCCTCCATGCTCAATCTTTTTGTTCTGTCCTCTTCCATGGTCCTTACCAGATGCATAGAGAATGCATCATTGACCAGTTTGTAGTCTCTGAGGTAGTTGGTTCTCTGTAGCTGGGGATGATGATCCTAGATGTATGTAGCATTTGTGCCTGTGAGCCTTCCATCTGTAACTAGGGCATCAAAAGTGCCTCTATAAGCACAAGCATAAACAATATAGGATGTCATGTAAAATGCACAATTTGAACCTCCCAGGTTCATCAGCTGCTCATGCCCATCATTTAGTCTAGCTGACCAGGCCTCCAGATTAGTGCTCCCCTGATGGGTATCAGTAATTGCTCCATACTTGAACAGGACCCCCCTCTGAGAAGAGAACATAGGCCTACTGAATTCTTCTTGACACTTAACGTACCGCTTGTCGGCCATGAGTACCTACAATTAACAAAAATCCTATCTCACAACAGATATACACACATGCACGCATATTGCAATTAAGATCACTATGCCGACTGTATTTCTTCACCATTACATGCATAAACCAAAACTTCCATCATCATACCTGAACAATAATGACATGATGATGGTTTCATTTATTTACCTGGTTATGCAAATTTCTCTTTTATACCAGTGGATTGCCAACGACACTCCTAATTCAGCTGATGATCACCTCTTTCCTTCTGTCTGTGAAGTCAAATCATGCAACAGTAGCTAGTATGCGGATATGGAAGCTGGTGCTCTGTAAAAACAATTTTATCGCAAGGTAAATGTGAAAATGGCAGTTGAATTACCTTTTAACCTCGTAGTTAGGGTACATTTAGGGCAACTTTGACAAGTTAGATTACATTCCTTGATTATTCGTGTGAAAACGCAGGATCTCGCCAGGTGTTTCATTGGGTTCCGAGGTCAGCGGGAACTACCTACCATGTCTGTGCACATTAAATGGTAATGGCAGCAACGGGAGCGGCGGGATATCCTTATGACAGGATATCATGAGGGCAGGATGATATTCGCAAATATTGGGTTGAGTTTTAATATCATCCTCCTCACTCATATTGAAATTGTTATCGCGACAAGACTCGGGTGACAAAAGCACCTTTTTTTATGTTTAGTACATCATGAGGATATTTCGGTGTATCGGGTGATGTTTCAAAATATGATGATGACGAGACAAACTTACATGTCTCTTTTCGAAATATCAGGATGACGTCATCCTGATAGTCGTTCTTTGTATCGGAAATATATCATGACGTCATCGTCATATTAGGCGAACATGATCATGTTTGGAAAATATCCTGTGGAAATGTGAATATGATGATGATGTCACTAGGATGTTTGCTTCTTCATTTATCCAGTTTGAATGACATCACCAGGATATTTGCTAAGGGTGATATTTCACGTCAGGAGGATATTAAGAAATATCGGGTTACATTCAAAAACATGACGCTCGCGATACAAAAGACTGCTTGATGGGGAAGACTTACTACCACTTAAAGTTGACGTCCAGATATTTGAGCCACAGGATATTGTCAGGGGATATTTCAAAATATGATGATGATCTTCAAAAAGATGACAGGTTATAAAAAATATATGACCCCTCCTCTTACGAATATCAAGTTTGACTGAAACTTTGACCGTTCATAACTCTCACATCCTGAGGAATATCAGGATGATGTAAAAGACAAACCCGCGTGAATTTTAATACTCTTTCGAACTATGAGGTCATAGAAATGAAATACAAAATTTGACAAACTGACCTCATAATGGTGACTTACCTCACCCTGACTCTACATGATGATGCACCTGACTTACTTTTACCAGATTACCAGAGAACAAACAAGCCAAGATTGGGTCCCTATTTTGCCAAGTCAAAATGGGGCGTGTTGTGTAACCACACAACAATACCAAGCAGTGATTGGCTTACGGCATGCTAGAGCTCAGGCTCAGACATACCAGGCTCAGTTACAGGCTAGAGTATAGGCTGGGGATGGGCAGGATGATAGTGCACTTGCTAGGATGATAGGAGAGAGAGATGCAGCTAGGCAGAGTGAGCAGATGATGAGATTAGAGTGAGATATTGCTATACAGTAGATGCAAGCGATGAGGGTTGAGAGAGATGGTTTACGGATAGAGAGGGATATAGTTGTGTAGTAGCTACAAGGGATGACTGGTGAGCAGGATAGAGCAGTGGCTGCATTGGGTACAGATGGTGCTATGATTTATTTGGCCACATAGTTGACATAGGTGCAGGGAGAGCTACAGAGAGTACAGGGTGAGACAGAGTATTATAGAGGCTTGTACTACGGGGCTGTGCCAGTAGAGCAGAGATAACCTAGCTTTAGAAACAGATCAGGAGATTCAAGTTCACAAAGGATAGGTGGAACTTGATCCGTAGCATTAGTGATGGGGCCACAGAGAGATAGGGGGACAGGTGCAGGACCTAGTGGTGGCAGTCAGGGCGAGGGAGCTACCAGTAGTCACTAGGGCTACCTTGTTTATTTATATTATGTTGTATCATGATGAGGCCTAGAGTTGATTGTACATACATTCTTGATGACTCAGCTTGTATATGTAGACACTTGTATATTGACACATGTATATTATGATGGCATGTTGGTTATCTACATGATGTTGGAATGAGGATGGATGCATTTATGGTATTATGATGGTTATGCATGTTGTATTTGTATTTTCATGGATTATGTATGGATGTTTATGCAAATGATATGAATATGTAAATGGTAATGATATGATATGGACTCATGCGTATAGATAGATGGTAATGATATGAAATGTGATGGACCTATATATGCCTAACACACTTGTTTTGTAAGATAAGAGATGTGGAAAAGACAATGGAGGGAGATGATTGATCTTGGTTGAGGACTATATAGGCAAATAATGGGATGAATAGACAGTGTGATGGGCAGCTTTAAAAGTAATTTCTCAAGAATGAAAAGAAATGCAATCCTTATGTTTGATATAGCATGTGGATGTTATGCACTAGGGTATAGAAGACCAAGGTGTCGAGATATCCAATGCAACACTAGCATGCTACAATCTTGTATAAACACATGAGGTTAAGATGTTGAGCCAACATACACAAGATATGAATAGCAGCTAGTGTTCTGAGATGGACTTTGACGCTACAATCAATGGTTTGAGCTTACCTCCACTACACATGGTGACACCTTGTTGGTTATATGTATGGAGCCAGTCTTGACATAGAATAGTCTCATGTGCATAAGAGACTGTTTAGCTTCTTAGATGCTAGAGATATTGATATGTAAGATGCTAATCCCAACACGTACAAGATATCAATATGCATAGGAAGAGAATAAGATCATCCCACAAACATGGCATATGAAAGCAATGTGATCATGCCCCATTTCTTACTTCATCGCAACGTACCAAGATATGGTAGATCAAGGCGGTCTTGATTAGGCATAGAAAAGGGACAGAAGATAAATCAAAAGATAAAAACAAAAGATACTGTCATCACATTCTCTTGTCAAACTTAGGTGTTCTTGGATGGATTAAGCTGGTGCCTTGTTGAGAGGAAAGCTACATCCTATTGAAGGCTAAAGATGTTGATAAAATGCTATAGAAAATGTTGGCTTAAGGCATGCAGACAAATAGCTTCTGGCTTATTCTTGATTGGTTAAAGTGCTTGAGATTTTAGTAAACAGATAGTCTACTTCCTGCTTGAGCTAATCAAAGAGAAGAAAATGGAAGATGAAGAAGATGGGGTGGATCGTCTGTGCTTGAGTACTGGAAACTTCCTTCTTATTCCAGACTGCCTACATACCTGGTGTCCACAAGATCAAAGCACATTTACGATGATGATGAGACATGATGAATATGTAGTTCTGGGTTTATTGATGATGTAAGTGATGAAAGATAAAAGAAAGCGAGATGAAAGATTAGAGGATGATTAGAATAAAGATGAAAGATGGATGATGAAAAGAGGGGCTATTGTCTTTGCTTGAATCAGAGTGCTTCCTTCGCATCTCAGCTTGCCTACATACCCTATTTCCATGGGATCAAGGCTTTAACGATAGAAATGGCGATGTAATTCTTGCTTATTATGCTAGTGATTAATGTCAAAAGAATCAACTCTATTGCTTGGATTTTGGCTTTGGCGATGTTTTGATGTTTTTTTTATGTTGTTTGAGCTTGAATTGATTGCGAAGATACGAATCCTGGTTGTAAATATTTGTCATGTTTGACATTGGATGAACGCTATGGTTGGAGTTGAAAGTTTGTTGTGTTGTGGGCTAAGGTGTTCACTATGTTATGAGCTAGAGCTGGTGGTATCCACTTCCAAATAAGGCTTAACAAGTGCCCCCAGTGTGGGATGAGGTTTATTGTAGAGAAGCAGAAATAGATAGCATGTGCGGACAAGATGCTAAGGGTGCCAAATGATATAGTTATCACAACAATGTCCAAAGTATGATAGCTAGCATTGACAGAGGTGAAGATGGAAAGACTTTTATTATGAAGACATGGGTTATGATATTTGTACAAGGTGAAATGCAGATTATGATATGGATTATGTAGGATAAGATAGCAAAGTATGCTAGGAAGAGTGGTGATAAAAAAAAATGAAGAAGATAATGGGAACTAGTCATTACACATAGTGCCTGTTTACCAGGTTTTCACTATGGTACTTATCCAAGGCACCTATTTACGAGGTTTTCACCAGAGGATGGATTATTTATCTTATACTATTATTTTTTTATTATCCAAAGTGCCACAAAGTGGTTTTCACTATTGGATGGATTTTTTTTTTTAGGATAGCTGAGATTCATGGATAAAACTTCTTGAGATGGATGCTATTGACCAGTTCATCCAATGGAATGCCTTCAGGTGTTGAGAGAGTATATGCACCTGATCCATAAACTATTGTGATGATAAAAGGACCAAGCCAATTTGGTTCAAACTTGCCCTATTTCTCACGATGTTGCTAATTCCTTTGATTCTCTTTAAGGACAAGATCTCCAACTTGAAACCTGTGTTCTCTGATTTTTTGTTGTAGCTGCAGCATAGACTGTTTTGATAGACTTGGAGATGGTTGAGTGTTGTAAGACACTATTCATCTAGTAGCTCAAGATCATGGAGTCTGGATACTCGATATTCTTCCTCTGAGATGGTAAGCTGTAGAGATACTTGTAGTGAGGGGATTTCGACCTCAATAGGTAAGATAGCTTCAGTGCCATATACAAGAGCATAAGGTGTAGCTCCAGTGGGAGTTCTGATACTTATTTTATATGCCCATAATGCAGGATGAAGTTGTAAATTCCAATCATGACCAGCTTCATTAACTATCTTTTTGAGGATCTTGATGATTATTTTATTAGAAACCTCAGCTTGGCCATTGCTCTAAGGATAGTAAGGGGTAGAGAATCGATGTCGGATATGGAACTTGTTGCAAAGATCTCTAACCTCTTGGTTCTTGAAAGGGCAACCATTATCAGTGACAATAGCTTGAGGAACTCCATAGCGGAAAATGATATAGTGTAGGATGAACTTGGATATTTGCTTGCCAGTAATATAAGTCATTGGTATGGCTTCTACCCACTTTGTGAAATATTTAGTGGTGGTGATAATGAACTTATGACCATTTGATGAAGTAAGATGGATTTTACCTATGAGATCAAGTCCCCACTACGAGAAAGGCCATGGAGTAGTGATAGGCTAAAGCTCATGTGCTGGTGCATGTATTAAATCTCCATGTTTATGACATTATAGACATCTCTTTGCAAATTGCTATGCATCTTTTTCCATGGTTGGCCAATAGTATCCAACTCATAGAAGTTTCTTAACAAGGCTAGGGCCAGCAGAATGCGAGCCACAGACACCTTCATATACATCGTGTAAGGCCACTTTTGCTTCCTCAGAATCAAGACATCTAAGAAGGATACCATCAAGACTCCGGTGATAAAGGGTGTCTCCTAAGATAGTGTAACGAGAGGCTCGACGGATAAAGGTTTTACGTTGGGTGTTAGATAGTTGGAAGGGAAAAGTTTGGTTGTAGAGATACTTGTATAAGTCCTCATACCACGGTGAATTGGGACCAACAATTTCACATATAAGCTTAGACTGCGGTACTTCAAATGTTGGAATCAGAAGCTATTCAACTAGAAACTCACATTTATATGTATTAGATGGCATGTCCAGAAGGGATCCAATCATAGCCATGGCATCTGCTGCTCCATTATGTAGCCTTGGGATTTGTTCAAAGGTGATACTGTCAAAGTACTTTTTAAAATCATCAACCATTACCTTGTATGGAAGAATCTTCTCATCTTTTGTTTGATATTCATCTAAAATTTGTTTGATAACCAGTTGAGAGTCACCAAAGACTTGTAACTGTTTGATAGCCATTTGTATTGCTATGCGTAATCCTATGATTAAAGTTTCATACTCTGCTATGTTATTGGTGTATGGAAATGCAATTCTGTATGATTTGGGTATACAATCTCCTTGAGGGGTAACAAACAATATCCCTGCTCTTGATCCATGTTGTGTGTAAGATTCATCAAAATATAGCTGCCACAATGTTGGTAAAGTTAAATTGAACAATCCTTCATTAGGGAATTCTAGATGTATTGGATGAATATATGTGATGGGTGCTACAACTAATTGATCAGCGATGACTTGTCCTTTTATGGCTTTTCGATCCACATATTGTATGTCAAATTCACTTAGGATCATAACCCATTTTGTTAGTCTTCTCATGAGGATTGCTTTGGAGAGAAGATATTTAGGTGGATCAACATTAGATATGAGCTTCGTTGTCTGGTTCAACATAATGTCGCAAATTTTGGGAAGCAAACAGTAATGCTAAACATGCTTTTTCCATAGATGAATAATTAAGTTCATATCCCACAAGAGTCATGTTGATGTAGTAGATGGCTTGTTCTTTCCCTGAATCATCATGTTGAGCTAGAAGGGCACCCAATGCTGTTGTTGTTGATGATATGTAGAGCAATAATGGGTGATCAAGCACAGGAGGTACTAACACAGGCGGTGTTGCCAGATATTCCTTTATTTTGTCAAAGGCATGTTGACACTTTTCATCCCACTTAAAAAGTTCACCCTTGTGAAGAAGATGTTGAAAAGGATGACATTTATCTGCTAGTTGTGAAATAAATTTGTGGATGGACTGTAACCTTCCTTGTAGACTACAAAGCTGCTTGAGATTTGCTGGTAGAGGCATTTCCATGATAGCTTTTACTTTGGCTGGGTCTACTTCTATCCCTCATCGAGACATAATGTATCCCAATAGTTTTCTAGATGTTACGCCAAATACACATTTCTTTGGGTTCAGTCTGACTTGATATTTCTCTAGTTGATCAAAAATTTGTGCTAATACCTGCAGATGTCCTTCTCTTGTCTTGGATTTTCCTAGGATATCATCAACATAGTCTTCCATGATAGTGTGAAAAAGGTCATGGAAAATAAATGTATGGCTCGTTGATAAGTAGCTCCAGCATTCTTGAGACCAAAAGACATTACAACCCAGCAATATGTGCCCCATGGACAAATGAATGATGTTTTATCTTGATCTTCCTTTGCTATTCTAATTTGGTTATATCCTGAAAATCCATCCATCAAAGATAGCATTTCATGTCCAGCTATGAGATCTACAATATTGTCTATGCTTGGTAGTGGAAAGTCATCCTTAGGACATGCTTTGTTAAGATCTCTAAAATCTGTGCAATAGCGAATTCGTCCATCAGGTTTGGCTATAGGTACTAAGTTTCAAACCCATTTTGGATAATCAATAGGCTTTATGAACTTTGCTTCTAATAGCTTCTGAATTTCTACCTTAACCAATAGAGCTACTTGCAGATGCATTTTGTACAATTTTTATTTGACAAGTTTTGCATTAGGAGATACTGCTAGATGATGTACCACAAGTGATGGATCTAAACCTGGCATGTTGGCGTAAGTCCATGCAAAATTTATAACTCTTTTTATAAAAAATGCTGTGAAGTTTCTTCTTTCTTTCTCTGATAGTGATGCTGCCAAAAAAGTGATCTTTGGATTCTACTCTGTACCCAAGTTCATGTCTTGTGATTGTTCAACTAGCACTGTTGATTTCTAATGATAGTCAGTGGCAACAGGAAGATCAAATCCCCCATCCTCAGGCACCTTAGAGAGGTTTTCACCTTCAGATACATCCTTTATTTTTACTTTTTCACGGTCAAGAGGCACCTTTCAGTTTTCACATAGTGACATATTTTATTTGATTTTGTTTATTTCACTTTTGTGACTGAAGGATTTGATATTTTCGCAAAAATATGCTAGTTTAGGTAGATCCATCATGAAACCTACTTTGTGATCACCCAATGGAATGCCTTGTCGTAAACCAATGAATTCTGCAATAGCTTCATCATTCTCAAATGTATCTAATATCAGTGCCCCCTGTTGGTCCCAATCGACGAGGTCAAGATATATGAGTGAAAGGGTAATAGATGAATGGTTATGGCTAGAGGAGGTTGTGGAAATCATAAAGATGGAGTTTTCTTGAAAAAGGTCAGTGATATGAAGGGAGGAGTCATCAATGGTATCTGAACTAGAAATCTCTCCTACTAAGGAAGGTCTAGCATCCATATCAGAAATACACTTAATGTCTTTGGAACACGGTACCTCCGGCTGATAGCCAAGGCCTTGCTTATTAAACTTCTTAGACACAACAATTGGTTCAATAGGTCCTTGTTCCTGTGATCCCAATCCACCATGTCCTTTGTAGCCCATGTTCTTTATAATGCGGAACCCATTATTATATCTCTCCACTTCAATTTGGACTTGGTCATTCTCATCAAAGAATATCCAAGAGTTGATATCATCAATGTCTTCATCATCCAGGAATCCACCTTTAATGAATACTATGGGTGAGGCTTTGATGACAGCTGCAGATGAAGGTGGCTTGGATGTAGAAGGTTTTCCATGAGATTTGGGAGACAAGGGAAGAGTTCCAACACAACAAGATTCTTGCAATGTGTACTCACCAGGGCCATGCTTGGTGTACTTCATATGGAGAGTGGAAGCGGCTTTACTAGATGATGGCTTGAGTAGGTTGGATGGATCTACATATGATGAAGATGGATATGCTTCAGTGTTGATAGGAATGCAGTTTGGACTCTGATATTTAGCTTGAAAGGCATGCCAAAATTCAAATGGATTGGGATCAACATGGATAGTAATCTTAACACTGTTATGTGGAAATTTAAGACATTGATGGTATGTAGAAGGAACTTGTTTGAGGGCATGGATCCATGGATGACCAAGGATGATGTTATAAGGAAGCTCAATATCAAGGACTTGACAATGGGTTTCAGTAGTGACCGGCCCAACTTGAATAGGCAAGTAAACAATCCCTTCAGTTTCTCTCTCGGCATCATCATATGCTCTGATAGTAATGACCTTGGAGGTGTCAACATCTTTCTCAGAATATCCCAATTTTTTTATTAATTTCAAGGAACATATATAAAGACCAGCTCCACCATCCACTAAGATTTATTTGATACGGCGTTGTTTGACAAACACTTCAATGTGGAGGGCTTCATTGTGTGAAGGAGGAATGGAGGGCTGAAGATATTTGTTGGAAAAGGTTAAATGACAAGGGGCTACAATGCTAGCTACCATAGATTGAAATTGTGTGATATCAATATCGTTGGGTACCGAAGATTCTTGCAAAGCTTTGTCAAGGATAGCTTTGTGAGCAGGGGATATGTGAAGCAACTCAAGGATGGAAATGTGCGCAGGTGTTTTGCCAAGGTGATCAAGGATATTATAGCTAGAGGACAATCAAGGAGGATGGACTGGTGCTCCTTGAATGGTAATGTGACCTCTTTGAGTAGTTACAATGCAGTCGGGTGCTTTGCCTTGGATGGTAATGGTAGAAATGCAAGCATGGTCAATGCGGCCAACAGTAGATGATTCATAGTTGTACTAAATGGCATTCCCAGCATGAGGGTTACTTGGTTTGTCATGAGATAGAAGTCGATTCTTGAAAGCATCTAGATCATAATTCGATGTTGGTTGCTGTGCAGGTTGAGTTGTTGAAGGTGTAATTTGATTAAACCTTGATCAATGCAATCTTGGATAACATGCTTTAAGTGCATACAACCATTTGTTTTGTGTCCTTTAACTCGATGATAATCGCAATACTCATTTTCTTTATACCAAGGAGCTTTCACGAGCGGTTCACCATTGGGTAGTGCAACCAGTAACATAATATCGCCCGCTTGGGGAAGCTTTCGAAAGATAACTTCCATGGGTTCCACTAATGGTGTGAATTGTCGGCGAGGATTTTGAAGTTTGTTGTTGTCGAGTGCGTTGAAAAGGTTGTGTTGTTGTAGAAGTAGCTTGAATGTTAATGGGAGCTTTCATAGTTTGTATGTTCTTTATGTCCACAACACCATCATTGAGAACATTCTTGTTTTTGTTCCAAAAGCGAGACTTATCGTTGGAGTTTTGAGGATAGTCTTTGTTATCGTGAAAAATCTTGAAAGTACCTTTAGCAATTAAAGCTCATTCAATGATGGTCCCTTTGGAAACAAGTTCATCAAAGGTGTTAGCACTTTGTAGTTGTAGTTGGAATGACAGCTCAGGATGGAGATTTTGAACAAAGATATCAAGCTGTTGCTTTTTAGGTATTTGCCATGATAGTTTGCTAGCCATGTTACACCATCGTTGAGTAAATGAAGAGAAAGCTTCACTATTGCATTGTTTATTATTGACAAGGTCATTCATGTTCACCTCATGTTCAATATTAAAAGAAAAGTGTGATTGAAACTTATTTGCTAACTCCGCAAAAGACTTAATTCTCGAAGGTAAATGAGAGAACCATTCAAGAGCTTGTTCCGCTAAGCTTTAGGGAAATAGTCTCAAAAGATATGTATCGTCATGAGCAACATCGAGACATGCCACAAAGAATGCTCTAAGATGGTCTTCCGGATTTCCTTTTCCTTTGTATTTGTCAAATTGAGGAATTTCAAAGTGTGGCAGAAAAAGCGTCATATGATGTGACTTGTCAAATGGATAAGCGCATATGTTTTCTTAGGAATATGTCTTCTTGCTTTGTCCTACCACTTGGTTAATCATTTGTTTAACATCCCCTAGAGATAATTGTTGTTGTTGCAAAGGGGGTGGTTTCTTGGGAAGTGAAGCATAGTATGATGTAAATTGAGGTTGCTATTGTGGAATATATGAAGTCATGACTGTTTGTTGAGGTTGCGTACTCACAATGTATGTCAAAGGATTAGTATGTGACACATATCTGGTTGAAGATTGTTGTCCTTGAGACACAAGCAGTGGTTGGGTATATTATGACAAATTAGCACCAAGATTTTGCATCACATGGGAAGTGGAAGATGGACTAGCATTAGTTAATGGTTGTGAATTTGGAGTTAGATTTGTGACATGGTAAGTGATGGAAGGATTGGTGGATGCGGAAGAAGGATGGAGATTTGGGTTTATATTTTGGACAACATGGGAATTGGTATATGTCATATGTTGGGTGACAATGGGAAAACCTTGGCTAGTATAAGATAGATTGATGGTTTGTGAAGGATTATAAGAAGATGGTGGAATGGATGTAAGTTGATCAACATAAGAGATTGTAGTGCTAGGATTATCTTGAGAAACAATAGGCAGGTCACTCATGTCAATAAGGATAACATTGGGATTGTACGATGTATTGGATGGATTAGTGGAAATAGTGGAGATCATATTAGCAGTTGTAGAAATATGAGATGTAGTGTGCACATGTGATGCAATAGGGTAGTAGATTGTGACAGTTTTGAAGGTTGGAGTGTTGGTGTTGTTTGGATAACTTGGGAGGCTTGCAGAATATGGGATATGGGGATAGCTTGTGATGTTTGAGGAATTTGCACTTGGGCAACATGGATAGCTTGCATTACTTGAGGCATAGAAACAGTCATGGTGGGAGAAGGAGTATGCTAGGAAACATGGAAAGGTGGAATGTTTAGATTTTGCAAAATGAAAGGGAGTACATTGGTTGGAGTTATCAAAGGTTCTAAAGTGTACTCCGAGTGTGGTGGATCAAATGAAGTAATAATAGGCAATGAAAGAGATGGGTTGGAAGATGGAGTTTGTATTATGGTATGGGATGGTGTGACTATAGTGGATGGTCCCTTTGCAACAACACCAGGAATGTTTGGATCATGTTCTCTAATAGTGGATATGTCAAAATCTCTTGGTAATTTAGCTCCCATGCGGGCAAGTTGCAAAAAGTATTGATTAGGATAGGATAAAACAAGTCTCTCAAATTGATCCCATACATGTGTATCTCTAAATTCTAATAGTTCTTCTTGGGATTGTTCTTCATAAGTCTCTGAAAATGTTTGAGTTTGCACTTGTTGTGAAGATGACTCTCTAATGGTGTACCCATGGGGCACAAACATGTGAGGAGGCATGCCGGTCATAAATTGAGTCGCATCTCTCAGAGGTGTTGATCTAGATTGTTGCATCTTGGCTTCCATCTCAGGCTTCCATTTTAGCTCTATATTGACTCCTAGTTTGAGGCATGATTGTTGATGTTGAAACTTGGATTTTAGCTTGTCAAGGTTTTGAGACCCAAAAAGATGATGGTTCGCTGATTGTTTGGTTGCTGGTTGTTGGTTGTTGGTTTGCTGTTTGCTTTGTTGTTAGGTTGCTTGGTTGCTTTGTGTTGGTTGGACTTCCCTAGAGAATAGCTCACACACTCAAGGGAAAAGTTGTTTTATAAGATTGCTATTTTGCTAATGTTGCTAAAGCTAAAGCCAAAAGATGATGTTTTGCTGATTGATTGGGTTGATTGATTTGATGTTTGATTTGTTGGTTTAGGATCTCAAAAAGATGAAAAGCTCACAAAGTTCAATTGGTTGGTGAACTCAAAGTAGGAGACAAAGTCTAGGTATCTGCTAATGATCAGAGACAGGTTTGAAAGCTAATACTGAGGCTAAGCAAGATGGAAGCATAGCTGATTCAGTTGAGTCACTAAGATTTGTTGGTAATTGACCACAGGTGACAAGTAATAGCTCAGATGTGACTTAGAAAATTCTAAAAGCAACTGGTAATAGCTTAAATGTGATCTAGTTTTGGTTCAGGTAATAGGCTACAATGTTAACTAGAGGCGAGCTAATTTGCTACAGGCAATCAATATTGACTCAGAAGTGATTTACTGTTGATCAAAGGTGATGCAGTTTAGACCAAAGGTGACTGAATGTTGTTTAAAAATGATCTAGTTTAGGCAAAAGGCAACTAACTATTGTTTAAAAGTGATTCAATGGTCTGTATGCGGATAGTTTAAGCTCAAAGGCGACTATGTCTGTCAGGAAATATGTCTGAATTGTGTTTTTTGACAAGAAAATAGTAATTTCAGTCACTCACACTCACAACAATCACAAACTTGTACAACCTAGGCTAGGAAAGGACTGTATTTGTTGAGTCCCTTGGCTGTGCTTATTCAAAGTGGATAGCTTTAGGATCTTGGTAGCACCAGCTCCTCTCCATGGCACACACTTCTCACGCATACCAAGATCTGAGTTTCCCAAGGCTTGTCCCCCACCAAACCTTAGGATTGTCCCTGCTTTCTCTTCTAAGAACCACTTGAATCAGGGTAGCTTCAAAGGTCCCACCTTTTGCGTCAACAAATAGAAGGTTTTTTGCTACTACACAAAGTTGCTAATAAGGGCACCCGTTCGGGTGGCTATACGTGCGGCAGTGCTGCTCTCCATTATGGAGTCTCCCAACCTTCAAGGGTTATGCCTTGAAGGGTTTTGGGGGAGGTTGGCTGTTGATATAACATAACAACACCCATTGTTTGTGGCTTTTGACACAAACACTTTTCTTATATAGCAGTTTGGAAGGACTTGGCTTTAGCCCATTACCGCTTGGGCCATACCCCTTCTCACACTAGGAAGGCAAGCCCTCAAAAGATAATAACAAGTTCTCATACACCCAAGATCCATTTGATATGCAAGGGGAGAGGATACTTTTGCTATTAAATTTTGGTTACAATCAAGCACATGCAAGCAATCAAGAAATATAAATCAAGCACGAAGCAAGCAATGATTCTTTTTATGCACCAAGCCCAAATGTTCCTAAATTAGTGAAAAACCACAAGTCTTGGACCGATCAAAGCTACAACAGATATGTTAGTAGTTTGATAACTTCCTTTTCTTGGACAATTGATACGATGCTACACAAATACCTAATTAGTAACCAAGAAAACCAAACTGTAAATGATAAAGACTGAAAATGACACAGTTTACCAGAGGCGATCAATTGTTGATCAAAAGTGAACTATATTCTGTTGCAAGCAAAATGTTATAGATCAGAAGTGATGCCAGTAATGTCAGATATGGAATGATAAGCTGATAAGCGATGAAAAAAAGCAATAGGCGACTGATTACGGGTCATAAGCGACTCAGATCTGCGAAAAATAGAATATAACAAAAACCCTAGTTTTGCATAAAGTGATCCAGATAGCTAAAGGTAATCACTGTCAGGTTAAAGTAGTTCAAATAAAGGCATAAGAAACCACTGTTAGCTTGTAAGTGGTGCAAAAAAGGCAATAAGCGACTACTGCTTTCTTAGAAGCATCCTAGGAATGCTAAAAGCGGCAAATTTCAGCTTAGAAGCGATGCATATATTCAGACAGGGACTGGTTTTCGCTCAGAAGCAACTGGAACTTGTCGTAAGCACTCAAAAAATTTGATCTTCACAAAAACAACTCCAAATAGCAAACTTAACCAAGGACGTGGGTCCCACCAGACGTGCCAAAATGTGATATGTAAAAATTAGGTTAATAAGATCAAGCATAGCCATGAAAACCTAACCTTACCATCATCAAAGAATCTAATGCAAATGAAATCAAAAGCATTCAATTCAAGAACAATATCACGTAGATTGTATGATTCCTTGTTTATGATGTGGATTGCTTATTCAACAATGAACAATTATGAAGATAAAAGCTACCATGATGGATGGATGATAAAGCTAATATGCTCAAATGGATGCTAAAATACTCAATATGCTTAAGATGATAATGTAGATGCTATATGAATGTTGGATCCCCATAGTATGAAATGAGAGGGTGTTTACATAGGACTCAACCAAAATCAATCAACGGTGGAGATTTGGTGGCTATGTGAATGGCTAGGATTAAATGATAATCATGGGTGAATGTGAAAATGACAAGTGGAGGGAAGATAAGTCTTATGTGTGACCGTGTACATAAAAAGTACTACATGTGAAAGATAGTAAATAAAAGATGTAGTACCACTTATCTTTTTTAAATGAAAGAGGTACACATGTTGGCTTATTAAATAATGATAAGAGGAATTAATTAAATAAATAAAATTTATTTAATTAATTGGAAAGTGGTTTTGTGAATGAAATTTTAATTAAATAAATAAGATTTATTTAATTAAAATAGATAGAATGAAGATAATTAAATAATTAAAGATTGTTTAATTATAGCTTAGAGGAAATAGCTAATGAATTAATTAAATAAATATAAGTTTATTTAATTAATAGAAGAAATAGATGTGTTAGGGATATTGCTCAAGTGTGTTAGACAAATACAGATGGTAGCTAATGCGATATTTGAATGTTAATGATAATTAGGTCAATTTTGGGTGTCGACACATACATAGGGTGATATCCTTTCACTATATCTGGTGCTTAACTTTTACCATACCACCCAAAGTAGGGAAACACACAAGGAAGAAGCCAAAAGATTGGGTCCCTATTTTGCTAAGGCAAAATGGGGCGTGTTGTGTAACTAGACAACATATATCTTTATAGAGCTACAGAGGCTGTGTTATAATCTACTGAATAATTTACTTTACAAATTCTATTGAGTCTCTAAAGTATACTATCTCCTACTTCATGTATATAGTTCTACATTTATGAATATATTTAATTAAGGATCAAGTTTATTCATCATCACAATCTTTCTTGTGTTGTAGATGTTTCTTGTAGCATTCGCTCAAGTAGTAAAATAATTTGCTGCTAGAGGATATAGAATGTATTACAGGTTTACAGGGATAACTAAGTATGGTCAACTTCAAGATTAGTAAAGTGTTTTAATGTAAGGCATTACTATATCTTTATAGTAAACTAGGTTTTATTATATCACAGTGCTTTATGTGCTTTTGTAAGTTTCTTGACTCTATGGCCCTTGGATAGGCACTAATCTGTTCACAAATACTATGTTGAGCTTACATCCTTTTAATCATCCTCATCATTATTTTAAATAATTCAACACATTTTCCTTTCCAACAATAGTTGTTACGAGTTAATTTTATTTTTTGTGTTCCTCTACAAAGAAAATGATTAAAGTTTAAGAATCTAGACCATCTCTTTACTTATCATATATTCTTTAATCAATCTTAAAGGAACACATCTGTCATTGTAGCAGTGTTGTTGAGCAAGTACTTTTAGGGACCCCCATCCATTTGAATAGAACATTGTTTTCCTTAAAAGGGAAAGATCCCAAAAATAGGAACACCTTCCTTGGTTTTATAGAGCCTAAAGTGTAGAGGAAAGAGGGATTGAAAACCCCTCTTTCCCATTTGTTGGTCAATCCCTCGAGGCAGGTCAGTTATTAGAAAGTGGCTATTCTATAGATCTGTGTTTTTCATTGAGATCGGGTTGGGAATTTAAAACAACCAATAGATTGGCGACTCTACTAGGGACATGAAGTAAAAATATTGTCAAATCTTGCCTTAGAGTTTTTGGTGATGGTTTGCCCATTCGAGTCACCAACAGATTAGCGACTCTGCTGGGGAACTAAAATAAGAGATGTGTCTTATCCTAAAAGTATATGTTCCCTTACAAGTGCTAACATTCTTTTAGCTAAGGACCAAGAAGTTTGCATCTAGTCGAGCCACCCACATATTTTTGACTCTATTGGAACATGAAGAAAAAGCTATGTTTATCCTAGGGTCTTGGCTAAATAAATCCCCCTATATATTGAAGAGTCAGAGGTTAGATTATCATGTTCCTTACAGGAAAAGGATGGTGACTCTACTATGTTTTTTCATTTGTAGTTGAGGTAGATACAAATATAATACATCAAGTTTCATATCCCAAAATGTTCTACATGACTCTACTGTGAAATAGGATTCAGAAGTTGATTTTAGAAGGGAGTAGTATGCTTTCAAGTTTTATTCCTCTATAAGCAGAGGTGGTGACTCTATGAAGAAGTCTGGTAATGCAGTTCGGTGTTCCTGATTTTCCATAAAAATCAAAACAAAGTTTGTACTAGTGGCAAAAGGTTCCTTTCAGGTATTTTACAAAGTTTTAAGAAAGTTTCCCTAAAAATTTAAAGATGTATACTCAGAAATCACACTTCTTTTATCAAGGTGGATTTGTTAGGGAAAGGTATAAGGCTATTGATTTATGTAATATTTGTGGGTTTCCAAACCATGTGCCTAATGAAGTTAGGAGTCAGATAACAAAGTTCAATAATGACATATCCAAAATAGCTAGCAGCCATTTAGAGGAATTTTGTGACTTAATGGGAGATTGTGAAATAGATCATGAGTATGTTGTCATAAAGTTGTTTGTTCAAACTTTTAAAGGAGAAATTAGAGAATGGTTTGCATGTTTACCCAATCAGTTTATTTTTTCATGGAAAGATTTAAAGTTGTCTTTTATGGAACAGTTTGGGGAAAGAATAGATGTCGGTATATTGATTAAAAAGCTCATGCAGATTGAGAAAGAAGATAAGGAATCAATCCCAGCTTTCAATTTTAGATTTGCCAAAATAGTAAGGGATATTCCTAGAAATATCAGACCTAATGAGGCCATGTGTTTTATTATATATTTGGGTGCATTCAATAAGAAGCATAGTTATCAACTAAGAGATAGGAACCCTACTACTATGATGCAAGCATATTCTTTGACCATGAGTATAGAAAATAATTTGAAACATACAATGATAAAAGATTGTGAAATTGTGGGAAATAGTTATAAAAGGAAGAGTGGATCCATCTGTTCCCCCATTTGTCAAGTGGGAGGCAAACTGGACAGTTCAAATAAACCCATGTCAGGTCAATCATCACATATAACTCATTGTACCAAAGGGGATAGAGGTTGTGATCAAGACAAAAAGGTTCAAAGTCCATATAATCATGTTGCTCTTTCTTCCCCTTACTACCAAAATAAAAGGAAATCTCCAGAACCTTATAGGGCAACTAATGAGATAACTAATACCCAGATGCATAAAGAAGTGTCAATTGTGGAGGTTCCTCTATCTTGAGAATATGTAGCAAGTTGTGAGGGTATGTCCCCTATTTATGATGATGTGTATCTTGTATCAAGTGATAAGATTTCATCTTCTAGAGAAACAATTTCTTTTGAGTTTGAATGTCAGAAGGAATTGGTCCTTACCAATAATGCAGAATATGGTGACCAATTATCAGAATGCTCATACCAGAGTTATGGAAAAACTCTAAGTCAGATAATGATGCAGGTTATCAGGATAGTGATATTGAAGAGTATGCAAACACAATGCATGTAAGAGATAACCCACTCTTTGAGGAGCCTATGGGCTTATCATCAATAAAGAATATAGAGCCTTGTGGATACATATATAATCCACTTTTTGAAGAGGATCCTGAGGAGGCTAATGAACTAATATTAGCTCAACATACAAAAGTATCTGGGGGAGTGAAAACTTCATTAAATAATCAAGACCTAGATAATTCCCAGTCCCATATTCACCATCAGATGGAATGGCCAGCCAAAAAATTGGAAAATAAAGTCATCATGTCAGACTTTAAAGAAGAAACTAAGTATGATTGTTTTAGGTTTGACACTGACTCAGTAAAGTCTAAAAATTCCTTCAATACAAACTATGAAATAGATTATGACTTCTTCTATTTTTTAGATATATGCAAAAGGTAGAAGTCAGAGGACAATAGTTATTTCAAATGGTTGGATATAATTGAACCAAATGCTATCTCTCTTTTTGATAATATTTTTCAGATGTCTACAATTCAGAGTAGACAGGGAGATTCTAAATGTAATAGTTGTCCAAAAGGCTATCCAAGTGTCTATGGTAGAAACAAATTAGATTTTAGTAAAGTTTTTAGAAGCAACCTGATGAAGTCACTAGAGAACAAAATGTTTGACAGAGGTAAGTTTTGTTTCTTCTCTGCATAATGGCCTAGGGCTATTATGTATTTGGTCTGCTCCTCTAGAGTTTTTTCTATGATCTCGCCCTGTTTAGGTTGAATAGGCATCCCCAACTAGAGCCACTGATGGAACCATATAAATTTTTTCATAGTTCTAGTATTTGTATCCTCAGGCTTATGTTATCAGGTTGAAGGATTTCTAGACTTAGGGTTCTTTGCATACCAAAAGAGGTGTTAAATCCTAAATCCCCATGCCAAAGTTAGAATGTAAAGGCCACATTCGTTCTATTTCTTTAGTGACCACCTGTCTCCTATTACCCAGAGTTTAATTTTCTTCCTTATGTCCCCTTGAACGTCTTTTGACCGGCCCCTTGCTGAAAATTTACCTTTTCTAGCCCGCGCTCAAAAAAACATTATTTTAAGGGAAAAAGAAGTCGACCCACTGCCCCCTTTTTTCCTAGAAGGAAAAGGATATTTAATGCATAGATGCCAAGGTCCAATCCTACTAAATCTTTTTTGGTAGGTGGCGATAGTGGATTTGTATCTGTCATTCCACCAACAATAAAATATTGATGGAGTTAGCACCTGTGGAATTGTGAAAAGAGTGACAACTGGTCAGTGACTATCGGTGAGTGAAGGATGGTGGGCCTCGAACAATATAAAGTTATTTCTTTGTGTTTCTGTCATTCCACCATGCTTCACCATGGAGTCTCTCTGAGGGCTGTGGAAAGGTGGAAGTTTGACATGTGGCTACTGTGTATGCAAGAAAAGGTCCAGCTAGAGAGGGGCGTGTTCTGATATCCTAGTTGTCATTCCTCCGCCATTCTACTAGTCTATAAATTAGTATGCTTCGCTGGATTGTGGAATGGTGGAAATCTTGACATGTGGCATTCTAAAAGGATGGGGCTAATGCATTAAATAACAATAACATGACGTGTCATAGTCCTATGGACGGGGCCACTTGTTGGAGAGTTGTCCTGATTGCATGTAGTTGATCCAATGGTCGTCCTCCATTCCACTAGGACCATATCTCTGGCCATATCCCTTGTGTGTGAAATTGTGGAATATAGTCTTAACTATATTGCAAAGGAGATATTTTCTCAAGATCATAGTTGGGAGATCTTGTTGCAAATATGTGCCTAAGCGGTCTTGTCATTGATGTCAACATATTCTTGTTGTCATTGGTGTCAACTGTGGTTTATTTTGTTGCCTGTTCAGGAGACTAAATGTTGAGGATATTGAGAAAATTAATAAAGACTTAATGTTCACATACCATATGGAAGTGTAGAGGATTGTCAGAGGTTACTCTAGTTAAGAATTGAGAAGTCCACATAAAGATTTGAAGAAGTTATGGCCATATGAGTAGAACTAGATTTTGTAGTATTTAGAAAAGATAGAGTGATAGTAAGTTGGTCCAGATTGCTCTGTAGTAAAATATTATGGTCTGTGGATCTGAAGGCATGTTTGGGAAGTCAGTGTGTATCATCAACTCCTGCGGTTCATGGTTTAGAGGTCCGCAAGCTATATTCTAGTTTAACACTCATGGCAGATAGTGTTCTTGAGGTTCCGGAGGAAGATACAAATGATTCTAGTGATTTGTTTTAGAGTGGATGTTATTGGTGAATCTAATGTGCTTGTGGAGGTCTTTGGATCATTTGGCTACTGTGTTGGAGGTCTGCATTGAAGTTTGAGCTTGTTGTTGAAGATTTCTTCTTTAAGGTTGATGTTCTTCCTAGTCTTGGCCGACTGGATGTTCCTAGCATGTTGCGGATGATCTAAAGAGCATTTTATGAAGCATGGCATGTCAACAAAGGAAGATTCAAGTCTTAGCTATGCTTGGCTGACATTCTAAAGATCCGTGTTAAGTTTAGCTGACCTTTTTGATCATTCCAAGGTTGATGGAGTGTATAAATACTTGTTGAAGAGTTGTTGAAAATTATCCTTGTATAAAATGAATTAAATCCAAAGAAAAGATCTAAGGCAGAGCAGAAAAGAAGAAGAGTGAAAGGAGTATAGAGTGAAGAGTCAGCGAAAAAGAAATTGAAGATAGAAATAGAAGTTTTTGAGCCTTCAAAGGGACTGAATCAGGCATGAATGTAGATGCTATTTCTTAGTTCATTATCTCTATGTAAATCAAAATTTCTTATAGGTAGTGAGTCTCCTTTGAGCAGTGAGCTCTAGGCAATGCACCCGAAGGCATGTGCCTTCTATTTTCTTAAGTACTTTTAATAGGGTACACATTTTTGTGGGTTAACCCCCACCATGGTTTTTACCTTAACCAAGTTTTCCACATCAAAAATTTTGGTGTTGTGTGTTCATGTTGTTTCTGCTCCTGTGTTGATATATGCTTAAATGTTTACATCATTAATCTAGTTGTAAATTAAGAAAGAAGATTAAAAGTTTAGAAAAGGTTAAAGTTTAGGGACAACTGATTCACCCCCCCTCTTAGTTGTCTGGACTAATTCCAATAGATCTATCCAGGTGGCAAGTCATCATTAGGAAAAGCAAGCATCACTCTCCTACTTCACAAAGGGCCAAATCAGTGTCATTCAAATCAAGCCAACTAGGATCATGATCGACAGCCAAAATTTAAAAGTGTGATAGGGAAATAAGTTGGCACTGATCTAATGATACTTCATTGCAAGCATTAACTACTTAGGCATGTGTAAAGTCTCCATCGCCGCCACTACAAAGGAATTTATTAACAGAAAGATTTGGCTTATGCAGGCTCAACCTTTGGAAATCCGTGCTTCTACTAGGAATGACATTTCATCTGCTGTGTGATGAAATTTGACATGATGATAGTGCTAAATTGAGGAAACCAAGACACCTAACCTGGCATGATTCTGTGCAAGAAGTGATGTTCTCAGTTATGTGGATTTATGAGATCGTATCTTTTTGTTCACTTTTGGTAATCTTCGAGAGATTTCCATTTATGACAAAAATGCTTCAAAGTGACTAGAATTAATCAAACCAAAGATGTGCGGATGTATGCTTACATCTTGGTATTTCTATAAATAAACAAGTGTTGGTGATACCCTTATACTGTTTAAAATGTGCTGACGGTATGGCTTTCCCCTGTTCTTGTGTGTTCTATTTGCTCCCCTGTTCTATCAGATTCTCTTCCTTGTTCTCACAGCTATTAACTTGTCCTTACAAAATTAGGAGACTTGGAGTTTCTTCCTTTGGAATAGGTGGTGCAGGGAAAATTTGGGAGCAATAGAAACATTTTACAAATCTCTATGAGCATTTCTTCTTCCTGTCGTTTCATCTGGATTGGGACCTCGGATTCTAATCTCCTGATTCCAATCATTCCTTATGCCTGTGATTAGGCATATTAGTATCAAGTGTAGAGGGAAATCATTTCTACCTCTGCCTTCATCCCTCTTCTACTTTTCCTAACAAATCATCAACTCTAGTAGTAGGGATGTTTCCTCTTCGGATGTATCATATAAAGACAAGGTGCTCCCATTTTGTTGTTGTTGCTGCCCCCCTTGTTGGATAGATGGCATTACCATATCTAGCCTGATGTGATTTCATCTAGTTTCTGTCTGGTTGAGTTGGTTGGTGACCACTCAAATTTGAAAGATGAATCACATCCTTGCAAATGACAATAGGCATAAAGTGAAGAACTCCAGTTAATGGGGTTTTCTTCTGATATTGTCACTTGCAGTCGTTCCCAATTGAGGTGGGTAAGTTGGGCAATGAATGCTCTTATCAAACAAATAGGTAGCATATGAAGGGTATGTGAGCTCTAACAACATTTATCAAATAGTCCCCATCAGTATCACGACTTGTTTTCCCCACCTAAATTGAGAGGACACACAGTCTTACAGGTATCTCAACATATACCATGAAAGCAAGACATATAGTTGAGAAGCAGTTGCACTGGTCTCCTCTTGTAGCTTCATCTTTTGGTTATAACTTCTTTTGTCTTGAAGCCTAAAGCTTGTCTGCTCCCTTATCTTTATAGAAGGGAATTTAGGGCTTATGAAAATTCATTGGTTTAAGGTTATGTCTCCAGACTTAGTTTGAAATTTGGGATCAATATGGTTAAGGAGGAATTGTAAATAGTTTGTTTTCTGCAATAAATCAGTCATCCATTTCCAAGTTTTCATTATGAGTTTTAAGATATCTTTATAGAGCTACAAAGGCTATGTTATAATTTACTGAATAGTTTACTTTACAAATTTTGTTGAGTCTTTGAAGTATACTATCTCCTACTTTGTGTATACAGTTCTACATTTATGAATATATTTGATTAAGGATTAGGTCTATTCATCATCACAGTCTTTCCTGTGTTGTATATTTTTATTGTAGCATTCACTCAAGTAGTGAAATAATTGGCTTCTAGAGGATATAGAATGTAATACGGGTTTACAGAGATAGCTAAGTATGGTCAACTTCAAGATTAGTAAAGTGTTTTAATGTAAGGCATCACTATATCTTTATAGTAAACTAGGTTTTATTATATCACAGTGCTTTATGTGCTTCTATAAGTTTCTTGACTCTATGGCCTCTGGATAGGCACTGGTCTGTTTACAAATACCATGTTGAGCTTACATCCTTTTAATCATCCTCATCATTATTTTAAAGAAATCAACACATTTTCCTTTCCAGCAATAGGTGTTAGGAGTTAAGTTTATTTTATGCATTTCTCTGCAAAGAAAATGATTAAAGCTTAAGAATCCAGCCCATCTCTTTAATTATCATATATTCTTTAAGCAATCTTAAAAGAACACATCTGTCATTGGAGTAGTGTTGTTGAGAAAGTACTTTTAGGGACTCCCATCCATTTGAATAAAACACTGTTTTCCCCAAAAGGAAAAGATCCCAAAAATAGGAACACCCTCCTTAGTTTCACAGAGCCTAAAGTGCAGAGGAAAGAGGGATTGAAAACCCTTGTTTCCTGTTTATTGGCCAATCCCTTGAGGTAGGTCAGTTATTAGAAAGTGGCTATTCTATAGATCTGTGTTTTTTCCCTGAGATCAGGTTGGGAATTTAAAACAACCAATAGTGGGAATGATAATCATCGTATTCCTCACAATCCTTAGAAATATCATCCCAATCTTCTCTTAAAGAACAAAACTCTGTGCATTTCACTTATTTCATCAATGGCCTCACATCCTTCGATATAAATTTCTATTATCCAATCTTTTGTAATGAGGGCTATTTGCCTCATTTTGTCAAAATATTCCAATTCCTACTTAGAAAGGATGGAAGGAGCTACTACAATACCATCCTTCTTGTGCATAGGCTTTGTTAAATACTTTATATAGGCACACAACTCTTCATTTTGCTTCCTCAATTTCCTCTTAGTCGACTCATCTTTATCCATCTTGTGGATAATAGTAGAGATAGAGTCCTTTAACTCCTCAGTTTCTTACACTTTAGAGGTGGGTCCAACATTTGTTGTTGATATGTTGTAATCATTAGGTCTCACGTCATCTTTGTCCTTTTGAGTCAGGGGGACAACAAATGTGTAAGCCATGATGAATTCTTTTCATCGGTCTCCAAGTAATCATTTATGAACTATAGAATGGGTATCTTTAGGTCCATAGGAAAGATGGGTTCTAAACCATAGACAAGGTGATAATGTGAAGTTCCTAGTGTATTTTTGTTCCTGATCTTGTTAGCCCATAAGGCAAATCTAAGTTGTGTGTGCCACTTCCTTGGATTTTTTTCAAGTAATTTCCTAGTGACATCTAACAGATTCTTGTTTGTGGATTCAACAACACCATTACCTTGTGGGTAATAATTAGATGAAAATTTCAAAATAATTCCATAGTCAAATGCCTAATAAGAAAACTTCAAAGATGAAAAAGCAGAGCCATTATCACAAACAAGGGCAAATGGATAGCCAAACCTTGTGATTATATGTTCCTCAACAAACTTAATCACTACTTCAATAGTGCATTACTTACATGCTTGAGCTTCGGACCACTTAGTGTAGTAATCAGTAGTAGTTAGAATGTACCCATGGCTCTAAGAATCAAATCAAGACCCTGTTATCACCCAGTTTTGCACCCTTGCATAAGCTATGAAACCTCTACAAATTAGAATAACGTGGGATCGATCTCTAAGTGTGGGACTTTGCTAGGTGAGATCAAACCTTCGGAGAAGGTTGGCTTCCTTGTCTAGATATCACCTAAAACTACTGAATTTTGAGGGGGAAAAGGGAGAGGGAATGCTTGTAATGGAAATAAAATAAAAGCTTGAAAACAAGGGTGATGCATTAGACAGATTTAAAGAAATTTCCACAACACTGAGAAGATGCACAATGTAATCAAATACAACAAGTAGGTATACACAGATTAGATGACTCTAGCAGAGGTGAGAAGCAATATGATTGAGAGGAATGAAACATTCACAGACAGTCATACACAGATTCACACAGAACTAGAAAAATCAATAAAGAGGTAAAATTAACTTGCATATATTCAATGGAAAAGGCACGGTTACAACATATGAAAACCCTATTTGGAAATAGAAAAGCCTTAATGCCAAAAAATTTCCAACCCTTAATTACAACATTCAAATGCATACTTATAGCATTCCAAAAATTCTTAAGTTAGTTACAAAAAAGTGCTCTGAGAGCTATCTTAGAAAAATATCTACATTCTGACTGTCCAGCTACATCAGCTATGGTGTTGAAATCTGGAACTGGGCAGATATGAGATACTTTGGAGTCTTGAATGCAAGAAGCTTACTCATCAATCTGCAGTAGAAAAGATGAAAATATCAGGAAGAGGCAGGTGGGGAGATATTCTTTGCTGTTAATGCGAGCTGCTTGTTCTATCTACTGCAATGAATGCCCAAAAAATATCTCCACCTACCAAAAGTCGTCTTAGAAATGTTCATCGCTCACAAATATGCATTTCCAGATCTGAAATTTGAAAAGTGATAAAGCTCCTGAAAAAGCCTGACAAATGAAAGAGGGGACCAAAATATGCAACTTTGCCTCTTAGAGCATGCCGAAATTTGCCAAAATGGAGGAGATATAGGTGGTCAAACTTTAGGTCAACTGCTTGTATATATTGCTTTTTCATCTCTGTGTATATCGCTGCATCTTGGCACCTAAATCGGCACTCAAAAATTCATTCTGCAACTCCTTTGTCTGTCAAAACATACAAGCCGCGGACCCGAAAATGACCTTTAGCTTCTTTTCATTGTCCTGTCGGGTCTGACTTGTATCACTTTTCCTTGTACATTTCTTTGTATATGCAAATATACAAAACCTATTCATACAAAGCGGACCTGAAAGCCTTATGTGTCGAAACTGATCCTTGATTCAAATCCACCTTGTATATGCAATGCATCATTGACTTGTATATCGCAATATACAAGCGCCATATACATACAAATCGGACCCCAAAAGACCATTAAGTATATTTGATTACTTGTCGGGTCCAGCTTGTATCACTTCTCTTTGTATATCTCTTTATATATGTGCGATATACAAGCCACTGTTCACAAAATCCTTTGTATGTCGAAACATACAATCCTGCTTGTATATGTGCGGGACCCACCATTTGTATCTCCTTCTACGGCACTGTAGCAAATGCACATTTGTTTGTATATGCAGATATACAAACACAAATATACAAACTCCCTTATATACAAACAGGGAATCTTTAAAGAAATATGCCCGCAATGTATCACTTGTATGTTTCCTCTTGTATATTTCCTCTTGTATATTGCGAACATACAAAGCAATATACAAGCCCACTAACATACAACTGCAAAATATTCTGAGGAATATAACACGAATGCATATTTATACATTGTATGTTTCTCTTGTATATGGCCGATATACAAACCTAGAATATTCTTGGGAATCTGCAAAAGATTCCTAGAAAGTATATGCATTTTCCTAGCCCGATATACATTCAAAAAATGTATATAACTCAAATTTTTTCATATTTCCTAAGGCTGATATAGATTTGCAAGCCCGCCAAAATGTAAATTTGAATTGTATGTTTGACCAAAACTTTGACCATCAATAACTTCTTTATTTGGCTGAATTTCAGGGTGATGTAAAAAGCAAACCTACCTATTTTTTCAAGCTCTTTCCAATGGTAAGGTTTCTTAGGCAAGGTCCCTTGGGAAATTTGGCACTTTTACTTTATAAGGACCTTTTCAAAGGGATTTTGAAGGAAAATACCAGGTTTGACTATTTGACTCTGGTCTGAGGAAAAAAGGGGTCAACAATTTGGCGACCTCTATGGGATGTTTGCCTGCTAAACATAAGATCAGTGGCCTTATTGCATCCATTGGGCATGGGGTCACACCTAAAATGTGTTGGAAAACTGGAACCTCCCTCCAAAATACAAAAAAGGGAAAAGGGGACTGCATTCTCCTAATGACAATGCAGCCTGTGTAGAAGCACTTATGGAAAGCAAGAAATCTAATCTATTGATTTACAAAGCACTCATACCTCAAAACACTTTTTCAAGTGCATCCCATTGACTGGGATAGGCAGATTTTGTCCATCCATAGTTGCTAACTGGAATGCATTGTGCTCCTTGCATTCAGAAATGAGAAATGGGCCACCCCACATGCTGTCAAATTTGGAATGCTTTCCTGGTCTGCTTTTCAATTCATCCCATTTGAGCACCATATCACGCATTCTAAATTTTCTGGGAGTGGCCCTTTTGTCAAAATTTCTTTTTGTTTGAGACTAATGATACTCCATGGTCTTCATGGCTTTATCTCTACTTTCTTCAAGCTCCATCAGTTGAGCATATCTAACAGCCATGGGGTCCTCTGCTTCAAATATTTCTAGCTAATTCATGATGTCTAGTGCTGGCAGTTCCACAGAGATAGGCAATCTTGCCTCCTTCCCATATACCAACATAAATGGAGAGTTTCCAATGGACCTCTTAGGAGTTATTCTGTCTGCCTATAAGGCATATTTCAAATTAGTGTGACAGGTCCTCTGGTTGTCCTCCATTGATCTTTTAATAATCCTTATGAGATTTTTGTTAGTAGACTCAGCTAAACCATTACCTTGTGGGTAATAATTAGAAGAAATATTCAAATAAATCCTATTTTTGACAGCCCAATCAGTTATCTTTAGGCCAACAAAGGCTAAAGCATTGTCAGAAATTATTGACTCAGGCACTCCAAATCTGGAAATCAAATCATGATAAAAATTTAAAATAGCATTTTCATTTGATTCCCTCAGAGCCACTGCTTCAGTCCACCTTGTGAAATAATCTGTAGCTGTAAGAATCCACTTGTGGCCTACACTTGATGGTGGATTAATAAGTCCTATGAAGTCAATACCCCATCTCATGAAGGGTTGCTCTATTTGAATTGGCCGTAAAGGTAAAGCTGGCAGTCTTTCTTTCCCTGCAAAAACGACACACTTTACACATTTCCTAGCCCATGCATGGGCATCCTTAAATAAGCTAGGCCAGTAATAGCCAGCTCTCATTATCTTCTAGGCAGTAGTCCTAAGGGCAAAATGACCCCCTGCTGCTCCATCATGAAATTCATGTAGTACCTTGTCAGTCTGATCTTTATCAATGCACCTTAACAATACACCATTAAAGTCTTTTCTGAAAAGAATGCCATTTATTAAAACATATGGAACTGATTGCAGTCTATAATATCTTCTTTTAGTTCTATCTAGATCTACTGGACATTTGCCAGTTCGCAAAAATTTAGTCATATCAGTAACCCAGCCTGTGTTTGCTACTGCTACATTATCTTGAGGTGCATCCTCAATAGTCAAAAGCGTCTCATCCTCCTTGTTAGAACTGGTAGCGAGCTGTTCACTGAGTCCTCTGCCTCTAACAAGCTTGGTTACTTGGATAACCATGTCATATTCCATGACCTTGGTGATCCAACCCGCTCTCTTCTCATTAACATCTTTACTCAACAGGAACTCTTTCACACTGGGATGAGCCACCATTAAATGTATCTTGTTATTGGAAACAAGATGCCAAAATTTCTTGAGGCTGCGTATCACTGCAAGGACGTGCTTCTCAACAAAGCTATACCTCTGCTCATATTCTTCTAGCCCTTGAATGAAAAAAGTGATTAGCTGCTCAAAGCTGCTACTTTGTTACTATACCAAAATCATGGAGATTGTATCTAGGCCGCCATAAGCATATAGAGTAAAATCTTTGGAAAAGTCAAGGTTTACCAGAGTTGGCGCAGCTGACAATGCTTCTTTTATAGACTCAAAGCTTAGCCTGGCCTCCTTCATCCAACTGAAAATTGTATTCTTCTTCAACATGGCTATCAAGGGCTTCAAATGGTTTGTAATATCAGGGATGAATCTTCACAGAAAATTAATTCTGCCAATGAAACTTTGTAGCCCCTTCTTATGACTGGGTAAAGGTAACTCCAGAATAGCTCTTACCCTTTCAAAGTCAATGGTAATGCCTTCCTTTGAGACAACGTGCCCTAATAGCTTGCCTTCATGGACAACAAAAATGCATTTCCTGGGATTGAGAGAGATCCTAAACTCTTTGCACCTTTCAAATACTAGCCTTAGATGGGATAGATGCTCAGCCGCATTCTTGGAAAAAACTGTTATATCATCAAGGTATACCAACACCAGTTTGTACAGCAAACCCTTGAATGCCATATCCATGGCTCTTTGAAAGGTCAAGCCAATGTTAGAGAGACCAAAAGACATCCTCCTGTAGGCCATGGTGCCCCACTTGGTAGTGAAAGTAGTTTTGAACTGATCCTCCTCCTTGACTAACACCTGATTGTAACCAGAAAATCCGTCATGCAAAGAAAATCTTTCTGAGGCTGCCACTACTTGTAAAATCTGCTACATTGACGGAAGTGGGTAATGTTCTTTTAAGGAGGCTCTGTTTAAGTCCCTGAAATCAATGCATAGCCTGATTTCTCCGTTCTTCTTCCTCATAGGGACAAGGTTTGAGACCCAAGAAGTATGCTTGATGGGAAAAATGATCTTTCCCTTAATTAGCTTGGTCAATTCTTTAATCATCAGGGGCTCTAGCTTTGGATTTAGGGGCCTCCGCTTCTGCCTTACAGGATTTGCACCTGGTTCCAATTCTATGGTGTGTTGGGCAATATGGGGATCAAATCCCTTTAGGTCTGAATAATCCCAAGCAAATACATCTTCAAATTCTTGATAGAGAGCAATAAAAGCTCTCCTATCCTCAGCCGAACAGATTTTACCTATTTTGAGGAGTTTTCCCTTAAAAATTTCTAACTCCTCATATTGTTCCTCTTTTATTTGCATACTGGTGTTAGTCTTCTTCATCTAATCATCGGTGCCAAAAATAGACTCCAAAGTCACCAATCCCTTAGGCAGCTTTTTTGTCTTCAGCTGAATAATCTGATCATTGCCATACTGTTGTTTGAGTTTATCCTGATTCATCATGGAAAACTCATCTTCCTCTAACAGGAATCTCAGAATCTGTTCATCACTTTCAAAGACCTGCCAATGAACATTATTGTCAGGGATAGAGGGTCTGTCAACTATTTTTACATGAGGTTGTACTTTCTCCCTTTGGATATCGCTGGGGATGTCAAACTGAGCCCCAATCGCAGCTAATCTGTCACCATGGGAGTTTTGATCTCTTGGAATGGAAATTAGATTAAAAGCATCAAACTCCTCAATCATGTTCCATACCCTATGCTTATAGCACTTCAAAGTATCATTTTTGGTAAGATGCAGTCCTCTTACCTAATTTACAATTAGTTTGTTGTCCCCAAATACTTGCAAACAACCAATTTTCTTCCTTCTTGCCCATTTCAATCCCTGAATTAGCCCCTCATATTCAGCAGTGTTATTGGTGCATGAGAAGGCAAATCGGAAAGCAGCATAATATTTCTCACCCTGGGGAGATACAAGCATTGCACCACCACCGGATCCATTTCTGCTCCTTGAGCCATCAAAGTACATTTTCCATACTTTTCCTTGCTGTTCTGTCTGCTGCTCTGCATCCTTTACCATACTTGGAATTGCTGCCTCAATCTCGTGAAGTATATAGACCCCCATACCATTTTCATGAATATGTGCTTCAGGATCATCCACAACATCTTCTAAGGACCACTCCCTTAAGAGTATCTCTGGTATGCTTTCATTTTGTAGTTCTTGGACAGCAACAAGTTCAGGATCATCAGAAATAATGTAATTTACATTAACAACACTTGGTGTATAAGGCTCTATGTGATGATTTGAAAGTAACTCAGATTTTAAAGTTACTTTAGTGCCATATCTAGTCCTAAAAAACATATGGGACCAGTCAGAGGATAAATATCCTCCTATCTTGGCTGTGAATTCTCTTGATAAGCACATGGCAAAATAAGGAGGTAGGTCTATGATGAAGACCTCTTGGAAGATGGAAACATTGGGACAGGTATGCAGGGTGAGACCTAGGTCTTTTATTACACCCACAGTATTAACAGCCGTGCCATCTAATTGAAGTACACCCTTCTCAAGAGGCTGGTATTTGAGCCCTAATTGGTCTGCAATTTGTTTAGGCATCACAGAACTGCTTGCACCACTATCCACCATGCAATTATGGACTAACTTGTCTCCAATTATCAATTATATATAAAATGGGAGTGGCTTAGGACTTTTGTTAGGCTATTTGTTGTTATCCTGAGATGAGTTAGTAAGGACAGTCCTATTTGGGTCAACGGTTGTATCCTTGGACACCTTCAAATCAGACAAGGCAGATTGCAAAATGTCTTTTTAGCCCAGGATGGCCAAAGAATCCCACATAGACATTGTCACATTCATCTTTTTCATATTTTCAATAATATTGAAAGGTGGAATGGCACTCACCTTCTGATTTGATTTTGTAGCGGTGACGTTTGGTTGCAAACGAGGCATCTCCCTTGCTTTTGCTCGGTCATTTCTTTGTAGATTATGGGGAATTTGGGGTACCAGAACATCAGCAGATGCTTTTCCTTTATTTACTGCTTGTTCTACCTCATAACCCCTTTTCTTTGATCTTGTATTTGCTGCAACTGAGGTGCTATCATTGTTTATGCCACAAAATTCACCCTCCTGCCAATTCATGAAAGCAGAATCTCTCTGAGGTTGCTCTTGTTGTTGCACCGCCCCATCATTTGGTGTACTTGGCTATGAGGCTGACACATTTTGCACCATTAAAGCCTAATTTATGACTCCATTTGAGCAAGTTGCTTGATTGTGTGGCTGATTGCATGGGTAACACCACTCATATTCAGCTGCTAAGTTGTTCTGAGTAGGGACAAGGTCCCTTATTGCATTAATAGTTGCCGGATTATAAGGCTGAAAAGGCCTTTGATTTACATTCTGTCTAGCCCCTTGGAAGTTGCTTTGATAAGGTGGCCTATTAGCTTGATAGGGCTGATTTTGGCCTTGGAATGGCTGATTCAGCCCCTAGCTAGATTGCTGATAAGACTGAAAGGACCTCTGGGACTATTGCTTCCTTATGCTTACCGGTTCATTTCCAAAAGTTTGAAGGATACCCTCAATCTTTTGCTGACTGTTTTTAATCTCTTTCAATTCTTGAGACGAACTAGAGGTAGTAGGTTCAGAATTAGCAATATTAGGTAATGTTGCGATAGTAGGCACAGGGGGAAAACATGGAATTGGCAAGGGCATGGAAGCCTGGATCTCAGGAAAAATAGGCACTGGTGGTCTAGGTGCTATTTTTCTAGCCTGAATCAAATTATTCTCTACCCTAATTGCTAATTCATATGCATCTGGTAAACTATTACCTCCCAGTGATTGAATCATGATTGAAATATCACTATTTAGGGCTTTCAAAAAATATAGAAACGCATATTCAGCTGGAGGTTTTACCAGGGCAAGGATTCTGTCCCATGTCTTCTGAAATCTAAAGTTAAGATCCATCATTTGCTCCTGCGGAGCTCTCTTTATGGTGGTCAGCTATTCGACCAATGATAGATTATCTGATTTTTCTTGAAATTGCTTGTTTAACTTCTCTCCTAGGTCTCCCCAGGTTCCTATAGTCTGCACTAGTGGACTCCTAAACCAATGTAACACCTTCCCTTTGAAGGAGGCGGCTAGCAATCTGATGGCTACGTTCTCTTGAGTAACATGATGTACCCCACATAGAGAAGCTGTCTCTAATGTGCTCTATAGGAGTAGTCTGATTTTCCCCTATGAAATAGGGTAGATTCTTCAAAGCTGCCATTGGTATCACATCATGCACCATTAGATTCAAAGGACTGCCCCCATCAAAAGACACAAATGGCTGATTTCTTGCCATCTAGAGAGCTGTAGGTAGATTCACTTGAGTTATTGTGGGAACTACAGAAGCAACTGGTCTGAAGCTTGGTGGAGTTGACCATACTCTTTTGGAAACTGAAGTCCTTGCTATAGTTTTGCTCAGTCTTTTAGGTGAAGAGAGCTGCAAATATTTGAAAGAGCCTGAACTTGAACTCCTAGTTTGTATCTTTCTCATAAAAATGTGGAAACAGAGCTAGTCTGCTTGTCCTTCCTCAGTGTGAGTCACCAGATATGCAGATTTAACCTCTTACAGGTCTGAAAATCACTGGTTGCACATCAAAACTAGTGATAAATTTGTAATTGTCCCACCGGGCGTGCCAAATTTGTTATCACCCAGTTTTGCACCCTTGCATAAGTTGTGAAACCTCTACAAACTGGAATAACGTGGGATCAATCTCTAAGTGTGGGACTTTGCTAAGTGAGATCAAACCTCTAGAGAAGGCCAGCTTCCTTGTCTAGATATCACCTAAAACTACTAAATTTTGAGGGGGAAAAGGGAAAGGGAATGCTTGTAATGGAAATAAAATAAAAGCTTGAAAACAAGGGTGATGCACCAGACAGATTTAAAGAAATTTCCACAACACTAAGAAGATGCACAATGTAATCAAATACAGCAAGTAGGTATACATAGATTAGATGACTCTAGTAGAGGTGAGAAGCAATATGATTGAGAGGAATGAAACATTCACAGACAGCTGTACATAGATTCACACAGAACTAGAAAAATCAATAAAGAGGTAAAATTAACTTGCATATATTCAATGGAAAAGGCACGGTTACAACATATGAAAACCCTGTTTGGAAACAGAAAAGCCTTAATGCCAAAAAATTTCCAACCCTTAATTACAACATTTGAATGCATACTTATAGCATTCCAAAAATTCCTAAGTCAGTTACAAAAAAGTGCTCTGAGAGCTGTCTCAGAAAAATATCTACACTCTGACTATCTAGCTACATCAGTTATGGCATTGAAATCTGGAATTAGACAGATATGAGATACTTTGGAGTCTTGAATGCAAGAAGCTTACTCATTGATCTGTAGTAGAAAAGATGAAAATATCAGGAAGAGGCAGGTGGGGAGATATTCTTTGTTGTTAATGCGAGCTGCTTGTTCTGTCTACTGCAATGAATGCCCAAAAAATATCTCCACCTGCCAAAAGTCATCTCAGAAATGTTCATCGCACACAAATATGCATTTCCAGATCTAAAATTTGAAAAGTGATAAAGCTCCTGAAAAACCTTGCCAAATGAAAGAGGGGGCCAAAATATGCAACTTTGCCTCTTGGAGCATGCCGAAATTTGCCAAAATGGAGGAGATACAGGCGGTCAAACTTTCGGTCAACTGCCTGGATATATCGCTTTTGCATCTCTGTGTATATCGCTGCATCTTGGCGCCTAAATCGGCACTCAAAAATTCATTCTGCAACTCCTTTGTATGTCAAAACATACAAGTCGCGGACCCGAAAATGACCTTTAGCTGATTTTCATTGTCCTGTCGGGTCCGACTTGTATCACTTTTCCTTGTACTTTTTTTTGTATATGCAAATATACAAAACCTATTCATACAAAGCAGACCTGAAAGCCTTATGTGCCGAAACTGATCCTTGATTCAAATCCGCCTTGTATATGCAATGCATCATTGACTTGTATATCGCAATATACAAGTGCCATATACATACAAATCGGACCCCAAAAAATCATTAAGTATATTTGATTACCTGTCGAGTCTGGCTTGTATCACTTCTTTTTGTATATCTCTTTGTATATGCATGATATACAAGCCACTGTTGACGAAATCCTTTGTATATCGAAACATACAATCCTGCTTGTATATGCACGGGACCCACCATTTGTATCTCCTTCTGCGGCACTGTAGCAAATGCACATTTGTTTGTATATGCGGATATACAAACTCCCTTATATACAAACATGGAATCTTTGAAGGAATATGCCCGCAATGTATCACTTGTATGTTTCCTCTTGTATATTGTGAACATACAAAGCAATATACAAGTCCACTGACATACAACTGCAGAATATTTCAAGGAATATGCCATGAATGCATATTTATACATTGTATGTTTCTCTTGTATATGGCCGATATACAAACCTGGAATATTCTCAAGAATCTGTGAAAGATTCCTGAAAAGTATATGCATTTTCAAGGCCCGATATACATTCAAAAAATGTATATAACTCAATTTTTTTCATATTTCCTAAGGCTGATATAGATTTGCAAGCCTGCCAAAATGTAAATTTGAACTGTATGTTTGACCAAAACTTTGACCATCAATAACTTCTTTATTTGGCCAAATTTCAGGGTGATGTAAAAAGCAAACCTGCCTATTTTTTCAAGTTATTTCCAATGGTAAGGTTTCTTAGGCAAGGTCCCCTGGGAAATTTGGCACTTTTGCTTTATAAGGACCTTTTCAAAGGGATTTTCAAGGAAAATACCAGGTTTGACTGTTTGACTCTGGTCTGAGGAAAAAAGGGGTCAACAGACCCCATTGTGCAAAAGATCGTAACTCAATCATCGGTTGGAGAGGCAATGTAGCATTCCTTTCCTTAGCGGTAGTAGTTTGACAAATGTGACAAGTCCTGGCATGCCCATGAGCATCATGGAAAAGAATAGGCCAATAGTGTCCTACCCGTAAAATCTATTTGGTAGTTGATAATCTAGAACCATGGCTAGTGACAAATCTTTCATGGAAGTTGCTCAACACTTGAGATAATTCTAGCTTGTTTAGGCAATACAAATAAAACCTTTCATGGTTCTTATTGTACAACACTGATTCTTTGATCATAAAACTATTGCTTTTCAATCTTAGAGCTCTTCGCTAGATAAAATTGAGATGGGAGGGACATCGTTGGTTGAGAAGATAAAATAAGATGTCACTATTGTTGGAAACAAGGTAGATAACTAAGTGGGGGGTGAATTAGTTATCTCAAAATCTCCTTTCTCTCTTATATTTTTGTTATCTCAATAATCAGTGTTGCATCAAAGCATGAAAGCATATGTAATCATAAGAACACAAATAAAATCAACACACATAACACAAGGATTTTTTCATGGAAACCTTGTTAAGGGAAAAACCATGGGGTGACTAACCCAAGATTGTATTCTCTATTAAAAGAATAAAGGAGTACAAAATAGCACTTGCCAATTAGGGCTCACTGCCTGAGCACACTGCTCACAAGAGGCACACTACCTACAAGAGACTCACTATCTATAGAACTTACAGAAGATAATCAAGTGTTTGAACTGATGAGAAGCATCTACAAATGCTAGAGTTTAGTTCTAGTTAGGCACAATACACTGATCTAATACAATTCATTCTTCCTCTGTTTTAATCTTGTTGCTCTGTCACATATCGGACTTGAATTACTGCTCTCACACTTATCCCTGCTTTTCTTCACACTTTATTTCCTCACTTATTCACCACACACTTGACATACTAGAATCCATCTGGTATATATATCTGCATCAAGGATTTCATCAACTTTCTAGTTGGCAACAAGAACACTCAAGATATTTGCAAGTTACTGATCTATCAGCTAAATCCATGCTTGATTTGTGATGCGTATCAAAAACATAGGCATAGAAGTCATTAATCATGTCGGCCAACAATGTATAATCCCACAAATTGCTTGATCAATGCCTTTTACTCATCTGGATTGAAGTCTGATACTTTGTCGGTCAGTTCTTGCTCTGTTTGCTCTGCCTGATTGGAACCCAACACTCAGATGCTCATATCTTTTTCTTGCTTTATCACCAGAGGCTAAATCTTTGGAATATAGTAGTCATGATACCCCTCTTGACTTGTCCAAGTCCATAACTTACTAAATTACACCATCTGAGGGATCCGAACCTAATTGTCAGACCTTGTTACATACTCTGTTCTTATTCACTAGACCAAACCAATCTTAAATCTAACTTCCGATAAAGGCATACTATGTACTGCGGATGTATGGGATAGACTTTGTTGCCATCAATGACAACACTTATGAAGCCACACAATGTCTCCCCCTTTGGCATTAATGGCAACACTTAGTGAAAAATGGCTAAGTGTTGCAATAACTCCCCCTTGGCTGATGCTCTATCTTTTGTACTATTTTACTAGAGCTCCCCCTTAGCTGGATTCAACATTTTTCACTACTCCTCACTCCCCCTTTGACATAAATGGCAAAGGGTAGAATCCGCATACCAAAATTTGCAAAAATTGTCCTATACATGGCCACATAAGTATATATATATATGTTATACTTACATATACTTAAGTATATCCGCAAAAGTAGTCTTCAACTGTACAAACTCTATGGCCCAGCTTTGCTTCATCCTATCCAAAATGGAGATGTGACCACTCAACAAAAATGCATATCCTTCTACCCTTCTTAAGTCTGCTGGATCACTGGTCAGGGCTGTAGTCTGTACATCTGTCAAGGCCTCATGCATTGCCTCTAACTTAGGGATAATTATCCCTTTGAGTTCACCCATTCTATTCATTATGTTCTTCTTTTCTTTTCCTAGCCTCTTTATTTCATTGATTATAACAATAGCCTAGCATTCGTGATTCATTAGAGAGGTAGTAAGGGGATCAAAATTCTGAGATAAACTTGACATTTTACCTTCTTGTTCTTTCACTTTCTTCTCAATGTCCTCTGTCACTTTGGGCCAAGATAAACAAAATTTTTATATGTCCTATCATTAGCAATAAGTCCTTATACTTTAGTGAATCTTTTTCCTAGAAACTCCTTCCAGACCTTTGCTTCTTCTGATTTCTCTAGAGATTCAAAATGAGTGTTAATAGAATTTACCAAAGTTTTCAAGTTACCAGATGGTGAGGTTGAAGGATCCTTTTGGAAGGATGGCATGATCTTCTCCAGCATCCCAGATGCAATCTCCAATAGTTCACAGTCTTCCATTTGAGATTTTAGGAGTTTTTCTTTTGCTTTGGCTTGACCAAAAGATGTTATTTCCATTGTCTGAACTGAGAGTCAAAATTTAGTGGTCCTTGAAATAGCTCAAGTTCATCTATCTCTATCATTTCTCTGTTTAAGAAGTTCTTCACTGCCTTTGCAGTGTCTCTTGCCAGTGATTGAGTCTTCTTTTCTTTTGGGATGTCAGAACAGTCATCATTAGTCTTTTCTACTTGTTCTTCTTCTTTTCCCTTAACCTCTTCTTCTTGACTCACTTTCTCCTCTTTTCTACCTTCTCCTTTAGCTTCAGAATCTAGAATGTCTACAGTGGGATTCGGAGGAGAGATGTCACCTATGTTTACTACTTCATAAACTTCCTCTTCTGGAATAGAGGAATCTAAGTCTTTAGACTTCTCTTTATCTATTTTATTTGATCCTTCTACATCCCTATTAGAAGATTCTTCATTTATTACATTTAATCCTTCAACATCCATGGTAGAAGGTTCTTCATCTGTTTCCTCTACAATAGGAAGATTGAATCTCTTCAAAGCATTCCAGAGGATATCTTTAGTTTCACTTGCTACTTGGTATGTTTCTCCAAGCATGAGTTTGTTCATTCTTGCCTTGCTCCAGAACTCATTCTTACACTCCTTGAAAATCATGTCTATTTGTTTTGGAGTGATGGAAGGATAAAGCTGTATTATTATCTGCTTCCGGATCTCTATGTCTTTTGCCATTGCATTCTCTTTTCTCAGCTCAAGTACCTCTTCTAGGCTCTTAGGAATTAAAGATATAATTTCAACGAAAGCTTTATTGTAGATGTTCAAATACCTGACAATAGCCTCTTCCAGAATTCTCTTGTCAGTATCACTGTATTCATCATAGAACTTTGTCACTGGCTATAGGTTCCCATCCACAGTAACTGCCTTGATGATGTCATCAATGGAAAGAGTGGGCTTTTCAACAAATTCCTCTGCTTTTTCTTCCTCATTTTTACTAGTAGAGAATTACCCAGATATTTTCTTCTTCCTCATTTTCTTGATTTCCTCATCAGATTCTACTTCTTTATCATCTTTAAGGCTTGTGTATGACCTTGTCGCTTTGGTCTTCATCCTCTTTTCCCTTTTTCTAGATGTCTTGACTTCCGGTTTGGTAGCCTTCGAGCTTTTAGGAGTGGCAGGTGCAGAGCTCTTTGAAGATCTAGTCCAGGAGGAGGCTTGTACCGGAACGTCTCCTTTCTTTTCTTCTCGTTTCTTTTTCTCAGCCTTCACCATTTTCTCTCTATTTGCATCTACTTCCTCTTTTGATAAGCCAATTCTTTTGGCAATTTCTTCAACTTCCCTTCTTACTTTCCTCTTTATCTCTGGTTGTCTTAACTCAACATGTATTTTTACACTTAGCTCTTGAAAGGTGCCAAACCTTTTTGCTTCGGTGGCCTTAGGCTGGCTCAACAAGTGTTGAATATGAAGCTCCAAGATTTTTCATTGACCTCGTATCCCATAGGCATTATCCACACAGTTCTTGGCTCAACTGCCTCCATTAGGCATTGGTCATTGTCAACCATGAAGCACACTGTGTCCTTGTATTTATCAGCTATGGATTGAGGTATTCTCTCTCTAGCTTGCATCATGCTTTGGAAGTTCTTAAAGTAACGCTAGAGGGCTAAGTTTTGGGCTTGAGCATCACCAAGACCATACATGCAATCTCTGATCTAGATTGCAACCGATTTATCATTTTGCCAAACCCAGCCACTTGATCCAGGTAGCTCATTCATATAATAGAAGAATAGACATAGTATTAGACAACCATATTTAAAGGAATTATTCTTATCCTTTTTGATCTTCTGTAGGTTTTCTAATAGTTGATTTAGGAGAAGTTCACACAGGTCATAATCTGCATTTTCCCTCAACATCTGATATGCTGCATAGATTACAGTGCCAGACATAGAATTCTCCCTTCTTGAATGATAGATCTTGTACCCGATTATCATTGAGGCAAACTTGACATCCAGATTTGTGATGTCATCTATGGTCATTGCTCTTTTGTCAAATTTAGATCTAGTGACTTCAGTTACTATTTGGTTCTTTACGGATTTAAATGTAGGTAACCCACCGGATGCATGTAGTCCAATCATTGCCCTAATGGCATCTTTAGTTATCTTGAAGGGCCTCATTAGCCACATGAAATTATCATGCATCCTGCTTAGAACATACCGGACCCAATCATATTCTGCAAAACATGGAAAATGTATGCAATGTCTGAAGTGTTTATCTCGGAGGGCCTTGAATTCAGGTTTGAGTTCAAAATTTTCATCTATTAGCTGTTTGTGATAAATGTCCATCAATTTTGGGTCTCCAAATTCCTCAATGTTGGCATGGATATAAACCCTAACATCTTCTACATGTAATACTCCATGTGGAATGCTAGAAAATGCGTCCAAAGGATCAACTTCTAGAGATTTATAAGGGTGTTTCTTGAATTTAGGACGCGGCCTATCAGAGATCTTGACAACCATTGGAGTAGCCATTTTGCAAGAGATTTAGAGAGAGATTTTCATAATGGAAGTACCTTTTCACGCTTTAGGGTTTGAAATAGGAGCTGGAACAAATCGCTGGTTGAATTCATTTTTCCAGTTGATCTTGAATGAATTGTAGAAACTTTGTTGCAGAGCTCTTCTTTTCTTCTTCGTGAGTGAAAGAACCCTTTTATTCTTGTGCAAACCCTAATTTCCTTTTGTAATAAATGCGCAACTTAAGTTATCTAGTTGCCCTATTTTGAGAGAGATTTTTCTTGAATCACTGCACTAAACTTAGAATCATTGTCAGTGAGGATTGACAATGTATCTTCTTTTCTTCAATCATGCCATAGGTCTGCAGATCAAATCATTTCAATTTTGAATCATATCAGATCTGTCTATGAAATTTTGCTTTAACAGATAGTTGTCAGAACTAGATTAACTTGAGCAGTTATAAGTCTTACAAAATTCCATGTGGATCTTTCACATTTTGATTGAAGGTTATTTGGAGGTTTTTCTGAGAACCCTTTAATCTGCAGCATCAGATGTTTATTCAATGTGCCAAATTTAGGCACTAGCTGATTGGTTGGGGGAAATTGTTTTTCTCTGTGACTCCCCCTGAGCCAAAGATCACCTTTTTTAGTTTCTAGAAGGAATATCAACACTGGATTCTAGTGCGGATCCATCCCCAATATTTTTTCTACTCTTCTTCACCTAAATCTTGCTCATCTCCTTTTGAACTTCATCTAAATTCACTTTACCTTTCCCCTTATCTTGTTTCTGATTATGTTCCACTGGACCTTTTCTATCCTGATTTCTACTTCTGTAGAATTTGGCAATATGACTGGATCTATTGCAATTGTAACAGACAACATTTCTTTGCTTATTTGATTGATATCCTCTTGATCTGCATTGATTAGCCATATGTCCCATTTTGTTGCATGCAAAGCATCTACCATTGAATGAATTGTTTATTTGCATATTTTTGCATTCATGAGATTTGTGACCATACCTTTTGTAGTTGAAACATTGTCCGGAAAAGGATGGATTAGTCTGATTCATTCTCCTCCTGTACTGAGTTGCTTTATGACCAAAATTGTTGTAATTGAAGCAGTATCCATTGAAGGATGGATATCTTTGAGAATTTGGTTGCCTTACTAGAGGTCTTCTAGGCCTATTTCTTTGATTTCCTGATCCAAAGTTCTTTTGACCGGATCCAGAGCTTTCACCTTTCTCATATCCCAAGCCATGCTTATCATCCACCCTCTTTTGGCTTTCAAGAAGAACTTCAAGTTGAGTTGAGCTTATCTTGAATTTCTCTTTGTATTCGTTTGTTTTTTGAAGATCCTCTTTAAGAGTGTCTATCTAATTCTCAAGTTGTTCTTCATTGTCTCTAGCTTCTTCAAGATCAGATTCAAGATGCCTGATTATTCTGTCCATTTTATGGCAGTCCTCTATTTTATCCTTGAAGGATTGTTTTAGATTATCTTCAATCTTTCTTTTTTCTTCAATTTCTTGGGTGAATCTCATAACCCCTGATTCATGCCTTACCATAATGACTTCTTTTGACAACTTCTCACATATCTTTATTTTTCTCATCCAGATCTTCATTAGTATCATTGACTTCACTTTGATTGGCTAATTTTTGAAGTAGTTCCTTTCTTTTTTTCATAGAAATACTAATTTTTTCTTTTAGCTCATTTATGAATTCATCAGCTTGTTTGAGTCTTTCTCTCAAATTATTGACTTTAGAGTGGAATTGTTCAAGATCATCTAGGGCAGACTAAAGTTGTTCCTTCATACCATATGCATCCATTGAGATTCCTAGATCTTCCTCAAGCTGTTAGGCTCTGTTCAGAGGAACCTTGCTCTGATACCAATTGTTGGAAACAAGGCAGATAACTGAGAGGGGGGTGAATCAGTTATCTCAAAATTTCCTTTCTCTCTTATCTTTTTGTTATCTTAATAATCAGTGTTGCATCAAAACATGAAAGCGTATGTAATCATAAGAATAGAAATAAAATCAACACACATAACACAAGGATTTTTACGTGGAAACCCTGTTAAGGGAAAAACCACAGGGTGACTAACCCAAGATTGTATTCTCTGTTAAAAGAATAAAGGAGTACAAAATGCCACTTGCCAATTAGGGCTCACTGCCTGAGCACACTACTCACAAGAGGCACACTGCCTACAAGAGACTTACTATCTACAGAATTTACAAAAGACAATCAAGTGTTTGAACTGATGAGAAGCATCTACAAATGCAAGAGTTTAGTTCTGGTTAGGCACAATACACCGATCTGATGCACTTCATTCTTCCTCTATTTTAATGTTGTTGCTTTGTCACATACCAGACTTGAATTACTGCTCTCACACTTATCCTTTCTTTTCTTCACACTTTATTTCCTCACTTATTCACCACACACCTTATATACTAGAATCCATCTGGTATATATATCCGCATCAAGGATTTCATCAACTTTCTAGTTGACAACAAGAGCACTCAAGATATTTGCAAGTTACTAATCTGTCGGCTGAATCCATTCTTGATTTGTGATGCATATCAAAAACATAGGCATAGAAGTCATTAATCATGTCAGCCAACAATGTATAATCCCACAAATTGCTTGATCAACGCCTTTTACTCATCCGGATTGAAGTCTAATACTTTACCGGTCAGTTCTTGCTCTGTCTGCTCTGCCTAATTGGAACCCAACACTCAGATGCTCATATCTTTTTCTTGCTTTATCACCGGAGGCTAAATCTTTGGAATACAGTAGTCATGATACCCCTCTTGACTTGTCCAAGTCCACAACTTACTAAATTACACCTCTAAGAGATCTAGACCTGAATGTCAGACCTTGTTACATACTCTGTTCTTGTTCACCGAACCAAAACAATCTTCAATCTGACTTTTGGTAAAGGCATACTATGTACTGCAGATGTGTGGGATAGACTTTGTTGCAATCAATGACAACACTTATGAAGCCACACAGTGTCTCTTACTAACAACTATAACACTCATCCTCCATTATATCTTCTAACATGTACTACTGAGAGATGAGTCCAGGGCCTATTTCTACCATTATCTGAGTAAGGGCTTGTCCTCTCACCAACTTCATTGGTTGGATCTCTAGATCAAATTCTTGCAATATAATCACCCATTTCCCTCTTCATTCTCCTAATTCACTTTGCATCAACAAGGACTTCACTGCAACATTAGGGACAATATAATTCACTTCTCAAAATATAATGTTTGAATTTCTTCACAGCTTTCACCAAGGCATAAGCCTATTTTTCTACATTGGGATACCACAACTCAACATATTTCAGTGGGGTGCTCATAAATGCAATAGGGCATTCATAACCAGGACTTTTCTTATGTGTTAGCATTGCTACACATGTATGCTCAGAAGAAAAAGAGTAAATGTAAAATGGTAAAGTATAATCAAGGCTTACGAGCACTGGAGCATCAACAATAGACTATTTAATTTCTACAAATGCCTTCTTTGCTTCAGGTGTCCATTTGACCTTGGCATCTTGTTTCAATATAAAATTTAGTGGTATGATGATCTCAACAAACCTTGTGATGAATTTTCTCACAAAATTGATCTTCTCAAAGTAGGACTTGAGTTCTTTCTTACTAGCTGGTGGTTGAATTTTAAGGATGACATGTACTCTCTCTAGATCAATAGATATACCTTTTTCTAAAATAACATGGCCTAATAACTTACCCTTAGTTACTCCAAAGATGCACTTTTTAGGATTGAGAGAAATATCATTATCTCTACATCTTTGCAATATCTTTCTTAAATCTAAAATATGATCTTCCCTTCTTTTGGAGAATATAGTTAGGTTGTCCACATAAATGATGATGCATTTTCCAACTATCCCCTTGAATTCTATATCCATTGCACACTAAAAATTTGCTCCATCATTAATTAGACCAAGTGGAATTCTTTGATATGCACAAATTCCCCATTTGTAGGTAAATGTTGTCTTCAATCTATCTGCATACTCAACCATCACTTGGTTATATCCTAAGTAACCATTTAGAAATGACATCATTTGATAGCCATTAACAATATACAACACTTCATCAAGAGATGGCAAAGAATAACTGTCCTTTTTTGAGGCTCGATTCAAATTTCTGAAGTCTACATAGAGCCCGATCTTGCCATTTTTCTTGCGTACAGGTACCAAGTTGGCCACCCAAGTAGAGTGTCACACTAGGAATATAATTCTAGCTAATAGCAATTTCTTCACTTCTTGAAAAATAAATGGTTCTAGTAAAGCATTAATAGGCCTTTTCCTCTAACAAAAAGGTTTGACCCCTGGATTCAATGGTATTATATGCGCAATAATAGAAGTGTCATAGGTTTTGAGGTCTTCATAAGTCCATGCTATAGCATCATGGTAATCCATCAGGGCCTAGATGATTCTTGTCCTTTCCTCAAGAATACAGACCTTGCCAATAAAAATGTTTTTAACATTATCAGTTGTACCCAAATTATGAGGGTCACATTTTCCTCCATTAGATTCAGCTTGCTTGTTATGAACTCCCAACTTATCATGATAAAAAAAATTTCCTATTCAACCATTCCTCTTGGAATAGTGTTTGTTTTTAGGTTTAGGACTCCCTCCAAGTCCACTTTAGTTTCTTTGGTCTCTTCTTCATCAATAATCTAAGAAACAAACACATCGGAGCATGTGAGAAAATTGAAGATGTGTTTATTTTCTTCAAAGACTTGGAAGTTGGTAATGTTATCTGGCATAGAGGGCACTGGAACTAGTTCTATAGTGAATTTATTTAGATCTAACATAGTCAATGGCTCTAAAGTGTTGGCATCTTGTGCAAAAGCATTTGCAACATGATTCTTCTTTCTTGGTATCAACTAGATATTGAATCTACCAAAGCTCTTTATTAAATCCCAAACTCTATTTTGATAGCTACCCAACCTTTTATTATGACAAGTGTATTGCTTCCTTACTTGTTTAACAACCAATTCTAAGTCTCCAAAGGGTTGAACAATTTTAGTTTTCATGCAGATAGTCAGCATCAATCCATGAACCAATGATTCATAAACAGTGATATTGTTAGTGCAAGAGAATTGTAGCGTGTGAGTAGCAAGGTAAGATTCTCTAGTAGGACTGATCAATTCAAATCTAACACCAACCCCTTGTTTATATTTTGATCCATCAAATCATAACATCCAGACTTGGGGTTCTTTAATTTTTATCCTACTAAAATCATTTGGAGCTTGACATTCTTGCATTTTTGTTTCTTCCTTATAATGCAAAACTAATTGGACCTTTCAGAGATTTTTCTTTACGATTAACTTTAGGTGGCTCTAAACTTGCTCTACTACCTCTTTGAAAAGAGAACATGTGAATTTAGAATGTGATGCATCATGAATTCTACACCAATTTGGCAACAATAATTCCTCCATCTAGATTATCTTTCCCATCCTCAATTGATCGCTCATGAACTTGGCTACAAATGCTCCAAATCCTTCAAAGATTCCTTGCTCATCTTTAGAAGAAGAACCATGGTTTGACTCAACATACATTTTAGTTTTGTCATGGTGTCTAGTGGGTTGAGGTCCAGGGGTATTATCAAAGTGAGCCAGTAATATCTCATCAACTTGATTTATTTGGGGTGGATAAACTCCTAGGTCAACCTCAGAATACAAGATCTCATTGCTCTGATTGTATTTGGTTATTATATGATTCATCTTTTTCTCTCTTTAGATTTTAATCTAATTAGCAATGCCTCTCCATGGAAGCCACATATGGGAGAAGTATGTAGCCATATAGTCATTCAGGGTTTTAGACCAATCTCTACTTAACAACATATCATAAGCATCTAGGATTTCTACGACTTGTATGTCGATGTACTTCTGCACTCTAGGATCTAAGGCTAATTGCATGTGGATATGGTTCAAATCTCCCACTACATTAACTTCAATTTTATCTAGTTGACCTTCCTAGAGGACTTGGTAGGAGTGAGTCCCAGAGCTTTACAAATGGAAAAAGGCATTACCTTGGTTGATGCTCTGAAATCCACTAGACAATTATGAAGTTTTTTTCCAAATATTTTGAGGATCAACAAGAAGGGTGGCGATTCTTTCTTCTCCTTGTATAGAGTTAATTGTTTTTCTACTTTAGACACATGAACTTTATCTCTACTTTTAATCTAAGCATCTTTTAGGGGATGGTCTTTAGTGACAGGCTTTGACATAGTTGGCTCCTCTATAGTCTGAAAGAAGATTGTCCTTACTTCGAGGATTTTCATTAATTCAAAAACTAAAATGTTGGACTTCATTTTCTTAATTTGATCAGTTACATACTGACCCATTCTAACAACTTATGATCTATTGGAAGATTCTTTGACAACATGCTATGTTGTGGGCTAGTTTTTGGCTTTTAGAGGTTCAAGATTGTTAGTGGATTTTGGGTCTACAGGAACCTAATAATTTTTTGGAGGAGTAGAAGTAGTGAAAGGTCCCTTTGACATATCACTCCTGAGATTATAGGGAATCCTATTGTATTGTTGATAGGCCTGTACTTTGTCAACTTCTTCCTCAGGTTCATTAGCATTCTAAAAAGGAAAAGTATAACTTTCCAACACCACGGCAATATCATACATGGGAGCTGGTACTATCTTATACTCGATGGGTGGAGGGACTTCATGTGCTTCTACATTCTGAGGCTTCCTTTGGAAAATAATAGAAGTGATCTAGAAATCATGAAAATCTAATTCAGAGTGTGCATTAGTGTTATGGATCCTGTACCAAGTGGATAAGGTAGCCTCATCTAGCATTACTCTCCCTAGAGGATGATTTCGTAATACATTTTGAGATTCTAGGGGCGATGGTACACCTCCATTGTTAGGTCTGGTATTCCAAGTCTTGTTGGACCTCTACTAGTTCTAATTTTGGTTATGAATCCTTTGAGAGTTCTGCAAATAGGCATTTTGATTCTTGAGGTAAGTCACTTCTACAGTAAGCTTTTTCATTTATTCTGCAAGCTCTCTAATATCATCTCTGTCATCCCTAGTTTTGGTAACTATAGCTTCAGAGGACTAGAGGAATGGGAGTTGAGTTGGTGGTGCTTCTAAGATAGGAGCTCTTGGATGGATCACCATGGCTTGTGTTGCAACTGGCATCAGAATAGGATTAACATAGGGGTATGATTAGACAAATCCTGGTTAATCCATTGGATCTAATTCAACACGCCATGGGTGCCTATATAATTTACTGGACTAGCTTCAGACTATCCTAGCTCTAATTTTACCTTAACTACTTTAGTATAAGATTATGTTAGGTTTGTTATCTATGGATTTGTTTTTCTCTTGACAAACATTGACGTCAGTTTATCCAATGTAGCATAATAGATGGGTAGTCTTGCATCCTCAATGATATTATAAGGTGCTTGGAGGTGGCAATAGCCTTTGTGAAACCTATCATTGAAAGAACTTATCAAATCATTATCTTGTCTCTTGATATCCACAAAGGATCGATAAATATTTGCACTTGAAATTTTTATCCTAAATCTATCTAAATATGCATCCTTAAGAAGCTGCCATGAGCTAATAGACCTAGTGGGCAGGTTAGTGAACCATAATATGCTTCATCTTGTAGAGAGTATGGAAATAATTAGTAAGCCACATCTTCATATTCAACTCATAGCATATACATGTTACTCTTGAAGGTATTTGTGTTTTCATTTGAAGTTCACTTTGGATCATTGGGATGAAATTTGTAGCAAAACTTATTAGGGTTTTTAGGCGTATCATGATAATTAGAGAACTGCACTTGAGAAGGGTTTGTAGATGACCAATCCATTCTTAGAAAATTTACTTGAACTGTGACAGGGTTCCTAGGTATGGATCATGATCTAGAATCTCTAGGAATCCCTTGATCTATTCTTGTTCTCCTAAATTGAGATAAAGACAAAAGGACTACATCGACAAAGATGGATCTTGTGAGCCTCTGCCTAGTTCCCAACTTGTCTTCTTTGAATTGTATGCAAAAGTACCCTTATTTATCTATCCTTCTAGCACCAATCCATTAATGGGTGTTTTAACACTCAATAACCTAGATGAAATACTAGATATTCTACCTCTCTTGAAAGAATCTTATTAGAGTAACCTAGAAAAAAACTACCCCAAGGTTGATAATATTAGGTCTTGAAATGTGAGATAACCCAGTAGTGAATGTGTATTTTGTTGTTCCAGTCAAGGGGCCTTACATATGGAATAAGATTACTTAGTATTTTTGAAATAGTTTCAGTCAACAATTTGTAGAAACCCTAGACTATTTTAGATCTGAAATCTAAAACTTCATTAGATTTGTCAATGATATGATGCTATTGACCTAATCTAACTTCTTTCAAAAGAAATTTAAAAAGATAAGGAGAGAGAGAGAGATAAAAGGGTTAATAGACTTAAGGATGAATCATAGTAGAATGTAGCACTTCAGATAGATAGATTCCTGTTGTGTGGTTACACAACACGCCCCATTTTGTCTTAGCAAAACAGGGACCCAACTTTTTGGCTTGGCTTGTGTTGTCTGCTTTCTGGTGGTTTGGTCAGGATGAGGTAGGTCATCATCATGAAGGTCAGGATGAGGTAGGTCATCATCATGAGGTCAGTTTGTCAAAGTTCATATTTTGTTTCTATGACCTCATATTTAGAAAGAGCTTGAAATTCCATGCAGGTTTGCCTTTTACATCACTAGAAAATGCGTCCATATGTGGAAGTTATGCACAGTCAAAGTTTTGGTCAAACCTGATATTCACAAGAGGATCATCATATTTTTTATCCTCAGTCATGTTGTCAAGATCATCATGATCTTGGTCTATCACCTGATAAAAATCATGCAGTCCCAATATCCGGATGTCAATTTTGGGTGATAGTGTGTTTTACCCGTCAAATGGCCTTATGCTTTTCGCAAGCATCATATTCCGAATATCACCCGACATTTCATAATGTCCTCCTACCGAGAAATATGATCTTTTGCAAATATCCTGATGACGTCATCCCGATCTGATAAACGAAGAAGCAAATATTAGGATGACATCATCATCACATTTCCCTTCGGCAGGATATTTTCCAAGACATGATCCGGTTCACGAATATGACGATGACGTCATGTTCTAAGTTTAACAAAAGCCCCGGATATCCTGATGACATCATCTGGACATTCGGAAGGGGGAGCATCATATTTCCAAAATATCATGCAGATGAAAGTTTTAAGTCTTGCCATCAGCCTGACTTTGTCTATCGGCCGGGCGCTTTTTGGTCTCCCCGATATGTTTGTCTACCCGATATGCTCATCGGCATATTTTATACTGTCGGCCCAACTTTGATTTTTTCATATCGACAGTTGTTTGTCTTCCCGATGGAAAGGTTCATCGGCATAAGTTTTGATATCGGCCGAGTCAGGAAATCTCTCCCCGATAGTTGTTTTCTCACCGAAAAGGTGATCGACCTGACATATAGTGTCGGCCAAGTTCATAATTGTCGATATATATATCCTCCACCCGATGAAGAGTTCCTCATCGGTATAACTTTCGCTATCGGCCTTATCTTGAGTTATCATGCCGATAGAACATGTCTTCCCGATGGAAGGACATCATTATGATTTTTGGCGTCGGTATAAGTTTAGCCATCGGCCTAGTCTTAAATTGTCATTCCGACAGTGTGTAGTCACGCCGATACATACATACATCATATACAAAGGGCGGATTCGAAAGATTTTGAAATACGATTTAATCATTGTATATTCTACGATGTATATGTACTATTTTGAACCCGATATACAAGAAAATGGGTAGGAAAATGAAGCGATGGAAATTTGAAGACCCGATTGCATTTTCCAGTCAACGATGGTTGACCCGATGGTTTTTTAATGCTGTTTAGGCATTTAGTGCATATTTTCCACTGATTTGGAGCCCGATTGCCTGTAGCTACACATTTTGAGGCCTGGTTAATAAAATGTTTAAATTCATGCTGTGTTCCACATGATGCTGAACTTAATGTTTGTCTGTTTATTTGTAGGAAGTCATGATGCTGTTTGAAGCTGATAATTGTATTGTTGCACAAGGAGGCAACATGAACCAAAAGTGAGGAGGATATTGTCAAATATGTTGTTTGCCAGCTGGAGACTGAATCAAGTTGAAGATGCTGGAATATTCTGTGCCAGCTATACATTTGCCAACTAGCAAAGCACATGCTATTCATCTGGACCATTGATTGTTCTGGGAGGATCCTAATCCTTGGATTATTGTAACTGTTTTCTGGCATTTGCTCTATATAAGAGCTAGATCCTGAGACATGAAAAAATATATACATTGAGATATACATTGGAACATCTGGCACATTAAGGCCAATTACTGTAGAATCAAATACGAGATCGGATTACTGAGACTAATGAAGACTGAATTGTTGAAATGTCAAGGTTCTTTCTTCAGATCACTATAAATGTACCTGTTCTTGAGCATACTAAATGGATATGAAGTTTCAGATTACATCCTGATTGTAAATTTTACGTAATCTTCATGTTGATTTTTGGATATGTACTGGTGAATGCTGTGTTCAACTAGAAGCGCTTTCATTTGATTACATGTTGTTGTCAACTTTTCCTTTGAAGATTTGCACTAGATCATGCGGATTTGTGGAATGGCCTGGTGAAGTATGATTCTAGTTTCCTTCTTTTCATTGCATGTATGGGAGCTTGTATGTGGATCAGTGATCTCAGTCAAGTGGTTTTGGGAATCTCATTCTTTAACCCTTTTCCTTTTTTTAATTTCATAAATTCATCACCATAACTGCAAATCATGATAAATAACAAGCAGAATAGAGAAATATGCTGACATCTCGTAGATAACTGAAAATCATTAGCATATTTGAGTTAAATGCATGTAGTATTAAAAATATCATGCAAAGAATCATAAATAAGCACATTATTTGACTAAATTCACAGTGCAGAGGTAGAATTATTGGAGATTTATGCAGGGCAGACATAAATAACAGGATATTTGGAGGAATATTGATGAACTTTGTAGAAATTACTGAAGAACGTAAGGCCCCTGAATGGAAAACAGCAACACACATCAACCACTGAGTAACGTCAGTAGATTAAGACCTAATCAACGGAGACTTGGGATCATGAATTCTCTGAATTCATCGTATCTTTCAAGATGAGTAAAGGTTGTTGTGTAACTTTTATTCTATGTTTGTGTATGACTAACAATCACCATTAACATAAATTGGCGCTAGAAGGAGGGCGTGAGCTGTTTCTCAACAAATAAATTCTTTTCAATTGAAGTATATCCCCTGCCTTAGTATAGCAGCTTGCCCTAAGTCTTGCAATTAATCTGCAGGCTCCTCGCTTCTAACCCAACATAAATTGGCGCTAGAAGGAGGGCCTGAGCTGTGAATTTCTAGATTTCTACAAATATTGCATAAATATTTCATCATGTGAGTTAAATGTCTGCAAATATCTCTTATCTGAGAGGTTGTGGTTGCACCTTTGCAAAGATCTAGCTCAAAGCCTCAAAGATTTGACCAACATTTTCTGAACTTTCAAGTTTTATTTTGAGATATGATAGATCTCATTAAAATTTCAAAATACTAAAAAATTGAAAAATATAGTCTCATTTTGATGGATGTATATGAAGGCAATTGTCAAATTAACATTCCTTTATTTCAAGAAACTTTGAATAGGCAGCTTTGTCCTCACAGTTTATCTAGCTTTGGTTTATCTACCTGTTGCAGGATACACCAGACTGTGGAACACAGCGAAATAAATTGTTTAACTTTCCTTACAAGGTTGGATTTATATTTGAAAGGACTAATATTCTTCTTGGATGTGTTCAGGGCCGAAGTCTGGCAGGAAAATGAAGAAATTCTGGAGCAACAAGCAGATATAGCACCAGAAGTTATTAATTGTCCAGACACTGAAGTGGACCGATCTGAGGATTTTGAATTATACTTGTCCAGAAAAATACAGTGTAGTCAAATATTAGGTTTATCCACTGATGATGTCCTGATTGAAAGCTGGTGCAGATTACATGACGAAGAGCATTCAGAAAGGGATTGCTACCCTTGCTTGGTCATGTTGAAAAAGACTCTAGAAAATACAATAGTTGAATCAGTTCCAGAAGGTAAAAAAGAGGAAACATCTTTCCTTGATTCATTCTATGGTGAGATTGATAGGAGTGCTCTACTTCCTAATACAAATAAGGATCAGTCAGTATGCAGGTATGAATCTTGTGAAAATTTTAGAGAAGAAACCACTCCTCAGGATAATATTTTTGATTCTGATCCTAGTACTTTTGATAAAGAAGATGAAACATCTTTCCTGGAGTCATTCTATGGTAAAGAGAAGTGTAAACAAATAGTAGAGCAATTTAAATGCACTACTGCTGATGAAGTTCCTATGATAGTAACTCAGGGAGTCATAGAAAATAAAATAAATGCTGATTTACTGCCTAACTGGGTTGAATTGAATGATCAAATACAAGAATGTTGCAGGTTAATGGAACCAGGCACTTTACTGGATAGAAGATGTGAATTATTTAATGAACAATTCCTAAAAGATGAAGATGTAGAAGACTTTGGAGTTGTTGTCCATGATCAAACGTCACTCCAGAAATATTTTGAAAATGAAATAGGGAAGTCTTCTTATCAGTTGAATGCCAATTCTCCTTTACAGTCAAGTGATTTAGAAATGATAAATTTCTGCATCTCAGGTTGTGATGATAAAGATACTTATTTAGCTGACAATGTGCAGGAAATTGAAGAAAATATTGAGAAGTTTCCTGAACTTGAAGATAAACTGAACATATAGAATGAAGGGACAAATATGGATAAAGATGAGGAATTAATACATCAAGAGTCATACATCCTTCAATTTGAAGTGAGACCAGGCATTGGGCTAAGCAATGCAAATATAGAATTAAATGGAGGACCAACTGCCAATGAAGAAGCATGTCCAACAGAATCAGAAATACACCAGGTTGTATTTCTCCTTTCCACAGTAAATGATGTTGATTACTATTTTGATTATGGAAATTTAAGAGATAAGACATGCATATGGATTAATCATGAACATGATGAGCTTCCTCAATTGCTGATCATCAAGAGTTGTTCTGTTAAATACAGTGAATTGAGAATATCAGAATATTTTTCAGAATATAAAGATAAATTTGCTAGGTTGAGAACCATAACTAATACCCTAATGCTCCTACACAATTAAAAGAAGTATGCAAATACAAGTGTATTTGGGTCGTCTTCTGGTTTTTGTTTGCCTAGTAGTGGTTGGTATATAATTTTGTAGGTTAGTTGTTTGTACAGTTTGCTTGTTTTGCTTTCTGTTGTTTCCTTTTCGTAGGTTAGTTGTTTGTACAAGTTGCTTTGTGTTTTTGCGTTGTTGAGCTTTTGTTTTGGTTGGGCAAAGCTGGTGCACCTTATTACTTAAGAACACTGCATAAATTGTTAGAATTCAAAAGTTGAATATAAGTTTTTACATAGGTTGTAACTCATGTCACTGTAGGTATTCTTGATCAGGTCTGTGGTATCATATTCATCAGTACTACTTTTCTTGAGTCAAGGTGATCCTCACAATGACACACCTAACAGCCTTGGGTTCATTAAACATATCAGTGTAGGTGTTAAGTGAAAAATCTAAAGGTTGCCCTTGCTACCATTGCAATTCTCAACTTAATTTCAGCAAGTGACCACTCCTTGCATCATGAAGCTATAACTATTATATCTTATGAAATCAATTTCAAAATAAAAAAATTGAAGTAAGATAATAAAATGGATTTTCTGAAATCCAGATTAAGTCATCTAAGTAACTCTACCGGGGCTATAGACACCTGCTGGCAGTGGGGCTCTACTTAGGAGAATTGCAACGATAACCTTGCCAGGGCTATGGACCCCTGCTAGCAGTAAGGCTCTATCCGGTTGGCTATGAGGGATGAACCAAACTATGTAGCTTAACACCAGTCACTGATGTATTCAACTCACTTTCAAGATGAGTATATGAATCACATGCACACAATTGATCCCTTATCAATTCATTGTTACATTGATGAACATGATACCAGTTAGAGAGGATTAGGATGCTCATGCTTGATAGGAGTTGGAAATGTATGTTTTAACTTATCCTCACCTTTTGAATTATTTGAATTTTGTTGTTTTCTTTGGTGGCAAGTTGTTGTGTGGTTACACAACACGCCCCATTTTGTCTTAGCAAAACAGGGACCCAACTTTTTGGCTTGGCTTGTGTTGTCTGCTTTCTGGCGGTTTGGTCAGGATGAGGTAGGTCATCATCATGAGGTCAATTTGTCAAAGTTCATATTTTGTTTCTATGACCTCATATTTAGAAAGAGCTTGAAATTCCATGCAGGTTTGCCTTTTACATCACTAGAAAATGCGTCCATATGTGGAAGTTATTCACAGTCAAAGTTTTGGTCAAACCTGATATTCGCAAGAGGATCATCAAATTTTTTATCCTCAGTCATGTTGTCAAGATCATCATGATCTTGGTCTATCACCTGATAAAAATCATGCAGTCCCAATATCCGGACGTCAATTTTGGGTGATAGTGTGTTTTACCCGTCAAATGGCCTTATGCTTTTCGCAAGCATCATATTCCGAATATCACCCGACATTTCATAATATCCTCCTGCCGAGAAATATGATCTTTTGCAAATATCCTGATGACGTCATCCCAATCTGATAAACGAAGAAGCAAATATTAGGACGACATCATCATCACATTTCCCTTCGGCAGGATATTTTCCAAGACATGATCCGGTTCGTGAATATGACGATGACGTCATGTTCTAAGTTTAACAAAAGCCCCGGATATCCTGATGACATCATCTGGACATTCAGAAGGGGGAGCATCATATTTCCAAAATATCATGCAGACGAAAGTTTTAAGTCTTGCCATCGGCCTGACTTTGTCTATCGGCTGGGCGCTTTTTGGTCTCCCCAATATGTTTGTCTACCCGATATGCTCATCGGCATATATTATACTGTCGGCCCAACTTTGATTTTTTCATATCGACAGTTGTTTGTCTTCCCGATGGAAAGGTTCATCGGCATAAGTTTTGATATCGGCCGAGTCAGGAAATCTCTCCCCGATAGTTGTTTTCTCACCAAAAAGGTGATCGACCTGACATATAGTGTCGGCCAAGTTCATAATTGTCTCGCCGATATATATATCCTCCACCCGATGAAGAGTTCCTCATCGGTATAACTTTCGCTATCGGCCTTATCTTGAGTTATCATGCCGATAGAACATGTCTTCCCGATGGAAGGACATCATCATGATTTTTGGCATCGGTATAAGTTTAGCCGTCGGCCTAGTCTTAAATTGTCGTTCCGATAGTGTGTAGTCATGCCGATACATACATACATCATATACAAAGGGCGGATTCGAAAGATTTTGAAATACGATTTAATCGTTGTATATTCTGCGATGTATATGCACTATTTTGAACCTGATATACAAGAAAATGGGCGGGAAAATGAAGCGATGGAAATTTGAAGACCCGATTGCATTTTCCAGTCAACGATGGTTGACCCGATGGTTTTTTAACGCTGTTTAGGCATTTAGTGCATATTTTCCACTGATTTGGAGCCCGATTGCCTGTAGCTACACATTTTGAGGCCTGGTTAATAAAATGTTTAAATTCATGCTGTGTTCCACATGATGCTGAACTTAATGTTTGTCTGTTTATTTGCAGGAAGTCATGATGCTGTTTGAAGCTGATAATTGTATTGTTGCACAAGGAGGCAACATGAACCAGAAGTGAGGAGGATATTGTCAAATATGTTGTTTACCAGCTGGAGACCGAATCAAGTTGAAGATGCTGGAATATTATGTGCCAGCTATACATTTGCCAACTGGCAAAGCACGTGCTATTCATCTGGACCATTGATTGTTCTGGGAGGATCCTGATCCTTGGATTATTGTAACTGTTTTCTGGCATTTGCTCTATATAAGAGCCAGATCCTGAGACATGAAAAAATATATACATTGAGATATACATTGGAACATCTGGCACATTAAGGCCAATTACTGTAGAATCAAATACGAGATCGGATTACTGAGACTAATGAAGACTGAATTGTTGAAATGTCAAGGTTCTTTCTTCAGATCACTGTAAATGTACCTGCTCTTGAGCATACTGAATGGATATGAAGTTTCAGATTACATCCTGATTGTAAATTTTACGTAATCTTCATGTTGATTTCTGGATATGTACTAGTGAATGCTGTGTTCAACTAGAAGCGCTTTCATTTGATTACATGTTGTTGTCAACTTTTCCTTTGAAGATTTGCACTAGATCATGCGGATTTGTGGAATGTCCTGGTGAAGTATGATTCTAGTTTCCTTCTTTTCATTGCATGTATGGGAGCTTGTATGTGGATCAGTGATCTCAGTCAAGTAGTTTTGGGAATCTCATTCTTTAACCCTTTTCCTTTTTTTAATTTCATAAATTCATCACCATAACTGCAAATCATGATAAATAACAAGCAGAACAGAGAAATATGCTGACATCTCGTAGATAACTGAAAATCATTAGCATATTTGAGTTAAATGCATGTAGTATTGAAAATATCATGCAAAGAATCATAAATAAGCACATTATTTGACTAAATTCACAGTGCAGAGGTAGAATTATTAGAGATTTATGCAGGGCAGACATAAATAACAGGATATTTGGAGGAATATTGATGAACTTTGCAGAAATTACTGAAGAACGTAAGGCCCCTGAATGGAAAACAGCAACACACATCAACCACTGAGTAACGTCAGTAGATTAAGACCTAATCAACGGAGACTTGGGATCATGAATTCTCTGAATTCATCGTATCTTTCAAGATGAGTAAAGGTTGTTGTGTAACTTTTATTCTATGTTTGTGTATGACTAACAATCACCATCAACAATTCCCAAATAAAACTGATTTCTACTTAACCAGGTCACCCACAACATTGTAGAAGTAGTGCAATCTTCAAAGGAAATTAAGATCTTCAAATCATATGAATTCATTAAACACCCAATTTCTGGCATAGTTTAACAAATCTGGACAATCAAACTTATCTCAAATAAATGTGTTCAAACTAACCATGCAAAGTAACTCACAATCAGCAAGGTACAAATGGTATGGATAGGAGATCCATCAAATATCTAAAACATCCATTAAACTATAACTAAACTTCATCTAACTCATGTGGAATGAACCATGAAATCCAAAATCCAATCACACAATAATACAAATTGAAGTAACACTTGTAAATATGCTTTTTATTAATTAATATTTTGGTAGAGTCTCAACAATTCATTGCTCCAATACTTACAAAATGAAGAAAGTGACTACCTTTATATAGGAGAGCTAGCTCATTGAGTTTACAATGGAGGGTGAGGATTAAACCATCACTAAGGGCTCATATTTATTCATCATTTAATGATTGTGGCAAATTGTTACAAACTTAGTTTTAGTCTTATCCTTTAGCAAAAAGACAAAAATATAGCTTTTTAGCTCAAAAGAATAAGACAAAATAGTAGCCTTTTGACAAGTCTAATAAGACAAATGAAAATTACAATGAGTTGACAAAGTAAAAATGCTATGTGGCATGTTTTGGGTAGAATATGCTAACTGGACTTGGAGTTTGACATCCTGATGGCTGACATTTGTACATAAATAAACCTTTATGCTACAACAGCGTCATCTGCAATAGTAATTTGTCATCTTCCTTCCCTTTCTTCCTATAGGCCATAAGGGCTTCTAATGCTAGATTTATCTCTTCCAGAGGAGGGCTTTTCATAAAATTGATTCTCAATTTAAGAGTATCTACTGATTTAGAAAAATTATGATAGAGTACAGACTTAGCCTTCACATTCCTCTTAAATTCTTTGATTTGTACCTTGAGTCTTTTGGCTTTGTTCAGTCTACCACACTGAAATTGAAAGAATTATCTGTTGGGTTTCCTTGCAATGACTGATTCCAAAGTTGCTTGCATTCTTTTGCATTTACCATGTTTGCATCATCTAAGTATAGCCTTTTCAAAGCACATATCAAATTAGTGAACTTGTAAATGACCTCCAAGAGTTGTGCCTTAGCTGTTGTTCCCTCAGTTCTAGCTCTGTTAAATATTTCTCTTCTTAGCTTGAGCATCTTCAACTAATGAAAGGGCCTACTCATCTTATCCTTAGCTAAAATAATCTCCTTTATGATGATATCACGATACAACTTGCACATCATTTGTACCTGAGGATAGATGTGGGAATGATAATCATCGTATTCTTCACAATCCTTAGAAATCTCATCTTATTCTTCTTTTAAAGAACAAAAATCTTTGTGCATTTCTATTATTTCATCAATGGCCTCACATCCTTTGATATAAATTTTTGTTATCCAATCTTTTGTAACCAGGGCTATTTGCCTCATTTTGTCAAAATCTTCTAATTCCCTCTTAGAAAAAATGGAAGGACCTACTGCAGTACCATCCTCCTTATCCATAGGCTTATAACAAAGTGCTTGAAACAGAGTCCTTGAACTCCTCAATTTCCTACACTCTAGAGTTAGGACCAAGATTTATTGTTGATATGTTGTAATTCTTAGGTCTCACCTCATCTTTGTCATTTTGATTCATGGGGATAGCAACTTCTACAATTTCATACCCTGAAGCATCCTTATATATTCTAAACTGAACCTGAGTCCTCTTTTTCTTCTTAGGCTTATCCAGGTGGGCAAGGAAGTTGTCCAAGTCTAGATCAACTATCTCAATTTCAGGTTGCTTTTCTTGCAACCTTTCATGCAACCAATTAGGAGCTACTAAAGAAATTGTGCTAATAGGTGGCTCTAATTGACCTCCTTTATTCTACAAATTAACATCTAAAGTCACATTTTCTTTCCCTGAGTTGTCATCTTTCAACTCATCGACAACATTATCTTGGGGATGCTTAGTTTTCCATTCATCTTATGATCCTTAATTTGTTTTGGCTCTTACCTCTTGTTGTTGTTCTAGCTGGCACTTAGGAGGGATGTATTCAATAGGTACAATTTCAGCTGTCTCCATATCAATAGGCAGGTTGTCTTGTATATCTTGGATATGCACTTCTTCACCATCAATGTTCAATTTAGTACACACCTTTTCAATGCCTTCTAATAGTGGAACCTGAGGGGAAGATGGCTCAACAGACACAACAGAGGTTCAGAATGGCTGAGATAGACTCCTATTTATTAAACAATGTATCTACAATAGTGACAAGTAACTATACCCTAGAAAGATTTGAAAATTCTGTAAATACTAAGGAAGGTGGTGTTGGAACAAATTTTTAACCCCAAAAATTTTATAAAAAATTCATTTCCTTCCATCACATTATCTCCAACATATCATTTCAAATTTCCCCCGCTTAAAATAATACATCTATTTGACCCAGAAACATAACCCTAATAAGTTCATATTTTGTCACTTTAGCCCTAAAACAAAAAATTATATCAAAAAAGTGCATCCATATCACTAAGTTTCTCTTAGGGTCTCCTTTGATAAAGCAAAACAAAAATATCAAGGAGACTCACTTTGGAGTCTCTTCAATAATCTGAAAGATCAGAAGGGCAAAATACACAACTTGGCAGCATGGTGGGCTGATATCAAGAAATCGAAGGGACTAATAGATCAGAGTATCTAAATGAGTAGTTTTAGGGTCTCTTCGATATTCTAAAGACATTAAAAGCATATCGACGGGACCGATGAATATTGGCATGACACCTAAATGTGTCCTGCCGATAAAGCGATAAAGATTAAATAAAAAAATTTCAAAAAAGACTTTGGAGTATCGGGGTAACACATTTCCGAGTCCCACCGATAAGCTGACAATGATTATGAATAAAGAACATTGAAGGTATTTCAAGGTGACTTCAGGATATCGGAGAGAGGTGATTTCTAGTCCCTTTGAAAAGGTGAGTGATATAGTGAGCAAAGGGACATCAAAGGGACAAATGAATATCAAAGAGACTTTTATAAGATGGGATTTTAGTATGACACCATCTAAGGTCATTCTGAAATCTTGAATGTAATAAAAGAATAAAAAAATCATAGACATATCAACAAGAATGATCATACTTAATAGAGCTTTGAGCATACAAAATGCGTCGATTGAGCACTCTTACGATCTTTTGACATTGATCTCTTGAGCACACTACTTGTTTGTTGCAGAGTATTTATTTTCAGAGGATTGAGATAATTTAAATAAATTTGCATGATTTATTTAAATTTAGAAGAACAATTGATTTAATTAAATAATGTAAGAATTATTTAATTGTAGATAATATAGAATTTATTGAATTAATTAAATAATTGGGTTTTATTTAATTAATGTGGATTTGATTTTTGGAAAGAGGATAATGATCTAATTAAATAATTAAAATTATTTAATTGTGGAAGAATAACCGAGGAATTTAATTTAATTAATTAAATAAAGGAAATTTATTTAATTGATGTCGAAAGTATGTGATTTAGAAGAATTTGGTGAAATTAATTAAATAATTAGATTATTTAATTAATGTGTGAAATGCAGGTGATTAGGAAGAAATGACGAGATGCGAGCAGTGTGACGACTTGGTCATTTTAGGGTGTCTACATTTTGCCCCTCTTTGATGCAATACAGTTTATAGCGTTGCGTCAAAGAAATTGATTGTCGAAGATGTGATACAATTTTATTACCCCAGTGTAGGTAGTTGCCCCAGCGTATGCCCCCTCGAGCGGGAAGACAGGGAAGCAGCAGAAGAACAGTGGTGACGCTCAACTAGAAGAGTGCGCGACCAGGATTTAGAAAAAGCAGAAGAAGGGGTGGGAAAGAAAAACTAAGGGGGGGGACACTATAAATAGGTCCCATGGGGACCACAATCCTCATTTGCACCCTTGGAGACTCTAAATTTAGAGAGGAGAGAATTCAAACCTAGTTGGAGAGAGTGGAGCAGCCAGCGAGGAGAGATGCCGATTCCAGCGCACAGTCATCGAGCGGAGTTGGTGCAGACCTACAGGAGGCCAGCAGGAGCTCCGGTAGCGGTAAGTGATCGAAAACCCCCTTTGCATTTGTCATTTAGGGTGGTTTTAGGGCTAGGTTTAGGTAGGGTTACCAAGTAAGCCAAAAGCGCTTTAGAAAATTGTAGCACGTATGGTAGTCGTTCAGCGCACTTTTGGCACGCTGTAGCGCGGCTGGTAGTCATTTGTAGCGCGCTTGGTAAAATCAAGTCGCTTTTGGTAAATGTGCTAGCGCCGCAGTGCATTTGGTAAATCCCGCAGCACAGTTGGTATAGAAAGACAGTGCACTTGGTAGGGCAGGTTAGCGCAATTGGTGGGTAGTGGGAAAAACTGAAGCGCCTCTAGTAAAACAGAGCGGCGCATTTGGCATGTGGGTAAGGTGCGCTTGAAAAACAAGGCGCAGTTGGGAGAGAAAACAGAGCGCAGTTGGGTAGACAGTATAGCGCGTTTGGTAGGGAAGGACAGCGCTATTGTATAAAACAAAGCGCTTCTGGTTGAGAAGCAGAAAAGTTAGGGTTTAAGGAGAATGGGGGGCTTAGAATAGGGGTGCCTATCCTAGCTGACAAGAGGGGAAAGGGATGGTTGGGGGTTGCATAGCATAGCCCAGGGATAGATAGGATTTGGAGGGATTAAGGAAAGAAAAACTGACAAGTGAGTTGTTATGGATGCAGAGGATTTTGCCACCACTGATGTCACGAGAGCGACATCACGTGATCGCACACAAGGTTGTACAGCTGACTTGGGAGGAGGATGCCTTCCTAGAGCATGCGGGACTATGGAATGTGGCCCACCTGACACACATTAGGGCGAATCTCACCCTAGTGACTGCAGTTGTAGAGAGATACCACAGTGAGACTTCGTCGTTCCACTTTCCGACGGGGGAGGCTACAGTGACACTGGAGGATGTATACCGCATCCTGAGGATTCAGATAGATGGGGAGATCGTGGACTTTGACCCGACACGGGGCGAGGCAGGCTTGGAGGAGGTCTTCTGCACCGATGACCTCTGGATAGATGATGGGGAGATCCGATGGGCAGACATCCCGAGACTCTATGACCGGATCAGATGGATAGTGGCGTCACTGATTGGCAGCTTCCTGTGTCTAGACAGGAGATCTAGAGGACTATCAGTTGGCTGGGGGACAGTGCTATCAGGGATGTTCACCCATGGCAGACAGTATGCGTGGGGACCCTGTGTGTTGGGACAGCTATATCATGACATGCACCATTGTATTTACAGGAGAGGCAGGAGCCTCTCAGCAGGGGTGACGTTACTACAGGTATGGGCTTGGGAGCACATTCCAGTGATCTGACCCATGGCACAATGCCACCAAGATAGAGGCGAGCCCTATGCATTTTTATACGACGGGGTGATGACACATCGGAGGATGGGGTCTGTTAGCTACTGGAGATGGCAGATTGACGACATGGACCTATTCATATGGAGGCCCTGGTTACTATGTGAGGAGTGGGCCGATGAGCATGAGCAGCTCATGTACTGCAGACAGGCTCGCTATCTATTCGGTAGACGGACAGATATGATAGAGAGATATCTTCCAGAGCGAGTTCTCAGGCAGTTTGGATTGCCGCAGGGACTACCCGTGGGGGAGACCACACATGCCAGGACACAGAGGGAGGTTGGAGACTGGGATGCCGAGATCCTAGTGGTGACAGCATTGGCAGAGGTACGGGGACTTGTCCCCGTGAGATGGGATTGGGACTCTGGGTTGGCAGACCCAGGGACACTGCCAGAGTATGATCAATACTGGCAGACACACAGGCCGATGAGACTGACTACACCAGGTGTAGTAGGGGTAGTGGGAGAGGTATTGGTCCTTGGAGGGGAGGCCAGGATGAGATGATAGGCTAGGGCAGCCAGGCAGCAGGTCGTGGGTCAGCAGGCAGGTGGAGAGGGTAGCGGCCAGCAGGCTGATGTGGAGATGGCAGAGGCAGTGGGCCCGGTCGTAGAGACCGATTTACAGAGAGCAGAGCGACTGCTGAAGGAGGAGATAGCCTGGAGGACTCATTTAGAGCTCCGGATGGCACGCCTGAGGAGAGACAGGGATGCAGCACGGGCGGATGTGAGGCAGGCAGAGGCCACAGCCCAGGCACAGACACAGGCAGCCTCAGCAGCACAGACAGCCCTGGCACAGGTACAGGCATAGCTACAGGCACAGGTGTAGGCATACAGACAACTATAGGCCCAGATACAGGCATAGGCACAGGTATAGGTATAGTCGCCAGCTGCACTAGCAGCAGACGTCGAGGAGCTGGCACAGGCCAGGAGAGAGAGAGACACAGAGGTGCAGTTACGGTTGACTGCAGAGGCCACACTCTTTAGAGTGAGGCGGGAGAGAGAGGAGGCACGCCGTGCACTGGGTGCAGACCAGAGGACTTTATATAGCGAGCTCATTTGAGTGTAGGGTGAGCTAGTATCAGTCGGCAGGGAGGCAGAGTACTACAGGGGTCTGTATGTGGGTACGGTGCCGGCAGCTCAGCAGGCACCGGGCTACAGAGATAGGAGCAGGTCGGGGGCATCCAGATCTCGGAGGACAGGGCAGTCAGTGGCCTCCGTTAGAGGGCCACTTTTACCACCAGGGGGAGGAGGAGGACCATCAGGGGGACCTCCACCGAGCATAGGGGGAGGACAGGGGCCACAGCAGGAGGGCAGCTCTACCCACTAGGGCACATACACTTTGTATATTGTATCATATTGTATCATTTTAGACAGATGCCTACATGCATTCTGATGTATATTTTGTAGGCTCTTGATAGCCTTGATGTACTATACTGATGTATATTTGGATGTATACACACTTTGTATTATTGATGTAGACACAGACATTTTGTATTATGATGACCATTACATGATATATATGATGATCTATTTGGCTCACTGTTGTTCATACTTTTGTGTATGCATTCCTTGATGTCATGGATGTGATGATATGTATGTATGATTATGGATTCATGTGATGACATATGTTGCGTATATGATGCTTATAGATGTATGATGATAGAAATATATGATGATATAGATGTGATGACTAGTGATATCTGACATGTGGGTTTTGCAGATATGCACCAGAGAGAAGAATAAGAGGAGATGGAGACAGGGACTATTGATCGATTACTGCAATGAAAGCGATATAAAGGTTGGTGGGAATGGATGAAAGGTGAGCTTGTTGCAATGGTTTCACATTTGTATATAAAGAGCAATCCTTATTTTGATATAGCACGTAGATAGTTCGCCACCAAGGTATAGAAGACCAAGGTGCAGTAATATCCGAGTGTGTGGACATTGACTCTACAAGCAAACGGTTTGAACTTAGATCCTTTAGACATAATATAACCTTGTTGGAACATGTGAATAAGCCATAGTCTTGAACATAAAATAAACTTCAATACATGTAAATGCAAGAAGAATTATTAATATGTAAGATGCTCGGTCCTAACACACACAAGATAAATAGAATGCCAAGAAAGATACTAAAGATCATTCCTCAAACACGGCACACAGAAAGCAATGACTATGCCCCCAATCCATACTGCATCGCAACATACCAAGATTATAGATAAATCAAGGTAGCTTTGAATAGGTAATGGAAAAGGAACAAAAGATAAACCATAAACACAAATTGACTGACTTACAAAGTAAACGTACAGCCAACATATTCTCTTGCCAAAGAGGTTGCTCAGGATAGATTGGATAGGAAAGATAACAGCCTTATCGTAGGAACTCTGTGTCTGTTAAAGGGTGCTATCTACCTAAAAAAGACAATGTCTTGCTACAGGAAATGCCACATGTCGCAGGAGACGCGTGTGTTGGTCTCAACAATGGAACACTTCGCAGAAGACAAGCTTGTGGATCTAGGGCTTGCTTAAGTGGTACTTAGCTGGTGTTGGCAATTGGTATGTAGGACAGTAGATGACTCTAGAAGTAGGCCTCTTTGCTTCAAGTTTGTTAAGGACTTTTGCTTTGAAAGGATACGCTAGCTTGCTGCTTGAGTTAGTCAAGTTGAGGCGAATGGATTTTGACAAACGGAAGACTAGAAGGATGAAGTGCAACTGGATTGAGACGGGCAGAGAATGATGGATCGTGTGTGCCTGAGTACTGGATACATCCTTCGTATTCCAGACTACCTACATACCCTGTATCCACGGGATCAAGGCACACTTACGATGGAAGATGAATGTGATAAATATGTAGTTCTGGATAGAGTGATGAGATGGATCGAGGTGAAAAGAGGGGATCTTATGTACCTGAGTACTGGATACGTCCTTCATAATCCAGACTGCCTACATACCCATATCCATGGGATCAAGGTACATTAAGATTGAAATGAGATCATATGTAGTTCTGGTAGATGTGATGATGTGGGAAAAGTACAGAGAAGAGGTGATCTTATGTACCTGAGTACTGGATACTTCCTTCGTAATCCAGACTGCCTACATACCCATATCCATGGGATCAAGGTACTTTAACACTGAGAAGATGATAATATGTAGTTCTAGTTGGAGGTGATGATATGGGAAACATGTTGAGAAGATAACATCCTTATTGTAGGAGCGATGTGTCCGTTAAAGGGTGTTACCTGCGGAAATGAGAAAAGATTGAAGTATGCATTGCGAACCACGAACAAGGAATCAATCCTAGACCTAAGTTAAGGAAAGAGTTGCCCCCATTCTGGTAGAGGAAACTGTAGGGGTGACTGCCGAAGAAGACACAAAAAGACCTGACCTAGGACAAGAGACTGTTAACTGTAGACACAGATCAAGACATGGGAAGACGACAATGGACATTGACAAATTTCCAAGCTATACTAGATAGGGAGATGGAAATGCAAACAAGGTCAATGGTTTTATTATGGATGGATGGAAGAAACGCTACGAACTGGACAAGGAGTGGACATAACTCAATAGACGATGGATGCTGACTCTACACATAGCGCCTGTTTGCCAGGTTTTCACTATGGTACTTATCCAAGGTGCCTGTTTGCCAGGTTTTCACCAGAGGACGAATTTTTTTGGCATCTGTTTTTTTTTTTTTGAATACTCTAAGGATCAGACATAGAACTTCTTGAGATGGACACTGTTAAGTGGCTCATCTAGAGGAATGTCATCAGGTGTAGCTAAAGTATAAGCTCCTGATCCATATGCCGCTGTCACAATGAAAGGACCTAACCAGTTAGGCTCAAACTTGCCCTTCTTTTCTCGATCTGCTTGATTTCTCTGATTCTCCTTAAGTACAAGATCACCAACTTGAAACCATCTTTCTTTGATCTTTTTGTTGTAATTACGCCGAAGGCGGTTTTGATAGACATGGAGATGATTAAGTGCAGCAAGGTGCCTCTCATCTAGTAGTTCAAGCTCAGCTAATCTGGAAGTGCGATACTCGTCTCTGCCGATCAGGTCCTGCATGGAAACTCTGAGGGATGGGATCTCGACCTCTATAGGTAGGATGGCTTCAGAGCCAAAGACCAAGGCATATGGGGTGGCACCAGTTGGTGTTCTGATACTAGTGCGGTAGGCCCATAGGGCGGGATTGAGTCGCAAGTGCCAATCACAACCAGCTTCATTGACTGTTTTCTTGAGGATTTTGAGAATGGTTTTATTGGAAGCCTCGGCTTGGCCGTTACTCTGCGGATAGTAGGGAGTTGAAAAGCGATGTTGGATATTGTATTGTATGCACAAGGCATGGACATCTTGGTTCTTGAATGGTCTCCCATTATCAGTGACAATGGCTTGGGGAATACCATACCGGCATATGAGGTAGTTTAGAATAAACTTGGCTATTTGTTTACCAGTGATATAGGTCATAGGAATGGCTTCCACCCACTTCATAAAATATTCAGTGGCGGTAATGATAAACTTGTGGCCATTGGAGGAGGAAGGGTGGATTTGTCCTACGAGGTTGAGACCCCATTGAGAAAAAGGCCATGGAGTTGTCACAGGTTGTAATTCATGAGCTGGTGCATGAATCAAATCTCCATGTTGCTGGCATTGTAGACACTTCTTAGCAAACTGTGCAGCATCTTGCTCTATTATAGGCTAGTAATAACCTGTTCTGAGTATCTTCTTAGCAAGATTAGGACCGGAAGAATGTGCGCCATAGACACCTTCATGTATGTCTCGTAAGGTAGCTTCGGCTTCTTCTGCGTTAAGACATCGTAAGAGGATACCATCGAGACTCCGACGATATTCAAGAAAGCAAGACACATGTCTTCTTCTCATTCATTGCACATTCCTCAACTTATCTCCTCCATTGATTCTTCTAAATTATTTGGACCATTGATTGATCTTCCTTGAAATCTATATAAACCCCCCTCATCTCCTTCATTGAACCGCTCTCTTTCTCAGGCATACTTAACAGAGCTTTGAGCATACAAAACGTGTCGATTGAGCACTCTTACGATCTTTTGACATTGATCTCTTGAGCACACTACTTGCTTGTTGCAGCTATGGCTTTGCAACTTCATTGAGCAATCCACATTCAATCCAAAGGAAACAATACAGATTTTGGTAAAAGTCTCTATTTCATTGATTATTTGTCATGGCTTTTATTTAAATTTTTTTTTTTTATGTTATTGTGTTTTTTTTTCTTTTATTAGTTTAGATTTAATCAATTTTCCCTCATACACATTCTGGCACACCCAGTGGGACACACTAATCCCTTTGTTTCTTTGAGAAATTTTTTTTTTTAAGTCACAGTATGGCACAACGCAAACGACATTGCACAGCGCTTCTGGCAGTATATTTGAGCACTCTTGGAGGCACAATTAAGCACCCTTGGGGGCACTGCAGTGCTTCTGGTAGCGCAGAGCGATGCTTTCAGCATAACAGAAAGGTGCTTCCAGCAGTATTGTGCAGCGCTTTTGGCTAAATTAGGTTTTTAACTTTGTTCAGTGTCTTGCAGGGTTTGTTCGCATTATCTATCTTATTATTTTGTTTGACAAACTGTCGTATTTGTTGGTCAAACCTGCTTTTGTGTACTTCCTAAGCTGATTTATTTAGGAGTACCTTCGATTTTTGTGTTAATATTTGGTGTTGTTACAGCTTCTAAGTTTCCTAGATTGCAGAACACATATCTCTCAGCTACCACTTCTCAGAACAGTCAATCAATCATGGAATTTTATTTTAGATCTGATTATTTTGAAAAAGTTCCCCATTTTATGATCTGAGACAACACAGCACTTTTGGCTATATTGTGTCACGCGTTTGGTAACACAGCTCCACGCTTCGGGTTATTGTTCAGCGCTCCTGGTATTATCGTATTGCGCTTCTGGTCTTCATCACAGTGCATTTGAAAACACAGTACAATGCTTCTGGTTGTTCTGTAGCGCTTCTGGTAATATTCTGCAACACTTCTTCTCTGTGGTACAACGCTCTTGGAAAAATAGTAAGGCGCGGGTGGTAAGATAGTACAGTGCTTTTTGGTCAAAGTGGATTTGTTTTTTGCTAACTTGTGAATTTTTGGTGGAACTAACTCACTTGTTACAGCTTCTTATTACTCACACAGAGCCAATAAGTGTTTTTAACATGTTCATGCAGGACGAGCATTGAAGACCTCTTGATTTATCTCACTAAGTCTTAGAAACACATTGCATGCTTAAAAGGATAATTGAACAAATCTTTTCTTGCAATCTAAGTCTTAGGAACATACTGCTTTTCTTAAGGGACAATGGACATGTATGAACAAACACCTCAATTTTTCTAAAGGACAATGGACATGAATGCCAAACACTTCATTTCATAAGGGACAATTTACAACTACAAACGTGTGTGTGCCTAGTTTAGTTGCACCTTATTTTTCTTATAACGGGACAATTGAACCTTTGTTTGACGTGCTTGCTCTTACTTTTCTGTACTTCCTTTAGAAGGGCCTGCTTTTGGATTGCGCTTCATCCAAAAGGGACGACCCTAAGTGGAGTTTTCCTTTGAACCGCTATATAAAAGGGATAAGGCGAAAGCCAAGTCCTAACCGACGTTAGCCTTACCTTGTGGTGCCAAACTGAAAAGAGGTGTACTAGCTCTTTGTGGAAACAATTTTCACATTGAGCGAAGTGTTTGAAACTCTTAGTAGGATTGGTTAGAGCTTTTAGTAGCTTGTCGCATTGCTCGTAAGGCGTTGGTCCCTCAAAGTCACTAAGAACCATTTTAGATAGAGACTACCCGACCTACCTCCAAACATTACGGTAATCATCAGTGCAAGGGAAATCGATTTAAACCCTTAAGATACTCACCATTGGCTCCCTTCAGAAGAGATAGTATTCCCTTGGACATAAAGCTCTTGTGACCTACTTGAGCTTTCCAAGGGGAGGCTAAGATATCCCTACCTATCATCTCTCGCAAAGATACTAAATATCTGACACCTTTATGGAATGATATTTTTATCGACGGAGTATTAAGCTGTGAGCTGATCTACTGCAATGAAACCTTGTCTCTAGGGATAAAAAGTGCTTGTTATTGATTGCAATTATCTTATACCTGTGGAAACATTGGGCTTGTTTAGAGCCTTGAACATACACTATCTGTTGTGTCAATCCCTTGCTTTTTGACCACTTGTTTGCTATGTTTTCTCTTGCCACACCAATCCAATCAGAAACAGAAACAATCTACCCAAATTTTGCCTTTTTGAAACATCAGACACTATTTCAGCACCCCTGGTATTATAGGAGCTCGCCTTTGGTAGTACAGTAGATCGCCTTTGGCATAGCAGTAATTCGCCTTTGGCAAAACTCTACTTCAGCACCCTTGGTATAACAGTAGCTCGCTTTTGGTCACTGTAGCCCGCCTTTGGCATAGCAGTAGCTCACTTTTAGTAGCTCAGTCCGTCGCCTCTGATCCACAGTAGCATGCTTTTGGTTGCACAGTTCTGTGCCTCTGGTCAAACAGTATAGCGCTTTTGGTCCAGTACTTTGTGCATCAGAGTTTGTCCGTTTCTCAAAGCATCTCACAGAAAACTAGCATTACCTATCTTGTCCTAGTGTATTCCATGGTAACCACTAGGCTACAACAAACTATGAAGTCCAAACAAGTTGTCCCTAAGAAGCGCAAGTCACCTCCTCGCACACCACAATCAGGTCATCTCAACATTACCCCCAAGGTTACTCCTAGTACACCCGCGGCAAAACCAATCAGCTCTCCGAACATGCCGCACATCGAACAACCAAGCAATCCTTAGGAGGATAGAATCCCTTTGATAAGTACACCTCAATATACCATAGGCTTGCCTCCAGATTTTGTCCCATAAGGTTGTACTGTAGATTCAGTCCCATCTCAAGAAGAGCGACACTTTGAAATAGGTCAATCCTCTCAAGTAGATGGGCAAGATCTTGATGAAATCATACAAGAGCCTAGAGTTGTGGCAGCTTTTGACAAAATCCTTAGTGAGAACCAAGACCACTTCTTTCGCTTGCTTGCAAAGCAAGGTGCCAAGTTACCTCAATATTTTGATTTATCCACTCTCAAGGAGAACAACAATGCCCAAGATACCATACAAGCGGTGCAAACCATGTCCACGGTGACTACGCCCTTACCTACACAAGGCTCGCAGTATTGGAATCCCCTTTTTCAAAATCCAACAGAGGAGAGACCCATATCACTGCTTCTGACTCCTATGGAGATCTATAAAAACTAACAAGAAACTCTCCAATGTCAAGCAGAGTTAGCTAAGCTAGCCACCTTAGCTCGAGCAAATGTGCAACCACCTCCTAAAGTGTCCACCCCAATCGCAAGTGGAATCTTGGTTACCCCATCATGCGAAGGTTTCCCACCAAACTACAATCCGGGGAACAGTTATGTAGCCATGCACCAAGGGTCTCAACAAATGCCACCCCCTATATCATCACACCTTCATGTCTCTCAACCAATTAGAGTCATGCAACCTCAACCACAACATTCTTCTACTCTCGTCCTTAAACAACCCCAACCACAGCATTCTTCTACTCGCATCCTCAATCAACCCCAACCGTCGCAAATCACGTCTACCTATGTCCCTCCTCCACAACGTTCATCCTCACTCAACTTCTTTCACACATTGCCTAGCCACTCTCAACATTCCCAACATCAGGTTTCCCAAAGCTATGTGCCGCAACCACAACCTAATCAAACGCACTTTAGCTTTCCTCCACCCAATTCTTTTCTTCAACCATCCCAAAGCCAACATTCTTACCTAGCACCACCTCCACCTCTGTCAAATCAAAACCTCCAATTCTAATCCAATCTCAACCAAATGTACAACCCATATGTTCCCAATCAATCTTACGACCCTTATAACACCAGTGTGCATGGCTCACATTATAATCTTCCATATGGGCAACACCAACCACTGTTTGGACAACAGGAGATGTTACCAACTCCTCCCACGACTATGGAGCTAAAGATCGCAGAAGTGCAACAGCAGCTATCTGATCTTATGTTTGGCCACACCAAAAAGACCTTCTCTTTAGAGGAAGTGTGTCCTTATCCTTTTGATCGGTCATTACCAATGATCCCTTTTCCTCAAAATTTCACTATTCCCAAGTTCGATAAATACAAAGGAAAAGGTGACCCAAAAGACCATCTTAGGGAATTCTATCTTGCTTGCTTCAAGGTCTCTCATAACGACACATATCTTATGCATCTCTTTCCTCGCAGTCTTGGAGGTCAAGCAATAGAATGGTTCTCACACTTACCCACGTGTATCAAGTCTTTCAATGAGCTAGCAGAGAAGTTTGCCACCCATTTTTCTTACAACGCAGAGCATGAGATTTCCATGACTGATCTATGCAACAATAAATAGAAAAATGGTGAAACTTTCATTTCTTTCCTTCAACGATGGAGACAAATGGCTAGCAAATTCCCTTTCAAGATTCCGGAGAAACAACTTGTCAGCATATTTGTGCAGAACCTCAACCAAGAGTTAGGTTTTCATTTGCAAATTCTTAGTGCTACAACCTTCGATGAAATCACATACAAGGGGATCAATATTGAGAAGGCCCTCATTGCTAAGGGTGTGGTCAAAATCTTTAAGGAAACGAAAGATAGCACTTCTCATCAACAATCGAACGATAAACCCAAATATTGGAACAAGAACAAAAACGTGGTCAATGATGGGGTGGTCGATACTAAGCATGTCCAAATGGTGCAAACACCGCTACAGCTCTCCAAACCAAGTCAAGCTCCACCTCAACAATAGCAGCAACAAAGGTAGCCTTATCCAAACCAACAGCAATGACAACAAGAGCGGCCCCAACAAGATTACCCTCCGCGATGTCAATTCACTCCCTTGGGAGTGCCCATCGAATCGGTCTTATAGCAAGCCTTACAGAAAGGGCTTATCACCTTACCAGATGCTCCCCCATATGGAAAACCTGTCTACAAAACTGCACGTTACAGAGACAATGAATATTGTGATTTCCATAGGAGCAAAGGCCATCGAACCGCATCTTGCATGAAACTTAAGCACCTCATCCAAAACCTCATCGACGGTAATCAAATCACTTTTGAGGATGAATCACCAGCACAACACACGAACAAGGATCTAGATATGTACAAGGAGCCATTCCCTCATCATGGTCCACCTCCTCCTCAGGATAGAGGTAAAGGTATCAATCATGCTTCCACGTCCTTCGATTCCATTGTCGGTCGTTTTGAAGAGAGTCGAGTGTCTACCCTCACGATCAAAGGCAAATCTACGGATTGTGCTGTTACTACTCGTCGAGGTCATGTCACCATCCATGCACCTACACCTAGGCTTCTAGTTTAGTCTGATTATAATCTTGTGGAACATCTAGGGAGAACACTAGCACAGATCTCTATTTTGGACCTTCTACGGTCCTCACCTACACATAGAGTGGTGCTAGAAAAAGCCCTCCAAGAGTCTTTCGATCCTAACAACATAGCGGTTGCAGATTTCCAAGCTATAGTAGGTAACATCGCTTCGCCCTATAATGTGGTCTTCTCTGAGAAAGATCTTCCATCCCATGATCCTTGTCACAATGATGCCCTTCATATTAAGGTTCTCATCCATAAGCGCAAAATCAAATGTATACTCATAGATGGTGGTGCTGGTCTCAACATCTGTTCTTTAAAGTTACTAAAGCAATTGGGATACTCTGAGGATCATGTCAACACTGATCATAGTATTACAATCAAGGGATATGATGATGTAGAACGCCGTTCAGAAGGTGTTATTCACTTGCCTATACAACTGGGCCCTGTTATGCTTGAAACCAGGTGTTAAGTCCTTGATATTGAGCTGCCTTACAACATTATCCTAGGCCGCCCATGGATCCATGCAATGAAAGCTGTTCCCTCCACATACCATCAGTCTCTAAAGTTCCCATACAATGGCACGGAGATCACCATCCCAGGAGATCCTAATCCTTTTGAATTTTGCTGTGTCTTGCAAGGAAGCTATAAGAATTGCAACCAAGTGCCTAAAAATGACAAAGCCCTTGAATCCCTTCTTTATGTTGATCCTAAAACTCTCACGCAAGCCTCTACAAGTGAATCTACACTCCTCCCCAAAATCACAGCTCGCATCCGAGATATAGGCTTTGGCACTTATGATATCTCAGAATCTTGTTGTGTAGGGTGGATGCCTCTATCTCCAAAATCTTATGGCCAACCACCCATTGCCAAAGCAACCAAAAAAGCAGCTATGCCTCCCCCAACATTCCTAACCCAATTCCAACATGGACAGTTATTGGAAGAGGAAACTATTGAGGACATTTCTTCTTGGCTCTATAAGGAGAAAGAACCAATCACCATACTAGTCAAGCAATATGGCAATGGCTTAAGAATAGTAAAAAATATGGGCTATAAAGGCAAAGGTGGCCTTGGGAAATAGAATCAAGGAACTATGGAGCCCATTGTTGTGACAAAGAAGCTAGACAAGAAAGGATTAGGATTTGGTAAGAAGGTACCACGCGCCTCGGACATCGAGTATATCCTCGACAAGGTAGCTGACACTTTTCCCGCTGATTCGACGTCTATAGAGGATATCATCGATGACTCGTCCCTCCACATGACCAATCTATTTGCAGAATCCTCCATTTTTACACTATCCTCCATCTCCTTAACTTCCACCACCAGCACCCAGAATGTCACACTTGCCTACCCTGAACTTATCGATTGGGACCAACAAGGGATCCCCGTTATAGATGTATTTCAGAATGACAAAGCTTTAGCTGAGTTCATGGGACTTCGGGAAGGTATCCCTCTTGGCAATCACAAAGCAGGTTTTGTAATGGAACTAGAGCCCACAGCTTATTTTGGTGAGAATGCCAAAATCCTCCAGTCGCAAAAGTGCAAACAAAAAAAGATCTCTAGGTGAAAACCACACTGTGGCACCTCCTGATCACAAAATAGTAAAAATGAAGGATGTATCCAAAGGTGAAAACCCAACTGTGGCACCTGAGGATGGAGGATTTGACCTTCCCCTACCATCTAAGTATCAAGAGAAATCAGCTCTCCTAGTGGAAGATTCTACAGAGATCAATCTGGGCACTGAACAAAATCCAAAGACAACATTCCTAGCAGCATCATTATCTGAAACAGAGCACAGAAATCTTAACAACTTCTTCTTGCAATGAACCATCAACTTTGCATGGACCTATGCAAATATGCCAGGGTTAGACCCTAAGCTAGTTGTTCATTATCTCACAGTTGATCCCAAGGTGAAACTAGTCAAGCAGAAGTTGAGAAAGATGCACCCACATATAGCTCTCTTGATGAAGGTGGAAATACAAAAGCTATTAGATGCCAAGTTTATACGACCAATTGACTATTCAGATTGGGTCTCAAACATTGTACCTGTGTCTAAACCTAATGGGCGCATCCGCATGTGTAATGATTTCAGAGATCTCAATAAGGCATGTCCTAAAGACGACTTTCTACTACCAAACATTGACATTGTAGTGGACTTGACAGCAGGTCACGAGATACTTTCTCTCATGGATGGATTTTCTGGCTACAATCAGATAAGGATAGCAGAAGAAGACCAACATAAGACAACCTTTACTTGTCCATGGGGCAATTATTGTTGGTGTGTCATGCCGTTTGGTCTGAAGAATGCAGGAGCAATCTATCAGAGAGCAATGACAGTGATATTTCATGACCTCTTTCATCACATCATGGAAGACTATGTTGATGATATATTGGCTAAATCTTCTAGAGTGGATCACATACAAGTTTTAGGACAGATCTTCGACAGGCTTGAAAAATACCAAGTAAGACTCAATCCAAAAAAGTGTGTATTCGGTGTAACATCAGGGAAGCTGTTGGGATACATTGTATCTCATAGAGGCATCGAAGTTGATCTAGCAAAAGTAAAGGCTATAGTGGAGATGCCTCCACCTAAGAACCTTAAAGCACTAAGGAGCCTTCAGGGAAGGTTGCAATCCATCAGGTGTTTTATATCACAGTTAGCAGATAAATGTCAACCCTTTCAACACTTGCTCCGAAAGGATGTCTCATTTTGATGGGACAATAAGTGTCAAGCAGCATTTGATCAGCTTAAAGAGTATCTAGCTACACCTCCTGTATTGGTTCCACCAGTTGCGGACAAACCTTTGATATTATATATCTGTACCACAAATTCGGCCCTGGGGGCCTTGTTAGCACAAAATGATGACACAGGAAAAGAGCATGCAATTTATTACATTAGTAGAACCTTGGTGGGATACGAGCTCAATTATTCACCAATGGAAAGGGCTTGTTTAGCAGTAGTGTTTGCCTCCCAAAAGTTGCAGCATTACATGCTGAACCAACATACAAATCTGGTAGCCAAGATTGATCCCTTGAAATATCTACTAGCAAAAGTAGCTCTCACAGGCAGACTAGCTAAGTGGGTCATGATCCTTAGTGAGTTTGACATTGAGTACACAGATCGTAAAGCAATCAAAGGGCAGGCCCTCTCTGATCAACTAGCAGAAGCACCTATGAAAGATACACATCCTATGGTAGCTGACTTCCATGATGAAAATCTCTTCACTCTTGCTACCTCCATAATGTGGAAGTTATACTTTGATGGTTCTTACAAACAGCATGGATCAGGAGCTGGCATCTTATTTGTTACACCTTAGAATGACTATATTCCGTATTCATATCAGCTTGCATTCCCTTGCACCAACAACATAACCGAGTATGAAGCACTCCTTATAGGTCTCAATACAGCAGTTCAATGGGACATCATAGAATTACAAGTATATGGAGACACACAGTTAGTCATTCGCCAAGTCACAGATGAGTACCAAACAAAGGATGAAAAGTTGGTCCCCTACAAGCTACTAGTGGATGCCTACAAACCACATTTTTCTACCATCACATTTGAGCAAATTCCAAGAGAGCATAACAAAGCTGCGGATTCTATGGCTTCTATAGGGTCACTGATAGACATGCCTGCAAATACACAGAAGTGTGAATTCTTGATCGAGCAATTATCGATACTAGCCGTCGATGTTCCTGTTACTGAAATCATCTATGAACTTGTTGGTCCCAATTCCCCATGGTATGAAGATATCTATGAATACCTCAAGAACAAAACCTTTCCTCTTGACCTATCATCCACCCAACGTAAAACCTTTATCCGTTGATCCTCTCATTACATCATTCTGGGTGATACACTATATCACCGGAGTCTCGATGGTATCCTCTTACGATGTCTTAATGTGGAAGAAGCCGAAGCTACCTTACGAGACATACACGAAGGTGTCTGTGGCGCACATTCTTCCAGTCCTAATCTTGCTAAGAAGATACTCAGAACAAGTTATTACTGGCCTACAATAGAGCAAGATGTTGCACAGTTTGCTAAGAAGTGTCTACAATACTAGCAGCATGGAGATTTGATTCACGCACCAGCTCATGAATTACAACCTGTGACAACTCCATGGCCTTTTTCTCAATGGGGTCTCAACCTCATAGGACAAATCCACCCTTCCTCCTCCAATGGCCACAAGTTTATCATTTCCGCCACTGAATATTTTACAAAGTGGGTGGAAGCCATTCCTATGACCTATATCACTGGTAAACAAATAGCCAAGTTTATTCTAAACTACCTCATATGCCAGTATGGTATTCCCCAAGCCATTGTCACTGATAATGGGAGACCATTCAAGAACCAAGATGTCCGTGCCTTGTGCATACAATATAATATCCAACATCGCTTTTCAACTCCCTACTATCCGCAGAGTAACGGCCAAGCTGAGGCTTCCAATAAAACCATTCTCAAAATACTCAAGAAAATAGTCAATTAAGCTGTTGTGATTGGCACTTGCGACTCAATCCTGCCCTATGGGCCTACCGCACTAGTATCAAAACACCAACTGGTGCCACCCCATATGCCTTGGTCTTTGGCTCTGAAGCCATCCTACCTATAGAGGTCGAGATCCCATCCCTCAGAGTTTCCATGCAGGACCTGATCGGCGGAGACGAGTATCGCACTTCCCAATTAGCTGAGCTTGAACTACTAGATGAGAGGTGCCTTGCCGCACTTAATCATCTCCATGTCTATCAAAACCGCCTTCAGCGTAATTACAATAAAAAGATCAAAGAAAGACGGTTTCAAGTTGGTGATCTTGTACTTAAGGAGAATCAGAGCAATCAAGCAGATCGAGAAAAGAAGGGCAAGTTTGAGCCTAATTGGTTAGGTCCCTTCATTGTGACAGTGGCATATGGATCAGGAGCTTATACTTTAGCTACACCTGACGGCATTCCTCTAGATGAGCCACTTAACAGTGTCCATCTCAAGAAGTTCTATGCCTGATCCTCAGAGTATTCAAAAAAATACTCAACAATCAAAGGGCAGGCCCTCGCTGATCAACTAGCAGAAGCACCTATGAAAGATACACATCCTATGGTAGCTGACTTCCCTAATGAAAATCTCTTCACTCTTGCTACCTCCATAATGTGGAAGTTATACTTTGATGGTTCTTACACACAACATGGATTAGGAGCTGGCATCTTATTTGTTACACCTCAGAATGACTATATTCCAAAGTCATATCGGCTTGCATTCCCTTGCACCAACAACATAGCCGAGTATGAAGCACTCCTTATAGGTCTCAATACAGCAGTTCAATGGGACATCACAAAATTACAAGTATATGGAGACTCACAGTTAGTCATTCGCCAAGTCACGGATGAGTACCAAACAAAGGATGAAAAGTTGGTCCCCTACAAGCTACTAGTGGATGCCTACAAACCACATTTTTCTACCATCACATTTGAGCAAATTCCAAGAGAGCATAACAAAGCTGTAGATTCTATGGCTTCTGTAGGGTCACTGATAGACATGCCTGCAAATACACAGAAGTGTGAATTCTTGATCGAGCAATTGTTGATACCAGCCATCGATGTTCCTGTTACTGAAATCATCTGCGAACTTGTTGGTCCCAATTCCCCATGGTATGAAGATATCTATGAATACCTCAAGAACAAAACCTTTCCTCCTGACCTATCATCCACCCAATGCAAAACCTTTATCTGTCAATCCTCTCGTTACATCATTCGGGGTGATACACTATATCGCCAGAGTCTCGATGGTATCCTCTTACGATGTCTTAACGCGGAAGAAGCCGAAGCTACCTTACGAGACATACACGAAGGTGTCTATGGCGCACAGTCTTCCAGTCCTAATCTTGCTAAGAAGATACTCAGAACAGGTTATTACTCACCTACAATAGAGCAAGATGCTGCATAGTTTGCTAAGAAGTGTCTACAATGCTAGCAGCATGGAGATTTGATTCATGCACCAGCTCATGAATTACAACCTGTGACAACTCCATGGCCTTTTTCTCAATGGGGTCTCGACCTCGTAGGACAAATCCACCCTTCCTCCTCCAATGGCCACAAGTTTATCATTACCACCACTGAATATTTTACGAAGTGGGTGGAAGCCATTCCTATGACCTATATCACTGGTAAACAAATAGCCAAGTTTATTCTAAACTACCTCATATGCCGGTATGGTATTCCCCAAGCCATTGCCACTGATAATGGGAGACCATTCAAGAACCAAGATGTCCGTGCCTTGTGCATACAATACAATATTTAACATCACTTTTCAACTCCCTACTATCCGCAGAGTAACGGCCAAGCTGAGGCTTCCAATAAAACCATTCTCAAAATCCCCAAGAAAATAGTCAATGAAGCTGGTTGTGATTGGCACTTGCGACTCAATCCCGCCCTATGGGCCTACTGCACTAGTATCAGAACACCAACTGGTGCCACCCCATATGCCTTAGTCTTTGGCTCTGAAGCCATCCTACCTATAGAGGTCGAGATCCCATCCCTCAGAGTTTCCATGCAAGACCTGATCGGCAGAGACGAGTATCGCACTTCCAGATTAGCTGAGCTTGAACTACTAGATGAGAGGTGCCTTGCCGCACTTAATCATCTCCATGTCTATCAAAACTGCCTTTGGCGTAATTACAACAAAAAGATCAAAGAAAGACGGTTTCAAGTTGGTGATCTTGTACTTAAGGAGAATCAGAGAAATCAAGCAGATCGAGAAAAGAAGGGCAAGTTTGAGCCTAACTGGTTAGGTCCCTTCATTGTGACAGCGGCATATGGATCAGGAGCTTATACTTTAGCTACACCTGACGGCATTCCTCTAGATGAGCCACTTAACAGTGTCCATCTCAAGAAGTTCTATGCCTGATCCTCAGAGTATTAAAAAAAAAAAAAAAATGATGCCAAAAAAATTCATCCTCTGGTGAAAACCTGGCAAACAGGCACCTTGGATAAGTACCATAGTGAAAACCTGGCAAACAGGCGCTATGTGTAGAGTCAGCATCCATCGTCTATCGAGTTCTGTCCACTCCTTGTCCAGTTCACAGTGTTTCTTCCATCCATCCATAATAAAACCATTGACCTTGTTTGCATTTCCATCTCCCTATCTAGTATAGCTTGGAAATTTGTCAATGTCCATTGTCATCTTCCCATGTCTTGATCTGTGTCTACAGTTAACACTGTCTTGTCCTAGGTCAGGTCTTTTTGTGTCTTCTTCGGCAGTCACCCCTACAGTTTCCTCTACCAGAATGGGGGCAACTCTTTCCTTAACTTAGGTCTAGGATTGATTCCTTGTTCATGGTTCGCAGTGCATACTTCAATCTTTTCTCATTTCCGTAGGTAGCACCCTTTAACGGACACATCACTCCTACGATAAGGATGTTATCTTCTCAACACTGTTTCCCATATCATCACCTCCAACCAGAACTACATATTATCATCTTCTCAGTCTTAAAGTACCTTGATCCCATGGATATGGGTATGTAGGCAGTCTAGATTACGAAGGAAGTATCCAGTACTCAGGTACATAAGATCACCTCTTCTCCACACTTTTCCCACATCATCACATCTACCAGAACTACATATGATCTCATTTCAATCTTAAGGTACCTTGATCCCATGGATATGGGTATGTAGGCAGTCTGGATTACGAAGGACATATCCAGTACTCAGGTACATAAGATCCCCTCTTTTCACCTCGATCCACCTCATCACTCTATCCAGAACTACATATTTATCACGTTCATCTTCCATCGTAAGTGTCCCTTGATCCCATGGATACAGGGTATGCAGGCAGTCTGGAATATGAAGGATGTATCCAGTACTCAGGCACACACGATCCATCATTCTCTGCCCGTCTCAATCCAATTGCACTTCATCCTTCTAGTCTTCCATTTGTCAAAATCCATTCGCCTCAACTTGACTAACTCAAGCAGCAAGCTAGCGCATCCTTTCAAAGAAAAAGTCTTTAACAAACTTGAAGCAAAGAGGCCTACGTCCAGAGTCATCTACTGTCCTGCATACCGATTGCCAACACCAGCTAAGTACCACTTAACCAAGCCCTAGATCCACAAGCTTGTCTTCTGTGACGTGTTCCATTGTTTAGACCAACACACGCATCTCCTGCGACATGTGGCATTTCCTGTAGCAAGACATTGTCTTTTGTAGGTAGATAGCACCCTTTAACGGACACAAATTTCCTACAATAAGGCTGTTATCTTTCCTATCCAATCTATCCTGAGCAACCTCTTTGGCAAGAGAATATGTTGGCTGTATGTTTACTTTGTAAGTCAGTCAATTTGTGTTTATGGTTTATCTTTTGTTCCTTTTCCATTACCTATTCAAAGCTACCTTGATTTATCTATAATCTTGGTATGTTGCGATGCAGTATGGATTGGGGGCATAGTCATTGCTTTCTCTGTGCCGTGTTTGAGGAATGATCTTTAGTATCTTTCTTGGCATTCTATTTATCTTGTGTGTGTTAGGACCTAGCATCTTACATATTAATAATTCTTCTTGCATTTACATGTATTAAAGTTTATTTTATGTTCAAGACTATGGCTTATTCACATGTTCCAACAAGGTTATATTATGTCTAAAGGATCTAAGTTCAAACCGTTTGTTTGCAGAGTCAACATCCACGCACTCGGATATTACTGCGCCTTGGTCTTCTATACCTTGGTGGTGAACTATCTACGTGCTATATCAAAATAAGGATTGCTCTTTATATACAAATGAAAAACCATTGCAACAAGCTCACCTTTCATCCATTCCCACCAACCTTTATATCGCTTTCATTGCAGTAATCGATCAACAGTCCCTGTCTCCATCTCCTCCTGTTCTTCTCTCTGGTGCATATCTGCAAAACCCACATGTCAGATATCACTAGTCATCACATCTATATCATCATATATCTCTATCATCATACATCTATAAGCATCATATACGCAACATATGTCATCACATGAATCCATAATCATACATACATATCATCACATCCATGACATCAAGGAATGCATACACAAAAGCATGAACAACAGTGAGCTGAATAAATCATCATATATATCATGTAATGGTCATCATAATACAAAATGTCTGTGTCTACATCAATAATACAAAGTGTGTATACATCCAAATATACATCAGTATAGTACATCAAGGCTATTAAGAGCCTGCAAAATATACATCAGAATGCATGCAGGCATGTGTCTAAAATGATACAATATGATACAATATACAAAGTGTATGTGCCCTAGTGGGTAGAGTTGCCCTCCTGCTGTGACCCCTGTCCTCCCCCTGTGCTCGATGGAGGTCCCCCTGATGGTCCTCCTCCTCCCCCTGGTGGTAAAAGTGGCCCTCTAACGGAGGACACTGACTGCCCTGTCCTCCGGGATCTGGATGCCCCCGACCTGCTCCTGTCTCTGTAGCTCAGTGCCTGCTGAGCTGCCGGCACCGCACCCACATACAGACCCCTGTAGTACTCTGCCTCCCTGCTGGTTGATACTAGCTCACCCTGCACTCGGACGAGCTCGCTATATTAAGTCCTCTAGTCTGCACCCAGTGCACGGCGTGCCTCCTCTCTCTCCTGCCTCACTCTAAAGAGTGTGGCCTCTGCAGTCAACCGCAGCTGTACCTCTGTGTCTCTCTCTCTCCTGGCCTATGCCAGCTCCTCGGCGTCTGCTGCTGGTGCGGCTAGCGGCTGCACCTGTACTTGTGCCTGTGCCTGTATCTAGGCCTGTAGCTGTCTGTATGCCTGCACTTGTGCCTATAGCTGCACCTGTACTTGTGCCAGGGCTGTCTGTGCTGCTGAGGCTGCCTGTGTCTATGCCTGGGCTGTGGCCTCTGCCTACCTCGCATCCACCAGCGCTGCATCCCTGTCTCTCCTCAGGCATGCCATCCAGAGCTCTAAATGAGTCCTCCGGGCTATCTCCTCCTGCAGAAGTCGCTCTGCTCTCTGTAAATCGGTCTCTACAACCGGGCCCACTGCCTCTGCCATCTCCACATCGGCCTGCTGGCCACTACCCTCTCCACCTGCCTGCTGACCCATGGCCTGCTGCCTGGCTGCCCTGGCCTGTCGTCTCATCCTGGCCTCCCCTCCAAGGACCAATACCTCTCCCACTGCCTGTGCTACACTTGGTGTAGTCAGTCTCATCGGCCTGTGTGTCTGCCATTACTGATCATACTCTGGCAGCGTCCCTGGGTCTGCCAGCCCAGAGTCCCAATCCCATCTCACGGGGACAAGTCCCCATACCTCTGCCAATGCTGTCACCACTGGGATCTCGGCATCCCAGTCTCCAACCTCCCTCCGTGTCCTGGCATCTGTGGCCTCCCCCACGGGTAGTCCCTGTGGCAATCCAAACTGCCTGAGAACTCGCTTTGGAAGATATCTCTCTATCATATCTATCCGTCTACCGAACAGACAGTGAGCCTGTTTGCAGTACATGAGCTGCTCATGCTTGTCAGCCCAGTCCTCACATAGTAACCAGGGCCTCCATATGAATAGGTCCATCTCGTCAATCTGCCACCTCCAGTAGCTAATAGACCCCATCCTCTGATGTGTCATCACCCCGTCATATAAAAACGCATAGGGCTCACCTCTGTCTCGGTGGCGCTGTGCCATGGGTCAGATCACTGGAATGTGCTCCCATGCCCATACCTGTAGTAACATCACCCCTGCTGAGAGGCTCCTACCTCTCCTGTAAACACAATGGTGCATGTCATGATATAGCTGTCCCAACACACAGGGTCCCCATGCATACTGTTTGCCATGGGTGAACATCCCTGATAGCACTGTCCCCCAGCCAACTAATAGTCCTCTAGATCTCCTGTCTGGACATAGGAAGCTGCCAATCAGTGACGCCATGATCCATCTGATCCAGTCGCAGAGTCTCAGGACGTCTGCCCATCGGATCTCCTCGTCATCTATCCACAGGTCATCGGTGCAGAAGACCTCCTCCAAGCCTGCCTCGCCCCGTGCCGGGTCAAAGTCCATGATCTCCCCATCTATCCGAATCCTCAGGATGCGGTATACATCCTCCAGTGTCACTGTAGCCTCCCCTGTCAGAAAGTGGAACGATGAAGTCTCACTGTGGTATCTCTCTACAACTGCAGTCACTAGGGTGAGATTCACCCTAATGTGTGTCAGGTGGGCCACATGCCATAGTCCCGCATGCTCCAGGAAGGCACCCTCCTCCCAAGTCAGCTATACAACCTCGTGTGCGATCACGTGATGTCGCTCTCACGACATCAGTGGTGGCAAAATCCTCTGCATCCATAACAACTCACTTGTCAGTTTTTCTTTCCTCAATCCCTCCAAATCCTATCTATCCCTGGGCTATGCTATGCAACCCCCAACCATCCCTTTCCCCTCTTGTCAGCTAGGATAGGCATCCCTATTCTAAGCCCCCCATTCTCCTTAAACCCTAACTTTTCTGCTTCTCAACCAGAAGCACTTTGTTTTATACAACAGCACTGTCCTTCCCTACCAAACGCGCTATACTGTCTACCCAACTGCGCTCTATTTTCTCTCCCAACTGCGCCTTGTTTTTCAAGCATGCCTTACCCACATGCCAAACGTGCCATTCTGTTTTACCAGAGGCGCTTCAGTTTTTCCCACTACCCACCAATTGCGCTAACCTGCCCTACCAAGTGCACTGTCTTTCTATACCAACTGTGCTGCGGGATTTACCAAATGCGCTGCGGCACTAGCACATTTACCAAAAGTGACTTGATTTTACCAAGCGCGCTGCAAGTGACTACCAGCTGCGCTACAGCGCGCCAAAAGCGCGCTGAACGACTACCATACGCACTGTAATCTTCTAAAGCGCTTTTGGCTTACTTGGTAACCCTACCTAAACCTAGCCCTAAAACCACCCTAAATGACAAATGCAAAGGGGGTTTTCGATCACTTACCGCTACCGGAGCTCCTGCTGGCCTCTTGTAGGTCCGCACCAACTCCGCCTGATGACTGTGCGCTGGAATCGGCATCTCTCCTCGCTGGCTGCTCCACTCTCTCCAACTAGGTTTGAATTCTCTCCTCTCTAAATTTAGAGTCTCCAAGGGTGCAAATGAGGATTGTGGTCCCCATGGGACCTATTTATAGTGTCCCCCCCCTTAGTTTTTCTTTCCCACCCCTTCTTCTTCTTTTTCTAAATCCTGGTCGCGCACTCTTCTAGTCGAGCGTCACCACTGTTCTTCTGCCGCTTCCCTGTCTTCCCACTCGAGGGGGCATACGCTGGGGCAACTACCTACACTGGGGCAATAAAATTGTATCACATCTTCGACAATCGATTTCTTTGACGCAATGCTATAAACTGCATTGAATCAAAGAGGGGTAAAATGTAGACACCCTAAAATGACCAAGTCGTCACACTACTCGCATCTCGTCATTTCTTCCTAATCACCTACATTTCACACATTAATTAAATAATCTAATTATTTAATTAATTTCACCAAATTCTTCTAAATCACATACTTTCGACATTAATTAAATAAATTTCCTTTATTTAATTAATTAAATTAAATTCCTCTGTTATTCTTCCACGATTAAATAATTTTAATTATTTAATTAGATCATTATCCTCTTTCCAAAAATCAAATCCACATTAATTAAATAAAACCCAATTATTTAATTAATTCAACAAATTCTATATTATCTACAATTAAATAATTCTTACATTATTTAATTAAATCAATTGTTCTTCTAAATTTAAATAAATCATGCAAATTTATTTAAATTATCTCAATCCTCTGAAAATAAATACTCTGCAACAAGCAAGTAGTGTGCTCAAGAGATCAATGTCAAAAGATCGTAAGAGTGCTCAATTGACGCGTTTTGTATACTCAAAGCTCTGTTAAGTATGCCTGAGAATATGATCGAAGAGAGAGGTTCAATGAAGGAGATGAGGGGGGTTTATATAGATTTCAAGGAAGATCGATCAATGGTCCAGATAATTCAGAAGAATCAACGGAGGAGATAAGTTGAGGAATGTGCAACGAATGAGAAGAAGACATGTGTCTTGCTTTCTTTTGCATGAGAGGAGCTATCAAGAATAGAAGAATAAGTTAACTGAAGAGATAAATCAATTAAAAGAATAAAGCAATCAGTTAAGTGATTTAAAACAAGAAGAATAGATTTGCATGAGAAAAGAAGATATTTTGCTTTATTAAATATAGAAAACTTAAGTTATTTTAGAGATAACTCAAATTAGAAGAAAAAGCAACTTAAATAAATAATTGATTTATTTAAATTTAGAGAAGATTTTTTGGAAGAAATAATTAAATAATTGGAATTATTTAATTTAGAAGATTTGAAAGCAAATTAAATAAATAAATTTATTTAATTGTTTGTGCATGATTTTGGAAAAACAGAAGATTATAAATAAAATATTTGATTTTATTTATTTTCAGAGGATTGAGATAATTTAAATAAATTTGCATGATTTATTTAAATTTAGAAGAACAATTGATTTAATTAAATAATGTAAGAATTATTTAATTGTAGATAATATAGAATTTGTTGAATTAATTAAATAATTGGGTTTTATTTAATTAATGTGGATTTGATTTTTGGAAAGAGGATAATGATCTAATTAAATAATTAAAATTATTTAATCATGGAAGAATAACAGAGGAATTTAATTTAATTAATTAAATAAAGGAAATTTATTTAATTAATGTCGAAAGTATGTGATTTAGAAGAATTTGGTGAAATTAATTAAATAATTAGATTATTTAATTAATGTGTGAAATGCAGGTGATTAGGAAGAAATGACGAGATGCGAGCAGTGTGACGACTTGGTCATTTTAGGGTGTCTACAGAGACTGAACCTAGGTATGCTTATAGTGCCGAATGTGTTGGTCAATTTGGAATTGTTGAAAGTGGTGGCCAAGAAATATAATCCACAAACTTGTCTAGTTGAATTGAATGATGGGTCTAGTTTTATCCCTATCACCAAAGACTATATATCAATGGCATTTCAATTGGACACTAGTTTTGATGTGAAATTTAGAATCAGAGACTTACTGAATGAGTATTATAATATGAGTAATAACTACAAAATATGGAGGTTACCTTTGCATAGGCCCCGAGATAAAGGAAATAGGCTCAGGGTGCTTTCAGGGGTTGAGGATCCACCTTATTCTATAGAATTGTTTGAGGAATACTTCAAATGCACCTATTATTTTGTATGTCAATTGCTTGGTCTAGAAGCCTCTCTGTTTATGGAAGTTGCACCAATGGTCCTGACTGCAGATGTGCAAATCCAAGATACACGACATTTGGACTATGCTGAGTACCTTGCCAATGACCTTCACAATGAATTGGTCTCTATAAAAAATGGGGGTAGCAAATTATGACATTACTCTTTGCTCATGTATCTTATCTTGTATGAGGGATAGAACATGTGTCTATGGGATGAATTTTTGAAAGTAATGGATTTGGATAGAAATGGAGATATTAAACCTATACAAATGTGGACTGCTATATGGGATAGTAGGTGTGAGAGATCGCACTACCTTTATTTTGAAGAATATTTTGTAAAACCTATGTATAAATTGCTAGGCCATCCTTGTGATCACAATCTATCAATAGAAATATAGAGATTTTTGAGGCCAAAGGATAAAAATGAAAAGGAAAAATTTAGTCACAATTGGGGTGACTGGTATGTTTATAATGATTGCACCAAGATAAGAGTATTTGGGTATGAAGGACCACCATTTTTGTTACCAAAAACCTGTCCATATAGAGTTGCCTATTTGGAGATTGTGAGGCAATTAGCATACTCAGATTTTATGCATCTTAAAAGTCATAATAAGTAGTCATTTATGCCTGGTACTCTATGTTTTGGAGATTTTACAATTCTTGTTGAAAAGGGATATCAATTAATTGATAAAAAACTAAAACATTTTAGATTGCCATTAGGAAATGTAAGAGAAAAATTTGACCCTGAACACTTCATAAATGGTTTCAAAGTGAGTAAAAAATAAAAAAGATATCACCATGTGCTATTTGTTAATGATGACTTGATCAGAAATTGTGATGAAAACATCAATGTAGTCGAAAGAAGAAGTTTGTATCATAAAATAATGTTGGCTAAGGCTTGGAAGGTAGCCAAAAACCCCACTTATACAGGAGCTTTTATGAATGTAGATGATCCTATTGAAAGGTTGGACATGCTAATCGCACATGCATCAGAATTGACTATGAATGTCCGTCCTCATGTTTTTGAGAGAAGAGGAAAAATTGTCAAGGAGACACAAGCTGAGTGTGAGGTACCCTTGGGCCATATTTCCTCTCAACCAACACCAGACACCAGTTTCTCTCTTGATACCAATGATGCAGAGGATGAAGAATTTGATATAGGAGATGAAGATGTGCAGAGCTTTGAGCCTATAATTGAAGAATATTAACCTCCCGAGGATAGAGAAATGGTCAAAATAAAAGCCCCTGATGAGTTGTTTGAAGATATAAGACACTTGGCAAGTAAGAATTTTGTTTTAGATGATGATTTTATCAAAACCCTTGAATTCAAAGCCTTCTTGTATGAGTACAAAGGCAAATAGGCTAGAGAAAAAATGAAATATATTACTCCTGAAATACAGGCTAAGGCATTAAAAGAACTCCAAATAGAAATTGACAAAGCAATAGAAACCATGACTCTAGACAAGGGAAGAGCACTAATTCAAGAAGCAGGGGTAATGCTAGTCTTTGGGTGGGATATGACATCGGCTATTGTTTTTGATACTTTCAGAAGTTCTAAATCAAGATAAAAAATTGCAACTAAGTATTGAGGCGCTGGATAAGATAAAAATAGGGTCTAGATATGATCCTGATAAAGTGATATTGCTAATGTGGGCACTATACCCCCCGAATAAGAGACCTCAAATCATTGATAATCCAAATGAATCCTTTGGTCATCTCATGATATAGAGAGTTGAGGATACATATCCTCTTGAGACTACTGATTTGAATGTGAATGTTGCTAGATTTACAAAGGCTCAAATTGAGCAATTAGTGAGGGAAAAAAATGCATACATGGCAGAGAATGCAAAATTAAGGCAAGAGGTTACCTCTTATAAAGATAAGTTGCCATCATCATCAAGCATCCATTCACCCTATTTAGAAGATGATAAAAAAGGAATAAAGGCTAGAGATGATGCCAATTATTGGAAGGTCAAAGTAGAAAAGTTCCAAAAGAAGAGTGACCAATTGGAAACTGAGATGAAAACTATTAAGTATAACATAGCTTCTGAGCTGATTAAGAAAAGATTTGAGAAAATGATGGGAAATAGTGATAAGATATGGGAATTACACAAAAGAATACACAATGCCTACCAAGAGCATAAGAGATTGCACCTCAAAATGCTGGAGAAGAAGGAGGAACTAAAAGCCAAAATAAGTGTCGATGAATAGGTGTTTAAGAAGTATGATGAACTTATCAGTGAGCATGAAAAATTCAACACTTTGTTAGCTGAGGACCTTGGTGATTTTTATCAACATCTGGATATGGCATTCCCTAGTTTCTTTGACAAGGAGGGCAATTTATAGGAACAAGGCACTTGGAAAAATGAATTGGTACAGTTATTGCCAATAGCCCTTGAAAAGATCAATAATGAGGACAGAGTAATGGAAAACACACATATATGTTTGGATAAGATCTTCACTTTGGAATCAGTCATGGGTGATATAATCTCCATAGACACTTATTCCACTCAGGAATACATCTATCATATCTCTAAGATAAATTTGTTCATTGCCAGAGCAACATGAAGGTGTTAGATAGAATAAAAATGAAATTTTGTCAGTATTTTGTGATGTAGAAATCGAAAAGGATGTATTGCATTAGCAATGATGATGGGCAAATCATATTCATCAGATACTACAGCATTGGAGGGGAGGATCTTTCTAGGCCAGCTATCATAGGTCCTCTACGATGATTAACAGATTCAGATCTTGATCGATGCAAGCACCCATAGTATTTCCTTTATCTATTTCTTAATTATGCTTTTTATCAAATTGTTAGTTATTTGAAAATGTGTAATTTTGAATAGTCATGATGTTTTGGCCTGAGGCTTGTTTGATTCCCATATATAAGGGAAACCAAGGCCATGTTTAAAATCATCAATTGTAGAACAATTATTATTTTAATATATTATTACTTCTAGTCATATTTCAAGAACAAGATCCAAAACTTTTGTGAGATTTTAATAATATAATGGGCAAGATGGTTTAAATCTATGATATATATGTGGTGTTCTATGATTTTGTTGATACTTAATCCTGTGAGTTGTTTGACTATCTCCATCTTGGTCTTTTCCAGTTATTTAAATAACTTAGATTTATCAAGGCACATTTGTTGTCTCTATGTGGTATGTTTTATTGGTTTCTATAAGAAGTTGATTTAAATCCTTCTAAGTGGTTTATAATTATTGGTCTTTGCCCCAAGTTAAAATCGTTTAAATAAATCATCTTAGTTGGTTTCCTTCAAAGTAGAATTAAAATTATTTTAGACAACCACAATAACTTGGAGAAATATCAATTGGATTTTAAAGAAGAGTCGAATAACTAACATTCTTGCACGTTTACACAAAGTGTAAACATTCAAAAGGTGCCAGGTAGTAAGAGTTAAGCCAAGAAGATAAACATGCAAATCATACAAATCTTGATCCCATTAACCTAATAGAATTAGGTACTGGTCATATTCACCATAAAACAATATTTTATACAACCTTATTCACATATTCAAGATTCAAACAATAGGAGTAGGGATAATTCATAGCCTTATATTTGCTTCACACCCATATGCCACTGTGAGTAGATCACTAAGGTCACATACATTTGCATTACTTATCAAGGTACACTTGCCTAGGTCTGGCAGAACCTAAAGAGAAGGGGATTTTCAATCATATCAACCCTGTTTCATTAGCCAAAAGTGTTAAGAGAGCTTGGCAACCTCTTAAGGTTAACAACTTGCATTTTTGAGACTTAACAGGTGGGATGGATGCATAAGAGGAAATGGAAGGGATGACAATAGGAGTGGACAAGCTTAGTTGTGGTAGAGAGAAAGATGGAGGTGAAAGAATAGAAGAAATGGGTGGTAATGAAGAAGATAAAAATGGCAAGGATGTAAGTAAAGGGATAGAAGAAACTGGAAGTGAAGTGATGGAAGGTGTTGAAGTGAGTGAAGTAGTGGAAATGTCAATGGAATAAGGAATGTTAAAAGAGGTGGTAATTGGACTAGAAGAGGAAGAAAGGTCGATGGTGATGGAAGTGGTAGGGGAAGACAAGGCTATGGAAGTAGATGATGTGGTAGGAAGGGATATAGGAACATAAGACACAACATATACAACCACATTATCAGACACATTAGATTAAATAGGAGATATGGAGTTAGTAGGAGCAATAAGTGTAATAGAGATGGGGGCACTAGGAGCAACTGGCATGCTAGATACAATAGGTACAATAGTAGTAGATAGAGGAGCAGAGGAAACAACTACAATAGCAGGAGGTGCTTGTGAGACAGAGGGAGCCTAGGTCTTAATAGATTTAGTCTTTTTAGGCTTGGAACCCTTAGCTTCTCTGATTTGGACTATTTTTATTTTATGTGTGATGGGTAAAATGGGATCAATAAAACTAATTTATAAAAACCCAAAACATCAATAGAATGTGCATGCAAAAGGAGATTTAAAATAAGAGAGAGATACTCACAACCTTTTACCTTGCAATTTCCATTGTTTGCCTATTCTTTCTTGATCTTTTGGTGATCAAGATGGCCCTTAGGAAGCTTGCTTCCTTGCTTTGATTCCTCAAGATGACAAGGAGAAACAGCTCGGATACTTGTTGTGTTGAAGATGAGCTTCAACACAAATGTGAAATGTATGATAGATGAAGTGATGTGCAAGTGGGGTGCCAATGGCACGCTATAGATTCTGCAGCATAAGTTTACTCGAAAGTTGGATCTGATATGAAGAAGAAGAGGGTTGTATTTATAGAGTTGTGTGAGAGAAGATAAATGGTGGAAAATAAATAAGATCAATAGAGTAGAATGTTCGAGAGAATGTGCGCGAATAGAAGGACATGTGTCATTCAAAAGGAAGCTTTGTTGAGTTAACTACTTTCTTGATGAGGATGAGTTTTTATTTCTTAAATTAGAATATATTTTTCTAATTTAAGAGCTTTGTTGATAAAACAAATTTGCTTTAAATCAGTTAACTCAGCTTTTGCTTTTGTGTGACAAGAAGAATTTATTTTTAGAAGATTTGAAGATTTTTTAGAAAATAAGAAAGCATAATTAAATAAATAAATTTATTTAATTACTTGTAGACAATTTTTGAAGAATAAATAAAATATTTAAATATATTTTATTTTTTTGACATTTAATTTTAAAAAATTGCATTTTATTTAAATTTAGAAGAATGGATGTTTTAATTAAATAATTAAAATTATTTAATTATTTAGAAGAATAAAGTTGATATAGATGACATAAATTAAATAAATGTAATTTATTTAATTAAATAGGAGGAAATGAATCAAATAAATTTATTTATTTATTTATTTATTTATTGATAGAGGAATATGAAGATGAAATAAATATTTAAAATATTTATTTAAGTAGAGTCATGTAATTTTTAGGTGTATACATTTTGCCCCTCTTTGATGCAATGTGTTTTATCACGTTGTTTCAAAGAATAAGAATTTTTGACAATGGTACATGCCCCAGTTTGCCCCTGGTACAAGTTTAACGACAGGATGCCCCCTTGAGAGAATGGATGGGAAGACGGTAGAAAGCATGAGATGGACAATCTCATGAAGAAGAAGGTGAAAAACTGGTTAGGATGGAGAAAAATAGGACATGGTTTGGAGGAAAAGACATAGGAAGTAGTCACAATTGTCACATAATCAGCCATGGTTCACTTGCTATATATAGGAGCTGGGTCCACAAGTTCTATTCATTTGCACACTTGTCCTTAGTTGATTGGTCTTTGAGAGCTTAGGAGAGTATAGGAGCTAGAGCAGTCAACAGAGAGATGGATATTCCACATGAGGAGCACTAGTTTGAGTGAGTCTAACAGTTCAATCAGCCAACTGAGGCAGGACCACCGGTATGTAGTTCGTCAAAACTCACTAAAAGTCATTTATTAGGTCAATAAATGCTTAGGAAAAATAGCTAGGACAGATGCACATGAGCTTTGAAATGGTGCACATGATGCTAAGTTGCTCATTTGAGACATCTTATGGTGCATATGATAGATGTGCGCATATAGGTTGGTAATTGGCGCATACATTATGGAACGACGCATGTGACACTAGAAGCGACGCATATGCCAAAACGGTGCATACATGTCAAGGATTGGTGCATTCACGATGAATCGGTGCATCTGATGTGGATCAACGCATTTGCCACCTAGATCAGCACATTTACACTAGGAAAATTAGTTGACTTAATGAAATTAACCTAATTGGCATCTTGATCGATGCGTCAATTGATAAGTGATCTCTGAGATTGCTGAGACTCTAGTCGAGAGATGATATACTGTTTTGATTAATTTGATGTGTGAAGTCAATGATAGGATAATTTTGATTGTTTTGAGTAGGTTTGCTTGGATATGGATTTCTTTGATGCTATGCTTTGCTTGATTGCAGGAGGATATTCAGGATACCCTGATGTCACGAGAGTAGTTCCCTTTGCCATTGTTGTAGCGGTATATGTTGACAGAGATGGACCGTGAAGCTCTAGGTGCTATGGGTTTGTATTACATTTGTTTCATGCCCGAGATTCACGTAAACCACAGGTTGTTGACTACAGCGGAGGAGCAGTTCCACAGCAAGGATGGGACATTCCATCTACCGACTGGGGAGATGGTGATCACTCTAGAGGACGTGTATAGGATTCTGCACCTCCCTATTCAGGGAGAGTTGGTAGAGTGTGAGTCACAGCGTGATGCTAGATTGGCTGAGTGCAGATGGATGTTTAATGACCCAGAGCTGGTTGGGCAGATGATTTCATGGCAGGACATTCATGACTGCTATGACTGCTTCCCGAGGATAGTGGTGGGACTGATCGGTGGCGTAGTATGCCCTGATAGGAGGTCACATGGGTTCCTGACTGGTTGGGGGAGGGTGATGGAGAGTATGATCACCGATGGGACTCATTATGCATGGGGTGTGTGTGTGCTAGCACACTTGTACATAGATATGCACCAGGTGGTGTATCACAGAGGAGCTAGTTTGTCAGTAGGTGTGTCTCTTTTGCAGTTTTGGTTATGGGAGCACATAGCTATCACACGGTCGATATGCCTTTTTCATAGGTAGAGGGGTGAGCCCTATAGTTACAGATATGCAAGCGTGATTTCCCAGCATAAGCTGGGAAAGCTTGAGTATTGGAGACATGTGCTAGATAATGTGGATCAGGTTATCTGGCACCCATACCTATACTACGAGGTATGGGAGGATGAAGATGATGAGTTGCCTTATTGTTTCCAGACTCGGTGGCTCATTAGTAGGATGAGGTACATATTAGAGTGGCAGATTGTTAGCAGTGTATAGCGGTAGTTTGGCCGAGTACAAGGTAGGCCACAGGGGCAGGCACGATTCACAAGGACCCATGCAGAGAGATATAGGTGGGGTCCCATGGAATTGTATGAGGAGGCTTTGGTAGGCTTCCATTAGATTCCTTATGCATCTTGGCCAATGAGGAGGGACATAGTAAATGCGGGTATGACACCTGACTATGAGGAGTGGTTCGCTGCTCATACATTTCCTAGATATTTAGGACCTGGAGAGTTGGCTCCTCGTATAGACGAGGAGGATTCAGATGATGAGGGTGGAGCTGGCGGGAGGGGGAGGAGACAGGGGAGAGGGAGAGGAGGTCAGGGAGATGATGGTGGAGATAGAGGAGGAGGAGGAGATGGAGGAGGAGATGGAGGAGGAGGTGGCAGATTGAGATAGAGGAGGAGGTCTAGGGAGGGACCTTTAGGTTAGCAGGTGGTTGCGCAACCGCAAGCTATAGGACAGGTACAAGTACAGGTGCCAGTATAGTAGGTGGCACCATAGAGATAGATGTCGCCACCACAGTAGGTGGCACAGCAGTAGGTGCAAGGGCAGGTGCCAGGATAGCAAATGGCACAAGGACAGGGACAGGCTGGGTAGGCTCCACAGCCTGACTTACAGCAGCAAGCCATTGTGGCATTATAGGGTTAGATTAGGTAGCTGAGGGCCCATCTGAGAGCAATAGAGTCTTAGAGAGAGGCAGATGCAGGACAAATATCAAAGATATCCAGAGAGCAAGACGCAGCCCTAGCGAGCATGCAGGCAATGAGAGTGGAGAGAGATGCAGCCATGGAAGCCATGGGTATAGATGGTACTTCTAGCTTTTTGGTTTCACAAGTGCAGCAAGCACAGACATAGCTAGCTCAGGTACAGGGTGAGCTTGCCAGAGCGCAAGCTCATGCTCAGTATTATAGAGGTTTATACCATAGGGCAGTGTCAGCGGATCAGCATGCGCCTAGCTACAGGAGTCAGTCTACGGCATCACAGAGGGCAGGTGGATCATGATCCGTGGCATCAGTGAGGGGCCCCTAGTAGTCAGGGGGAGACAGAGGAGAGGGTGGCGCAGGGAGTAGTGCTCCACGGTAGCAGGGTTAGCCAAACTTGGACACTTGTACTGATTTTTTATTTTGATGTACATATTTTTTATGGCTGAGATAGCCTATATATGTACTATTTTACCCTGAGACATGTATCACCATCTTGTTGTACTTTGTATACATATTACAATATGACTCTAAGAGATGGACAAATATTTTGATATGTTGTACATTTGGACATGTTTTATGCTTTATACAATGATGCAGTTATTCATGTTCTATATGCATATGTTCTATGTTTATATGTTATGGATGCAATCTATCTTATGATGTTTTTGTATATGTGATGCATACTAGATGGATTTTAGGATGATTTGATATGTAAATGCAAATGTGAAATGTTATGGATATGATTATGCAGCTCTATATGTATTTTATCTATTTTTTTTATTTTTGATATGATATATGGATGCAAATGTATGTGGATGACCTAATGCACTTGTTATGTATGCAAATGATTTAATCATGTGAATGACTATCTCATGTGATATGATATGCTATCTATGCTATGTTTTTTATATGTCCAAATGTACTCAATCAACACAGGGATGATATAGAAGAAATGAAGAAATACAGGCTTTCATTTGATATACTACAGGATTTTCTTATTGCATGGTTGATATGGATTTCTGGATATGGGATGGATGTGGATTGTCATCTTGATATTGCAAGTATTTTGCTTTCATCATTGGGCACTTTTTGTTTCTTTTCTCTTTTTGAAATGTTGTAAGAAAATACAAGCTTCTAGGTATAATTAGACTGAGATGACCTGAGTATTCCTTACATGGATTTTGATATAGCAAGTTGATACAAGTCATCTAGTCAAACTTGAATCTAGATGACCTAAGTACTTCTTGTGTTTCAACAGACAAGGATTGCCCTTTTTCATGTTCAAACCTCCAAAGTCCTCGATGATCTTTTACTGATCATGTCGTTAGACAAAGGTCGTCACATTACTAAAGTTTGATCCACAAGCAACAAACAAAGAAAAAGATTATGCCCCCATCATAGCATCTCTAGCTTTAGGCATCCTTGCGTAGCATAGGAAGACATAATGACAAAAATCCAAGACCTTGTAAGTTAACCTATTCTCAAAACATTCTTGCATTAGATGTGTCTTTTTGCCATAATTGATATAGAATTGGTTTGAGTGTTTTGGTATGGTGCTCTGCTTTGGACAGGTTGATGTTTTGTGCCAAGATTTTTGTTTGGAAGCTCTACTTTGTTGCGTGCGCTTGTCTAGTGAAAGGTATCACAATCCTTATTGGTATCCTCTTAGAACATGTAGCATTCAAGAATCTAAATCCGTAACCAGGTCAAGGAATTGCCCCTAGTTTAGACAAAGGATCAACTTATTATGGGCGATACGACAAACAGACATGGGGAGATGGACCCTAAGGGACTGACCTAGTGCCTCGGGGGCTCATTACTAAATGGCCTTGCCTATGTGACAATGCAAAGGAAACATAGTTTGGGGTGAACTTGATGGACCTAAGACCTAGGCAATGACAAAGGTGCAGAAATGGTATGGATAGCAGGACAGATGACACTCAAAGGAAATGGAGAGGAAAGAAGTGAAGTGGAGCAGAGCAGAGCCTCGGGGGCATATTGAGAATGGCCTTGCCTACGTGATAGCTCAGAGCTGACGTAGTTCAACAACAGTTCAAAGGATTGGTTCAAGATGAACGATACAATGGACACAAGAGACATGAGGTCACAATAGATGGAGGAAGTGGTTTGTCACAGATAGCACCTGTTTACCAGGTTTTGACCACTTGCTTTTATTTGCATGAAAGCTAAAAGTACACATGACGCCTGTTTGCCAGGTTTTCATCATGGTACCTATCCCAGGCACCTATTTGCCAGGTTTTTACCAGAGGACATTTTTTTGCTATTTTCTCATTTTTTTATTTTTTTGCTTTGTTTTTTATCACTTTTTCAATTTTTTTGAATTTTCTAAGGACTCCCTTGCATTGGGGTTTTAGGTATAGAACTTACGAAGATGCATGTTGTTGATAGGATCATCGAACAACTCACCTTCAGATGTGGCCAATTGATATGCTCCTGACCCATAGGCTACAATGATGACATAGGGACCCAACCAGTTGGGTTTGAATTTGCCTTTCTTTTCTTGATCTTGCTGATTTCTAGGATTTTCTCTGAGGACTAGATCACCAACTTGGAATACTTAGGGTTTTACCCTGTGGTTATAGCTTCTAGACATCTATTGTTGATAAGCTTTTAGGTGGTTAAAGTCTTGTTGCCTTCTCTCTTTGAGCAGCTCTAACTCTCAAGGATGGGATCTCGACTTCAATAGGCAAGATAGCTTCAGATCCATAGACCAGGGAGTAGGTGTTGTACCTGTGAGTGTGTGGATGCTTGTATGATAGGCCCATAGCACGGAATTTAGTTGGACATGCCAATCATGGCTGGCATCATTGACAGTCTTCTTCAGAATTTTCAAGATAGTTTTATTTGATGCCTCCGCCTGGCTATTGCCTTGGGGGTAGTAGGGGGTAGAAAAGTGGTGCTGGATATGGAATTTGTCACATAGTTCCCTGATATCTTAATTTTTGAAAGGTCATCCATTATCCGTGACAATGGACGAAGGGATACCATAGCGACAAATGATATAGTTCAAGATAAAGGAGGCAATCTACTTGCTTGTGATATTGGCTAAGAGCATGGCTTCAATCCACTTTGTAAAGTACTTAGTGGCAGTGATTATGAATTTATGGCCGTTGGATGAAGGAGGGTGAATCTTGCCCACTAAGTCGAGTCCCCACTGATAGAAAGGCCAAGGAGTCGTTAATGGTTGTAGCTCCTGTGTTGGTGCATGTATCAGGTTCCCATGGATTTGGCATTTTTTGCACTTCTTTACAAAATGATAGGAATCTTGTTCCATGGTTGGCTAGTAGTATCCCATGCGTATGAGTTTCTTGGCTAGGGTAGGGCCACTAGAGTGGGTCTCGCACATACCATCATGCACTTCGTTCAGGGTGGTTTGATATTCCTCCCTATCGAGACATCTAAGGAGAGTACCATCGAGACCTCTGCGATATAGGGTATTGGCGACAATGGCATACTGGGATGCCTGACGGATGAAGGTTCATTTTTGGTTACTAGAGAGATCAGGTAGGAGGGTGTTCTCTTTAAGATAGGTAAATATTTTTCCATAGAGGGGGGAATCAGTTCCGACAATGTGGCAAATGATATGGGATTCAGGGGTGTCATATGCAGGACAAGACACTAGCTCTACCAAGAACTCGTAATGTGATCGATTATTTGGAATATCAAGGAGAGATGCAATCATTGTCATGGCGTCTGCAGCTTTGTTCTCAATCCTTGGAATCTGCTCAAAAGAGATCTTGACAAAGTATTTTTTGAAGTCATCTACCATTCATTTGTAAGGGATTAATTTCTCATCTTTTGTCTGGTAGTTGTCATTTACTTGATTTATGACCAGCTGTGAGTCACCATACACCTAAAGTTCTTGGATATTCCATTCAACTGCTAGCTTGATACCAATGACTAGGGCCTCATACTCTTCCACGTTTTTAGTGCAGGGAAAAAGTAATTTGTATGATTTAGGAATGGTGTTGCCACTAGGGGTGATCAACAAGATACCTGCCCCTGATCCATGCTGAGTATATGAGCCATCGAAGTACATTTTCTAGGTTGCTATGGTTATGTGAAAGATAGATTCATCTGGAAACTCAAAGCTCAAAGGGCTATCATCTATTAGAGGTGCATCTACTAGTTGGTCTGCAAGTACTTGGCCTTTTATTGCTTTCTTGTCTATATATTCGATGTCAAACTCACTGAGAAGCATGACCCATTTGGACAATCTACCTTTTAGGGATGCTTTGTTGAGTAAGTATTTGAGTGGATCAATTTTTGCTACCAGTTTGACTAAATGTGACAACATGTAATGTCTCCACTTTTGTGAGGTGAAGACCACCGCGAGACATGCTCTTTCAATTGGCGTGTATTGCAGTTCATATCCAACAAGTGTTCGACTGATATAATATATTGTTTGTTCTTTCCCTTCATAATTTTGTTGTGCAAGGAGGGCTCCCAGAGCTATTGGTGTGGCCAAGATATATAGTAGCAGAGGTTTACCCTAAATCGGTGGCATCAATACAGGTAGTTTCATGAGATACTCTTTTAACTGTTGAAATGCCTGCTCACATGAATCATTCCATTTGAAAAGGATATTCTTATGTACGAGGTGAGAAAATGGGTGGCACTTGTCTACCAACTAAGAAATGAACCTTCTGATAGATTATAGTTTTCCCTATAGGGACCTTAACTGAGTGAGATTCTTAGGAGGTGGCATTTCCATGATGGCCTTCACTTTGGCTGGGTCAACTTCTATTCCATTGGCGGACACTATGTATCCAAGTAGATTACCTGAGGTAGCTCTAAACACGCACTTCTTTGGATTGAGGCGCACATTAAACTGTTCCAGTCTTTTGAAGATTTTGTCCAGTACTACCAGGTATCCTTCTCTTGTGAGTGAATTTGCCAAGATGTCGTCAACATAGTCCTCCATGATAGTGTGCATCATGTTGTGGAAGATTGTGGTCATAGCTCTCTAATATGTTGTGCTGACATTTTTCAAACCAAATGGCATGACACACCAACAATAGGTGCCCCAAGGACATGTGAATGTAGTCTTGTGTTGGTCTTCAGGTGCAATTTTTATCTGGTTGTATCCAGAAAAACCATCCATTAGTGACAGCATGGTGTGCCCTACCGTGAGATCTACAATAATGTCAATGTTTGGTAGGGGGAAATCATCTTTTGGATAAGCTTTGTTCAAGTCCCTGAAGTCATTACATATTCAAACTCTGCCATCTGGTTTGGCAACTGGTACTATGTTTGAAATCCACTCAGGATAATTTATTGGTCTGATGAATCTGACATCTAACAGTTTCTTTAGCTCTTCTTTTACCATGAGGGCCACATGTGGGTGCATCTTTATGAGTTTTTGCTTTACTAGCTTAGCTCCTGGAGCTAAGGATAAGTGATGCATTATGAGATTCAGATCTAACCCTAGCATGTCTGTATATGTCCACACAAAGTTGATTTGTTTTCTCTTGAAGAAGTTGGTGAATCCTGGCTTTTCTTGTTCTATTAAAGACTGTGCCATGCGGATCATTCTGGGATTATCACCTATGCTGACATTGATCAGTTCTGCTGGTTCTATCAAGATTGAAGATCTCTCCTTATGTGTAAGATTGGGTAGAGGGTCAAGCCTTCCATCCTTCGATGCCTCAGAGAGGTTTTCACCATTGGATACATCTATATTTTTACTTTTTTCATGATCTAACACTGCCGCAGAGCGGTTTTCACCATTAGATCTTTCTTTCATTTTGACATTTTTGAGACTGAAAGGCTTGGCACTCTCTCCAAAATAGGCCTTCTCGTTGAGTTCTATGGCATAGCTAGCTCTGTGGTCCCCTGCAAGTATATGATCTCTAAGCTCAAGATAGTCTATGATGGCTTCATCATTCTGAAAGGTATCAAGCTCAGGGGTAGTACCTTGTAAGTCCCAATCTATGAGTTCGGGGTATACTAATGGTAAGGGATCATTGGGTTAGTCTAGTTCAATGATGTTGATGGTTAAGATAGATTTGTTATAAGCATAGACAATTTCTATGATGGTACTCTCTATTAGTGGATTTGTCAAGGGGGGTATCATTCATTCCTCATGACTTTCACTATCGTTATTACGTGGGTTAGACTCTAGCAGTCTATCCCTTGGACCTTGTCTCTCATTTGCATGGGTTGGGTCATACTCGTGGACAACATCAATACCTTTTTCATCACAAGATAGCTCCGAGAGACTATCCCACTCATATTCATTGGAATTAGTCTCGCTCCCCAGTTGCAATTGTTGAATTTGATCAACTAGATTACTAGTAGATGTTTCTAGTTGTTTGCCTTTATTCTTATTTCCTCTATTGGTTCTTGATGTGCTAGTGTAACCTAGCCCTCTAGTGTCTTGAGCTATTAAGGTATGAGGTTGGATGGGCTCAATGATACCATCTTTTCTTGAACCGAGTGGACCATGTCCTTCATACCCCATTCTTTGTAGCATTTGGAATCCTTGACCATATTGTTCAGTTTTTATAGTGTGATGGTCTTGTTGTGTTGATAAACTGCCTTCATCCTTGTATAATCATTGTAGGATATCCTTTTCATCACTCTCATCTTTAAGGCTTCCCCATTTCATAAATGGACCTTTGGTAGTTTTGTCTGCTTTGGATTTTCTCAGTGTAGGTCTTCCATATGATCTAAGAGATAGGGGGAGTTGTGCCTAATAGAGGGATTGGGAGATTGTGTACTCACTCAAGCCCTTATCTTTGAGTCTGGGGTCAGGTTGGGATGCTTTTGAAGTAGAAGCAAGTGAAACTGCGTCAACACGAGATGAAGATGAAGTAGAGGCACAGTTGTTAGGAATCATAACTTCAGGTTTAGATTGAATGAACTTGCAATACTAAAATGGATTGGGATCACCTTGGATGGTGATCTCTTGGCCTTCATAGGGGAATTTGATACACTGGTGGTATGTTGACAGTACTCCTTTCAGAGCATGTATCCATGGTCTCCCAAGAAGAATGTTATATGCTAGCTCCATATCAAGGACTTGGCAAGCCACATCTTTTACTACAGGTCCCACTCTGATTGGTAAAGTAACAATTTCCTTAGAAGTTCTCTCCTCATCGTAGGCTTTGATAGTGATTTTCCTTTTTGGATCTATAGATTTCTCTACAAACTTCAATGCAAGGATTAGCTTCAAGGTGTAAATATTCAAACCAACTCCTCCATCAATTAGAACCCTTTTTATCTTGTGTTTGTGGATGAAGGCTTCAATATGAAGAGAGGTGTTATGAGGTTGGGTGAGTGGCATATCATCCTTTTCAGTGAATGATAGGGAGTGAGGTGAGGTAATGTGACCTACCATGGTTTGAAACTATTCTTCAGTGTGGTTCGTTGGAATGGAGGCTTCAGAAAGAGCTTTGTCAAGTATGGCCCAATGGGACGGGGATAGATGCAGAAGTTCCAGAATGGAGATATGTACAGGTGTCTTATGTAGCTAATCTAGGATACTGTACGGATTAGCCGAAGGGATGGAGGCTCCTCTAAGAGTTACTCTATTACTACGAGTGGTAACATTGCAATCTGGATCTTTGTTTATAGTGATCGCATTGATGTGTGAATCACTTTCTGAGATATGGTTAACAACATAGTCAAAGGTGACGTTTGTGTAATTGGCATTGTTAGTTCCACTATTGTTTTGGTTGGAAGGCCTTCCCTACTCATAGTTGGGAAGAGGATCCTTGAATGCTCAGTGATCATTATTAGAGGTATGCCCATCAAGTGACACTTTGTTTTGCTCAATCAAATCTTGGATAGTGTGCTTGAGCACAATGCAGTCATTGTTTTTGTGCCCCCTGTTTTGGTGGTACTCACAGAAATCGTTGTCATTCCACCAAGGAGGTTTGAATTTTGGTTGATATTCCCATACTGATGGAAGTGTTATGATCTTACTTGTGATTAACTTCCATAGGGTGGTTTCCAATGATTCTCTGAAAGGTGTGAATTTTCTCCTAGGTTGAAAATTTGTAAACCATGATTCAGTGTTTCTTGGTTTGTTTTGCGGGGGGTTGTTTTGAGGAGGTGATAAGTTGAAGATTGGTTGTTTTGGTGCCGCATTCTTGGCATCTACCACCCCATCATTCACAATGTTTTTGTTCTTTGTCTAGAATCTTGGTTTATCTACGTTGGTATTGGTACTAGGAGTGTCTTTATAAAGCTTTATTTGACCCTTTGCGATTAAAGCTTTTTCGATGATTAGACCCATCTCAATGACCTTGCTAAAGGAAGTAGGACATTGGATTTGTATCTGATAGCTTAGGTCAGTTTGTAAGTTATGGACAAACATTTCCAACATTTGTTTTTTAGGCATTTGATGTGGGCACTTACTTGCCAACTGTCTCCATCTTTGTAGGAAGGCGGCGAAAGATTCTCCACCTTTTTGCTTGGTGTTACAAAGGTCTAAGATTGAGGTGTCATGCTCAATATTATAGGAGAAGTGTGTGACAAATGTGTCTACAAGTTCGTTAAAGGTTCTAATGTCAGGTGGTAGTCTAGAAAACCACTCCATGGCTTGTCCTCCTAAGCTTTGTGGAAATAGTCGCATAAGATAAGTATCATTGTGAGCAACTTCAAGAGAAACAACATTAAATTACCTAATGTGGTCCCTTGGATCACCCTTTCCTCGATATTTATCAAATTTTGGCACCTCAAATTTAGAGCGGAAAGGTATCATGATCAAGGTTCTATCAAAAGGATATGGTGAAATATCCTCTAGGGAGTAATGCTTAGTTGATGCTCATGTTTGCATGTCTGTGAATTGTTGTTGTAAAGCTTGGATCTGTTGGGTCATCAAGCTTAAGGCATCTATAGAATCAATGGTTGCTTTGCTTTTGTCTGTGGGTATTTCCGCGTGTGTGCTTCCCTTAGGGTTTCTTTCTTCCTCATGTTCTTTTAGAGATTCTACGTCAAAATCCTTAGGGAGCTTGACTCCTAGATGTGCTAGGTGTAGAAAGAATTTGGTAGTGTCTTGGGCAAGTACTTTATCCATTATGCGTTGAAACCTTCGGTCTTGTTGTGTTTGGAGGACTTCTTCCATAGAAATTTCCTCATCACTTTCATGAGAGGTTGGAATAGTTTTCTCAACCATTTCAATCTGTTTTTGTTTTTGTGACCTCATTAAGACCATGCAAGGTGACTAGAGATGGGATGGAAAGTTTGAATGTTTTGAACAAGGGGTGTTAGGATGTGCCAAGATTTGAGCAAGGTTCTCCTTAGATCTAATTGGTGTCAAACAAGTTGGGTGTACAAACGATGGTCGAAGTAAGGATGATAGAAATCTATTTACTTGATGTGGACTAGTTTTTGCACAAACCATTAGTGGAGTTTCGAGAGAAAAGGATAAGTGATCCTTGATAGTGGAGACTCACTAGGTTTGTTTGAGGTTTGATGCAATCAAGAGTAGCTTGGTTCTCACCTTGTTGGATTTTGGAAGAATTTTTGCGAAGTTTTGGATGATGTAGTGTGGGAAAAGTAGATATGGTGTGGAAGAAGAGTGAAATGGTTGACTTGCACAATTCTAATCAGAGTTTGGAACAATTGAGATAGGTTTGAAATGGTTTTCTAAAGAGTTGAAAAATTTTCTCCTAGGCAGTACAAAATAGCTGTCTGGATTGGATGTGTAGCAATAAACGCGCCAGAATAGAATGCAAAAGTGCCACAGGTCGAGGCAAATGTGCCAATCTAGAAATTTTTATATGCGCAGCAACAATGTTTAAATGCACAACAAGTCTTAGCATATGCACTGCAGGTCGCAGCAAATGTGTTGTTTTGGTTTTTAATTTGAATTTGCAGAGTTTTTGGCACGTTTTAAAAAAAAATGTTTTTGGTTGAAAACTTGGTCTTTTTTTGAATTTTGTTTTTCAATTATGGTAAAAGACATAGCAAGTGCATAGAAGTTTTTATGATTTTTATCTTTTGTTATTTTTTTGTATTTTTAGACTTTTTGACACAAGAACAAGTACAGCCTAGGCTGGAAAGGATAGTATTTGTTGAATCCCCTAGTTGTGCATATTCAAAGCATGTAGCTCTAGGATCTGGTAGCACCGGCTCCCCTCCATGGCACTCACTTCTCACGCATACCATATTTGGGTTTCCTTAGGCTTATACCTCCACCAAACCATAGGATTGTCCCTGCTACCTTTTTGTGTCAACAAATAGGGGTTTTTGGTATACTAAACAAATGGCTAAGTAGTCAAGGCAACCGTTCGAGTGGTTACACGTGTGGCAGTGCTACTCTCCATTATGGAGTCTCCTAGCCTCCAAGGGTTACGCCTTGGAGGGTTTTGGGGGAGGTTGGTTGTCGGTGTAACACAGTGGCACTCGTTGCAGGAAGCTTTCATCTCAAGCACAATTTATTTAAAGTGTATTGGTAGGGCTTGGCTTTAGCCTGTTTCCACTCAGGGTCATTCCCACTTGGACAGGTGGGCATCCAAGGGTAGGCCCCTCTAAAGGTTATACAAAAGGAATAACAAGTTTAGCGTTCTGGTCACCGATTAAAGGGGAGAGCATAAGCCTATTGTCATTCAATAGACACAGAAGACATTGATTAATCCAAACCTATTTAAAAGGAAAAAAACTAAATGTGCTATCTACTTAGGCACTCACACATTTGTTAACTTTGAAGTGTTTTAGAGATAGCAATGGTTCATTTCCATTTGTGAGATAGCAATGTTCTAAACTAGGAAAGATAGCAATAATACAAAGATAGCAGTGGTTTAGTTACTATCCTCCTAGTTAAAGACTACGTGAGATTTGCATGCATGCATTTTTTTTTTTACTTTTTCCCCTAATTAATCTAAGATGAGCTAATTAGTGTAGCTAAATGATCTATCCAGCCTCTAATCCTGCAAGACAAGCGTTAGCGTTAATCTAAAAACTATGAGAAAAAATCCTAAAGCCCTAGTAAAGAATAGATGTGTTGCTTAACAGTCTATATGTGCAGAAATAGAGACTATAAGCGCAGCATTACAAATACGCTAAGACAGATGTCAAAAGTGCAGGAATAAGAGACAAAAGCGCCAATTTGACATATGCGCCACAAAAATGAATGTAAATGTCATTTCTAAGGGTACATGCGTCAGAATTCTGTAGGCACCGAAATAGGAAGTATATGCACCATCTCAAAGGGTGTATGCACCGTAACTCTGCATGCACCAGAATAGGAGGTAAAAGTGCCAGCTTAAAGGATGTATGCACCAAAAGTTTGGATGCACCGTAACAGGTGGTATATGTGCCTTGAGATCGATCAAATGCACTGATTGAACCTGTATGGAACCTGTCACTCAGAAACTCAATTTTTTGGTTAGATTAGGGGCAAGAGTCCCACAGTGGACACCAGAAATTTGATGGGTAAAATGGGATGAATAAAACTAATTTATAAAAACCCAAAGCATCAATGGAATGTGCATGCAAAAGGAGATTTAAAATAAGAGAGAGAGATACTCACAACCTTTTACCTTGCAATTTCCATTGTTCACCTATTCTTTCTTGATCTTTTAGTGATGAAGATGGCCCTCAGGAAGCTTTCTTCCTTGCTTCGATTCCTCAAGATAACAAGGAGAAATGGCTCAGATACTTATTGTGTTGAAGATGAGCTTCAACACAAATGCAAAATGTATGATAGATGAAGTGATGTGCAAGCGGGGTGCCAATGGCGCGCTATGGATTCTGCAGCATAAGTTTACTCGAAAGTTGGATCTAATATGAAGAAGAAGAGGGTTGTATTTATAGAGTTGTGTGAGAGAAGATCAATGGTGGAAAAGAAATAAGAAGATCAACAGAGTAGAATGTTCGAGAGAACGTGCGCAAATAGAAGGACATGTGTCATTCAAAAGGAAGCTTTGTTGAGTTAACTACTTTCTTGATGAGGATGAGTTTTTATCTCTTAAATTAGAATATATTTTTCTAATTTAAGAGCTTTGTTGATAAAACAGATTTGCTTTAAATCAGTTAACTCAGCTTTTGCTTTTGTGTGATAAGAAGAATTTATTTTTAGAAGATTTGAAGATTTTTTAGAAGATAAGAAAGAATAATTAAATAAATAAATTTATTTAATTACTTGTAGATAATTTTTGAAGAATAAATAAAATATTTAAATATATTTTATTTTTTGGAGATTTAATTTAAATAAATTTGCATTTAATTTAAATTTAGAAGAATGGATGTTTGAATTAAATAATTAAAATTATTTAATTATTTAGAAGAATAAAGTTGATACAGATGAGATTAATTAAATAAATGTAATTTATTTAATTAAATAGGAGGAAATGAATCAAATAAATTTATTTATTTATTTATTTATTTATTGATAGAGGAATATGAAGATGAAATAAATATTTAAAATATTTATTTAAGTAGAGTCATGTCATTTTTAGGTGTATACAATATGTTCTTGTCCTGATTGGAGAGATGCTTCCCCTCATTTTCTTCTTCTTTGGATCTTTTACTTCCTTCCCTTTTCCTTGCTTATCGACCAAAGGAACCTCATCTTTAGTTTCCTCACTATCTGAGGCCTTTTCTTTTCGCATAGCATCTAGGTTAGCTAATTCAATAGGCTCATCCTCCTCATCATCACTATCTCTTTCTTCTGGAGGATATGCGTATGTCAAGGCTACTCCTAGAGCATTCAATTATGCAATTTGAGCAATTACCCAATTCTTGTTGTATCTATGGAAGTAGATGATGTGAAAGGAAGAGATATAAGAACATAAGACATAGCATATACAACCACACTATCAAACACATTAGATGTAATAGGAGATATGGATTAAGTAGGAGCAATAGGTGCAGTAGAGGTAGGGGCACTAGGAGAAACTAGCATGCTAGATAGAGTAGGTACACTAGTAGCAGAGAGGAGCAAAAGAGACAACTGTAACAGTAGGAGGAGCTTGTGAGATAGAGGGAACCTAGGTCTTCTTAACATCTTTAGTCCTTTTGGGCTTGGAACCCTCAACTTCTCTTATTTGAATTATTTTTATTTTATATGTTCTTGTCCTAATTGGAGAGATGCTTCCCCTCATTGTCTTCTTTGACTCTTTTACTTCCTTCGCTTTTCCTGTCTTATCCACCAAAGGAACCTCATCTTCAATGTCCTCACTGTTTTAGGCCTTTTTTTTTTTCCTTAGGATCTAGGTTAGTTACTTCAATAGGCTCATCCTTCTCCTCATCACTATCTCTTTCCTCTTGAGCGTCTGCATATGTCAAGAGTGCTCCTACAACATTCAGTTGTGCAATTTAAGCAGTTACCTAGTTCTTGTTGTAGCTAACATATTTTCTCATTATCTCTTCAAGAGAACTATCCTCTATCTCGGCCCAATTTTGAATAGGAATTGGGTGACCAAACACCCTTCTTCATTCTGCTTCTTGAACAATTACCCCATCTTTAACAACCTGATCTAGTATTGGAATTATATGAAACTTTTTAATAAAATCTAGAGATAATCTGAAACATTTCTTCTTCTTTATCTCCTACTCATCAGCATAATTTTCCCAAAAATCTTTGATTTCTTCCACATGAAAATACTTCTTACTAACATGTTGCTCAAGAGTGTCAAAAGGGTCAAAGTGAGACTAGGCTTTGTAAAAGATCAAGTGAAGTTGCTGTAACTCTGCATCTGATGACTCAGCAACATTGATTTTAATACAAGTAAATAACCCTTTTCCCAAGACAATTGGGAATTTTATTGTAGGCCTATGTAGATCTTTTAACAAATTATGACATGTGCATAATTGCCTTGTTAATTCAAGTAGCGCTACCTTGTCAATTGGATACTTAGGTAGTTTTTAAGGAGCCCCTTTGAATCCTTTTACTTTGAGATAAGTAAATTTGGGGAATTGTATGAACCAATAGCCATATTTTTGTACCACATTGGATGCTTCGACTGAGATCCTTCTAGATAGATCTCCTTGCAACATCTGGATTATGTGCATGTTGAAAGCATCATTCACCCTCTTGTAGTGAACCAATGAATTGACATGTTGCAATTGGGGATAGCAATCATATACCTTGAAATCTCTGGCGGCATTGCCTACACTTCCCAATCTGGTTAGCCCAGGATAAAAAAAGTTCCTTGCCATCATATAAATGGCATAGGAGGATAGGTGGAAGCTTCTAGTCTTTGCTATGGTCAAGAAGTCCCTATGGATGGTACCACTAATTAACTAAGCCCATTATATTTTCCTATCTCCTTTCAATACTTCCTCAACATACCCAAACATCCAAGGGTCAAAAGTTGATATAGTTGGGAGCCCCATAATCTTGTTTAAAAGTGTTATTGTATCTCCTACCTTTGGTTTGAAGTCACTCCTATATAACACATGAGGTAACTTTGCCATGGTAGTCCCCCTTATTTTCATCCATGTATCATTGATTATCCTTTTGTACCTCTCAATGTCTTGGTCATACAGGCATTAGTTCTCATCTCTAGTTATCAAAGTCATTCTTGGGTGCATGGGGATCTCAAAAGCCTCTGAGATAGTATGTATGTTAATGTTGGAAATCACCCTTCCATATTGAGTTACTAAAGTCCTAGAAGGTAGATGATGCCTCTCTCCACAAGCTATGATAAGTTCTAAACATTGCACTATAGTAGGGAATCTAGCTACTTGGGCAATACCATTTTCTCCCATTCTTTTGGCCCAATATGTAGGGGTTGCACCAAATACTCTCATCTTGAAATCATCAAAATTTATATGCCCAAGGTCTGTATCAACAATGTTACTCTAGCTAGAAGTGATTTTCAAGGTTGGAGGGACTCCCTTGAACTCGTACTTCATGTTTGCAACTTGAGAAGACATTTACCTTGCATAAACACCTTAATGAATAATAGGCAATAGTTCATCTAATAATCCTCAATATGTCAATATATCAATTTCAAATGCTTAGAAATCACTCTGAAATCAATTGAATAATGTGAATTCATTAAATCCAAACAATTGATTTCACCAAAATATCAATGCATAAAAAAATCAGTGAAATGCGGGTATTTTCATCCTCACAGGATATAACCATTATAAATACCAATTTATAGCTCATGGAACACCTCTAACTAATTTCATGTTCTCAAACCAATTTATTGATCATGATTAAAGAGCATGGGTTTGAATCCATCTAGATATATAAGTTTATCCATAATAGGTGGGCATATGGGCTTCAATAGGATATAAGGGCAATTTCACTACAAAAGCAAGCCTAAGCGCCCCAATAGGATATGAATACTTTATGCAATGAAACTTAAATGTGCTCAGCCAATTTTATCATCTTGAAGGAATAGCAGGATTTCTGTACTTGTCTGGATATGTAGTGGTTTAGTCAAAAGTGAATATGTGGACCCCAACTGGATTTAAAGAAAATTAAATGAAAAAATAGGTCTAGGGACCATGACTAGATAGGTGGGTTTTTGGGGCTCTACCAGATTTGTAAGAATTTAGGGGTCAAGTGGATATATATGGCATCAGGTGAAAACTCCATAGAAGGATATATTGTACTTTGCAGGGAAAAGTGAGCCAACATGATAAGTGGGTGCTCGGGGCTCAACTAGATATATGCAGCATCCACTAAGACCTCTGCTAATCGAGTCCTCATGTGAAAAGCGGGTGATACATGCTTAAGTGGAAATGTGGAGGAATTAAGTCCAAGTAAATAAGCAGGGTTTTAGAACTCAAGTGGATAAAATCTATATGCAATAGAAATGCCCATAAAATACTTGTGAAGGTTTAAAGTTGATAGTTGTAGGGTTTTTAGACTTCATAGGATAAGTGGGGAAGTTGGGTTCTAGTGGATAAATCCACATGAAATAAAAATTTCCACAAAATGGGTTACCTACTTATCCAAATTGATCTGAATGGATTTTTCGTCTTTCAAAAGACAAGACGGGACAATTTGGGTTAATTGGATATTATTTCTCACCCTCAGGAATCCCCACAATAGGGTTTACCATGACTTAGGTTTTTTGAAGGATGAATAAAAATGTTGTCTACCTAGATTTCATTGTCACAAATCTACTAATCAAATGATTTTGATTAAAACCTAGACACCCCTCTTTAGAATAATCGATTTAAACATACAAAATATCATCATGATTCAAAACAAACAAACCCTAGTTTCAAAGAAAGATCAACAACAAATACATGCTAGGGCTCATCAAACATACAAGACATCTTAGTAAGAATATGAAATCACTCTATCAACAAGAAAGCACAAACCTTACTACTTATAGAAGCACAATCCCTCTTGTATAAATAAGCATGCAAACGCGTGAGGAAATGAGTTTTTAAATGAAGCTAACATGAGTAATTTGAAATTGACAATAATCACCTATGCCTGACACAAAATCTTTGTAAATCCTTATGAATGATCATCAAAGGTTGAAGAAATGCTCAGGAGCTCACGAAATTGAAGGTATAACAACTTAGAATGACGAAAAACACTCAAAGATGTTACTTAAGTTCTCTTAGAAACTTGCCATAAATGCTCAATACAAAAGATAGTGTGTTGAGCATTTCCAAACAAAGGGATGTAGGAGTTTCAATGGAAATTGGATAAGTAGGGAAATGAGGGTCAAGGGGATAAAATCTAGTATCTAGCCAAAGTCCCTCAATATCTGGTAAGTGGAGAATTTTTTGATTCGTCAAAGGACTACACAATGCGGGCACTATGAACATCACAGGCTATATCTTGTAGGTGGAAATTTCCCCACAATATCTAGTAGATAGTGAAACTTATGCTTTCAAAGGTGTCAGTAAATATTGCAAGTTCTTCAAAGGAAAACAGGTCCAAATGATATCACTAGATATATTTGATTGGACCAAAAGTACCTGTAATATGCAATAAGGCTAGGAAAGCATGCAAAGGACCAAGACTAACACTTGCAAAAGGCACCCACATGTGCAAATGGACCAAAAGTCTTTACAAATTCATGGGCTAGAATGGGGATGAAAGATTTCACATGCAAATAACCCCAAGGACAACTTAAATCAAACTTACCTAATATCCAAAGTGTGAGAATTCAAAACTTACCAACTCCATTCAGGGAAAAAGGAACAAGAGATCAAGACTCTAGCCAAAAGATGAACACAAAAGAAGAGGTTCGTATTTCATAAAATGGGGCATGTGTGCAGGGCACAAAACCTATCAATGTTCTGATTATGCTTGTCAATTTTTTTTCATCTCAGTCTACAATGTTCTTCTATTCACTGATGTCTCCATTGTGCAACTTCACCTTAAAATTGGCATGTAGATTTCCATGATTTGTCAAGATTCCATTTATTTGACTGTCTCTAATGGCTAACTGAGTAGACCTTTGTAACCTATGAGGTTCCCTAAGGTTATTAATAGGACCTTATAATGAATTCTCACCCTTATAGCTTCACATAGACTCTCTTGTTAACTACAAATTCCTAGTAGTGTTTGACACGATCTTTAGGGCCTGTTGACAAAGTATAAACCATGGTGTAGATTCAAAACATAGTATACAAGCTTAGGCTCTGACTAACCTAACTTAAGTGTTAGCTTTTATGTGAGGTACCTTTTCCTTATGAATTCAGATAATACTCTTTTGATATATTGCATTATTAGGAATGTGAAGGTCTAATAGAGAGCATACACATACATGGACTTCCCTCACAAAAATTATCCATTATACTCAATAAAACCCTTACCAATTGCTACAAGACTCCCATGGTCTCTATGTGCATGTTGGACCTCTGTTATTGCCCTTACCTAGCATATCATTATATTATCTTTGTCCTTTGATACAATCTTCTTTTTGTCCTCACAGAACTCACCACTATCTATACTTCTGATCATGTATCTCTATTCTTCATTTAAGTCTTCTTCCCTAAACCCTAGACCACCATTCTATCTTCATATAATATTCATTGTTCTTTTGTTTACATCATTTCATTTACATCATATAGATATATTACCGATATAAGATTCAAAATAATAGATCTCCAAATGGCCCATCACACTGTGATGAACCTTTACAAGGACTCTTATTAGGTTGATAATGAAAAGAGGGTAAAAGGGGCAATTTATGATATTCATAGTCCAACCTTATCTTCTCATCGATGTCTCTATTCATCATTACATTGTTTATGTGTTATTTATGAAAAAGATGAATGATGTAAACTAGCATGCACACTAGATCAAACCCTCTTTCACAATAACATTCAAGGAAAAGACTGAGCCAAATCACTACCAAATGGAGGTGGACTTAGCTATAGATCTTGTACTCAAGAGTGTTATGGAAATATCATATTTAATTGAGCCTTTTTGTCAAAACCTAGGTCAATGATGTAACAAACCCTAATCATATGATGATCTATAACAGATGTACAAGAAATCTCTAGAAACTGATTATTCGAGGAGAATCAAGAAGATGTCAGAACATGTGTCTTGGAAGAAAATATGTCAGAGGACTATTTCAAGACTACCCAAGTACTAAAACGTTGAATCTTCAAGAACTATAAACTAGAGTAATGCTACAAAGATTGCCTTGATACCAGATCTAGAACCAGCTAAGGCAAAAGTACTAGGGCACCACCACCTAAGTGTTGCATAGAGGAATATTCCTAAACTATTTTCAGATCCTGAAATCCTGATCCTTGCTCAGTCTTCCTGTGTCTTCATATTTTTTGGATCTTGCACCTGTAATCTGCACACAAGAAGAAGAAAAGGGGTTTGGGGGTTATGGTGTTTAGGTACTTACCTCAGTCAAATCCTAGGATAGCATTTAAGCTTCCCAACACCGTTGATGGATAAAGAGAGTGTGCCCTTGTAGGGTAGAGGCTAAACACAAAATTAATATGATGAATCAAGTGATGATGAACAATAATGATATCACCTATGTGATGTAATCCTTAGGAGGCTGAAGACTCTTCAACTCATAAGGATAGATAAATGATAACTTTAAACCTACAACACACACAATGACAATACAAATCTTCTCTAGAATCACAATGAATGCTTTGAATGCTCTTTACTCCAATGCTTCAAGTTGGCTATCTCTATCTAGGTTCATAATAAATTAAAAAACATAGTTATATTTCCCGCTAACATTTGTGAAATTACCAAAAGAACCGACAAGGAGAAACCTTTTTAAAGGTCCTAAGCCAACATACATTTAAATTTTCCCTGACCAATCAGGAGAGACTTGGGTGGTACTTCCCAAGTCTTTGGACTCCTTTTTAGTCTAGGGTAAGGTAAAATATGGGCCTCTTGTTCCATTTAGATTGGTTTTGGGGATTTCATATCAGGATGAATATTTAGAATGTATAATGTAATCATGAGGACCTAGGAGCTAAACAGTGAGGTAAAAAGGCATGTGTCCACTTTTTACTCCATAAGATTTAGCCCCTACTTTAATGTGTGTATGATCTCACGATCAATACATGCATTAAAGTATGGTCAAAGCATATCAAACACATCAAACACTAGAGCTAAGATACACCCTATGTTTGGAAGACCATTTCTAGCCCCCAAGCTTAAGAAAACATGAGAAAACACTTGAGAGTCACACAAAACACTGAGAAGATAGTGAAGAAGCATGTAATACATAAAGAAGACAATAAAAAGGCATGCAATACATGGAGAAGACATGCACATAGTCACATACTACACAAGGCACACATGAAGAGAAGACATGATTAAACAACTATATAACCCTAACTAGGCAATGGGGGGAGCTCATCACTACATGCCGCCATCAAATTCACACAGAACACTTAGTGTGGGGGAGCCCATCACTACGCGCCACCACTAAACACTCAAAACACATGACGTGGGGGGAGCTCATCACTATGCACCACCACTAAAACATGCAAGACATGCAAGGAAGACACACAGAAAACACACGAAATACATGAGTGTCATAGAGCATGTTGTTGACACATTGTACATCTAAAACACATCAAACACAGGCGACAGGGAGGAGCTCATCACTATGCTCCACCATCTAAGACACACAAAACACACGTGATGGTTGAGCTACGCTACCACAACCACGAAAGACATGCTTAAGGGTGAATAACTCAAGATCCAACCCTGCCTCCACAAAGAACTTTTAAAAGGATGTGCAACCACTCAAGGGAATACACAATCCTGCCTTCTGCGGAGGATTTTAAAAACATACAACCCCACCTACATCATGGAGATGCCTTACAATTGAAAGGAAGCATGTGCACAAAGTATACAACCCCACCTGCATCACAGAGACACCTTATAGTGAAAAGGAAGCATACACAACACACAAAACAAAGTATACAACCCCACCTCCATCACAGAGATGCCTTACAATGAAAAGGAAGCATACACAAACATGCTTTATCACAATGTCTAAGATATCCAAGCATTTACCTCAATATATGCCCCCACCTTAAAGTGGTTGATGTCGCTTGCTAGTAGAAATCACGTTTAAGGTGTTATATATGAAAAGTGGGAAGATGATGAATAGTGTCAAGATCCATCAAATCAACCCCTCCTTTCACAATAACACTTAAGGAAAACAACCAAACCAAGTCACTATAGATGGAGAGGACTTTCCTATAGATTGATGTACTCAAGAATGATATGGAAAGACTGATTAGATTGAGAGATTTGTCAAACCCTGGATTCAATAAGCCTCAAACCCTAATTATAACAAAATCAAGTATAGATAAATAAACTGCTATAGATCACTGCATAGGAAGACACTCAAGAAGGATTATAAACTCACCAAAAGTTGGATTTCTAGAGGTGAAGACTTTGTTGACTATAGGGTGGGTGCCTAAGTCTGATAGGGTAAATTTTCTATAGATTTGGAACAGTGAGCAATGTCAGATGATGTTTAGCTCCTAAGTTTGGAATGATTCCTATTAGGAGGACTCCGGGGTGGGTACCTTAGTCCAGTAGGGTAGATTTACAACAAATTTTCCTTAGATTCCAAATCCTTATCCTATGAATGGCTTCTTTGTATCTGTGCTTCACTAAATCTCATACTTCTAACCTGAAATCACAAAGAGAGGGGTTTGGGGGTTGTGGTGTTTAGGAGCTTACATCGGTCAACCCCATAATGACACTCAAGTCTTCCAACACCATTTTGAGATAGAGTGCATGCCCAAGGGTAGGAAGAGGCCAAAGTAATGATGAATTTAAATGATTGAAACACAAATAGATGTCACCTTGGAGGTGAAGCCCTCACAGAGATGAAGACCCTTCAAATCATGAGGAGATGGATTGATGAAGCCAAATCTACAATAAACAAACACAATAACAACGCAATTCTACTCTGCAACACAATGAATGCCTTGAAATCCCTTATCTCAATATCACAAGTTCACATTATCCATTTAGGTGTAAAATGAAGACATAAACTCACTTATATATGCATTCTGACTAACTTTCGTAATTCAAATTGAAAAGGCCAACAAAGGGAAACCTTGTTAAAGGTCCTATGCCAACAAACTTAAATCTAGGTCTATGCAAATCATCCTAGACTAGGACATAGGTACCCAAGTCCCAAGGCTAATTTGAGTCATGATTAAGCATTTAGATTGAGCCCCTAAGTCCCATTTGACATGGGTTTTGGGCAAATTTACTCTAGGATAAGTATTAAGCATGTAAAGTGTAAACATGGGGACCTAGGAGCTAAACTAGGAGGTAAAAAGGCATGAGGTTATTTTTTACTCCATAACATAAGGTAAGGTTGGAAACATGGGAGGGAACAAGAGCTTTCTCAAAGCCCATGCCCCAAAGTGACATGTGCTCACGATTGCCGATTATTTCCAATAATCACAATTGAATGATATTAGTATTATATGCTAACAATTAACAAACTTCAACTAGAAAATCTTAAGCTAAGATAACAACCAAATCATCTCATAAAATTGATACAGAAATAAGGTAACATATCACTTAATAAACCAAGGCTACACTTGCGGGTTCGGAATTGAGTATAGTCATGAGGTTATACTTCAAGTATCTCATAACCGAGTGTAGCTACAAGGTGAGGTACAAAACATTCCAAAGTTCCTAGAAGCAGATTTAGAGTATTGCAAAGGATTTTTACAAGAAATTCACAATATGGTATATATGATCACATCACAATGCAAAGTCATTCTAATAGTCAAGCATCAGTATCAAATTGACCCCATCTTCATATATGGACTAGGTCCATTTTTATTCTTGTTGTAGGGATGCACATTCCTTATCAGTACTTATTTGTTATCATCATCTGCTGACTAGTAAAGCCACAGAGAATGAAATCACAAAAAATGGTATATATGATCACATCACAACACAAAGTCATTCTAATAGTCAAGCATCAGTATCAAATTGACCCCATCTTCATATATGGACTAGGTCCATTTTTATTCTTGTTGTAGGGATGCACATTCCTTATCAGTACTTATTTGTTATCGTCATCTGCTGACTAGTAAATCCACAGAAGAATGAAATCACAAAAATTGAAACACAAATAGATGTCACCTTGGAGGTGAAGCCCTCACAGAGATGAAGACCCTTCAAATCATGAGGAGATGGATTGATGAAGCCAAATCTGCAATAAACAAACACAATAACAACACAATTCTACTCTGCAACACAATGAATGCCTTGAAATCCCTTATCTCAATATCACAAGTTCACATTATCCATTTAGGTGTAAAATGAAGACATAAACTCACTTATATATGCATTCTGACTAACTTTCGTAATTCAAATTGAAAAGGTCGACAAAGGGAAACCTTGTTAAAGGTCCTATGCCAACAAACTTAAATCTAGGTCTCTGTAAATCATCCTAGACTAGGACACAGGTACCCAAGTCCCAAGGCTAATTTGAGTCATGATTAAGCATTTAGATTGAGCCCCTAAGTCCCATTTGACATGGGTTTTGGGCAAATTTACTCTAGGATAAGTATAAAGCATGTAAAGTGTAAACATGGGGACCTAGGAGCTAAACTAGGAGGTAAAAAGGCATGAGGTTATTTTTTACTCCATAACATAAGGTAAGGTTGGAAACATGGGAGGGAACAAGAGCTTTGTCAAAGCCCATGCCCCAAAGTGACATGTGCTCACGATTGCCGATTGTTTCCAATAATCACAATTGAATGATATTAGTATTATATGCTAACAATTAACAAACTTCAACTAGAAAATCTTAAGCTAAGATAACAACCAAATCATCTCATAAAATTGATATAGAAATAAGGTAACATATCACTTAATAAACCAAGGCTACACTTGCGGGTTCGGAACTGAGTATAGTCATGAGGTTATACTTCAGGTATCTCATAACCGAGTGTAGCTACAAGGTGAGGTACAAAACATTCCAAAGTTCCTAGAAGCAGATTTAGAGTATTGCAAAGGATTTTTACAAGAAATTCACAATATGGTATATATGATCACATCACAACACAAAGTCATTCTAATAGTCAAGCATCAGTATCAAATTGACCCCATCTTCATATATGGACTAGGTCCATTTTTATTCTTGTTGTAGGGATGCACATTCCTTATCAGTACTTATTTGTTATCGTCATCTGCTGACTAGTAAAGCCACAGAAGAATGAAATCACAAAAAATGAGAGAGGAGACTGTTGGTGCCTGCATGAGCAGTCAGTTTTTAAGCATATAAACATGCAGGCACCTTCCTAAAAAATCCAAAAAGTTCTAAGTTTTGGGCCCCCTCAGTGTTTTTCAGCGTCTGCATCTTAGTTCAACGGAGGTGGTCTTCGTCTTTTCTCCATCGGCATGGGTTCGTTTTTGTGTCTTTGACATTTCGGTTTGAACTTGAACCCTTTTTTCTCTAAGTTCAATGGTTCAGCGGTTCTGGGTTCAATTTTCTTCTAACGGGTCGCATTATGCATTTGCCTTGCGCAAATATTGTATCGTTGAACCTCCTGCTTGAACCCCTTGCTCAGCGGTTCAAGGTTCAATAGTTTGATGCTTCGAGTTTTTTGGTCTCAGTCGAAGTGTTTTTCTGATGGAGTATTGTTTTAGAGGTTTGAACCTCGCCGGTGTACCTCAGTATTGAACCTCGCCATTGAACCGGTTCATCGGTTCAATGGGTCAGCGGGGTTATGTTTGTGTTGCCGACAGAGAAGCTATCAGGTTGAACCTCGCGGTTGAACCTTTCTTTTGAACCTAGCTCTTGAACCGGTTCAGAGGTTCATTGGTTCAACCCATCGGAGGGGGAAGTGGGAGGCCGATATGTTATCGGCAGGAGTTGTTATGTTGGCGAAAGACTTTTTGGTTGCTCCGATTGTTTTGGTCTGGCCGATGGATGTCCATCGGCGTGTGTTTGGCTATCGGCGAAGCAAATTTTTGGGCCCCCGACGTAAGGTGTTTGGCCGATGGGGTGTCATCGGCGTGGGTCTGGCCGATGGAGAAGCAGTGTGTAGCTGGCAAAGTAGGCATCGGCGTAACATTTGAGATCGGCAAGGGAGATTTTGGTTGCTCCGACGGTGTAGGTCACACCGACGGAGGTGGTAATCGGTATGACAGTGTGTGTCGGCAGGAGGATTTTCAGTTGGGCCGATGGTGGTCGTCTTGCCGAAGGCGGTGTATTTTGCTTGGCCATCGGAGAGACTTGGTAGATCGGCGAGGGTCTAGAGAGTTGGCCCGATGGTTCATCTCTGGCCGATACAAGGAAGTGTAGTGTAGCGGTCGGCGGGAGATTTTTGGGGCGGGCCGATGGTGTTAGTTTTGGTGATGGGCTTTTGGAGAAGGCTTGTGCGTCGAGTGCGACAAAAGCGCTTGACACCTTTTATGCTCGCGGCCATGTTCTTAAGGTATTGAAGGAGTCTCCGCGGCACCAATGTGGGACTATTCTTCCTGCACATTTGAAACTTCAGTAAAGTGCATTTTGGCGGGAACTTCTGTTTGAACGCAGTGACGGTTTCCAGGTAGGCTGCGGGTGGTTGAGGCCTTTAATGGTGATGGTGCAGAGGTATGGGCAATGGTACACATGATCATGTTGCCTGATTTTTGAGTGAAGACTCCCAGATGGCGGCGCAGGGCTCGAGGCTTCTCTTGTCTGTTGCTGCAATAACTTCTGAGCACCATTCTTCCTGTGTGATTTGTATCTGGCAGATTTTTGAAAGCCTTGTAATTAATTGCTGTGGTACACTTTCTGGCTATTATAAGCAGACTGTGTTACCATTTTTCAGGTTGTTGAAAACTAGACATTTTGGCTCTGTAATAAGATACAACTGGTTTTGGTTGCTCTATGCAGCAAACTTGTGAGTTTATGTATCTCCTGTTGTACGATTTGGCATGAATCCACTGATTTCATGGTTAATCTTATATGAATAATGCTATGTTTGCATGTTTTATGCTGATTCTGTCTCCAGTGTTGCATGTATCTTTCTTCTGAGTCCAGGTATTCAAGGAATGTCTGAGATTCTAGAACATAGAATTCCTGTGTTGAATGTTTAATCTTTTAACTTCTGCTCAAGGGGTAGATTAAATTATTTTCAGATTGAATATTGGAAGGGTATACTGCAATAGGGATGCCATAAGTATCGACAGCTTAACACTCTGTATTGGGAGATATCTATAAGGCAGGTATCACATGTGTATCCCCCTGAAATCTAGTTTTAGCTATTCATGCTGATTATTCACAGGTGTATGTCTACCGACTCCAAGCCCTGGATAGGCACCAATCTGGCTCTGTGTTGAGGTTATACACCATGTCCAGCTTTGCATCCAAAATTCAAATCCATCTTTTCCTTCCATCTATTAGTTGTAGGAGTAGGATTAGGATCCCTGCATGCTCTCATACCCAACCAGACATTATGTCCAAGAATGTTGCCAACCTTGTGATTTGTTATACAAATCTTGGTCCTTACATGAGAGTATTCTGCCTGTTGCTGTCAAGTTAAATCCTTCTGTCATTGAGCTAGTCAAGGTTATACCTTTATCAAATAGGGACACCCCCCTTGGTGTGGCAGAACCAGAAGTGAAGGGGAGGAGCTCACGCAACCTCCTGTATTCAGTTGGTTGAATCTGCCTGTGCATTAGAACTGGCAAACCCTAATGCTGATTCAGAAGAAAAAACCAACAGAGACAAAAGTGACTTAGGCTTACAACATGGGAAGATGCCCCCAAGACAACTTCCACAACACTATGCCCTAAGGCATCACACACAACAATTGCAATAAGAGAGAGGAGAATAGAAGAATAGAGAAACAAATAGAAGAAGTATCACAATAGAGGTGGTCTCCTTGTATACTTAACCTTACAAGAATATCAAGGGTCATCCAAGGAGATGTAAACAACATTTAACACATTACGAGGGGAACACAACACACATAAATATAAATATATGTATTTAAGAGGAGGCCAATCTTGCGAGCATCTTTGAGAGGTGCTCTAGAAAGTGTGGTAGAATAGATGAGAGATTCATACCTGTTTGATTTTCATTACCTAAGTAGTTGTAGTGTGCTTGTTTCACAAGATTTCTTATGTTTGAAATCCTCTAATGCTTGCAGGGAGGTAAATCATTGCCTTTTTTGACAGATGACTCACACCTTGCTCTTTTCCTTTCTTTTGCTTTCTTATTCTATTTTATGTGATGAATGAACCACTTGCGATGAAATGGGATGTTTTTCATTGGTACAACTTTCTATTGCTTAAAGTGATTACATGTACACTACTCCATTTGTGTATCTTTCGTATTTTGGTTATCTCCTGACCCTTGAAGGGATAACAAAAGAGGAACCTCAATGTAGATACCTTTTCTATGTGGTTGAGGTAGATCTTCATTTTCCACCTTATCCACTTTGATTATGACAATGATTTCATCGAAGTCCAACTATTCATCTTCATGCTCTACTTCATTTTGTTGCTCCACCATGTTGTTGTCATTATGTTTAGGAAAGGGATTAGTGAAGATCTATAGATTTTGGTTTGGAGGGGCTATTAACTTATTTCCATTTTCATTCACACAAGCCACTTGTATTATGTTAGAATTGATGAGGTCTTGAATTTCATGTTTAAGATGCATACATCTTTTAGTGTCATGCCCTATAGAGCGATGATAATGACAATAGGCATTAGCATCAAATGAAGGTCCGTGCATCTTGCTACTATCTAGTGGATGGGCAGGATAAAGCTTCATAAGATTGTTGTTCAGTGATTAAGTCATTATCAAATGGAGAGAATTTGATAATGGAGTGAATTGTCTCTATTGTTGCCTGAATTGAAATGGTGTTTGATTAGGTTTTCTAATAGCAAACACTTGTGACTATATGAATGTTGCCCATTGATCTTGATAAAATTCTTGTTATGCTTCTTAAATGAGTGTTGAGATGTTTCAACTGTGGATTGACCAAAAATAGCCAATGAGTTATGATTCTCATACTGACTAGCTGAAAGTTGGTAATCTCAAAGAGGTTTGTGTAGATGTTGAAAAGAATTGTATTTCATCAACAATATTTTATCACATATGTTTGGTTCTAGATTCATAATGAATAATTTTTGAACATCCTCATATGTAATCAAATATTCTATTTTCACAAAGAGAGCTTGATATTGGCTAATGAATTTCATTAATTTTTCTTTTAGACCTTATTTACAATGGACCAAATCAATCAATGAGATAGAAGGTCCAATGTTTGCTTGGAAATGTTGCGAGAATTGATCAACTAGCTATGAGAAGGAATGTATTGAATTAGGATGTAGAGAGCAAAACCATTCCAAAGTGGTATCTTTGAGAGACCGAAGAAAGAGTTTTGCTAGCAATGCCTCATCAAAGAAGAAATCACTACACATTGTTGTGAATGCTGCCACATGAGTATTAGGATCACCTTTACCACTATATTTTTCAAAGTGGGGAATCTCAAATTTGTCAAGCGTTTGAGCTCTTAGGATTGTATAAGATAAAGGACTGCGAGCATGATATGTTGGTAAATTAGGTTGAGAGGAAGCATTAGTCAAATTTGTCACTTTTTGCTGCAAGGATGTCATACTTTGCAAAAGTTGATTTAGGAGTGCATCATTAGGTGATGTGGCTTGCGGATTTGAGGCAAGAATATTTTATGCTGCGGTCATGAAATTGAGAGGTGGTTGGTAATAAGTGGAAGTGATGTGTGGTTGAGAATAATTATTCATGGGTATGGATACATGAGGTGCTAGGTTTTGATAATTAAATGCTACAACTTTGTAATTATTTTCAGTAGATGTTCCCATGATAGTGGTAGCATTACTACAAGCTTGTGCATTAGTAATGAGAATTGGTGATGTAAAAGTGGATATTCCAATAGTCAATATGGGTACTGATACTTGTGATCTTATATGCTTCGGTGGTGACACATTTCCTATGACATTCGTGTGGTTATCCACTGACATAATGTTATGATCCACTATGTGGGATATTCCATGGAGCATATCAAAACATTCTTGTCCTTCTTGTAATAATCATCTTATACCATCAACAAGAGGTATCACTTCTTGAGATAGGTGTGTACCTCCTACAATTTGTTCAAAATCAGCTAGTTATTTGTTAAGTTTCTTTAGTTGATCATCAGGTACATATGTAACTATGTTAGTCACATCTTCAAAATCATGAAATGTTTGTTCTTTCATCATGTTAGTGTTGGTGAAATCTTGCAAAGATGTTGATTCACCTTTAGTAAAGTAATTGAGTAATGGATTTTCTAATTTGTGCACATCGTTGCTATTTAGAGCACTAGTACCCATTAGTCTACAACTTCTTACCAAGGTGTTGGTGTTAGGGCAATAGGTTATACAACTCATGCAAATTCTTATAATAACACTCAATGCACTAACCAACGAGATTAGCAATAAGATTATTAATTTTAAAGTAGTTATACTTACTAAAATACATAATGTGTAATTGCAAAACTATGAGTTTTCAAACCAATGATATGGAATAATGCAAGATTTTCAAATGAATAATGAAAAATTTGTTATAAATCAATGCAAGATCTAATTTGAACTATTAGAAAGATGTAAATGCTCAGAGCTATGGTTTCACCAAAATGTTATATATGAAAAAGATGAATGATGTAAACTAGCATGCGCACTAGATCAAACCCTCTTTCAAAATAAGGCTGAGCCAAATCACTACAAAATAGAGGTGAACTTAGCTACAGATCTTGTACTCAAGAGTGCTATGGAAATATCAGATTTAATCAAGTCTTTTTATCAAAACCTAGGTCAATGATGCAACAAACCCTAAATCTATGATGATTTGATGATAATAGAAGATGTACAACAAATCTCTAGAAACTAGTTGCACTGGGAGAATCAAGAATGTGTCAAAACCTGTGTCTTGGAAGAAGAGATGTCAGTGGACTATTTTGGGACTACCCAAGTCTTGAAAGGTTGAATAACTGGAATTGTAAATTGGAGAAATGCTATAGAGACTACCCTGATGCCAGATCTAGAACTAGCTAAGGTAGAAAGGCTAGGACGTCATAGCCCAAGTCTTGCATAGAGGAATATTTCTAAACTATTGTCAGATCCTGAAACCATGATCCTTGCTCATTCTTCTTGTATCTTCACATTTTCTAGATCTCACACCTATAACCTGCACACAACTAGAAGAAGATAAGGGGTTTGGGGGTTATGGTGTTTAGGGACTTGCCTCAGTCAAATCCTGGGATATCATTCAAATTTTCCAGCACTGTTGATGGATAAAGAGAGCGTACCCTTGTAGGACAGAGGCTAAACACAAAATGAATATGATGAATCAAGTGATTGTTAGGGTTAGTTGGCAGAGGATATCAATTAAATGCAAATAAAGATTAAACAGAGGAATGAAAATACACAGAAATAATAACAATGAGAGACAAGTTTTTGATGAAGGGGGTAAATCATAAAACACAACAACAAAAATGGCACATAAAAAATAGAATATTTTTTTATTGATTTGGACAACTTATTACATTACAGAAGATCAATTACAATTAGAGGAATCAATCCTCCACAGGATGCAACACAATACAGCTACCATCACCAGGCTCTGGAATCTTCTACCTTCTATAACCCCAAATTAGCTAGGGTTTCTATTTTCCCACCTATTCTTGATTCTATACTTTCCCCCTTAACTCTAATACTACCCAGGTTACCCAAAATAGTCATAAATAACACTTTTTGGTGGCCTCTAGCTAAATTTCAAAATTTGCAACTCCCTCCAAAAGTAGGTCAACTTCTGGGAAGCATAACTTTTGATCCGGGTGTCTGATTGATGAACTGTTTTAAGCACCAAAAATATTGCAATGTGAACTATCACGCTAGAAATCCATAAATAGATTTCTATCAACTTTTCAAGATGTTATGGGATGTTTTAGTGCCTCATATCTCATTTCAAAAAAATTTAGGGGCTTTTCAGAAAACAAAAACTTTAATATCTTTCATCTAACAAATGATCTTTGCTTGATTCCTTCACCAAAGGTCTTATATTTTAGTTATGAAGCTTTCTGTAACTTTTTCTTCAATCCATGCCCAAATGTAAACTTTCCTAAAATGGCAGTCAAACTTTCCAAAACTGGCAGTTTGCTATTTTTAGTTGTTTGGAAAAACTAAAAGTCCTACATCATTATTCAGGAGATTATGGAACTAGAAACACTAATTATGGAAAGAAATGAAAAAAACTATAATGATTTTGAATTAACTTCTTTTTGGATGATACAAAAATGCCCTTACACCACTATATGCTCCTGCATCAGATACCCAGGGTATTTTGAGAAGTGACCCTGTCACATCTCAGGTGTTTGTTTGAGGAAAACCCAAATGGTCAACCTCTGCCTTAGAAAACCAAGAAGAATCTTCAATAGGCCTTCCTTTCCATTTCACTAGATATTCTTCATATTGCCTGTTCTAAGTACTTCTTCCCACATGGCTATCCAAGATCTCTTCTATCTCCTCCATTGAAGTAGATGCCGGAATACTCCACTGTTCTTCTGTTGGTCCATCCTTTGTGCCACCTTCATGATATTATGTTAAATTAGCAATGTTGAACATAGGGTAAATATTGATCCCACTCGGTAGCTCTACCTCATATGCATTTCCTGAATCATGCTTCTTCAGGATTTTGCACGGTCCAAATTTCTTCATTTTCAGCTTATTGTATGTTCCAATTGGGAACCTTCCTTTTCTCAAGTGAACCATGACTTCATCTCCTACCTAGAACTCCTTATATCTCCTCTTCTGATCTGCCCTAGCCTTGTACTAAATATTCATCTTATTAATGTGCTTTCTCACCTCTTCATGTAAATTCTTCAGATATTCTACAAAGTCTTCAGCTTCAACACTTTTCTTTTCTCTTTTATCCAACTTCCTTAACTTAGAAGCATTTCTTGGGCTATTGCCATATACAATCTGGAATGGTGATTTACCAGTACTCCTATTGATAGAATTGTTTTAAGCAAATTCTACCTGTGGTAAAATCAAATCCCATCCCTTGGGCTTATCTCCTATTAAGCATCATAGTAGGTTACCCAAACTCCTATTCACCACTTTCGTGTGTCCATTAGTCTGTGGATGGTGTGTAGAACTAAACTTCAAATCTATCTTTAACTTATTCCATAATGTCCTCCAGAAATAACCAACAAACATGGTATCTCGATCTAAAACTATGCTCTTTGGTAGACTGTGTAATCTTACCACCTCTCTAAAAAATAATTTAGCAATATGAACAGCATCATTAGTCTTCTTGCAAGGAATGAAATGTTCCATCTTCAAGAATCTATCCACCACCACAAAAATGGAATCATGTCCTCTCTGTGTCCTTGGTAAACCAAGAACAAAATCCATACTAATATTATCCCATGGCTTCTCTGGTACAGGTAGTGGCTGATATAGACCTGTATTCTGACTTGCTCCTTTTGCCATCTAACATACTCTACAACTCTACACAAATTTCCTCACCTCTTGCTGCAACTATGACTAATAATAATTTTCACCAACAATAGCAATGGTCTTATCTCGACCAAAGTGTCCGGCCAATCCTCCACTATGCTTCTCCTTAATCAGGTTCTCCCTCATGGAACTCCTCAGAATGCACAACTGGCTTCCTTTAAACAACATGCCATCTTGGATTATGAAATCCAACCATTTTGTCTTGACTAAAGTAACATGTTCTAGACAAGCTTTCCAACCCTCTACAAAATTTAGATCTTCAAGATACAAACTTTTGAGCTCATCAAACCCAACAACCTCTATCTTCATTTCTGTCAACAAAATTTGCATTCGGCTCAAGGCATCTGCAACTCTATTGGACTTCCCACTCCTGTGCTTCAAAACAAAAGTATAACTCTGTAAAAACTCAACCCATTTTAAGTGCCTTTGATTCAACTTTCCTTGACTATTAAGATATTGTAAATCCTGATGATCAATATATAAAACAAACTCTTCTGGCAACAAATAATGTCTCCATTTCTTCAAAGCCTAAACTATAGCATAAAATTCCTGATCATAAACAGAATACTTTTTCTTGGCATCATTAAGCTTCTCACTAAAATAGGCAATGGGCTTACCTTCTTGACTCAAAATAGCTCCTATAGCACTACCACTAGCATCACAATCTACCTGAAATACCTTATTGAAATATGGAAGTGCCAAAATAGGTTGCTCTGTGACTTTCTGCTTCAATGTATCAAAGCTTTTATTTGCTCCTTTAGTCCATTTAAACTCTTTTCTATCCCCTCTCATTGTCTTAGTTAGGGGTGCACAAATGCTACTAAAATTCTTGATAAACTTTCTATAAAAACTTGCCAAACCATGAAAAGATAGTACATCTGTTGCACTCCTTGGCGTAGGCCATTCAATGATAGCCCTTACTTTTTTTGGGTCCATCTTAAGACCTTCCTCTGAGACATTAAATCCCAGGTATACCAACTCCTTTGCAAAACTACATTTCTTTAGATTAATCAACAACTTCTCCTCCCTCGGCTTGTCTAAAACTCTTCTGATATGCATTAAATGCTTATCCTAAGTCTTACTAAAAATCAAAATATCATCCAAATAAACAATAACAAGACTTCCCAAAAATTCTTTCAGTACCTCATTCATGAGCCACATGAATGTGCTCAGTGCATTGGTTATCCCAAATGGCATGACTAACCACTCATTCAAACCTTCCTTGGTCTTGAAGGTCATCTTCCATTCGTCTCCTTCTCTGATTCAGATCTAGTGATACCCACTCTTCAGATCAATCTTCATGAAGTACTTGGCTCCACTCAAACAATCCATTATGTCATCCATTCTGGGTAATGGAAATCTATACTTGATTGTGATCCTATTGATGGCTCAAGAATTTGTACACATTCTCCACTCTCCATCTTTCTTTGGTGCTAGTACTGCAGGTACTACACATGGACTCAGGCTCTCCCTTATTAGTCCCTTCCTCAACATCTTGTGAACTTGTATGTTTAGCTCTTGATTCTCTATAGGGGTCATTTGATGGGCTGTCTTGTTTGACAAACTAGCTCCTGGTATCAAATCCATTTGATGACTTATCTTCCTTACTAGTGGTAAACCTTCTGGTACATTATTAGAGATAATGTCCTAAAATTCTTCCAACATATCTGAAACTTTTGCTAGTACATCTTCACATTTCTCTTGACTAATCTTAGGGATCAATGTAAAGCAATGACGCTCATGCTTCATACCCTCCAAAAAATTCCTACCATCTACCAAGCAAATTCTGGTAGTACTACATACCTTTTCTTCCACCTTCAAGGGCTTCAACTTATGACGAACTCCATCCTTTGTTAGAGAATATGTGTTTGCATGGCCATCATGGATGGCGCTCCTATCATACTACCACAGCCTTCCCAATAGCATATGACATGCATCCATTGGTATGATATCACACAACACCTCATCATGGTAGTCCCCAATCTTGAACTTCACTAAACATTGCTCATTGACCAAAGTTCTGTGGTCCTTCTACAACCATGCAATCTGATATGGATGTGGATGTTTTCTTCTTGTCAACTTCAACTTGTCAACCATCTCCTCTGAAACAAGATTGTTAGTACTTCCACTATCAATAATAATATCACAACACTTACCTTCACATTTGCACCTTGTGCAAAATAAACTCTTCCTCTGATTGGGTTCTTTCTCCTCATTCAACAAAGTTCTTCTGACAACTAGGGTTTCTCCCCTTTTAGCATCTTCAGAATGCTTAGATTGTGCATCTTCATCTACATGTGCAACTCGCGCATTACCTTTAGGTATTCTATTTGTCCTTCCTTGATGTTGTGGACAATCGTATGCTCAATGCCCTTCTTCTCCACATTGGAAACATGTTCCTCTAAAACCTCCTCTTCTGAGTCCTTGCCCAGGTCAACCTCTTCCTCTTCCTCTTTGCTCACCATTGTTTTGGTCATGAGGGTGGTAGGCATTATCTCCTCTTTGATTCCAACTAGTGCTAGCTTCTTCACTTTTCTTTTGATCTTCATTGCAGCCTCCATAGGGTCTTCCACCAATCCTTCTGCGTTGACCTCTTCTCCTTTTCTTGATGTCCAATCTTTTATTTAGCTTCTCTTCCACCTTCAGGGAAAACTGGTATGCATCTTCTATGGTGGTCATTCTGACCAGGCTCAGGTCCTCTTGAATACTTGGCCTCAACTGATTAATGTAATAGGCTACCTTCTCCTTATTGGCCTTTGCATGACCTGTCCTGATAGTAATCTTATAAAACTCTTCTGTATACTCCTTGACACACTTTTTACCTTGCTTCAGTCCTTGCAGGTTCTTCAACAACTCCATCTCATAGTCCACAGGAATGAACTGCTTCTTCAGTTTCTCCACCATCTGATCCCATCTGGTGATCTTTCATTTTCCTCTTCTATTCCTCTCTAATTGGACATCCTTCCACCAAATACTGGCATGGCCCTTCAACTTTGTTTTTACAAACTTGACGCAATCTGGGTCCTCCACATATTCATACTCGAAATACTCCTCCATGTCATTGATCCAATCAATAAGTTGTTCCAGATTCAAATCTCCAAAATATGTAGAAACTTCGATCCTAGGTCTCTTTCTGATCTTTGAAATGGCCCTTAACAACCTAACTTCTGCAAGATCTCCTACAACTTATTTTTCTTCCTTAGATAGCTCTTCTTCAGCTTCATCTTTGCTTTCTTCTCTTGTTCTTGGCTCAAACCCTCTTCATAGATCCTCTTGTAATGTATTGATTTGCCTTTGCAAGGGTCTAAAACCCTCTTCTGTCAAAGAATTTCTCCCAATACGATTTCTTCATGGAGGCATCTTGATCTCTGCAGCAAACCCACAACCTCAGGTCCTATGGCAAATTGCCTCACAGTCGGTGATCTATCTACACACTCAAGAACCCTTGCTCTGATACAACTTGATGAAGGGGGATAGATCATAAAACACACAATAGAAATGGCACACAGAAAATAGAATATTTATTTATTGATTTGGACAACTTATTACATTACAAAAGCTCAATTACAATCAGAGGAATCAATCCTCCACAAGCTACAACACACTACAGCTACCATCACCATGCTCTAGAATCTTCTGCCTTCTGTAACCCCAAATCAGCTAGGGTTTATGTTTTCCCACCTATTCTTGAATCTACACTTTCCCCCTTAACTCTACTACTGCCCAAGGTTCCCAAAATAGTCATAAAATAGCACTTTTTGGTAACCTCTAGCTAAATTTCAAAATTTGCAACTCCCTCCAAAAGTAGGTCAAGTTCCAGGAAGCATAACTTTTGATCTGGGTGTCTGATTGACGAACCGTTTTAAGTGCCGGAAAGCTCGCGATGTGAACTATCATGTTGGAAATTCATAAATAGATTTCCATCAAATTTTTGGGACGTTATGGGATATTTTAGTGCCTTATATCTTGTTTCAAAAATTTTCAGGGGCTTTTCAGAAAACAAAAACTTTAATATCTTTCAGCTCACAAATGATCTTTGCCTGATTCCTTCACCAAAGGTCTTATATTCTAGTTATGAATCTTTTTGTAAATTTTCACTTCAATCCATGCCCAAATGCAAACTTTCCTAAAATGGCAGTCAAACTTTCTAAAACTGGCAGTTTGCTTTTTTTAGCAGATTGGAAAAACTGAAAGTCCTACATCATTATTTAGGAGATTATGGAAATGGAAACACTAATTATGGAAATAAATGAAAACAACTGCAATGATTTTGAATTAACTTCTTTTTAGGTGATGCAAGATTACCCTTACACCACTGGATGCTCCTACATCAGTTTTAACATGGCTCACCCAAACTCGGGCTACATCCACCAACAAAGAGTCCAATATTCTTATCTAGTAAAACAAACCAATTACAACCAGTAATCCTTGCAACTTAATACCACTACAAAATGTTACAATACATCAACGAAAACCCTAACCCTTGGCTACTTTATCAAGCTTTATGTCGGTTACAAAATAGGGTTTTTTTATGTTGGCCAATAGAAAAAATAACTACCGACACCTTAATAAAATAATGAAAAATTGTTGGAGGTTTCGGGGGCGCTGCCCCCGAGCCCCCACGAGGATACTACCCCTCGACCCCACCCTGTATCATGACAAGAAGCACGCCAAGGGCACTGCCCCTGGACTCCACAAGGGGCGCTGCCCCTTGACCCCATTAAATAATTTTGGGGGAAACCATGCCAATAAAAGTGGGGTAAATTTAACCCTGAGTCTGATTAGGCTCCATATAACAATAGTGATGATGAATAATAATGATATCAACTATGTGATGTAATCCTTAGGAGGATGAAGGTTCTTCAACTCATAAGGAGAGATAAATTATAACTTCAAACCTGCAACAATACACACAATGACAATACAAATCTTCTCTAGAATCACAATGAATGCTTTGAATGCTCTTTACTCCAATGCTTCAAGTTGGCTATCTCTATATAGGTTCATAATGAATTCAAAAACACACTTATATATGTTTTCCCGCTAACATTCATGAAATTAAACCAAAAGAGCTGACAAGGAGAAACCTTTTTAAAGGTCCTAACCTGACATACATTTAAATTTGCCCTAACCAATTAGGAGAGACTTGGGCAGTACCGCCAAAATTTTTGGGCTCCTTTTTGGTTAGGGGTAACATAAAATATGGGCCCCTTGTTCCCAATTTTCATTGGTTTTGGGAGCATTGGGATGAATATTTAGAATGTATAATGTAATCATGGGGACCTCGAAGCTAATTAACAAGGAGGTAAAAAGGCATGTGTCCACTTTCTACTCTATAACATTATGTATGTGTTTGTACTATCCTCTTTGTCATTCACTATCTTTGCAAACTCCTTATCACAGCATCACTCATACTATCTCCTGCACTTGAGATGCATGATGCTTGACAAGTCTATTCTCATAGTGTCTTTGTCATGTCTACGGTGTCTTTAAACTATGTGTTTCCTCTTTATTCATTATGAAGTTGTTTACCTTTCACTTCCAAGATTAACACTTTCCTGCCAAATAATGTCTCTAAACCCTGCAATGGTTCTTTGCTCAAAACCCTAAGAAACCATGAAGCTCAATATATGCCAAAAGATCACTATAATTATGGTGGATGTAGGTAGATAGTGGAAAAAATATGAAAATAAACAAGGTATTCAGAGATCACATAAGGGATGAAGGCATTGATAAAGCACTAATGGGTTCATGGATCACATAGAACACTTGACACAAAGATTACATCATATGAGATCTATTTACAAGGCATTGTACTTCATAAATCCATAATGTTATTACCTCTAAGCCATTCAATGGATGTTGAGTCTATTCCCAACCTTGAAACACTCACTTGGCTTCTATCCAATGCTACCATAACATCTTCTATGTTCTTTGATTTCTCCTTCCCAGTGTCCTGAATATCATAGCCTTGAATGTATTGATATTGCACCATTTCAAGGACATTTGGATGCACTAGAATGATGGAGGTGGAACCCTGAAAGCATCTTTCATTTCTTCTACTTTCCATGCCAAAGGAAAAACAAGATGCCTACATTTTTCTTACAAAACAAAATGTTAACAATGTAGAAAAGCTAAACCTAAGGCTTCAAATACCTAACCTAACCACAAAACTTGACCTAACTTGAGCTTCAAACCATAAAAGACAAGCTAGAGGTAGTTTTTAAACAAGAAACTTCCCTCCACGCATGATGTATGAAGATCTTTTGAAAAGATTAAGGTTTTTTTTTAACGTGAAAACCTTGCTTTTAAACCTTGACTGCTTTTATGCATGCAAACACACATGGAAGGATTGCTTTTGGTTGTGGTGAAAGGGATTTTAACAAATTTAAAGTCTAGAAACTATTCTAAAACATGTTTTATGACCCTTTAAAGCAATTTTAAAGCAATATTTGATCACTCATATCCTTACAAGACCCCTTAAGGCTCCTTAAAATCGTATTAGACTTATAGAACACATCTACATCACATTTGACCTTAAAAATTTGAGTAACAAGGAGTCACAAAGCCCACAAATGATGACAACTATGACCTTTCAAACCAACTGTGAACAACATGGTTGCCTATTTGAGCCGAGGAGAGAAAATAGGTAGCACTTAGGTTAATCTTTTTTTACTTGTTGCCTTTTTTAATCTACTCTTGATTTTACGACTCTTGACTTTACCACTTTGTTTACATTACTTTATTACCTTCCAATTCATACTTGATACATATTTTCATGTTTATCATTCTTTTATTATGTCTTTTTATGTTTATTATCATACCCATGACACTTATCTTACTATGAGGCCTACATCTTATCATTACCTATTGATTTACTTGTCTTGATTGTCATACCATGCTTATTAGAGCTTACATATTGAACTTGCATTAATACAACACACTTTTAGAGTCACTTTTTGAGACTACATTGTTATATCATGCTTCTAGAGATTGCCTTTTATACCATTTGCACTCCTCTTGTCATATTTTTAGCATCTATACATACCTCTGTGACATCATGCCTTCCCCTTATATATGTTTCTTTCATTAACATACTTTTCACATCAAATTCATCAAATTTGTGAAGCATTTCAAAATAAAAGGTGTCAAAGGATGAATTCGTGGGTACCCAAGTCATTCAAGTGAGAATCTACGAAAGGTCTGTACTGATAAAATGCTGTAAAGACTTTCCTAAAGCTAGATCTGGACCTTGTTAAGGCAGAAGGACTATTTCACAAGTGCCCAAGTCTTGCATAGAGCAATATTCCCAAAATCTTGTCAAATCCTGAAACCCTAATCCTTACTCAGTCTTCCTGTATCTTCACTTTTCTAGATGTTGCACTTGTAACCTATACACAAGAAGAAAAGGGGTTTGGGGTTATGGTGTTTAAGGACTTGCCTCAGTAAAATCTTGGGATAGCATTCAAGCTTCCCAACACTGGTGATAAAGAGAGTGTGCCATTGTAGGGCAGAGGCTAAACATAAATCAATGAGATGAAATCAAATGATGATGAGCAACAATGATATCACCTATGTGATGAAACCCTCAGGAGGATAAATGCTCTTCAACTCATAAGGAGAGATAGATGATAACTTCAAACCTACAACAACACACATAATGACAATACAAATCTTCTCTAGAATCACAATGAATACTCTTTCTTGCTTTGTTTCAATATCATAAGTTATTTATCTCCATCTAGGTTACAAATAAACTCAAAAACACACTTATATATGCTTTCCTGCTAACAATCATGAAATTATACCACAAGAGCTGACAAGGACGGACCTTTTTAAAGGTCTTAGGCTGACCTATACTCAAATTAGCCCCAACCAATTAGGGAGGACTTGGGTGCTAGAGCCCAAGTCTTTCACCCCTTTTTGGGCCTGGGGTATGGTTAAGCATAGGGCCCATATTCCCAATTTATCATAAAGTCAGGCAATTTTGCATCGGGATAATTATTTTGCATGTATAATGTATAAATGGGACCTAGGAGCTAAATAAGGAGGTAAAAAGGCAAGTGTCCACTTTTTACTCCATAACAACTTTACCCTTTGGGAGCTCTTGCAATTGCGTTCTTTGAGCATTTTAGGGCCATGGATGATCTTTAGTTAGGAGATGGTTATCATGATGCCATGTCTAGCTTGATATCATAGTTCAATGGGAGCTTTGGTAGTGATGTAGATTCATCACTTGGTGATGAATGATCTTCTACAATGGTTATCAGTGTCATGGAGGAGCTCTTAGATTATTGATTTTTTAAAGGCAATTTTTTTCCAATTGGTGAATAGTTAAAATTGTGGATTCAAATTTTGACAAATAGTTCAAACTATAAGGTGACCTAAATCACCACATTTTTACAAAATTTTATTTTAGTCTTTATTAAATTGCTAGAGCATTTATTCTATTAAACTTTCAAACTCAAAAATTTGCCACGGTATTTGATACATGATTAGATCAGATTCGCCTTAATTTTAAAATTTATAGTAGAAATCTAAATTAATTTGCCAATAATATACACAATTATTGGTTACTTTATGGTCATAATCTTTAGCCACCACCAATGATTTTATCTATAATCTAATGGTTATCGTTGTATTTCATGAGCTAAAATGTACCTATAGTTTCCAATGCTTATCAAGCCTGAAATTGCTTTTGGACCACTGATCTCCATTTTTCTCATTAGGCCTAAAATTTCTTTTGGACTGTTGATCTCCATTTAGAGATCAACACTCCAAAAGTAATTTTGGGCTTGATGAGCATTGAAAACAATGGGTGCATTTTAGATTGTGGAATACAATGACAACCATCATATTATAGATAAACTCAATCGTGGTAGCTAAAGATTATAGACAAAATCAATGGTTGAAAAGGAATTTTAGGCCCAAAATTTAATTGTAATTGCAAGATTAGAGATAATTTTCTTTATAATGTGTTGACTTAAAATGTTCAATTTGTGTGAGCTTCAATGCTTTCTTGTTAGTAGATTTGTGTTGTTGCCCCCTAACCTTGCAAGGTGACACTACCCCTTGATCTAGAGAGGGGGCACTACCCCGTTGAACCCTACAAGGGGCATAGCCACTTGACCCCATGAGGTGGCATTTACCTCTCGACCCTTGTAAAAAGCACTACCCCTTAAACCCATCGATCACTACAACCCCTAGGCCCCTACAATTGCATAAGAATTTAACTTTTAAAAATATGAAGGATTCACCATGGTATTAATGCATTTGCCTATTATTCATCAAGATTCATAGGATTTTCTATAAATTTCTAGTGATATTAAAAAATTCACCAATAAAATTTTTTTTTTTCAAAAAAAAGAAAAACTTCACCAATAGAAATTAATATTTTTTCCAAAAAACTAAATATTTGTGAGGATTTTATATCTTTTTTGGGGGGGTTCTTAATTTATCACTGTCTTGGATCCTATTTCTTATATGCAGTGAGAGTTCTATTGACAGGGGATGGTTATCTTCATGTGATTTGGAGATGTTGACATCTGGGTACAATGGAGGACTCTTAGAGCCTTTGGTTGAGGTGTTGGTTATGATTTGTCAAGTTTGATAGGTGATATTTTATAGGTGGATGTTATTGTGTTATGGTGGAATCTTGGTTGAAGATTAGAATTTTGGCATGATACAAGTGCTCTTAGGAGCAAATATGCTTATTTGAGACATATGATCTTCCTTTGAGGGGATGTAGATCATGACATCATGGTGAGTTCCTAATTATGCATTTGGAAATTTGGTGATGATTTGTGATCATTTTGATTGTGAGATTTTAGTTATTGTGGTATTGCATTGGAGTTTATTTTGCATGAGATGATTAATTGTACACTTATTTTAGATTTGGGTGAGGCTAGAGATCTCTTATTTCTTAGAGATTATGTGTTGAGATGGTTACTATTTGATGAGGTTTCAACAGGAAGATCGAGGAGCCTACACCTATGTTGGATGTTAGTTCAACATGGCCCTATTGAGGAGATTATTCTTAGAGAGAGTCATTGTGACTTAGCATATCCTAGAGGCGAAATCTCATTCCCCACTCTTCGTCCTCTTAGTGGTGAATGATATAATAGGTATTGCCCACCTAATTTTTAGATTCATTCTTTCTTTGTGTATTGTCTTCTCATGTATGCTTGAGACTTGAGCTATGGATGTTAGTTATGAGGAGTAGATGCATAATTATGATTTTTTATCTCCTTATGTTTGATATTGAGTTGTTTTGAGGTTAGTACATTTTAAAAGAGATGGTTGGTAGATTTGGGTATATTCCTTGATGAGGGAATGGAGGTTTTGTTTGATTTTCCTTTAGTTTTAGAGAATTACATCTTGATTAGTTGGATGTTGAGGAAGCTTCTTGTTTGGGGGTTTTAGGAAGGAGATCTTACTTTTTCATAGCTATAGCACATTGGTGTTGATTGAAGGACATGGTTTTGACTTACAGGTTCTCTCTTGTTGTCCAATGCTTCTTCCTAGATGTTTGTGTTCACATGACATTGGAGTTGGTTTGTCTATCTTCTATGATGTGGATCTTCAAACATGGGAGAGATATGGACTTGTAGTGAGAGAGTTATGTTGTAGTTATTTTAGTTTGTAATTTTTGCATATTATTGTGTGTGTTCTTCAATACTATGTGACAAAGGATTTAGCCACATCTTCTATGTGGGTTCTACAGGTGATATTTGGTTTCCTTGATTGTATTTAGATTTGACATAACTTGAATGCAGTGGGAGTTCTAGAATGTATATGTGTCCTTTGTTGGATGTTCTCATTATATTGCGATGGTGAGGGTCTTGAAGTTCTTTATCGCATGTTTATGTGTTGTTACCTTGGAGGACTTCTTTATGTAGGATAGTGTATGTATAGGGACTTGTGACCATTGTGGTTAGGGTTGGATATGCTGATGTCATAAGGTTTACTCATTATCATGAGTATTCCTTTGGTTTGAAGGTATGGTCAATTGAATGTGTTAGCAACTAGTTGTGGTTGCTATTCTAGATATGGTGATTAATTATTGGTAGCTACTTAGTCCTATTTGTTACCATTGGATTTGGTGTTTATGTTTGGATATTATTTGAGGCAAGATTCTTGCTTCTTTGTGACAATTTAGTGTTACATCTCTTTGGATTGGATCTTATCTTTTATGCATTAGCATGATGGAGGATGAGAGGATTCTTGCTTGATATGATGGTCACCTTGTTTATTGTTGTAGGTATCTTGATGGAGCACATGGATGTTTGCATGGTACATGTTGGGTACATGGATCATTTCCTTCATGTTTGAGTTTACTTTTGATCCCTTATGCAATGTATACAACAAGTGGGAGAATGTTGGGAAATGTGTGTTGTAAACCTTGCATAATATTTATAATGTAAAATATAATATTTAATTGTGGTGCATCCTAGATATGTGAACATCACAATGGGATAGACACTCTTGGGGCCACTTGCAAGTTTTATGTAACATTGGGATAAATATTTAATGTGGATTGCACATTGGGAAAATATTTAATAGTGGGAAAACCTAGTACCAAAAGGAAAAACATAGTACCAAAAAGTAAATGATGAGGACATGGTTTACTAAGCTCATGGTTTTGAGGGACATGGTTATGTAATACCACTTAGTTGTTTTGTTCAAGATTATTTCTACAATAGAAAGCACGAGTAGTTGTGGAGGTTGGTTTTTTGGCTTGTATAACCTTTGTCTTGCTAGCTAAGTTTGGATTGAGCTTCTATTGTAGGTTGCATATGTGAGGAGAGGAAGCATGGATTGGGATGTGTGGTTACATGATTCTCATTTTCTTGTTCACATGGACTACAATTAGGGATCTTAATTATTCATAAGTATTCATAGAGGTTATATATTGTAATCCTTGTTCATGAGATAATACAATGGGTGTGGATGCTTTTGGAGGCTATGTTTTTCCCTCATGGAGGGTTTACCCAGGGTACATCTCATATCATCTTGGTGGTATGTTTTCTTATTCTTTTTATTTTAGATTCTAAATACTTGTTTTCATATTTATCTCTCATGGCATTATGGAAATATTTTATTATGTCTGCAAATTTCCTTTCAAAGGCAATCTCTCAGACAATCCCAAACATTTTTCTTGTCCTACAATTGTAGGTAATTTTGGAGATTATTCAGTCACACAAAGGTTTCCTAATATCTCTTCCCTTCTCTAGTTCATTTTCATATTTCATTTGATTTATTTGGTTTAGCTCCATTTTATTATTTTTGTATTATCAGATATCCCCTAGTTTTTTATTTTTATTTTCCTTATTTCCTATTGTATAGGTGGGTTCAAAATTTGGAGAAAACTTTGAGTTTTGCAACTTTTCTAGATGATAGTGCAAGACTAGGACAACAACACATGGTTTGGACTATAACACATCATGTGGATGTCTGCGTTTTGTGCTAGAATACAAGAAAGTAAACTCCATCTTTGGGTGTTAGGCACCTTTATTTTTTCTATTTACAATTTTAAATCTATTTTTTCAATTCTATATTTTAGTTTACTATAAATTAGAATTTTCCAACCCAACTCATATTTAATGTAATGTATAAGTTAAGGTAGCTTAATTTAGGTTCTTTACACCATCTATCTCTTTGTTGTGGTCAACTCCATACTTAACTCCTTGGGATTTACTTATACTTCCTATAAATGTTTGTCATTGCCTCTTCTTACATGTTCTTGGCTTCAATGGTCTTCTCTATGACCATAGTCACTTGGCTCTCTAGTGCCTTGATCCTATCCTATAAGGCCTTTATATTTTTCTTTACTTGTTCTAATTTAGTACATTTCTTTTTGTATTTTATATCCATTAAGATTAATGAAGAGATAACTACTTTGACACCTTCCTACAAGAACTCAACCCTACCATTATCTCTTGCATAGTGGATTGTGATACTCAGTACTTCTATATAGTAATCAATATCTAGTTTCTATCCTTAAAGTTTATGCACAAGGGTTTTGAAATGTGGGGTGTGCATGGCATCATGTGTTCGGTCATATTTTATTATTTCCCTCTTTGTTGTTAGCACTACATCTTTATTCATTTTTCTCTATCTCTTTTTATAGAATTGCCTCTTGTATCTATTACATTTTTTGATGATATGAAGTCATATCCCTCACAAATGTCACACCTAGATGAAGATAAGTGGGATCCAAGGAGAAAATATGGATAAATGGGACCACTTTCTATGCAACAATAAAATGGGTAGTAACTTGGGGATTAGGGAGATACACAAACTTAGGAGGGCATGGTGGTTGCTGGGTTTATTGTGGGAATGGTACCTAGAAGCATAGAAGGTGATAACCTCTATATGGAGGGAATTGGGGAATATACATTTGGTATTACATAGCTAAAGGGGGATATTGAGGATGGTATCACTACTTGGAGGGAATTGGAAATGGGGGTGTTTGCATGAAACACTACTATAGGGGAACCTGGTATGTCCCTCAAATGCTAGTCTATAGTGGGGAGAGAGGAGGTGGATGGGAAACCTACGTATGAGGGGAAGAAGGCATGGGGATACAAGTGGATGGGAAAGAAAAGGTAAAATGAATTAATAAGGAAATGGGAGGGGATTGTACTATAGAATGAGAAGGGGAGAGAGGAGGGATACTTACAATGGGGTTGTGCTTCTTGGTATTTATTGTGAGATAATCTATAGATACTCTTGTTGTTTCTCATTTTTCCTTTTAGTCTTCTTCTTGGGTATATAGTTGCTCCTTTGTAACATTCTTCTCTTGTCCTCCTCTCTAGATCATCATCACTACCTATTGATTAAAACATACTTTATCTTGTGGTGGGTGGCATTTTTATGATGTGGTGGTGGTCTACCCCTTTGTTATCCTAGGAAATCTTCTCATTATTTGGCTAGAATGAGCTTCTCCCATGGTCACTTCTTTTACTATTGTGCCTTTCCCTTGCTACACTAGGCCTTGATATGTTGGAGCAATATTTTTTTATGTTTGAGTGGATGTGCATGGTTGAGATGATAGAGAAAATAACTTCATTAGTCCTTTTTCCATTCCTCCCTTCATCCTTGTTGTAACCTAAATGCTTTTTCTTAACAAGAATTTGAGAATCTTTGTAGAAATTGGGGTTAAGATAGTAAATCTTTGTAGCTAAAATTGTTGGGCATATGTGTTATCATTGATGTCAACATAGCATACATTGATGTCAACAGAGCATACACTGATGCATACACTAATGTCAACACTAACATGAAAGAAAGGAAGAGAAAAGATCATGATTGGAGGTCATAAAAGCTACATTTTTAATCAAAGCAGAGTTGAGTTTGAAGCCTTATTAATATGGGAATTAGAAACACTAAGAGAATCAGATATCAAAGAAGGATGTCTGACGGCTTGAAGCATGTTGTATGATCTATCCTATTGATCCTAAGTTGTATGTGGAATGCAATGAAGGCTTGGCCTCCAGAAGCAATTGATGGTCTTTGTTTTAGAAGGTCTACTCTCTGAAGACTATCTGGAAGACTGCTCCGCATTTTCATATTTGTGCTATTAGGTTTCTATGGTTTGGAACATAGTTTTATATAGTGTTATGTTATGCATGTTCCAAGTTTCATGATGTTTTGATCACCAGAAGGATGTTTTTCTTCTGACAGCTTGAAGATAAAGTTGGTTCTGTGAAGGTGTTTCCAGCGTGATAATGGAATGCTCCACATTCCTCCATAGTTGTATATGTGGTTATGTGGTTCTGAAATTGTATCAATAAGGTAGTGAAGGTACTATTTACAAAGTCTCAAATCATATTTCCCTCTATTGTGAAAGTTATGTATGATAGAACACCAGAATGTGCTCTGGCAGAATGGTGCAGTATTGAAGACCCACTGGAATGCTCTGCGTTCTTTCAGAAGTGAATAATTGACCTTGTAGTTTTGTGAACATGTTCTTGGATGTCCATTTCATGTCTCTTTTCTGTTTCAAGCTTCTTGGTGGTTCACAGCTCAATTTTTTAATTGACAACATGATATAGTGTGTTTTGGATAAGAGAGTGTTTGCAAAATAAATGTTTGAAGTTGTGCGGCACAATTATTTGATGTGTGGTAGAAAAAGAATGTATAGGGGTGTTTTATGAGTCATGTGAACTCATCTAGAAAATTTTCATGGATATATTTCTTATTTCCAGTACCGCACAAGGTTACAAGTTGATATGGTCATTATACTTCAAGTCTTCATGTGTTTTTCTTAAAGCTTTCCTATTTTCAAATAAGAGGAGTGTGTGGATGTAATTCCTTGGTGTTTGAAGAAGTAAAGGATGTTTTGGACCTAGTTAAGCAAGTGTTTGTGTCTGCAAGGCTTGGATCTTTTGTTGGTATAACATGTTGTTTCAATTCTATATGTTTCATAGAGTGTGTTGTCTGGCTGACTTGTAAATGTATTGTTCATGTTGTATCTAGATGAAAAGCTATGTAATCAATGTAATATCATGTATAAATAATGAATCAAAGTGAACGAGGTAAGGCATGATTGCAACATGATGAAAAAGGTTTGCAAGTAGATAAAAGCAGAATAAATGCATTATTGATGTGCGACTGTGGGAAAAAGAGCAGATGTTGTTGGTGCTATCCAGATTCATCCTGAAGACATATTTATTACAGTGATCAAGTATAGAGTGTGCCTAATTGATCAGATCTTTAGAAGAAAGTGTAAGGAGGCAGAAGTACAATCTTCAAAGGTGTGAATGTCAATGCCAGTTTTCAGACAGTAAGAAAAGACTGTTATACTGTAATCTTTTATATTCTTTTTCAGGGAGTAGAAGATTCCTTGGGAGTGACCCTAAAACAAATTCATCAAGGAGTAGAAGCTTCCTTGGGTGTGACCCTAAACCAATGTTACTTAGGGAGTAGCAACTTCCTTGGGTTATAGCCCCTAAAACAAAGCTACTATTTGAGCTTCATATATTGTGAGTTAATCCTCACCGTGGTTTTTTCCCTTCTAGGGTTTTCCACGTATATCTAGTGTTATGTGTTGATATGTATTGTGTTAATCTTTCATGTTCATGTTAATGTTGTAATGATTAAGGTTTAATCTGCTCCAGATAAGTTGAATTTGTTGAAAGTGAAATTTGATTGTATACTAATTCACCCACCCCCCCTCTTAGTATACTTGTGTGTCTAACAAAATCTCCCAACAATTCCATTCTTACTCTAGAATATTAAATGCTACACTTTCCAAATGAGAAAATGATCAAGGATTTTTTAAAATTTATAGCTTCAGAAGTGATGGTAGAAGTGTTTTTATTAGACTTGTATTAAATTAGTCATAAAGGTAGTTGGAGCATGCCAAATTTTTAAATTTATTTTTCTTTCTTTTAATTGCCAGTTGTGGGTGACATGGCACAATGGCATAAGTATTTACCTATGACATTATTCCTTTTGGTGAAAACCTCATACGGTGATGACATGTGGCCCTTGATATGATATAGTAACTACCTTAACAAGGAATTTTTCATTTTTCAATCAATAGCTCATATTAATTGTTTGAGATACATCAAATAGCTCTTGAGGCTTTGAGTTCTAATGACATATAGAAATCTCTTGAATTAGGAAGAGTCACTAGATCAAGTTGAGGTGGAATAATCAAATGGCCTCTACTAGGTTGGGGCACGCCTTTGTCTTTATGATGGGGACCTTTATCTTTTGACATTTGATAGTTGAGATTAAAATATTTAAGTCCATCGAATAGTTTATAGGGTTTTGAACTTTGATACCTATAAGAAACTCCAAGGATTAATGAGAGTTATCGAATCAAGCTAAGGCAGTACATTTAGATGGCTTATGCTAATTTTAGGCATAAAACAACATAGAGAGATTATTTTTGGTGTTCAAGGATGAATTTTCATATGAAAAACTTCCTACAAAAGAACTTTGACATAGGGGTTTATAGTTGGAAAATAATTTTAACATGAAATGACATAATTGATTCCTTCTTTGGGGAATGTTGCAATGGATATTCAAAACATGAAATTTGATATTGTCAAGAGACATTTAAGGTACATAACAAACATACTTATGTAAATCATGATATATATTTATGGTGATAAGAGATTTAAAACATGATCAAACAAAGAAAAGAGGACCATATACAAAGGTAGACAAAGAATTATGCATGCATCTTCAAGTGGATCACTTTGACTAGGATTAGTAATAAAATTCTTCCAAGTGTAGATAATTCAAATAAATTGGCTTGTTTGCAAGTTTTAATGATGTATGGACCACTCCATAATAATTCAAATTTGCTATGACATCTAGGATTTTCCTTGTCATCATCCCATTTGAACACATAGTAGCCTACTTTGAAATATTGCATTGTTTCCTAGTTTTCAAACCATTTATTAACAACCTCTTGATGCTTGCTCATTTATTATTTGGCCATCTCTCATTATTATTACAACTATAATAGCTTAGATAATCTTACTATTGTTATGTCATTTTGATCTATCTCCATTTGGTAGATGATCTCAAGGGCACATGGTTCAATTGAATTGGGTAGTCTTGCCTCTTTTCCATATACCAAGGAATAAATTGAAGTCCCTTAAGCTTGCTTAGGTGTGATCCTATCTACCCAAAGAGCTTTCTGTGATGGGTGGAAAAATCTAGATCAAGCAACAAAGATCAGATCCAACTCCAAACATCTCAAGAAATCTAACCTAGGTAAAATAAATGGCATGCAATCAAAACAAAGTCACCTAGGTATTGTGATTTCTCAATTTTATTGTGGATTGCTTCTCCATGAAAAACATATTCAATGTGGCTTCCATGATTATGCTCTAAAAATGCTAAAAGGATGCCATGCATGCAAAGAGAAAGTGTATAAAATAATTGAGATTCAAGCTTTCAAAAATTCCATTGACGTGAGAGCTTTCAAAATGCAAATAAAACATAAGACTAGAGATCCAAATGATGAGACTAGGGTTCCAAATGAGAAAAATGAGGTTGGAAGGTGAGTGATCAATGGCGTAGCATGAAAGGAGAGATCAACAGTGGAGGAAATTTGAGGGACATGCATAGAGAAAAATGCATAATAAATTAAATAAATATGCTTATTTAATTTATTATGTATGAGAGAAATGTTGGTAGGAAGAATAATATAAATTAAATTAAATTAATTTATTTAATTTATATGTTTAATGAGGGAATAAATAAAATATAGATTTTATTTATTTTTTAGAAGAAGGATGGAATAACTAAATAATTTAAAATTATTTAATTATTGATGGAAGATAGAGGAATAACGGAAATTAATTAAATAAATAAAATTTATTTAATTAATTACGAAGATATAGAAGAAAAATGAGATTTTTTATTACAAGTGTGCTAGATGAAATAATGTATGCAGTGCAAAAATGCAATAAATGCCTAAATAATAAAATGGGTCAATTTTAGGTGTCTACATTTTACCCCTCTTTGAGACAATGTTTGATAGGGCATTGTTTCAAAGAAGATATGATATGTTGATAAATAGGCTATGCCCTAGCGAAACTAGTGGATGATGCCCCCTCGAGAGGAAAACTAGGCTATCGGGAAAAGGCTGGGTTGACTCACAACAAGAGGACTGACAAGGGATAGACTAGGTTATACTGACATGAAGAATTAGGGTTTGGATAGTCGACCATGGGGATGAAACAAAAGAATTAGGATTTGGTGCAGAAGAAAATTAGGGTTAGGGTCCTATAAATAGGATCCAAGGGTCAATTCCACCTCATTTGTGCCATTTGCTTTTAGAATTCCTATGCTTATTTGCCTTTGAGTGCTTCAGAGCTAGAGAGAGATTCCAGGATGTCGATTTCACACGTAGATCACTGGGTCAAGAGGGTGATGACCTACGGGTGACCAGCAGGAGCTCCCACACTGGTATGTGTCGAAAACATTACAATTTGCATTATTTTTTTTATCAAATGCATCATAAAGAGGTTCGTGCCACCAAAGGTGCATAGGTTTAGGTGATGCACATTTGAGCAACAGTAAGTCACCTTTGGTGAAACGGGTCACAGTTGAATGCGAGTTTGTCACCTTTGGATGTAATGATGTGCATATGGTCAAACAATAGGGTTTTAGGACTGCTACATGTGAATTTGGTGAAAAAAAGTTGCACTTGAGCGACAGTAAGTCGCATATGGTAAATCAAGTCACATATGGTAGGGGCTAAGTCGCCTATGGTAAAAATGTGTTGCTTTTGGTCAAATTTAGGCAGTTTTATTTTTTTTACTCAAAGAAGGTCATAAATATGAAGTTGGTTGGATGATTGTAGTATGTGTTGTGACCATTGTTATCACCTCGGAGGTACACCCATCAAATTTGGGACTAGTGCAACAGTTAGATGCACAGGAGCACTTATTCTTGGAGATCGTTGGCCTAGAGCATGTAGCACATATTACACCAGTTCGTGTGCATACAACATTGATGACTGCTATGGTGAAGCGTTGGTACAGCGAGCACAGCTCATTCTTATCCCTAACTGGCGAGGCCACTATCACATTGGAGGATGTGTGGGGCATTTTGTGTATCCTGATCGATGGTGACCGAGTTGATTATGATCTAGATCTTGGGCCTACCGCCTTTCAATGATTATTTGAGACCCCAGATATAGGCACTGATGATCATGAGATTCCTATTCAGAGGATGAGGGAGTTATCCGATTGGTTCCAGAGAGTTGTGGTTGCTATCATCAGATTTTTGGGTCCAGATCGCCAAGCACGAGGATTCCCAATAGGATGGGGTACTGTTATCGAGGGCATGTTTGAGTATAGGGTCAGATATGCATGGGGCCCTTATGTACTGGGACAACTATACCATTATTTACATAACTATGAGTACATGTTCAGATCCAACATGTCTGCAGGAGTCACCCTATTACATGTTTGGGCTTTCGAGCACATAGTAGTGACGACGCCGATTAGGTTGAGACAGAGGATGCTAGGACATCCCTATGCTCACATTTATGGAGGGTGACCACTTATAGGCAGCTTCATGGACTGGTATACTAGAGGTAGACATTTGATGAGGTCGATCAGTTTACTTGGTGGCCATGGAGGGATTGTGAGAGCTAGGATGATGATGTTCTAGAGCTATTCTATGCACGACAGCCACATTATATTTTTGGATGGAGTATCTATGTGATTAGAGATATCTGCCATAGAGGGTGTTGTAATAGTTCAGTTTGCCCTAGGTTGAGCCAGTTGGAGAGGCTATCTTTGGATGCACACGACGGGAGATTCTAGATTGGGGGCCAAAGATTATTGTCGACGTAGCCTTGGTCAAGGTGGAGGCATTGCAGCTAGTGGTATGGGATTGGATCACAAGGCCAGCTGATCCAAGTACGACCCCTGAGTATGATTCATATTGGTTGTTACATAGGCCCACAAGGTTGACGATACTAAGGGAGATGGGAGAGGTGGCAGTTTTTGTGCCCTGACGGGGAGTATTCAGAGGATAGAGGAGGCCTCTATGAGTGCAGGCCATAGCAGCACCCATAGTAGTAATAGCACCAATAGGAGTGGCCCAAGGGTAGGGACAAGTACATGGATAGATCATGCGGCATGTGCAGGTTCCACCACACCTGTAATAGATCATGGGAGGAGGAGATAGAGATGCAGTGAACCAGTTCAGATGGAAGTTGCAGAGAGAGATGGACAGGAGGATTCAGATATAGGCTCGACTTCGGCTTTTAGAGGCAGACAGGCATAGGGCCATATTGGCCATGAGGCATGCTTGAGGATAGTTGTAGGCCTATCAGACACAAGTCATACAGCTACAGTCACAAGTACAGTAGGTGGCATAGGTTGTACCTGATGATGAGACCATAGAGAGAGTGACAGTAGAGCAGGATATGAAATTACAGAGAGTGCAGACTATCACCGCCGAGAGAGACGTAATTATTCATAGCGTGTAGCGGGTGACATCAGAGAGGGATGCAGCTATAGTTGTGTTAGGTACAAATCAGGTGACATTTTTCATGGTGACAGAGTTGGCTAGAGTACAGGGTGAGCTAGGGAGAGCTCATGGTGAGGTAGAGTATTACCATGGACTTTACCATGGAGCAATTCTAGTTGAGCAGAGGTAGCTGAGTTATCAGAGCAAGTCAGGTGCTTTAGCCTCCCAACAGACATGTGGGTCACAGTCAGTGGGCTTAGTTATGGGGCTGCCTTGACATAGGGTACAGGAAGAGATAGAGGCAGAGACTAGGGGGAGGCCTCAATAAGCAGTGCCACCAGACACCAGGGCTAGTCCTGTTTGGATATTGTATCACTTTGAGGCCTACAAGATGATACATGTATTATTTTGATGGTTCTTTGTTAGCCAGATTTGTAGATATCTTGTATATGACAGACACTTGTATATATTGATCCATGAAGCTTATATATGATGATGGTTTTAGATGATGATGTATGGTTCCTATTGTTATGGATGCATATGTGTTATGGATATTGACTATATTTTTATGTGTTATGATATGAATGATGAGATGCATATTGGTTATAAGGTTATATGTATGGATGCTCTATGATTATGATTTGATGATATGATGATGATTTGGTTATGCAATGCTTATAATGAACATGAAAACATGCCTAGATGTGTAAATGATTGTTATATGGTAAATGCTTATAAATGATATGCATAGATGTATAAATGATGGCTATATGGTAAGTGCTTATAAATGACATGAATGATGATCAATTGCTAATGCAAATACTACATGAAAATGAGTGATATTTATATGGCTAATACACTTGTTTTGCAGGAGGAAAGAGGACGATGATGAAGACCAAGAGGGTGATGATTAGAGAGAAGATGATGAAACCATTGATCAATCAGATGAAAAGTAGATGATGAAGGCAACTTTGATGGTTACATATGAAATTAGAGGTTTGCAATCCTTATGTTTGATATAGCATTAGATATTATGCACCTAGGTATAAGGACCAAGGTGTCGAGTATCCAATGTGCTACAGACTAATACAATCTTGTCAAGATACAAGATATGAATCTTAGTTGTTTTGAGATGGACTTTGACTCTGCAAGCAAAGGTTTGAACTTATTTCCACTAAACATAATGAAACCTTTATGGTTATATGTATGGGAAATAGTCTTAGCATAGAATAGTCTTAGTGCATAAGAGACTATTTAGATTCTCAGATGCAAAAGATTTTGATATACAAGATGCTAATCCCAACATGTACAAGATACCATTAGGCATAGTAGGAGAATAAGATCATCCCACAAACACAACATACAAAAGAAAATGACCATGCCCTAGTCCATACTTCATTACAACATACCAAGATATGATAGATCAAGGCAGTCTTGACTAAGTATTAGACAGGGACAAAAGATAAATCAAAAAGAAAACAAACGACATAGCCATCATGTTCTCTTGCCAAATTTAGGGTGCTCTTGGGTTGAGTGGATAGTGCCTTGTTATAAGGAAAGATATATCATGTTAAAGGCTAGATATTTGATTGATATAGCAGATGTTAGCTTAAGGCATGTGGACAAATGTCTTTAGCTTACCCCTGATTTGAGAAGCGCTTGAGCTATTACAAGTTGCATAGTTTGGTTCTACTTGAGATATTCAAAGAGAAGAAAACAGGGACATGAGACATGGACGGGAGATGGAAGAATCAATCATCGGTGCTTGTGTACTAGATACTTCCTTTGTATTCTAGACTACCTACATACCCTATATCCATGGGATCAAAGCACCGTACGAGAATAATGAGACATGATGATATGTAGTTCTAGGTGTTTATTGATGATGTGGGAGATGGATGATGGAAGAAGAAAGTGAGATGAAAGAAGAGAAAGATGATTCGAATAAGGATGGAAGATGAAAGAGATATATCATCTTGTGCCTAAATCTGAGTATTTCCTTCATACTCTAGACTGCCTACATACCCGTATCCTCTAGATCAAGGCACTTAACGATAGAGATGGGATGTAGTTTTGATTTATTATGAGATGGTGGTGGGGTGGATTGATGTGATTTTGATTGATTTGATTGGATTTTATTGCTTGGATGTTTGATTTTTTTATATTTTTTCACGGCATTTATGATTTTTTTGTATTTTTTTTAGGACATTTATGATTTTTTTGTATTTTTTTGTCAGAACATTTTCTAATTTTTTTTTTAATTTTTTCAAGACATTTTAAGATTTTTTTGTCAAGACATTTTATGATTTTTTTTGTAATTTTTCAAGACATTTTATGATAGAGATGATTTGTAGTTCTTATATATTATGAGATGGTGATGGGGTGAATTAATGTGATTGTCTATTGGTGAAACATGGTCGATTATTGATGGGAATGATTTAAGTGATAAATGATAAGTGGTACTGATGGTTATTTATTGATGGGATGATATGTAGACGATGATGCTTGAAGTATCTACCCCAAAAAATCAAAGCACAAGCAAGTGCCCCTAGTATGGGAAGAAATTATTATGGGCAAGGTGGTCGAAATTTATTATGGAATGGGATGGCTGAAGATAACTCAGTGCATTCTAGATGATGGAAACAAATGATACATTAACTCCAACAATTTCCTAACCATGATAGAAGTAAAGCACTGGGATGTAGAGGGGAATAAATTAGCAATGGATGGATGAGATTATTATGGGATGGATAGAGCAATATGGTGTGATGGGTGAAAAGCTAGGATAGAATGGATGAATTTTATGATGAGGATGAAGGATAAATGATAACTAAGTAGATGGTGAGAGTTGGTCCTACACATAGCACTTGTTTTCTAGGTTTTCACTATGGTACTTATCTAAGGTGCTTGTTTGCCAAGTTTTCACCATTGGATGATTTTTGTTTTTAAGGACTTTTTATGATTTTTTTTGTGTTTTTTCAGATATGGGATGAAAAGATCAAGGATAAAACTTCTTAAGATGAACACTATTGAGTGGTTCATCTAGAGGGATGTCGTCAAGAGTTGCTAGAGTATAGGCCCCAGAGCCATAAACTGATGTGACCACGAAGGGACCAAGCCAGTTTGGTTCAAACTTGCCCTATTTCTCCTAGTTCTACTAATTTCTCTAATTTTCTTTTAGGACAAGGTCACCCACCTAGAACCTTCTGTCTTTAATCTTCTTGTTATAGCTACAGAAAAGATGATTTTGATAAACCTGCAAATGATTAAATGCTATGATTTGTCTTTCATCCAACATCTCTAACTCATGGAGTCGAGGTGCTCTATATTCTTCATCAGAGATAAGTGCTGGAGTGAGACTCATAATGAGGGGATCTCAACCTTGATAGGAAGGATGGCATTAGTACCATAAACAAGGGCATAGGGAGTAGTGCCAGTAGGAGTTCTAACACTAGTGCGATAAGCCCACAATGCGGGGTTCAGTTGGACGTACCAATCACAGCCAACCTCATTGATCATCTTCTTGAGGATTTTTATGATGGCCTTATTAGAGGCCTCGGCTTGCCCATTACTCTAAGGATAGTAGGGTGTGGAAAATTTGTGTTGAATGTGAAATTTGTTGCACAAATCATAGACCTCCTAATTATTAAATGGGCGCCCATTGTCAATGATGATGGCTTATGGGACACCATATCTGCAAATGACATAATGGAGAATAAACTTGGATATCTACTTGCCAATGATGTAAGTCATTGGTATGGCTTCCACTCATTTGGTAAATATTATGTAGTAGTGATAATGAACTTATGATCATTAGATGAGGGTGGATGGATTTTCCCTATGAGGTTGAGTCCCCATTATGAAAATGGCCAAGGAGCTATGAGAGGTTGGAGTTCATGTGCTAGTGCATGTATCAAGTCTCTATGCTTTTGACATTGTATACACCTTCTGGCAAATTGTTGTGCATCCTGCTCCATGGTAGGCCAATAGTATCCAGCCCTGACAAGTTTCTTGGTAAGGTTAGGGTCAATGGAATGCAAACCACAGACACCCTCATGTACCTCTCATAAAGCAACGTTAGCCTCTCCTGAGTTGAGACACCTAAGGAGGATACCATCGAGACTCTTATGGTAAATGGCTTTTCCAAGGATAGTATAGCGAGAGGTTCAGAGAATGAAAGTTTTTCATTGAGTATTGGATAGGTGAGATGGGAAAGTACCCTTGCTTAGGTATTCATATATGTCTTCATACCAGGGGGAATTGGAACCAACAATCTCACAGATGAACTCAAATTGTGGCACTTCAAAAGCTGGAACTAGGAGTTGTTCAAGCAAAAATTCACATCTTTGTAAGTTGGTGGGCATGTCCAAAAGAGAACCAATTGTTGCCATAGCATCAGTTGCCTTATTGTTGATCTTGGGAATCTGCTCAAATGTGATCTTGAAGAAGTATTTCTTAAAATCATCAACCATCAATTTATAAGGGAGAAGCTTCTCATCTTTTGTTTGATATTCTTCTTAGACTTGCTTGATTACTAGCTGAGAGTCTCCAAATACTTGTAGCTCTTTTATATCCTGCTAGAAAACCATACGTAGTCATGTGATCAAGGATTCATACTCTGCTATGTTGTTTGTGCATGGAAAGGCAATTCTATATGATTTGGGAATGCAATCCCCTTGAGGGGTGATGAATAATACTCCAGTCCTAGACCCATGTTGCGTGTAAGAACCATCAAAGTATAGCTACCAAACATTGGAAGAAGAGAAATTAAATATTTCTTCATCAAGGAATTTAGAATGAATAGGTTGGGTGTCTGTTATCAGGGCTTGTGCTAGTTGATCTGCAATGACTTGTCCTTTGATAGCTTTTTGATCAACATATTGAATGTCAAACTCACTAAGAATCATCACCCTTTTTGCTATCCTTCCTATAAGTGCTGCTTTGGAGAGGAGATATTTAAGTGCATCAAATCTAGATATGAGCTTTGTTGACTGGTTCAACATGTAGTGTTGTAATTTTTGAGAGGCAAACACCACATCCAAGTGACAAGGTGTCACTGTACCTCATCATTTAATCTATTTTTAGATGTCAAAAACCAGGGCTGTGTCCATGGCTGTCTGCAACTAGGGATTCTACAGTTACTAGTTTATAGCTAATCCTAACAGTTTCTACAAGTTTGAAAAGAGATTAATCTATCTGTTGCTGAATAAATTTAATGGATGCTGGAAACAGAATAAAACAGGAAAATTTACTTAAAGCAAAGAAAAATAGTAACTTGCATTTATCTATTAAAAGTAGTAAAGATTTTCATAAAAAGTTGAAGCAATAAAACAATGGTACTAGCCTCCTACCTTAGTGGTGAGAGTGGGCCCTTGCTCCACACCATTGGGGTTGAAGTCTATAGTAGGAAATCAGCACAAAAGATGATCACAACTAGATTCAATCCAATTCATTCACTCTGCACTCATGAAAGTATTGCTAACACAGAATTGAGATCTCTAAAAATTAGAATAATTCAATCCTCTTCTATATCTTCTACTATGTTTGAGAGTATATATAAAAATGAGTGATGATATATCATTGAACTTATCTACCAGTCTTTCCATGAGATGACACCATCTCTTTATTGAACTTAACTATCTAACTATGAAAAATAATCATGTGATAAAAGTAGACTTGAGTGGAACAGAAGTCCACTCAGAAGTCTAAGTTTGAGTCTTAATACACTTGGGCATCAAGGCCCTGAAAATAAGGACATTGGATCAGTTCCATCTGTAACTCATGCAAAAACTTTGAAAAGATAAAACTCTAGCAGTTTAACTAAAGTTGACCCTTCACCACTCAGGTGATGATTTGAGTGAAGTGAGGGGTATTAAGATCACTGATGAGAGTGCCTGGTCGGCAGCTCTGCTAGAATTATGCCCTGCTCTTAGGAGGCGCCAAAGATAATTGTTCCTACCTGCAACTCCGGAGATATGTTTGTAGCTTCAAAGATACTCAAGACTCTTGCAGAGCTCTGGAGAGGCATTCCTCATTTCTTCAAAACTTTAGGTGTCATGGTTCTTTGGTATCGTCTCTGGAGATCATTGAAGACTATCTCCGGATATGCACAAAATTGTTGTTCCTGGCATCTACACCTATTGATTCAAAAAGAGAGAAGTTTCTGCATTTTTCCATCAATTCCATGCACATTAGTCACTCAATCAGAAATTCTAATCTTAAGTAATCTATCTCAATTAATCATAAAATAGAACGATCTTGCTAGCTTATTTGGGTGCAAACACTAGGAAAGATGAACCTAGAAAGGGGAAAAAGAGAGGCAAAAAGATGTGTTTCATGAGTGCAACTTGGCACTCATCATCCCCCCATACCTAAGGTGTGGTAGGTCCTCCTGCTTCTCACATTCTAGATTTATTTTGGTGAAGCAGCTTGTCTGACAAGCTATAATCCTGGGCATAGGTGGTCCAAGTTGTTTAGTTGATATTACCATTGCCTTTGTACTCATCAACCTGCTTCATCCAGTCCTGTAATTTTTCATCTTCCATCTATTCTGCCTAAACAGGGAGTGGTTCAATTATTAGAGGGGGCCTGTACCGTCCACCTATCCATTCCTGCTTATGGTTATCCATTAGTTTGGATATCAACTTTGCCTTCCTCATGAATAATCTTAAGTTTGCAGGGGTGACCACCTCTCTCAGTTTCTGCTTCGGGGTCAAAATATTCCATCTCTTCTTTGCTACAGCAAGTACTGGATTTGTTGAATTGATCATAAAAAGACCAAAATCAATGGAGCACTCCTGCAAACTTTAAGGTAGAATGGAAAAATTCTATTTTTACTATCAGGATGATAGATAAGGGACCTGAATTTGATCCTAAAAGCACCGAGATTGGGACATTCCTTCCTGATGAAAAGATTTGTTTTTAAATCCTTCTTGAGATGATCTTCCATCCTTTCATTCCAGATCTAGTGATTCCTCATCAAGGACATAAATGCCTTAAGCTGACATTCCCCCACAAAATGATTAAGAATAAAAGTTATATCATTAACACAGAACCCATGCAAGTATAATTCACATAGGAAATTCTTGTCCTCATCATTGCTCCTGGTATATGATGTCATGAATCCTCCTATTGTTTCTGTATCCTCAACCAGGTCATATAGGATCAAAGAGAATTTCCTTTGCAGTACCCTTTCCTGTAAGAACATGGAGTAGCTAGCACTTGGAGGTCTACAGGATAGAATTTATGAAGCAAGGGAGGCCATTTTAATAATTTTGCCTTCCAAAGTTGCTATTCTTTCTGTTCTGGCAGTGACTGCCCTTTGTAACTACAACATAGGCTTGGAGGCCTCAAATTCTCTACACCTTTTCTCCCAATGAAACAGGGCTTTGGGAATGTCGATGGGGATTGGACCCACATAGGCATCTGTTTGGATTTCCTGCTCATTAGTTGCCCTTAGGCCAGACAATTCTTGAATATATTCTTCTTGGTCATCCAGTCTATTATTGGCCCAAGTTAATTGTTTATCCTGGATTTCTACCTTCTCAATCAGTGCTACCATTATTGTGAGGCTATTGTCTCTAGCCATGGTGAGCTCAAAAACATTCTGTGCTACTTCTTTCTCTTTTTCTTCCACCAATTTGGCTATCTCACTTTTCTATGCCTCCAACTCTACCTCTTTCTCCTGGATGATTTTATCCTTGCTTTGGAGTTCTGTTTGGAGATTTGCAATGGTTTGTTTTAGCTCCATCTCCACCTCTACTCTGACCTTCTTGAGGTTAGTAATAATCAAGTTCTTTCCCCAGAGCAATCTCTTTAAATTTTCAATCTCTTCCATCAATTTTTGTTTTGTTAAAATTTCTACATCCTCTTGATCAGAGGGATGAGAGAAGGTTTTTGCTTCTGCTTCTATGGCTGCTAGTTGATCATCAGGGTTTCCCATGGCCATCTGCCCTACTCTGCCCACTATATCCATTTGCCCTATTTCTTCTTTAGACTTCCTGTCGTGAGGATCCTCTCGGGGTTCCTCTACTTCTGCTGGTACTGATGAAGGCCCCGCCTTATCCTCACATTTTCTCAATTCCAGGAGTGCCTCAGCGAGTAGAGCAATATCTTTTTCAGCTTGTGAGAGTTGTCTCTTCCTTTTGCTTCTCTGGAGCAAAGGTGGGGTAGGTGCCTCTAGAGCAAGTCTCTCTTCCTCAGAATCTAAGGAAATAGTATAAGTTTGTATGTTTTTTGTCTCCGGAGCACATGGTGGTTCTAAAATTGGGCTTGACTCCAGATGAACAGATGGTGCTAGAGAATTTTCACTTTGTTGCCTCTTCCTGACCAGAGGGATCTCATCTGAATCATGAGATGGTTCTTGAGCCCACCAAGTTTCCTCTATTCCCTAGCCAGACCTTTCTTCTATTAATTTCTTAGGGCTAGATTCCCCAGTTAGAGTCATCTTTCTCCTAACTGATCGAGTCGTATAGAGGGTTTGTTTAGGAGCAGGTTCTACAATTTCTTTGCCTTTCCTCTTTTTGTCAAGAACAGGGGCTACAGATGAAGTGGCCTCTTGTGAGGGCTTCTGTCCTCTGTGAATAGCTGTGGAGGAGGCTAAAGGCTTAGTTTCCTCATCTTGGTGAGAAGGAGAACTCTCACCTCCTAGTTGTGCCATCTCTGGTTCTCTAACCCGGGGGCTCTGCTCAAGAAAGTTTTGCAATAGTTCTTCCCCATTGGCCTGAGATAGGAAGTGGTGCTTGACTACCAGAAAGATGAGGCCATGATGTTTCATGGGTCCCTTATTTTGCTGATATTTCTCTATAGTTGCCCTGATGGTAGAATGTAGGAAATTGGGGATATTTATGCTACGCTTAGGGTGTCTATTTCCATGTCTAAGAAAAATCAACATTTTCATGATTGGCCCTAAAACTATAGAGAATTGGCCATCACAAGTAAAGTATTTCATTAACAAAGTGGCAACAGATGCCCAAGAGTTTGGGAGTGTGGACCTCAAAATTCCTTTGACTTCATTTTTATTCAAATGCAACTGAATAGCAGGTTCACCACGAATAGAGAAATTTCTAATTAAATTAGTGTATAAGGTTTTGAAGTTGTAAAACCTCTCACCTTGTTCGGGAAGTCCATAAATGTGGCTGATAGTTGATGAGGAGAAATTGATTTGGATTCCTCTCACAGTCGTCTGGTTGTCTCTTAAATTCCTGAGGAATTCATCTACAATATCCTCTTGAAACCCTTCAAATTTGTATAGGAAATCTAACCATCCAGCAGCCCTTAAAATGTTTGCTGCAGCTGTATCCCTCAGAAGATTCGCAGTATTTTCTGGCTCGGACTTCTTCTTGACTCCCATTGCTGAATTGATTTTACCTTCTATGCTTAGTCTATACCTTCCAATCTACAGTCTATCTTTTCCTCTTATCTCAGTAGGCTCTGAAGTATTGTTCAAATTGCTCTTTTGTTCATTAAATTTTGGAAGTTTGAATGAGGGGTGTTATGTCTCTCAATTTAGGTAGATGGGTTAGAGGACCAAGACAGTTATAAATGTAGTAGACTGATAGGGCACTCCAGAGGTAAGGTGGCATTAAGGCACAAATGACAGCATGCTCGGATGTGAAGAAGGAAATGATGGTAGAAGGATGTGTCAACGTGGCGGTACCCAAAACAGAAGGACAAGACAGTTACTAATAATGATTAATTAAAGACAGATTTACCTGGATCAGTTTTAATGATGAGCCGATGTACATGGGAGAGATGCTGCATCATTTTGGAGACTTCACGCATCATGGCAAGTGAGTAGCAGCTTGAGATGACATCCACCTCCCATTTGTATGCGACCTGCAATCATTGCGCTGAGTGGTTCAAAAATCCACACCCTTAGGTGATGTCAGCGCCAACTTGTGGATACTCCTGCAAATGATTATTATTCTAATTTAATTATTCTTTGTGATAAAATAGAGGATAAGTCATGATGACCTCATCATATGATGTATCTACTTTACCCTCTGGAGAGGTGGGTCCCCCTTATTATTGATACTGATGGTGTTATTGATAGAGCGCCAGAGGTGCATTTGACCAACTTCTGGCAACTGATCATCTCCGAAGCTTAATTATTTCAACTATCCTAAAGAAGGGAACCGCCATTTTACTAGTTTTCAACTCCCTTGGTCAAGAAGGACATCCATTTGCTAGTTTTCCATCTTTCTCTCTTTTTTTTTTAAGAAGGCAGCCATTGCTGGTTTTCAACCTTCCTCTTTTTTTTTTAATCCAACACTGTGAAAGAGGAGGTATCCCCTGTATCAAAACATAAATTATTCAAAAACTCCTCTTTAGTAGATGGTCTTTTGTAGAGCCTGATTCGGTGACCATTTACTAGAAATGTGTCTGTGCTCCCATCAATAGGTTGCAATAATACAGTTTCATTTTCAAACACTTCCTTTATTTAATAAGGACCCAGCCAGTGAGTCTGTAATTTCCCTTTGAATTCCTTGAATTTAGAATCATAAAGAAGAACCCAATCACCTTGTTGAAATGTCCTCTTGATGTGTTGGTCATGCCATTGCTTCCTCTGGTACTGAACCAGTTCTGCTTGCTGAATGGCCTCTGTCTGAATTTTATCCAACTCATTGAGCTGAAGAATTCTGTTCTGCTGAGTTATAGACAATGGCAGACCAACATCCAATATAGTTTTAAGTGTCTGAAGTTCAAATTTTATAGATAATATAGGCTTTTTCCCATAAACCAATTCATATGGTGAGAACTTTGTTGTGGACTTCCAAGTGGTATTGTAAGCCCAAACTACTTTAGGTAATCTACTAGCCCAATCTTTTCTATTCATTGCTACTATCCTTGTTAGAATATTCTCAAGTTCCCTATTAGTCACTTCTACCTATCCATTTGCTTGAGGATGGTAAGGTGAAGATTTCCTATGCTTGACTTGGTATAATTCTGTGAATGCCTTGATTACCTGTGAAGTAAATTGAGGTCCTCTGTCTGAAACTATTGATCTTAGGGCTCCAAATCTTAAGAAAATTTTATTGTAGAGGAAATCAACAACTTTTTCTTCTCTTGCAAAATGTAATGCTTGAACCTTAGCCCACTTAGTAACATAGTCTATGCATACTAGAATGTACTCCTTGCCTGATGATGGTGGTGAAATTGGTCCCACAAAGTCTAGACCCCACTACTCAAACGGTTCCATCATGACTTGAGGATGTAGCAGCATCTCCTGGGTAAAGGTTGGCTGCCCCATCCTTTGGCACTAGTCATAGTGCTGCACATACTTCTTTGTATCTTTATGAAGAGAGGACCAGTAGTAACCAGCTCCAAGGATCTTGTGGATTGTCCGATGGAAAGAGTAATGGCCACCAGATGGTTCATCATGACATGCTCTCAACACATCAAAAGTCTCATCAGCCTTTAAGCACCCGCGTAAAATGAAATCAAGGCCACATTTAAATAGTAAATCATTCAACCATTTGTAAGATAAACTTTCCTTAACCAAATGTTTTCTTTGTTTTGAAGCAAAATAGGATGGATACAAGCTTGTAGCTAAAAGATTAGCTATGTCAACAAACCAAGGTGCAGTAGAGGATATAGCAAAAAGATGTTCATCTGGGAACTTGTCCTCCACTAGTTGGTCTTCTCCTCCTGTATGCAATCTTGACAGAAAATCAGCAACCAAATTAAACTTTCCTGGATTATCAACTATGGTAATATCAAATTCTTGCAATAGCAATAACCACCTGATGATCCTTGCTCCTACTACTGGTTTATTCATTAGGTACTTGATGGTTGCATGATCAGTGTGTGCAAATATCTTATATCCAGTGATATAATGCCTAAGTTTATTTATAGCATAGATGACTGCCAAGAATTCTTTTCAGTTGTGGTGTAATTCCTTTCTGCAGAGGTAAGGTTTTTGTTGATGTAATAAATGGCGTACATACTTTCTCCTTCCTCCTTTTGTCCTAAAACTGCCCCAATGGACTCATTTGAAGCATCAGTCTATATGTGAAATGGTAAAGTCCAATTAGGTCCTCTTAAGATTGGTGTGACAGTAAGCTTCTCCTTCAAGGTTTCAAATGTTGATTGACGTTCTTCTGTCCACAGAAATTCTGTGTCTTTGTTAAGTAGGGCAAATAGGGGGGCAGCTATTCTGCTGAAATTTTCTATGAACCTCCTATAGTAGCCTGCATGACCCAGAAAACTTCTGACATCTGTCTGATTTTTGGGTGAAGGCAACTATGTGATTACTTCTATCTTGTTCTGATCCACTTTGATCCCTTTCTCTGAAATATGGTGTCCCAAAACAATTCCTTCCTCCACCATCATAAAACACTTTTCATGGCTAAGGGACAATTGATTTTTCTCACAGCATTTTAGTACTTTTTCAAGGTTTGTGAGAGCTTCCTCAAAATTATCCCCATACACAGTAAAGTCATCCATGTAGACCTCCATGCATTCATTAGCTAGTTTGGAAAAAATAGCTAGAACCAGTCTCTGAAATGTAGCTGGGGTATTGCATAGCCCAAAGGGAAGAACCTTGTAAGCAAAGGTTCCCCAGGAGCATGTGAATGTGGTTTTGTCTTGGTCTTTAGGTGCTACTTGAATTTGATTATACCCACTGAATCCATCTAGAAAAGAAAAATACCTTCTCCTAGCAAGGTTGTCCAGAACTTGGTCAATGAATGGTAAGGGAAAGTAGTCCTTTTTTGTGGCCTTGTTGAGTTCTCTATAATCAATACACACCCTCCATTTCCCATTCTTTTTAGGCACAATGACAAGGGGTGAGACCCATTGACTGTCTGAGATTGGATATATGAACCCTACTTGAAGTAATTTTTCTATTTTAGTTTTGACAATGTCCTTTAAAGTAGGATTCAATCTTCTTTGTGGTTGCCTGACAGGTTTAATATCTTCAGTGTATGTATGATGGGTACAGATCTCAGGAGGTATGCCTTTCCTATCTTGGTATTCCCAGGCAAAAGATGTTGAATGGGAGACCAGGAGTTGGATAAGTTTTTCTTCCTGATTTGTTGTTAACTGGGTATTGATATTAAGTGTTTTCCCTAGTAGAATCATGACCTGTTTTGTGATTTGATCCATAGATGTAGTTAATCCATACATTGGAGTCATGGTGTTGAGAGGACAAGAATGTGGAAGAAACATGTGGAAAGTAGCTAAGTCCCTGTAAAAGGTTTCCCCACAAGGAATGATGTTATTAAGGGTACAATGAGAAGAAGTAAGAAGTTCTCTTTGAGAATATTGGGCGAGTTCCATCACATCCTTATTGATTAGGATGTGAGTGAATTCTTTTGTTGTATCATAGTATACTTCTTCTTCTAATTCTCCCAGATGTTCCTTGATGGTTACCATAGCTACTAAGGCACTGTTGTCATTGTTCTCTGGTTCATCCACCCATACTCTTCCCGTATAATGCACTGATGGTTTAGCTGGAGGATACAAAGATATTTTCTTTAGATCTATCCCATTAGAAATGACCATATCTCCAGTTTGATAATCAATAGATACTGTCGCAGTAGCCAGCCATGGTCTTCCTAAAATCAGGGGATAAGCATTTCTCTGGTTTCTAGGTTCTAGTATTAAGAAGTCCACTAGGAATTCCCATGAATCTATCACTACTGGTACATTAGTGATTACTCCTTTTGGAACAGCTATTGACTGGTCAGCAAGTTGAAGAATTGTAGTTGTGGATTGGATACCTGATAGAGCTAACTTGTCCATTGTATGAACTATCATCACATTAATTGCTGCTCCTAAATAAACCAGAACATTTGAAATTTCTACCCCTAAGATGAAAACAGTTATGACAGGATTTCTAGGGTCTCCATATTTTGGAAGGAGAATTTCTCCCATCAATAGGTCCACTACTTTTCCTTCCACCTGTATTATGGAGAGGAAGTTTAAATTTATGCCCTGCATTTTGATACAATACTGTTTAATGAACTGATTTAGTTCTGATACATCTCTGATTGCCTTGAGAAGAGGAATTTCAATGTTTAGCTGCTTGATTTCTTGTAAAAGTTCTGATTCCAGGTTGGTTTGGATTTGTTTTTATAGGATCTTTCTCTAGGGAGCATTCTGTTTAAGTCGTTCTGGGTATGGTGCTAGTTTTTCCATCTCTGGAGCTTTTGTCAGAATTGTGTTCAGGACTGTTCTCCAAAGTCGGTCTTTTAGGAGTAACTCCGGAGTTGTCCATGGATGATTTTTCTAGCACTTTTTCGTTAGTAATCTCCTCTGGGGATTGATTGGATGGATTTTCAAGTTCCTCATCATTGGTTACTTCAACTATAGTTGGAGGAAATGGTCTTGGGAATGCTTTCCCAGAACGCAGCTAGAGATTATTTGAATATATAGCATTAATTCCAACCAGATTGTCCTGCTCTGTCATGTAGACAGCTGCTCCCTATTTATTCCGTGGGTTTGGTATAGGCTGAGCTGGTAAAGGTGGTTGGCTAACTAGTTCATTCTATGTTTATCCTTGTGTGTTGGAGGATCCAGTTAGTAAAGCCTGCTATTGAGGTTGGAAATGTCTAGGTTGTCCCTGGTATTGTTGATTATATCCCTGTTGAGAACCCCATTGGGGTTGCATGTTTTGTGATCCAAACTGTGGTGGCCATTGTTGATTTCCCCAAAGCTGATTTTGCCAATTTTGGTTTTTCTAGTTTTGGCTTTGCCACTACTGACTTGGCCAATCCTGTTGTCCCCAAGGAGGATTATTTTGAGGGCCATGCCAAGTTGGATTCCACTGATTATTTCTCCAATTAGAAGGACCCCTATAAGAAGGCTGGTTTGGATACTGATTATAAGGAAATTTTCTAGTTTGTTTTTGTCCCACATAGTTCAACTCCTCTTCTATTACAACATTCTTTTTACTCAATATTTTCAAGGCTGGAAGTTGACTACACTGACTGGTAGGATGTTCCCTATCATAAATCTGATAAAGCTCTGATTTGTCCAAAGGGCATTCTCTCAACAGATGTTTGTTTCTACACCTAGGACAATAGATGGAGAGTGGTTCAGTTGCTCTATTTTGATTAGTTGTTCTAGTTTTTGCTTGAATGCCATCCAATGTGGTATTTAATTGGACCAGAATGTCTGTTTTTAGATTGGCAATCTCCTCCATCAACTATCCTATTTCATTCTTCCCTTTAAAAGTTTTGGATGACCTCACTCCATTTTGGGTTCTGGAATAGTTCCTGCAGCGTTCCTCTATATCAAGGATTTCCATTTTGTTAATGTTCCCTTTTCCCATTAGGTCCAGTGCCTATTTTGATTCTTTATCCAATCCTTTTATAAATAGGGTTCTGGCCAAGGAGTGATCCACTGGATTGCCATACCTTCTCAAGGCAAAAATAAACCTATCCACATAGTCCTCTAAGGATTCTTCCTCACCCTACCTTATTTTAAACAATTCTTCATTTTTATTACTGGATCTGCAGTAATCTTGGTATTTTTTCAAAAACTCTGTTTCCATTTGATCCCAAGAACAAATAGAATTCTGGGGTAAACCCATAAACCATCTCATCGTAGAATCTTTCAGGGTTGAAGGGAACACTTTGAGTTTCTTGTTATCTGATCCATAATCATAAGTTTGGCAGACTACTTTGAATTCAAACAAGAACTGATCTGGATCCTCAGAAGAAAGTCCTCTAAAATTTGGCAGGTGTGCTGGTGAGATATTCTTCATAGGAGCATTATCTCCAGTAGACAAAACAATAGGGTAAGAGAAGGTTCTTGGAGAATTATTGCTTTAGCTTGTTATGAAAATCTTTACTACTTTTAATAGATGAATGCAAGTTACTATTTTTCTTTGCTTTAAGTAAATTTTCATGTTTTATTCTATTTCCAGCATCCATTAAATTTATTCAGCAACAGATAGATTAATCTCTTTTCAAAATTGTAGAAACTATTAGGATTAGCTATAAACTAGTAAATGTAGAATCCCTAGTTGCAGATAGCCATGGACACAGCCCTGGTTTTTGACATCTGAAAATAGATTAAATGATGAGGTACAGCGACACCTTTTCACCAAGCATGCTTTTTCTACATTTGTATAGTTGAGTTCATAACCCACAAGAGTCCTGTTGATGTAATAGATGGCATGTTCTTTTCCTGTGTCATTGTGCTAAGCCAATAGAGCACCTAAGGCAATTGTCATTGAGGAAGTATACAAGAGCAAAGGTTGATTAGGGACAGATGGCACCAATATAGGTGGTGTCGCTAGGTATTCTTTGATCTGATCAAAGGTTTGCTAACATTTATAATCCCACTTAAAATTCTCTCCCTTTCGGAGCAAGTGTTGAAAAGGATGGCATTTGTCTATAAGTTGTGCGATAAACCTACGGATGGATTGCAATCAACCTTGAAGGCTATAGAGTTGTTTCAAATTTGATGGAGGAGGCATGGTGACTAGCTTTTACCTTGGTAGGATCAACTTCAATGCCTCTTTAATAGACTATGTAGCCCAATAATTTCCCACGAAGTTCGCAAAAAATACATTTCTTGGGATTCAATCTTACTTGATATTTTTCTAGCTTGTCAAAGATTTTGTCCAATACCTGTAGATGGCCTTCTCTTTTTTTGTATTTTCCCAAGATGTCATCAACATAGTCCTCCATTATGGTATGGAAAAGATCATGGAATATGATGGTCATGGCTCCCTGATAGGTAGCACATGCGTTCTTGAGACCAAAAGGCATTACAACCCAATAGTAAGTACCCCATGGATAGATGAAAGAAGTTTTATGTTGGTCCTCTTCTGCGATCCTGATTTGATTATATCTAGAGAACCCATCCATCAGTAAGAGCATTTCATGACCCTCTGTAAGGTCAACAATTGTGTCGATGCTTGGTAATGCAAAGTCATCTTTGGGACAAGCTCTATTTAAATCTCTGAAATCATTACAACAGTGAATCCGTCCATCAGGTTTTGCAACTGGTACTAAATTGTAGGCCCACTCAGGATAGTCAATGGGCTTAATGAACTTGGCATCCAAGAGCTTCTAAATTTTTGCTTTGACTAGAAATGCTATTTGAGGATGCATTTTTCACAACTTTTGTTTGACCGGTTTGGCATTTGGGGATACTACCAGATGATGCACTACAAGTGAAAGATCTAAACTAGGCATATTTGCATAAGTCCATGAGAAATTGATTGCTCTTTTCATGAAAAAAGATGTGAAATTGACACTTTCTTCATCTGACAATGACACTACTAGGAATGTGAGAGATGACCACTCTTGATATGTCATGGTCAAAGGAAGGTCAAATCCTCCATCCTCGAGTGCCTCAGAGAGGTTTTCACCCTTGGATATGTCCTTTATTTTTACTTTTTCATGGTCAAAAGGCACCTTGCAGTTTTCACCTAGTGACCTTTCTTTTTTATTTTATTTATTTCACTTTTGTGACTAGAGGATTTGACACTCTCACCAAAATATGACAATTAAGGGAGGTCTTTTGTGAATCCAATTTTGTGGTCTCCCAATGGTAAACCTTTCCTTAACCCCATGAATTTTGCTATTGCTTCATCATTCTAAAATATGTCTAAGACAGGTGCCCCTATTCATCCCAATCAATTAGGCTAGGGTGGACAAGTTGAAGGTTAGAGGATGCAGATAGTGAGGTAGATGATATCATGAAAATGGATGTTTCTTGGAATAATTCAGTGATATAGAAGGAAGTCATCAATGGTATCCTAACTAGTGGTCTCTTCTGTGAGAAAAGCCTTGGCTACTTCATCAAGGATAAACTTAATGTCCGAGGAAGGCGGACCCTCCTTCTGGTATCCTAGACCTTGCCTGTTAAACCTCTTAGTGACAATAATAGGTTCCAGAGGGCCTTGTTCTTGTAATCCTAGCCCTCATGTTCCTTTATAACCTATGTTCTTGATAATCCTGAATCCATTGTTGTACCATTCCACTTCTAGAGAGACTTGATCATTTTCATCATAGAAAATCCAAGACGAAATTGCACTATCGACATATTCATCATCAAGTAGTCCTGATTGGATAAATATAGTTGGAGGCATAGTGATAGTGGCTTTAGATGGAGTGGCTTTAGGTGTAGATAATCTACCATATGATTTGGGAGACAAGGGTATGGCTCCCACACAACAGGATTTCTTGAGGCTATGCTCACCAAGTCCTTTTTCTTTGATTTCAATATTGGGAATAGATGTGCTAGTGGAGGGCTTGTTTAGGTTAGATAGATCAACATAATATGTGGATGGATGAGCCTTGGTATTGTTGGGTATACGATTGGGATTATGATAGGTAGCATGGAAGGCTCGGTAATATTTAGATGGATTGGGATCTGCAGGGATTATGATTTCCACACCATTATTTGGGAATTTTAAGCACTGATGGTATGTAGATGGCACTGCCTTTAGAGCATGTATCCAAGGATGGCTGAGGATAATATTATAGGGCAATTCAACATCTAGGACTTAGCATCGAGTATTGGCAGTGACAGGACCAACCCTTATAGGCAACTGGATGATCCCTTATGAATCTCTCTCTCCATCATCATAAGCCTTGATGGTTATGCTTTTGCAAGTGCCAATAATATCCTTAGAGTACCCCAATAGTTTTATTAATTTCAAAGAACATATGTTCAATCCAGCTCCACCATCTACTAGTATCTGTTTAAAGCGGTGTTGGTTGATATATACTTCAATATGGAGTGCATCATGATGGGATGGATCGGAGGATGAAAGATCTTGTTCAAAGAAGGTCAAATGGTGGGGAGATGCAATACTTTCCATCATGGCTTGGAATTGTGTTGTTTCTATATCATTTGGTACCGATGACTCTTGCAAGGCTTTATCAAGGATGGCTTTATGAGTAGGTGATATACATAATAGATCTAGAATAGAAATATGGGTAGGAGTTTTGCCAAGATACTCAAGGATATTATAGTCAGAAATTGGACGAATGACAAGTGGTGGTTCTCCCTGGATGGTTACACGGCCCCGACAAGTAGTAACAACAAAATCGGGTGCTTTTCCTCTTATGGTAATACTAGAGATTCGGGATTGCTCAATACGACTGATAGTGGACTCATAAGTATAACTGATATTATTCCAAGTTTTGGAAGCACCTACTTTATCATGTGAGGGAAGGGGATTCTTATAAACATCAAGGTTATAATTAGATGTTAGTTGTGGTGATGTGACATTAATAAGTCCTTGATCAATGAGATTTTGAATCATGTGTTTTAGTTTCATGCAACTAGCAGTGTTATGTCCCTTAACCCTATGATACTCGCAATACTCATTATTTTTGTACCAATTAGGTTTGAATTGTGGTTCCTTGTTGGTCTAGCTTCAGGTTAAGTAATAGTTCCTGATTGTACTAGTTTCCTAAGAACAGCCTCGATGGTTTCTCCCAAGGGTGTGAATTTATGTCATAGATTTGTTTTGATTTGATCTTAGGGAAGAAAAGGTGGGGCACTAGGTGTTGGTTGAATATGGATAGGTGCTTGCACAATTTGGACATTCTTTGCATCAACAACACCATCATTTATGACATTCTTATTTTTGTTCCAAAAATGAGATTTGTCATTTGAGGATTATGGATTATATTTGTTTTCTTTGAAGATTTTGATAAGGCCCTTGGCAATTAGGGCTTTCTCAATGTTGCTCCCTTTAGATATGATTTCATCGAACGAGGTTGCACTATGCATTTGTAGTTTGAATAATAATTCAGGATGGAGGTTTTGAACGAAGATATCAATTTGATGTTTTTTGGGCACATGCCAAGAAAGCTTACTAGCCATGTTTCTCCATCGTTGAATGAAGGTTGAAAAGGTTTCGTCATTTCATTGTTTATTATTAATGAGATCATTCATAGTGATTTCTATTGCAAGTATGGGCCTAACTGGTGTTGTCATTGATGTCAACATACTCCTGTTGCATTGATGTCAAGGATTGGATGAGTTGTATGCTGAGGATATTGAGAAAATTAGTCCTATCAGAAACATAGAAGAACAGTGAAGACAGTGAAGCTCTATGAAGTGAAAATCCCAACTAAGATGAAGATCAGAGGATGTGCATCAAAGGGTTTATAGATATGTGCCTAAAGGTGATCCAGTAAGACATATTTATTACACTTGAATTATCATAGAAGATTGTGATAGGTTCCTCATACTCCACTCTAATGTCTATTAGCATTTGTTTCATCTACAATATTTGAGTGCAACTACCTGCTGCTGCAATAAATTCTACTTCTGTAGTGGACAGATATATTGCCTCTTGTTTCTTGCTCAGCCAAGAAACCAATCTTTTCCCTAAAAAGAATGCTCCACCACTAGTACTCTTCCGGTCATCCACATCTCCTGGCCAATCCACATCTGTATATGCATGAAGAGAGAAATCATGATCTCTAGGATACCATAAACCATACTCAACTGTTCCTTTTAGATATATGAGAATCCTCTTGATTGCCATGACATGAGATTCTCTAGGATCAACTTGGAATCTGGCAACAAGACCAATAGCATTCATAATGTCAGGTCTAGTTTGAGTAAGATATAGTAGTCCTCCAATCATTGACCTGTATTTTTTCTAATCAGTCTTAGGAGAGTCATCATCTTTGCTCAGTTTACATCCAGTTGCCATGGGAGTATTCATTGGTTTTGAGTCTTCCATCCCAAATTTATTCAACAATTCTTTCACATATTTGGTCTATGAAATGAAGATTCCTTTCTTTGTTTGAGTAATTTGCAGACCCAAGAAGAAATTCATTTCCCCAAACATGGACATCTCAAATTCACTTTTCCTTTGATTGCAAAAGTTTTGCACATAATATCTCTTCCTCCAAAAATGATATCATCAACAAATACTTCAACAATCAAGATATTTTCATGATCAATTTTGAAGTACAAGTTATTGTCAGCAGTACCTTTGTTGAAACCAATCTTCAAAAGATGCTTATCTAGTCTTTCATACCAGGCTCTTGGGGCTTGTTTGAGTCCATACACTACTTTCTTCAACTTGCAGACCATATCACCATGATCAGACAATTGAAATCCATCTGGTTGCTCAATCTATACTTCTTCTTCCAAGTCACCATTCAAGAAGGCAGACTTGACATCCATCTATTATACTTTGAAATCCTTGAAGGCAGCAATGGCAAGAAATAATTTGATTGCTTCAATTCTTGCCACTGGAGCAAAAATTTCTTCAAAATCAACTCCTTCTACTTGGGAATAACCCTTGCAGACCAATTTGGCTTTGTTTCTGACTACTGCACCATCTTCATTCAGTTTATTCCAGAAGACCCATTTGGTTCCAATCATATTTTTATTTCTAGGTCTGGGAACAAGATCCCAAGTGTGATTTTTCTCAATCTACATCAACTCTTCCTTCATTGCATAAGTCTACCTTTCATCATTGCATGCTTCACTTACTATTTTTGGTTCAATTTTTGAAATTAGACAATACTTTTATGAGTCTTGAGCAATCTTTCTTCTTGTTTGAACACCTTTACTTTTATTACCTATGATCTAATCTTCAGAATGATTCAGTCTTATATACTTGGGAGTTTTGGGAATTTCTTGCACTTCTATTTCTTGGACAGGTTCATTCAAACTTATCTCTTCTTCCTATATTTCAGGATTCTCCAGATCAGTCTGGATCTAAATTTTAGAAGGGGCTTGGACTTCTTGGACCAAAGCATCATTCTAATCATCTTCTTCATATTCATAAAACCTTGAGGGTTTTTCAATTCCTTCATCAACCTTCACATTTGTACTTTCTATAATCTTTCTCAATCTCTTGTTATAACACTGGTATGCTTTGCTTTGAGTAGAATAACCCAAGAATATTCCTTCATCACTTCTAGCATCAAATTTGCCAAGGTCTTCATCTCTTTTAATGTAACATTTTCTACCAAAGACTAAAATACATCATAGTGGGAGTGATGCCAAACCAAAGTTTATAAGGGGTCTTACCAGTATTGCTTCTAATTTGTACTCGATTAAGAGTATAGACAACAGTGCTTACAACTTCTCTCCAGTAGATTTGAGAAACATTTTCTTCCATCATCATGGTTCTAGATGCTTCCTGGATGGTCCAGTTCTTTCTCTCCACTACTCCATTCTACTGTGGAGTCCTTGGAGCAGATAACTATCTTTTTATCCCATGTTTCTCACAGAATTCTATGAACTCTCTGGATGTGAATTCTCCACCTCTATTAGACCTAAGACATTTTATGTTTAATTTGGTTTCATTCTCTACCATAGCCTTGAATATTTTGAATTTCTCAAGAGCCTCATATTTTTCTTTCAGAAAAGTCACCCACATCATCCAGGAGTGGTCATCAATTAATAACATGAAGTATATATCACCTTGCAAACTCCTGATTCTTACCGGTCTACATAGATCAGTATTACTAAGTCTAACAATTTGGTAGAAGACTGTTCCTTACTTTTGAGTGTGACTCTGCTCTGCTTACCCAACTGACATTCTTTGCACAAACTATTAGTAGGTTTCACCAGTCTTGGAAAATCTCTTACAGCCTGAGTGTTGCTTATCTTGATGATATTATCAAAATTCACAAGACACATTCTCCTATACCACAACCAACTTTTATCAATTTGAACAAATAAACAACTTTTACCAGTACCAACCAAGTGGAAGATGTTACCTTTTGTTTGAGTATTGGATACAATCTCTATTCCAAAACTTTCAAAGATCTTACATTTTCCATTTTTGAATCGGAGATCATAGCCTTTGTCCACCAACTGTCCAACATTGAGAAGATTGTACTTCAGACCTTCAACATACAATACATCACTGGTTTTGTTCTTTCCATCAAAAGAAATAGTTCCTCTACCTCTGATTCTGCCAACAAAATTATCACCAAATTTTACAACTCCTTCATATCTTTCCAAATCTATGAACTTATTTTTGTCACTAGTCATATGGTGGGAGTATCCACTATCAATGACCCAATCATCCTTTTCTTCAACTTGGGCAGCCAGAGCTCTTTCTATCATTTTATGATTGACAGATTTAGAGGGCATTGGATCTTCTTCCTTGATGGTAATAAACACCCAGTCACTTCCGAATTTGTTTCCTATCTCTGATTCATCATTTGTTACTCCATCATCATCATCTTCATGAACATAGTAACATTTCTTTTGGAATCTTGATCTGGTTGGATTTGTCCTTGAAAATCTTTCCGAACACCTTGAGAGAAAATGACCAATCTTGTTGTAGTTGAAACATTTGAAGGGCAATTTTCCTTCATACTTACCAGATCCTCTTGGCAGTCTTTTTGCAATAAGGGCTTCAAGTTGAGCAGCTTCTGCTTCATCTTCTTCTAGATCTTTTCTTGATTTTTCATACCGTGATAGTTTCTTTGAGGAGTTCTCTCCTAGATCAAACTTTTGTTTGCCTTTTATAGAGGCACTAGCTTTGAAAGTAGATTCAGTCTTGGGGGGTGCATCTCTAAACTCGACCAATTCAAATGTAGCTAATTTTCCAACCAATTGATCTCTTGTGATATTTGAAAAAGATTTGAATTCTTCAATAGCAGCAACCTTGTGTTTGTAAGCAAGAGGTAGGGATCTGAGAACTTTGGCAACAATCTCATCTTCATCCAAGATTCCATTGGCACACCTAATGCACAAACAAGCTCATTGACTTTTGGCATAAATGTAGTGATATTCTCATCTTCATTCATCTTCAGGTTTGCAAATTTTCCTTTTAGACTCTGTAGCTTGGCACATTTAACATAGTTGTCTCCTTCATGTAGAAGTTGTAGTTTTTCCCAAATCTCATATGTAGTTTTTAAATCTATAACATTTACCAGCTCTAAATCAGATAAGGCACTTAATAAAGCTTCTTTAGCCCGAAGATTGTCTTCAACATCTTTTATTTCATCTATAGTTGTCAGACCATTCTTTGGAGGAACATACTTCTTTGAAGTTATGGTCTAATATTGCATTCCCATACATTGCAAGTGACATTCCATGCGGCTTTTCCAAAGGGTGTAATTGGTTCCATCAAACCTCAGACTATCCTTCTTGTAGGAAGACATCCTGGATCTCCTCAAGCAATTAAGCTCTTTTAGAGGAACTTAGCTCTGATACCAATTGTTAGTTTCAAGAGAGACAACTGAGAGGGGGGTGAATCAGTTGTCCCAAAACTTTCCTTTTATTAACCACTTAAATCCTTCTTGTAATTCGGCAGCATAATAATAAATCAATCATGGAAACACAATGCAACAATTCAAAAGTAGAAACACATTAACACATATGACACCAAGATTTTAACATGGAAAACTCGGTTAAGGGAAAAACCATGGGGTGACTAACCCAAGATTGTATTCTCTATTAAAATAATAAGAAGAACAAAATGGCACATGCCAATTAGGGCTCACTGCCTGAGCACACTGCTCACAAGAGGCCCACTGCCTACAGGAGACACACTGTCTACAGAATAATAAATATTACATACTTGAACTGAAGATTAGCATCTTCACCATACTTGAGCCAGTTCCATTTAAGCTCAATACTTCTGCTTTGCCTTTCTCTTTTCTCCTTTCTACCACACTCTCATCTTCTCCCTGATGCTTTTGAAATGACTTCACAACTCTTATTTATACAAGACATTGACTTTGGGATAATCATCAAAGTCGACATGATTTATAGAGAAAATACACAAATACAACTTGACTTATTACAAAAGACTTCATGCGAATCACCACTCTGCTGGCCACACAGATCTGGGACTTAAATCTTCTTTGAGGAACACGCCATGCTTCATAGAACATCTTCAAGATCATCCACAAGATGTGTAAATCATCTGATCGGCCAAGTTTAGGAAGAACATCATCATCTGAAAGTAATTCTTCAATTACAAGCCCAATCTTCAATGTGGACCACCAACACAAACTAGACACAATCTAGAGACCCCCACAAGCTTGCCTAAATCACCAAGAATATCCACATCACTTCTGATTACTAAAATCATTCTCTTCTTCATCTGGAACCTCAAGAACACAGTCTGTCATCACTGTCATATTGGAATAGATGCTTGTGGACCTCCAGACCACGAACCAATTGTGTTGTCAATTCACATTGACTTCCTAAACACTCCACCAAATCCACAGAACAAGATATTGCATTTCTGGATCTCACCAGACCTATTTGTGTCACTCTGTCACCTCTGAACATCTACTAGAACTAGTTTTACTCATGTGACCATAACTTCTTCTACATGGCAAATTTTAGGTAGAAATTTTTTTATATAGGTAAACTATTGAGCTTGATGTGTAGTACTTTGTCTCTTTTTTATAACTAAATAGGGGAACCTTTGTGCATGTGTCTAGAGTTAGTAACATTACATTCTATGTGGTTAAACATTCAATACTATTAGAAGCATTAATCTAAGAGATTGTCACTCTTGAAGTTTTGACTCTTAATTATGCACATATGAATTTTTCTGATGGGTGCATGTGTGTTACTATTATTTTTGTCGACTATTACGCTATGAGTTGCAAAGACCTATCTTAGTTATAAAAAAATTCAATGTGAGCCTTTCATTTGTGTTATTTACTTTTTGCATCTATTTCCCTTTTCATCCCAACAAATTAGGCTTTGTTAGAATAGATAAGGAACCAACCTTATAATCATAGAGATTGATTTGTAGGTCATCTCCCATGCTTGTAAGTATTTCCATCATTCTTGGTCATGCATGGTGCATTTGTCCTAAATAGACATTTAGACATACCAAAATTTTTTGTCACATCTAATGGGACTTGAATGCCACCACTAAGTAGTCTTGGTGATCCCTTGGTCTCCTAACCTTTGAAGTTTTGTATTATCACTTGACAACTCTATTTAAGACAACTCAAAAGCCTATTATACTTGGAGCTTCCACCAAATCTACAAAAAGAGCTAATGTTCACACCCTAGTGTAGCCTCTTGTCTTTTCTCCAACAAGAACACCACATGTAGCTCAAAAACATTCTCAAGTCTCACAAGTAAAGTTACTCATGGATACTCTCAACAACTACCATAAATTTTCCTTGCATGGAATACTAGAGATCCCCTTATACTGCCTACTCCACCTATTGTATAGGATGCAATCCTAGATATTGCCTTGTTCTCTCTCCCATGCTTCACAAGTGAAGATTTAACAACTCATATGTAACGCTTACATGACATAGATAATCATTGTATGGTGTGTGGCATTGTTGATGAAAGCATCACACTAAGACACCTAAACACTTCACTCAAAGGCAAAGCACTTGACTAGTATCAATCTCTAGCTCTTTGATCAATTAGTGATTGGTACTAATTAGGACATGCTTTGATTAATAAGTTTAAACAAAATGGAGACACTAAATCACTATTGGAGCAACATACAACCATCAAAATGGGTCCTATGGAGATGTTGGATGACATCAATAGTAGATTTTGGGAGTCATGGTAAATAATTCTTATTGAGGTCTACCCCCATTAGGTGTGGCTTATATATGTTAGTTGAAGGCAATAGATTCTAAAATTTCTATGATGATCAAATCAAAGGGAGGAAATACTATCCTATATGTCTACAATATTGCCATTATTGTTGAAATTGACCTCATTCAAATAGGAAGGCTAGCTCCTTGGCCCCTGGTGTAGTCACGGTCAGAGGGTTCACAAAATGAACTATCCAAACCATGCAGCTAGAGTACACACAACAGAAACAACACAAATATAGAATGCAATGGAAGATTCAAATGCTCGATATATCATACATTCAAAATGATTATATGCTGGCAACATACGGACTACAATCAAAGGGCTCACAGGCCTAATTCTAGTTACAATGGATATGCAAGATATGGCATTGAAGCACCTTCCTGAAAAGAATCTAACTCTCTATCTTATGAAATCAACTAAATAAGAACTAATGACTTCCTAATACATCCTAGAGATCTATATATCATCTACAAGCTCCAAAAATCCTCTATGTCATCCAAGAAAGGTTACAAACTCCAATGAAGGAATGTAATGTGTAGAAACAAATAGATCGGCCTTAAACATCTAGTAATTCTCTGCAAATGGATGAAACTTGGTGCAGAACTTAAGGAAGGTCTATCTAATCCTTATGTACCTTGTAATATCTTTCATTAGCTTTGCAAGTCATGAAACTACTCCACAAACCTTCTCCTTCCACTGACAATCTATATGCTCTGCTCTATGAAAGCTGATGATCTTCTGGTAGTGATAACTTTTAGCAGACAAGTCCAAATGATTTAAAATTTGGATATGATGTAGATGATGATACTGAGATGCTAAGTCCTGCTTCAAGAGCTTTGATATGAAGATGCGGCACAAAATGTTGAAATTGTAACTAACTAAACTAAACTAAAAATGAAAGAAAAGAAAGAATACAAAATGTTTTTGGTTGATGCAAGATTACTCTGCAACTTGGGATGCTCCTACATTAGACACCTGGGGTTGTTGAAAAAGTGAGTCCCTCATTTTTCTAGGGCTAGAGAAAAACCAAGGTAGTCTACCTCAGCCTGAGAAATACATGTTGAATCTTCTTCTGGTCTACCTTTCCACTTCACCAGATATTTCTTGTATTGCTTCCCTTTGGTACTGCATCCAACTCTACTATCCAAGATGTCCTATATCTATTCTGGTTGTTGTGGTAACTGATTCTTTAAACTTCCTTCAATGTTTTCACTTGATTCTCCTTCATGATACTGATATAGGTCTACAATGTTGAATATGGGTGATATACCAAGTGTCTCTGGTAGTTCCACTTCATATGCATTGCCTGAATCAAATTTCCTGAGTACCTTACATGGTCCAAACTTATTCATCTTTAGCTTATTATATGTCCCTACTAGAAATCTCTCTTTTCTCATAAAAATCATTACTTCATCACCAACTAAAAATTCTTTATGTCTCATCCTCTTCTCATTTTCTTGTTCCTTAGACTTACTGTTCATCTCCTCCAAATGCTTCTTGACTTGATTATGTACTATCTCCATATACCTTGCAAATTCTTCTACCTCTATACTTTTCTTATTCTCCATACCGATGTCTCTCAACTCTGCAATTCCTCTAGGTTTCATTCTAGTCACAATCTCAAAAGGTGTCTTCCCTGTACTCCTATTCACTGAATTATTGTATGCAAACTCTGCTTGTGGTAGAATTAGATCCCAATTTCCCACCTTATCTCCTACTAAACATCTCAACAAGTTACCCAAACTCTTATTTATCACTTATGTCTATCCATCTATCTATGGATGAAATATTGAACTAAACTTTAGGTCTATCTTCATCTTCTTCCACAATGTTCTCCAAAAGTATCCAATGAATCTTGTGTCTCTATCTAAAACTATGCTCTTAGGTAATCCATGCAATCTCACAATCTCCTTGGAAAATAGGTAAGCAACATGCATTGCATTATTTGTCTTCTTACAAGGTATGAAATATGACATCTTTGAAAATCTATCCACCACTACAAGTATAGAATCATGTCCTCTATGTGTTTTTGCAAATTTTAATATGAAATCCATGCTTATGTCTTCCCAAGGTCTCTCTGGTAATGTCAAAGATTTGAACAAACTAGTATTCTGACTAATCCCTTTTGCCACTTGACATAGTCTACAACTCTACACAAACTTCCTTACATCCTTATATATCTGAGCCCAAAAATAATATTCACTTACCAAAGCCATTGTCTTGTCAATTCCAAAATGTCCCACCAATCCACCACTATGCTTCTCTTTGATCAAATTATCTCTCATTGAACTCCTAGGTATACACAACTGATTTCCTTTGAACAACATATCCTCCTAAACGAAATAGTCTAACCACTTGCTTCTATCTATCACAACAGGTTCCTTACATGCATTTCATGGTTATGAAAAATCAAGATCTTCATACATGTGCTTTAGCTCCTAAAAACCTAATACTTCTATTCTCATCTCTGTTAACAAGTTCCTTCTTCTACTCAATGCACCTGCAACTTTATTTGACTTCCCGCTCCTATGCTTCAATACAAATGTGTAACTCTGCATGAACTCTACCCATCTCATATGTCTCTGATTCAACTTTCCTTGATTGTTCAAATATTATAAAGCTTGATTTGTATACAACACAAATTCCTTAGGCAACAAATAATGTCTCCACTTCTTCAAAGCTTGAATTATGGCATAGAACTCTTGATCATACACTGGATATCTCCTTCTTGCATCATTCAACTTCTCACTAAAATATACTACCGGTCTACCTTCTTGACTTAACAATGCTCCTATTGCATTTCCACTTGCATCACAATCTACTTGAAATACCTTGTTAAAATCTGGTAATGTTAAGATTGGTTTCTCTGTCACTTTCTACTTCAACAATTCAAAACTTTTATTTACTTTTGATGTCCGCTTGAAATCCTTTATATGTCACCTCTCATTGTCTCTGTCATTGGTGTGCATACTGAACTAAAATTTCTAATGAACTTCTAGTAGAAACTAGCTAATCCATGAAATGATTTGACTTCTCCAATGCTCTTAGGTGTTGGCCATTCAACAATTTATCTAACCTTCTCAAGGTCCATCTTCAATCCTTCTACAGAAATCACAAATCCCAAATATATCAATTCTTCCTTCATGAAACTACATTTCTTGATGTTTATCAACAATTTCTCTTCTCTCAACCTCTGCAATACTTGTCTAAGGTGCCACAAATGTTCTTCCTTTGTCTTACTAAAAATCAGAATATCATCCAAGTATACAATAACAAACTTACCCAAGAATTTCTTCAAAGCCTCATTCATCAACCTCATGAAAGTACTTGGTGAATTAGTCAATCCAAAAGGCATTACCAACCATTCATGCAATCCTTCGTTTGTCTTAAATACAATCTTACATTCGTCTCCTTCTCTGATTCTGATCTGATGGTATCCACTCTTAAAGTCAATCTTTGTGAAATATTTTTCTTCACTCAAATAGTCCATAATGTCATCCATCCTTGGCAATGGAAATCTATACTTAATTGTGATCTTATTGATTTCTCTAGGGTCTGTACACATCCTCCATTCTCCATCTTTCTTTGGTGCTAGCACTACAGGTATTACACATGGGCTTAAACTTTCTCTGATCAATCATTTCCTCAACAATTCCTATATCTATCTATTTAGCTCTGCATTCTCTATCGGTGTCATCTAATGTGCTACTTTGTTAGGCAAACTAGCCCCTATGATGACTGATACTCTAGATTGGTGGCAAATCTTTAGGTACATTATCTGATATGATATCTTCATACTCTATCAACAATTCAGTTATCGCCTCTGGCTATGATTCTTTAGTCTCTGTACTTAGGGTTCCATGCTTCTTAGGAATCAAAGCAAAACACATATTCTCATGTCTTAATTCATCCAAAAATTTCCTTCCATCTACCAAATAGATTATAGCTAGCATTCCCACATACTTTACTCTTAGGCTCATTTTCCAAAGGGATCAAGGTGATTTTCTTCCCATTAGATACTATAGTATAAGTATGCTTTCTCCCATCATGCATAGCTTTTCTATGATATTGCCATGGTCTACCCAACAATATATGACATACATCCATTAGTATAGTATCACACAATACTTCATCATGATAAGATCCTATATGAAATTTTACCAAACACTGTTCACTCACCAATACCTTGTGTTCATCTTGAATCCATGGTATCTTGTAGGGCTTAGGGTGTTTCAATCTCTCTAGATTCAACTTAGTCACCATCTCCTCTGAAACCAAATTGCCAGTACTACCACTATCAATGATAATCTTACAAAATTTACCTCTTGATTTGCATCTAGTTCGGAATAAAATTTTCCACTGTGGTGGTTCTTTAGTTGTCTCTTATTGAAATAATGCTCTCCTCATGACTAATGATTCTCCTTTCTCTATATTTCTAACTAAATTAGGTGATCCAATAGGTTCTTCCTCCACATAAGTTGTTCTTGCACTATTCTTTGTCTTCTTGCTTGTACTTCCTTGATGACATTCAAATGCTCTATGTCCTTCACCTCCACACTTAAAACAAGTTCCTCTGAATGTTCTCTTATCAAACCCTCTTTCATCTCTCCTGTACCCTTCACTGCAATAAGAATTATGATTCCCTCTATAGTAGAAATTTTTGTCATCTCTCCAGTATAAATTGCTATCTCTATCCTCCTTGAATGGACTATCTTGTTTGTTCGGTTCTGCATATGATCTTTCTCCTCTAGGATATGTTTTACCCCTTTGAAATTTACCTCCTCTACCTCTTTGTCTCTATTCATGCTTCTTGTTCAACTTTTCTTCAACTTTCAGGGGAAATTGATATGCTTCTTGTATTATTGTCATCCTTACGAGACTCAGTTCTTCTTGAATGTTCAACCTCAATCTATTGATGTATCTTGCCACTTTCTCCTTGCTTGATTAACTATGTCCAGTCCTTATGATAATCTTATGAAATTCTTCAGTATACTCCTTCACAAATTTCTCCTTTTTTTTCAAGTTTTGCAATCTCTTCAGTAATTCCAACTCATAGTCAGCAGGTATAAACTAATTTTTCAACTTTTTCACCATTCTATCTGATTTTGTGATCTTTTCTTTTCCTCTTCTATTCCTATCCAACTAAACTTCTTTCCATCAAATAGTAGCATGTCCTTTCAAATTAGTCTTTGCAAATCTCACCTTCTCCGGATCTTCAATTTCTTCATATTCAAAGTATTCCTCCAAGTCATTTATCTAGTCAATCAATTCCTCTAGATTCAAATTTCTAGTGTAATTTGGTACTTCCACTCTAGGTAGCTTTCTAATGTTCAAAATAGCTCTCAACATCTTTACTTGATCCGATTATTCTTCTTCTTCTAGGGTTTCTTTATTTTGATCAATGGATTGAGATTCACCATCATCACTTTCAGCATCATGTCTAGGAGTTAGTCCTCTTCTTCTATCTTCTTCTACAACATCTAATCTAACTTTCATTATTTTAATCATCTCCATCATTTCATCCATTCTTCCATCCATAGTGCCAACAACAGGCATCCTCCTCAGTGGCATCTCTTCCTAAGATCCGATGCAACTACCTCAATTCAGTGATCTGACTACAAGGTAGCAATTGCCTCACACTTGGAGATCTGTTGACAAACACAAGTAGACTACCTCAGGTCAGTGATTGGTTCCCCATAAGATCTTCTGAAATGCCTTCACTTCCCAAAGGATTCAAAACTTTGCTATGATACCACTTGGTGTAGTCATGGTCAGAGGGTTCACAGAATGAACTGTCAAAACCATGCAGTTAGAGTAAACACAACAAAAACAACACAAATATAGAATGTAATGGAAGATTCAAATGCTCAATATATCATACATTCAGAATGCTTATATACTGGCAACATGTGGGCTACAATCAAAGGGCTCACATGCTTGATTCCAATTACAACAAATATGCAAGATATGGCATTGAAGTGCCTTCCCAAAAATAATTTAACTATCTATCTTATGAGATCAACTAACTAAGAACTATTGACTTCCTAATACATCCTAGAGATCTATATATCATCTACAAGCTCTGGAAATCCTCCACATCGGCCAAGAAAGGTTACAAACTCTAATGAAGGAATGTAACATGTAGAAACAAATAGGTCAACTTTAAACATCTGGTAATGCTCTGCAAATGGATGAAACTTGGTGCATACCTCAAGGAAGGTCTATCTAATTCTTCTATTCCTTTTAATATGTTTCATTATCTCTACTAGTCATGGAAGTGCTCCACAAACCTTCTCCTTCCACTGACTGCCTATATGTTATGCTCTGTGAAAGCCGATGATCTTCTGGTAGCGATAACTTTTAGTAGACAAGTCCAAATAATATAAAATTTGGATATGATGTAGATGATGATATTGAGATGCTAAGTCCTACTCCATGAGCTCTGATATAAAGATGTGGTGAAATGTAGTATAAAATGTTGAAACTACAACTGACTATATTGAACTGAAAATGAAAGAAAAGAAAGAATGCAAAATGTTTTTGGTTGATGTAAGATTACTTTGCAACCTAGGATACTCTTGCATCAACCCCTCATGCCATTGTTCTCAAATATACAACCTCCTTAGTAGCCTCTTCCCAATGCACAACCTATGAGGAACTAACCAAGCATGAACTCCATTATAGGCCCATCACCAAAGTCAATCCCATAATACTATTTTGTTGAGGCATTGATCTCTAATAAATTTGATGAGATGCAAAATCTACTCAAAAATATGTCTAATGAGGTGACCGCTCTTAGAAGAAAATATAATGTTCAAAGACTTCCATTTATAACTAGCCAGTGCCCCCAAATTTGCAACAGTATAGTCCTTAGACAAACTAAGGATACAGACCCACTTTCCAAAATAATTGGGGATACTAGTAGAGGCCCATATTTCAAATTAATAGAGCTTCTAGCCAACCCTAGAATTAGTTGGTCCCTATGGAGTTTCATCTCCAAAATATTCCTCATAACCCTAATAGAGAATTAATTATTGTACAAAATAACTATGCTGAGAAACCTACCTTTTGGTGTTATCCATGTTCATCTCTCCACACTCCCAACAAATACTATCAAACACAAGTTATTCGTCATCCTATCCAATGTAGTGGTTAAACCAAAGCAACCAAATGCAAGATTTGATAGGACCAAAATCATCTATGCAAGAGAAAATCTTGGTAACATGGGAGGATTATGAATCTTATGTACAAAAATGAGATAGCCTCAACTTATGAAAGACCACAAGTCCAATATAATTACTAGATCAAAAAGAAGGTAATGAATCTTGAGTATATTCATGCAAAAAAATGACATGTATTCAAAAGTGAGAAGAAACTCCTCTTTTTGGTGTGCCAACAACAAACAATTCATATGCACTACTTCAATTGGCATCAAGTCAAATTACATTGGAACAACTAGATCACTAGAGGCTCCTCCAATGCAAGGTTGAGTGATCTATCCTTCAATTGAGAGGCCAAAATAATATTGGGCACCTAATGTGGGACAATTAGTGCAATTAGTCAACTCCTTCAACATTATTGATAAGTTAAAGAAGTCAACATTCAACATGCCACTATGGGAGGCTCTCTCCATTCTAGATAAAACTATTAGAGGATTCCCTAAAAATAAAAATATATTAGGAAAGAAAAAGTATCAAGTCATAGATGCACTAGGGGCATTCTAAACTCATCTACCATCTTATAGATTCTGGGAAATGATGTAAGAAAAGATAAACCAAAAATCATTTTACTTGATAGTATATAAATATAAGTTAATTCAAACTCTATGGTGGACTCTAGTTCAAGTACCTCTATCATGCCTAATAAGGTTGTTGATGCATTAGGACTAACCTATGAACCCAGTACTAAAGGAGTAGTCCAATTAGATGGTGCCCCTATCAATGCAATAAAAGTTGTAAGGATTGTTCCCCTTTATCTTTATTCTTTCTCCAAGTTGATATTCCCCAAAACATACCCATAATTAAGCTTCATGTTGCATTCTATTTTTGCCTTTCTAGGGACTTCGCTCCAAAATAAGAGGCTATTTATCACTAGATTATAGCCTATATTCCTAAGAATTAGATATGGAACAAAAATGAAAATTCCCTATGAGACTTTGAATATGAATTATGTTGAGACCAAGCCTTTGATTCCTATAGAATTTGGTTACTCCTTTGTAATAGAGGACGATCCTTCTTCTTTAGAGATTTATGATGAGATTCACACTACTAATCAAATCTCAATTTAGAAACATGATTGATGGTGGATAATAGAGGGTGAAAATAGAAACATTCATGGATTATTTGAAGAAACTAAATTGGGAACTTATAATTTATGAGGAAGCACTACTCATTCTAGAGGTTGTGAAGGAGAAATATGATAACATCAAGATATGGAAGCTATATTTCGATGGTGTTAGATGTAGTATTGGAGATGCGGTTGATGTATCCTTAGTCTCACTAGAAAGAGAGAATTACTAGTAGAATTTTTTTATTATAGTTCAACTGCACCAATAATGTAGTGGACTATGAAGCATTGATCCATGGATTGCTATATAAAAAAAAAAAAAAAGATGTGAATGTGTTGTAGACCTATAGTGACTCAAAGTTGGTAATTAAATAAGTAAGATCACAATGCATCTCAAAAAATTCCTTGATGAAGGCATACATGCACTATGTGTGGGACTTATTAAAGTCCTTTGATACCATAAACTTTTAAGTTATTCCCTTAAACCAAAATGCAAAAGTAGAAAATGACATCAATTAGCTCATAATTTGATTTAGTGAGTGACATCCATGAATAGAGACAATGCCGATCTAGTCATTAGACCTACCATGCTAGACAATGAGTGTCATTGGATGGAATTTTAGAATGGTGAGTAAATTATTCATTTCATCTAATAATTAGATGAATTTATAGAGGAACTAGCTCCAAAACTTAAAGAGGCATGTGAAGATCAAATCCTACAACTAAAAGGAAACAAGTTGCTAAGAGCGATGATCACTTTAGAGGGCTCATTCTATCAAAATCATTCCTACAAGGACAAAATAAGTATTAATACAAGAATTAAGGACTATAAATATATTGAGATCTCTCAAGGGAGGATAGTGAAATTGGAAAAGGTATGCACTACCAAAGAAGAGTGCCTCATTGACCTCTATAGTTCCAGTAAAATTAGATCATGGAATGATATTATGAGTGGTTAAGAGGATAAAATAAATACATCATGAAACACACCATTTAGCTCTAGCCTAAAGTCAAACTAGTAAGTCAAAAGTATAGACTAGTCAATTTGAAGTTAAAAACATTAATGAAGCAAGAGTTTTCCATGTTGATAAATTCAAGGATAATATACCATATCAAACAATCAAATTGGGTCTCTAACCTTGTACATGTCAAGAAGAAGATCGGAGAGATTTAGTTGTGTGTATATTTTAGGGATCTAAATAAAGCCTCTCTTAAAGACCACTACCCTCTGTGATTAATGGATTAGATTTTTCAAATGGTGGTAGGATTAGATAGTTTTTAATGTTGGATGGTACCTCTAGCTTCAATCAGATGTTAGTGAAGGAAGAAGACCAACACAAGATGACATTTACTACCAAATGGGGCACCATTTCCTATTAAAAAATGCCTTTTTGGTTTGTCTAATTCTAGGGCTACATTTTAGAGAGAAACTGAGATTACTTTCAAATATATCATTAATGAGATTATCATGATGACATAGCTATCTTATCCAAAAACAAACAAGATCATTTCAACCACTTGGAAATTGTATTTCCAAGATGTTAGCAATTTGGGATGTCTTTGAATCTAAAAAGATATATATTTGATATTCTTCAAGGAAAGCTACTAGATTGTATTGTTTATAAAGATGGTATAGTTATTAATCTTAAAAGGGCTCAATTCATCCTTCAACTCTCACTACCCTAGCATAAAAAGAACCTACAATATTTCTTAGGAAAGACCAATTTTGGGAGGAAATTCATATAAGATAATGCATGTGTAGTATACCCTATCACCCTTGTTCTAAAAAAGGATCAACAATTGAAATGGATAGAGGGTAAAAAGACATTCTAACAAATCAAAGATGCCATCTCCAAGGCTCCAATGCTAGTTAATCATAACTTTTCCAAAGATTTTCTTCTTTATGTGAATGACAGAAGAGCTAGCATAGTTGTGGTACTCACTTAAAGGGAAGTTGAAGCTAGCATAGGTGAGCACTTTATTGCCTTTTCTAATTAGACATTAAAAGATACTAAGGAAAAATAAAACTTTGTAGATAAACAAATTTGTGCCTTGGTGAAGGGACTGAAAAATTCAAACATCTTATCTCTTCTAGCAAGATCATAGAAATAGTAATTTTCCCAAGCATAAGAGAATACACTATGAGTGGAGACATTATTGGAAAAAGAGCTGGATAGATCACCAAAATCCTCAAGTATGACCTCGATGTGAAACCTACAAAGATATTTAAAGGAAGAGCATTATGTCAACATCCAGTAGAAGGCATGTCCTTATTTGTAAGAAACTAGAAGAAACACATTAGAAAGACGAAGATGTTTACTTAATCGATGAGGTAGAGCATGATATTGATTGGATAGAGGACATAATAAGATTCTTGGAAATAAGGCATTACCTTGCTAGTTTGAACCTAGCAAAAATAAGGGTTTATAGATTATAGGTATCACAATTCAAGATCGTTGAAGGTATCCTATTTAGGAGGAACTTTGATTCCTGATAAGGTGTGTGGAAGAAGAAAAGTTTCTGTCTATCCTAAAAAGGTAACACTAGGGTACTGTAGGTGGACCTTGGTTAGCCCAAACAATTTCAACCAAGATCATGAGGGCTAGCTACTACTAGCCTATAATGTTTTTAAACACTCACAAATGCATAATAAGTTGTAAAAATTATCAATATTATATAGGCAAGGGGATGAAAGTGTCACTTCCTCTGAGGCCCATTTCTACGGATCAATAATTGAATTAATGGGGATTGGACTTCATTGGACTCATTAATCCTTTGTTAAGAATTTATCACAAATTCAATTATATCCACTGATTATTTTACTAGATGGACCAAAGGAGCACTAAAATAATAAACTAAGGTTTTCATCATTGACTTCCTTGAGGGAATGATAACTAGATTTAGTGTGCCTAACACCATCATCACCTACAATTCCAAGGTGTTTGTAGGAGCAAGCATTACTCAACTTTCCTTGAAGTATTGAACATATCTAAAAGATTCTTCAAACTAATACCCACAAGGAAATGGACTTGTGGAGTTTACAAATAAAAATATATTGAGGATCATCAAGAGAGTTGGTTTTGAGTCCAACAGGTAAATATAATTTACACTTAAAGAGAGTGTAGACATCGAAATTGACCCACTTTATTATTTAGGCATTTATTGCATTTTTGCACTACATACATTATTTTGTCTAGCACACTTGTAATCAAAAATCTCATTTTTTTTCTATATCTTTGTAATTAATTAAATAAATTTTATTTATTTAATTAATTTCTGTTATTCCTCTATTTTCTATCAATAATTAAATAATTTTAAATTATTTAGTTATTACATCCTTCTTCTAAAAAATAAATAAAATCTATATTTTATCTATTCCCTCATTAAACATATAAATTAAATAAATTAATTTAATTTAATTTATATTATTCTTCCTACCAACATTTCTCTCATACATAATAAATTAAATAAGCATATTTATTTAATTTATTATGTATTTTCTCTATGCATGTCCCTCAAATTTCCTCCACCGTCGATCTCTCCTTTCATCCTATGTCATTGATCATTCACCTTCCAATGTATAAATGCCCTCATTTTTCTCATTTGGAACCCTAGTCTCATCATTTGGATATCTAGTCTCATGTTCTATTTGCATTTTGAAAGCTATCACGTCAATGGCATTTTTGAAAGCTTGAATCTCAATCATTTTATGCACTTTCTCTTTGCATGCATGGCATCCTTTTAGCATTTTCAGAGCATATTCATGGCAGCCACATCGAATATGGTTTTCATGGAGAAGCAATCCACAATAAAATTGAGAAATCACAATACCCAGGTGACTTTGCTTTGATTGCATGTCATTTATTTTACCTAGGTTAGATTTCTTGAGGTGTTTGGAGTTGGATATGATCTTTGTTGCTTTATCTAGATTTTTCCACCCATCACAGAATGGCACACCCAGTGGAACCAATCACTTGATTGGTTTTTTGTTATTAAAAATTTATTTTTTGAGTTCAGGTACGGGAAAATGTGCATTTGATATGTAGGAAGTCACTCTTGCATGGAAGAAAATCGCACTTGCAGGTCTCCAGATCACCTTTGAGTGTGGTAAAATTGCATATGCATGATCAGAGATCGCCTGTGGTTGACAGATCGTTGCCTTTGGCTTACATGCTATCGCTTTTGGTTTAGATAGGGATTTCATGGCTCATCTGGTTCTCTTTTTGCAAATTCTATCATTTGGGTCATCTGATCTGAGTTGCATGTTATTGTAGATGCTAACCATGGTTGTTATGAGTCCTCTCCAAGCTAGTTTATTTGGAGATTTTTAGTTTAACCCTATCATACCATCTAATCCTTTCTATTTTCTGTGGAATTCAAGCAAAAAAATGGCAAGATCTTATCTTAGAGGCTTTTTAGGGTTTCATCTTTTGCATGTAGGATAACTTGTCATGTTTCTATGTTAGGGTTTTTGCAAGTCTTGGGATTCAAGTGCCTTTGATTGACAGTTGATCGCCTTTGATCAGTAGCAGGTCACCTCTGCATGATCTGAAATCACCTCCACAGAACAGGTAATCACCTTTGGTAGGTTCTCTGTCACATCTGTATTTTAGCTAATGGCCTTTAGTTTCAATCATGCAGCTTTGGTTTATGTTCTACAAATATAGGGTTTTTCTTGGAAACTAATGTCTATTGGTGTAGCTTGTCCTAATAGTTTGTCGAAGAATGAAGGAAAAACACTACTAACACATGGTTTCTTGCAGGTTTGATCAGTCAAAGTTCAAATTTTATTTTTCACTAAGTTAGGCATATTTGGGCTTGGTGCTTAAAATGAACCCTACATGCTCTGTATCTATTTTCCTTTTTTTTTCTTTTCTTGTTGTGATTGATTATATCTTGATTTACCAATAAGAGTATCCTCTTCCCCTTCCTATCCAATGGATCTGGGATGTAGGAGAAATCATTGTTATCTTTAGAGGGCCTGCCACCCCACTTTGAAAGGTGGGAATGACCTAAGCGGCAACAAGCTAAAGACAAGCTCTTCTGAGCTGCTATATAAAATAATGTGTTTGTGACAAAAGTCATAAGCAATAGGTGTTGTTATGTCATACCAACGAATGTCTCCCTTAGTACCTTATGGTGCGTGAAAACCTGCAGAGCGTAACCTCTATAGGTTGTGAGGCCTCCTAATTGGAGGGAATCACCACATTTATGGCCACCTAAATGGAAGCCCTTACTAGAAGCCTAGTGTGGTAGCCAAAAACCTTCTATCTACTTGCACAGGAGGTCAGAAGATAGACCTCTAGAGCTGTCCCACATTCTCGTAGTTCATAGTAGAGATAGCAAATTCCTAGAGATCTTCAGGTCTTTAGGAATTCAAAGTTTAGTATGCCCAAGAAGTGACTGCCGTGTAAGGGGGAGCCAGTGTTACCAAACTTCTAGGCTATCTGCTTTGAATAAGTATGGCTGGAGAAATCCAAGTGGGAATCCAACAGATATTGTCCTTGCCTAGCCTAGGTTGTAAATGTTTGTGAATGTCTGGTATGCATGTGTCTGCATAATCACCTATTTTCTTGTCAAAACAAAAAAAGACATCCTCAAAACTAAAACATTGTCACAGCTAGTTGCCTTTGAACAATAACCTATCACCTTTGATCATCAGCTAGTCGCCTTTGATTAACAATAACTCCCCTCTAGTTATCTTGTCGTTTATTTATGATTATGAGCCAGTCGCCTTTAGATCATTTAGTCACCTTTGAACCATACTCTATCGCATCTGAACAACAACAACTTGCCTTTGATTTGCATACAATCACCTCTGGGCTATTCCTAGTCACTTTTGGTTAGTTATAGACTTATGTCAATTTTTTGAGCATCAAATCTAGTTTCCAATCAATCCATCATCCTTTAGACATTAAATTAGTCAACACACCATCTTACCTAGCCCTGACCATATCAGTTTTGGACAATTGAGCCCTATATCCTTTTGAGACTCAAAATCAATCATCCAACATTAGTCAAATCAAATCGGGCCTTTACCCTTTGGCTTTGGTCATCCCAACATTATCAATTATCTTTGTCTATCAAATCCATCAATCAACCAATCAATCAAATATGACTAAGCCAAAATCAAATCACCAATCAGACCCAATCAACTTATTCCAAATCAAACAAATCAACAAATCAATCAATCTGGAAATCAATCTATCAATCAATCTATCTAGGAGTCCCAACCTTATTGCATAAGTCCAAAACCCCACGCCTCAAACCCGAAGCCAGTACAAAGCAGCCATGGAAGCCAACCTTAAGCAGTTTCAATCCACTCCCCTTAAGGATGCTTCCTAATACACGATTGGAATGCCCCCTAGTATATTTGTACCTGAAGGTTATACCGTTGGACCATCTTCATCATCAATCTCAACACAACAATAGTATTTTGAGCCCTCATCATTGATGCCACAATCTCTATATACCTATGAGGATTCATCGGATGACCAAGAAGATCTTCAAGACCCCAAATCTTTGCAACATTCCAATAAAATCATACAGGACAATCAAGAACAAATTCTCCTTCAATTAATCCAAGCTGGAGTCAAACTGCCAAGCAATTTTGATGTGACCACAATCCTTAAAGAGGACCCTACTAGTGTTACTACAAAAAACCCTGCGACTATTGTCACCATGTCTACCAAGTCCACCATACCCTCAACACCATCGTTGCCTAACCAACACACTCATACACCTCAAACATCATCTGCATCTTTAAGACCAAGTCAATCAAATGTTACTACATCAATTAGGCCATTAATGACACCATCTTATGCTCTCACTTCGGTAGTCTCTAATATGAGTGTACCCCCTTTCATGGGTCAGCTTCCATTCCATCTGCCTCTATGAATGTCATTTCCACTTAGATCATTCAAGAGCCACCCATTTCTATCTTGAATGTGTCGTATGTTGGGCCACCCTAAATATCTAATGCATCCTCCCACATCACTATATCACCCAATCAACCAATACAGACCTCACATGTTACATCTAATCCTACCATATCTCTTATTGATCAAACTATCATGTCAAATCTACATTCCAACACCTCAAATGTTGATCAACTCATATCTCTCAGACCACAACTATCTAATAATCCTACATTCCATGTCACTCCAACTTTTGTCCCTCATATCCTGTTAATCTCTACACAACCCATATCTTATACCAACACCTCATTTGGCTCACATGTGATACCTACCTATATTGTCAACCCAACACCAAATTCATACATATCCCCTCCACTTGGTAGCCACGTTCAAAATACTTTTAGCCAACCTCAAAACACATGCATACCACCATACAATCTATCACAACAATATCTCTCGAATCAACAATTGACGTACCACATCCCTCCACCAAGCCATCAAAATCCTATGCAACAAAAACAACCATTTATATCTGATTATGAACAATGATTTAATCAATTAGAACAATGAATGGTGGATATGAGCATAATCCAAGCCAAGAAAACATTTTCTTTTGAAGAGGTGTTTCCATACCCCTTCGATAAGTCACTGCAAATGATACCATTTCCCCCACACTTTGAAATACCACAATTTGACAAACACAAGGGGAAGGGAGATCCAAATGACCACCTTTGAACATTCTATGTTGCTTGTATTGATGTGGCCTACAATGACACATATCTCTAATGACTATTCCCTCGAAGTCTAGGGGGACAAGCCATGGAATGGTTCTCTCATTTGCCTCTGGGCATTAAAACCTTCAAAGAATTGGCAAGCAAATTTGTGTCTCACTTTGCGTTCAACATAGAAAATGAAATTGTTAGTTTCAAGATAGACAATTAAGAGGGGGGGTGAATCAGTTGTCCCAAAAATTTCCTTTTATTAACCACTTAAATCCTTCTTGTAATTCAGCAGCATAATAATAAATCAATCATGGAAACACAATGCAACAATTCAAGAGCAGAAACACATTAACACATATGACACCAAGATTTTAACGTGGAAAACCTAGTTAAGGGAAAAACCATGGGGTGACTAACCCAAGATTGTATTCTCTATTAAAAGAATTAGAAGAACAAAATGGCACATGCCAATTAGAGCTCACTGCCAAAGCACACTGCTCACAAGAGGCCCACTACCTACAGGAGACACACTATCTACAGAATAATAAATATTACATACTTGAACTGAAGATTAGCATCTTCACCATGCTTGAGTCAGTTTCATTTAAGCTCAATACTTCTGTGCTGCCTTTCACTTTTCTCCTTTCTACCACACTCTCATCTTCTCCCTGATGATTTTGAAATGACTTCACAACTCTTATTTATACAAGACATCAACTTTGGGATAATCATCAAAGTCAGCATGCTTTATAGAGAAAATATGCAAATACAACTTGACTTATTACAAAAGACTTCATGTGAATCACCACTTTGTTGGCCACATAGATCTGGGACTTCAATTTTCTTTGAGGAACACGCCATGCTTCACAGAACATCTTCAAGATCATTCGCAAGATGTGGAAATCATCCGGTCGGCCAAGTTTAGGAAGAACATCATCATCTAGAAGTAATTCTTCAATTATGAGCTCAATCTTCAATGCAAACCACCAACACAAACTAGACACAATCTAGAGACCCCCACAAGCTTGCCTGAATCACCAAGAATATCCACACCACTTCTGATTACTGAAATCATTCTCTTCTTCATCCAGAACCTCACTCTGTCATCACTATCATATTGGAATAGATGCTTGCAGACGTCCAGACCACAAACCAATTGAGTTATCAATTTACATTGACTTCCTAAACACTCCACCAAATCCGCAGAATAAGATATTGCATTTTTGGATCTCATCAAACCTATTTGTGTCACTCTGTCACCTCTGAACATCTGCTAGAATTGGTTTTACTCATGTGACCATAACTTCTTTAAATCTTCATGTGGACCTCTCAAATCTTTACTAGATCACCTTTAGACACATATCTACAAACCCTTTGATGCGCATCCTCTGATCTTCATCTTAACTGGGATCTTCACTTCATAGAGCTTCACTGTCTTCACTATTCTTCTATGTTTCTGACATGACTAATTTTCTCAATATCCTCAGCATATAACTCATCCAATCCTTGACATCAATGCAACAAGAGTATGTTGACATCAATGACAACACCGGTTAGGCCCAACTTGCAACAATCCCCCCCTTTGTCATTGATGGCAACATATGATGTGAAAAACTATTTTAACCATCAAGACAAGTACTTCTCCTCACTGACTGACATAACTCCCCTATCAATAACAACCATTCACATGTCTTCTCTTCCTTTACTGCTTCCCCTTTGATCAACAACCACTTTTTGTTTTTCACATGTCTTCTCTCCCCCTTTGACATCAATGGCAAAGGGCACATACTTGCATCACTTAGAATTATACAGACTACTCCCCTTGAGTAATAGCTTCCTATCATTAATCTGGACCACATGATATTACTGTGAGATCCACTAGACTGATGCACATCAGTGCACCTTAATTCAGAACTGGAGGGGCAATAACCCCTAACTTCTCCTTGAGATACTCAAAAGAGTCCTTAGGTAGAGGTTTAGTAAAGGTAAAAGAGAAGATAATAGATTGGGCAAGACTCATCAATGACTCACTTCATGAGGGAATGGTAGCATGGAAGAAGAGAAGATGGATGTTCTACATGACATCCTATGTAGTCGACACATGTGCATACAAGTCTAGGTTCAATGGACTACAGACAGTTGGGAAACTAGGGCCCCAACCAACATATCAACTAGTGTGGGAATACTACCCATAGTTGGAAAAGAAACAATCCATCTAGCATTACAAGGTAGTTAATGATTGTTTCATGATTCATTTAGCTCTACTGATGGAAGGAGATGGAGCTAAAAGGCTCTCGAAGGAGACACAGGAGGTGATACAGCTGCATGGGTCTTGGTTCATCTAGTTCCCTACCTTCACTTATATCAGAATGGAGGGATTCATAAGTAATCCGTTCATTCTCCCTAGATGCCCTACAAATAAGGTATTGTTTCTGGGGATTAAAAGGTAGATTATACCTTCTTTCAAGGCATATGTTGCAAAGAATAAGAGGGGAAATATCAGGTTCCCAATAGATATTAATTGGTATACATGCTTGAATATTGATAATGCCAAATCATCTAAGGCTGAGTTACACAGGTTGAACTTGCAAGCATTCCCTCTTGCAAGGAGTTTTGACCCTTACCATAGAATGGATAAGAATGCCAAGATGAAATTGAAACACATCCCTCACATGGAAGATTTCTAGGCTGACTATATAGATGAGGAGGATGTGAGGAAAAGAGAATATCAAAGATTGACTCTTAATCAAATCAGGACCTTGGGATTCTTTGAGGTACCACCATAGGTTAAAATTGATGATGTCTAGGTCTTGGATCCAGAGTACGATGAGATACAGGTGTATAAGGAAAGCTTAACCCCTTTGGACTAGTCTCAACCTAAGGAGACATCTATTGACACCATCACCAAGAAGGTCATGACCACCACTCAGAGGTGGGTTGAAAATAAACTAAATGAGTTAAAATCCAAAGGTGTGGCTATAACCTATGATAAGAAGAGGAAGATGAAAGATAGAAAGGATCTGGAATATGATGATTTCCTCATTCACAAGAGGAGAATAATAGAGGCTATGCTCACTGAGCCAAGGACTTCAGCATCAATCAAAGCCCTAATAGAAGAGGGGATCACTATGGCCATAAGGCCCTCACCCCCAAAGGATCAACCTTTACCAAAAATCCCCATCCGTAGCATAGCCACTCAAGAGTGCCACATAATGGATATATTAGGAGGGTTGATTATCCCTAAGAAGAAAAGGAAACCCATTACACTAATGAGGGGTGCAGTGAATAAGCCAGTGGATACTCAGGTTGCAGTAGAAGAGCCTACGAAAATGGAGCTGATGTTTGTGTCCAATCAGCCTCAAGGAGGTCCATCATCACCACCTGCTACACTTCAAGCTATCTAACAAGGATGGTGGAGGATTATCCTTCTCTCATTAGAGGAGAGGTGAGGCAACTACAACATGGCCAATTAGCTCAGCACATAATGCAAGTGAAATAGGAGCTAGCTAAGGAAGCTAAAGAGCGAGAGTGGACCAGAACTGAGGAATTACAATTTCCATAAAGTCAGGGGATCAAATTAACTGATGATGAGGTCAGAAGGGATGTGACCAATGATCCAGTGGGTTCCTTTCTTACATATTCAACAACACCTCAACAAGAGCCTTAACAAGAAGATGTAATAAGGAGTCTAAAGACTACAAAAGATCCTGAGGTAGAGAACATATTTGATATAGATAGGTCAGTATCACCTGAAGAATCATTGGTTCAAGGCTAGGATCAATTGGATGACCTAGTCACATTGATAACAATAAATGAGGGAGAAGTGAACTCATCCCAGTTAGAGGTAACAAATAAATCTATTATGGAGGTCCCAAAATTCCAAGGATAAGTTTCTCAAGATATTCCTATGGAGGGAGAGGTCCAACAAATTGAAGAACCTATAGGAGGGGGATCTAATGAACCACAGAAGCAATCAATGTCACATGAGGAGTAGGTTCCTCAAAACAAAGAAGATGAAATGCATGATGCAAGAGAAAATCTTGATATTCCGCAAGAAGATAGACCTCAAGAAGAGATTCTTCAGGAGGAGGTGCCACAACAAGGAGGTATGGATAAGGACATGGATATGACTGTCAAGGATGCTCAAATTGAGAAAATGGATCAGGAAGGACCAACACAGGACATACCGGAGTGGTTAGCATCCAAGGTAATGGAACATCCTATCAACCAAATTCTTTTTGATTTCAAAGCTTTATTTTCTACAGAGTAACCCAAGCCCAAGCACAAAGCAAGGGCAATATCTGCTATTAAAAGGGATACAACTAGGCATAGGATAGCACATCTAGCTATTCCTATAGTAGATAAGTCCAACGGGGAGATCATGAATAGTAAATACCAAATCACTACCCTAGACTTAGGTCACACGACTGTGGAGTAGGAAATCGACAAGCTCAAAAGCAATGCAAATGTAATGGCAGATCAAATTCGTAAGGTCAAGCTAAAGAATAAAGAGTTGAAGAGGCACAATGCCCAACTTGAGGCCTTTGTAAAAGGGCTAGTAGCTCTAGGGGTACAAATTATAGAGGTTCTAGCTAATGTCACATTGGTAACATAGGATGAAATAATTGACCTAGATGCGAAGAAGCATCAAGCCCAGGTAATGTATAAATGGTTTAAAAAGTTTATAAGGGATGGAGAAGAGGTAGTTCAGATTACCTTATCCAATTGGGATGCTCTAGCATATATCCAGACTCAAGCCAATATCCTGAAGGAAGAATGTGTGACAAGGCTTGATCAGAATGATCAATACCTTGGTGTTTTGAAGAATGTCCACAAGCTAAATGATTAGGTGTTGTTGAAGCACAAAATAATGATAGTTGGAACTATGCCTAAAATATCAATGTGGATAAAAGACTTAAAGTTTGAAGTAGATGTCTTGAAGGGATATAGACATAAAGTTGTTGATATAAGCAACAAGGCATATGACCTCCTATCAGATGAGATGGAAATCCTCAAAGAACTGCTTGTGACCCTAATGGATGAAAATGAAACCTATGAAGAGCAGGCATCTGTAGGAGCGTTTAAGGCTAGGTTTGAGCTTATTTTGAAGAATCCAGTGGAGCACTTTTGAAAGGCAACCAATGATCAAGTAATGGAATTATCCTTGAAAATAAGAGCATACAAAGAAAAAGTAGAGAACAAGACTAGTGAGCAGATAGCCATAGGCGACCAACCTCCAATGCAAGATTATGTCAAGAATAGGGCACAACAATTTGGCAAAGGAGAGATAGATAAAATAGTTAAAGCATATGACTTGTATAGGGACCTAGATTCCACTGTCTTGATAGAATTTGATCATGAGTATTCCCATACAGAATAGAATATTCAAGGAGATGAAAAGGTAAAGATGCTAGGGAACATTTTGTTGTTAGTTGTCATCCATCTCAGATTGCCAACTGGTAATCATGTACCACATTTTCTGACCGTTGATATTTTAAAGGAGATCCTGATCATTGTTGTATTGTAACCGATCTCAGGTCCTTATTCTATAAAAGGACCTATATCATTTGTGATTAAGGGGACTGAATTGATGAACTCTATTGAGCACTAAGTTTGTTGATTTGACAACTTTGTGACTTATTTTCAAGGTTGTTTCTCATACCAGTTGTACATTTGCATATCTTTTGAACATATAATGGACATGAAGCTGCAAATTACCATCCTATCATGAATCTTGAGTAGTCTTTTGTTGATTTCGGTATGTAATGTTGAAGTGTTGTGTTCTTTTGAAGTGCATTCAACCAATTGCTTTCCGTTATCAAGTTTCCTTGAAGATTCACACCTCTTATATGTAATTGTGAATGTTTCTGGTGAAGTATGAGTAGGTTTGCTTCATTTCATGATTATGTTTGGATATATATGTGGATCATTGGTGAAATTTAGAATTCTTAGAACTTTTCCCTTCCTAACCCGATCTTTTGACTTTTATTTCACAAATTATGGTGAGAAGTTGAAAACAATGATAAATCTAAAGCAAATAACCTTAAATATTGATGAATTGTATGCTTTAAAGAAGATCTTTAGGAAAATTCATAGTTTATGTGCAAATATTAGTTCAAATAGAGATCATTCAAAAGAATTGATCAAAGTTAGAATAATTTCGAAAGGACTAATCAAAGTTAATAACAATTTCAAAAGAACTAATCAAAGTTATGTCAAAATTGGAGTAATCTACTTGAAATCTAGTTGTTCCTTTGAGAATTTGACATAAATTTGAGAGATATTGTGCAGATTGAACTAAATATGTAGGATACTAGTTAAGGATGCCATTATTTTGATAGAAATTACTTGGTAGCCATAATTCCCCAAAATGGAAAACAACAACTCACAATAAACCTGACTGACAATCAGACAGTCAAGACTTGACCATTGAAGACTTGGGATCTTAAACTCTTAGTGAATTTAATGTCTTTCAAGAGGAGTAAGGGTTTGCTTTGTGAACTTTTATTCCTGTGAGTGTGACTAAACATCACATCAACAATACCATATAATCCATTAGATGGGCTCCATCATGGAGATCATAGGGCCCACACTATTTTTGGTGAATGATTTCTAAGTTTTCTTTAGAACTCTAAGGTGCACATCATGTGGACTAAAGGAAAGGGCCATGTGAACAAAACAGGACTAGGTGGGCCCATGCCAATATATAATGTGCATAGTGTTAATAATCATGGGCCCATTCTAGATGACATGGACTAGTGGTGGGGCTTGCCATAAAAAATCCTCCCTACTATATTGAAACCCCACACATCATTAGAGCAAATCCACCATGGAATCATCCATCGACACACACTACTTAAGACTTAGAAAACCTACAGAAGTACCCCACATACCACAAAACTCAAAATTCTAAAAGAGGAACATGATCCACCAAGGCTACAAGCCACTATGAACATAATTAGTACAAGACAAAAATAGAATCTACAACCTATAATGAAAGACTCACTACATGATTTTAAGAGAGGACTTTAATATGATGGAGCACTAGAGTGACCAATGTTCATGACAAGGTGTTGTTGTACCTCATCATTTAATCATATTTCAGATGTCAAAATCTAGGGGCTGTGTCCTCAGCTGTCTGCAATTAGGGATTCTACAATTACTAGTTTTCCTAGCTAATCTTAATAACTTCTACTAATTTGAAGAAATTGATCTATCTACTTACTGAATGAATTTAAGGAATGCTGAAAACAAAATTAAACAGGAAGTTACTTAAAGCAATCTTTAAAAAAATAGTAACATGCATCTATCTATCAAAATCAATAAATACTTTTCATAGCAAAATTTGAAATAACAAAATACTGGTACTAGCCTTCTGCATTGGTGGTGAGAGTGGGCCCTTGCTCCACACCCTTGGGGCTGAAGGCTACAGTAGGGAATCAACACAAAAGAATAAGATCACAACTAGATTTGGTCCAGTTCCATTCACTTTTCATTCATGAAAAATATTAATATCAAAGAAAATTGAGACTACCGAGAATTAGAATAATCCAATCATTGTATATATTTTCTATTGTTTCTATAAGTATATATAAAAATGAGTGATGATATATCACTTATTTTTATCTACCAGTTCTTCTATGAGATGACATCCATCTCTTTATTATACTAGTTGTCTAACTATAGAAAAATAACCATGCAATAAAAGTAGATTGAGTGGAACAGAAGTCCACTCAGAATTCTAAGTTTGAGTCTTAATACATTTGGGTAGTGAGGCCCTGAAAATATAGATATTAAATCAGTTTTATTCGTAACTCATCCAAAAACTTTAAAAAGATAAAAACTCTAGCAGTTAACTAAAGATGACCCTTCACCACTCAGGTGATGAGTTGAGTGAAATGAGGGGTATTACGATCACTGCTGAGAGTGCCTGGTCGGCAGCTCATGCTAGAAATATGCCCTGCTCTCAGGAGGCACTAGAGATATCTATCCCTATCTGTAGCTCCAGAGATATGTCTGTAGTTCTAGAGATATGTCTGTAGCTCTGGAGATACCATTGTGGCTTCTTTGTTCAGCTCAGAGATGCTCTAGACTCCCGTCTAGCTCCGGAGAGGCTTTTCTCTTTACTTCAAAACTTCTAGTGTCATGGTATTCTAGTATTGTCTCTAGAGATCATTAAAGACTACCTCTGGAGATGCACAAAATTGCCGTTCCAAGCATCTACACCTGTTGATTCAAAAAGAGAGAAGTTTTCTACATTTTTCCATCAATTCCATGCACATTAGTCCTTTAATAAAAAATTATGATCTTAAGTAATTTATCTCAATTAATCATTATCTAGAACGATCTTGCTAGCCTATTCAGGTGCAGACATTAGGAAAGATAGAATTAGGAAGGAGAAAAAGAGAGGTAAAAAGATGTATTTCATGGGTGCTACTTGGCACTCATCATCCCCCCATACCTAAGGTTTGGCAGGTCCTCCTGCTTCTCACAATCTGGATTTATTCTGGTGAAGTAGCCTGTCAGTCAAGCTATAATCTTATGCATAGGTAGACCAAGTGGTACGGTTGGTATTACCATTGCCTTTGTATTGATCAACCTGCTTCAACCAGTCCTGTAATTTCTCATCTTCCATCTGCTCAGCCCAGACAAGGAGTGGTTCAATTATGAGAGGGGGCCTGAACTGTCCACCTATCCATTCCTGCTTATGCTTATCCATCATTTTGGCTATTAACTTTGTTTTTCTCATAAATAATCTTAAGTTTGCAGGGGTGACACCTCTCTCATTTTCTGCTCCGAGGTCAAAACATTCCATCTTTTCTTTGCTATGGCGAGTACTGGATTTGTTAAACTATTCATGAAAAGACCAAAATCGATGGAGCACTCTTGCAAACTTTTTAGGTATAATGGCAAAATGTTGTTCTTACTCTGAGGGTGATAGATATAGGACCCAAATTGGGTCTTAAAAGCATCAGGATTGGGACATTCCTTCCTAATGAAGAGATTTGTTTCTATATCTTTCTTGAGATGATTTTCCATTTGTTCATTCTAGATCTGATGATTCCTCATTAGGGACATAAATGCTTTAAGCTGGCATTCCCCCACAAAATAATTAAGAATGAAAGTTATATCAATAAAACAGAAACCATGCAAATATAATTCACATAGGAAATTATTGTCTTCATCATTACTCCTTGTATATGTTGTCATGAATCCTTCTACTGTCTCTGTATTCTCAACCAGGTCAGACATGACTAAAGAGAATTTCCTCTACAGGACTCTTTCCTGTAAGAACATAGAGTAGCTGGCACTTGGAGGCTTGTAAGATAGAATTTTAGAAGAAAGGGAGGCCATCTCAATGATTTTTCCTTCCAGAGTTTCTATCCTTTTTGTCTTGGCAGTGACTGCCCTTTGTAATTGCAGCATAGGCTTGGAAGCCTCATATTCTCTACATTTCTTCTCCCAATGGAACAGGGCCTTAGGAATGTCAATGGGGATTGGACCCACATATGGATCTGTTTGTATCTCCTACTCATTGGTTTCCCTTGGGCCAGCCAACTCTTGAATATATTCCTCCTAATCATCTAGTTTGTTGTTGGCCCAAGTCAACTGTCTATCTTGGCTATGTATTTTATCAATTAATGCTGCCATTATTATGAGGCCATTGTCTCTAGCCATGGTGAGCTCAGAAACACTCTGTGCTACATCCTTCTCCTTTTCTTCCAATAGTTTAACTGTCTCAATTTTTTGGGCCTCCAATTCAGCTTCTTTCTCCTGGATGATCTTGTTTTTGCTCTGGAGTTCTGTTTGTAGATTTTCAATGACTTATTTTTGCTCCATTGTTGCCTCCATTCTGACCTTCTTGAGGTCAGTAATAATTTGATTCTTCCCCCAGAGTAGTCTCTTTAGGTTGTCAATTTCTTCTAACATTTGTTGTTCTTTTGAAATCTCAACATCCTCTTGATCAGAGGGGTGAGAGAAAGTTTCTGCTTCTGCTTCGTTTTGCTAAATATCAGGGTTTTCCATGGCCATCTGCCTTGCACTGTCAACCGCACCCATTTGCCTTGTTTCATCTTTTCCTGCAGACTCCCTATCCTGAGGGTCCTCTTGGGGTTCCTTTTCTTCTATTGGCACCGATGAAGACCCAACCTTCTCCTCATATGTTCTAAAACCCAGGAGTACCTTAGCTAGGAGGGCAGTATCTTTCTCAGCCTGAGAGAGTTGTCTTTTCCTTTTGCTTCTTCGTAGTACAGGTGGGACAGGTACCTCCAGAGTAGCCTCTTAGCCTCAGAATCTGAGGAAATAGTAAGAGTTTGTCTATGTTCTGTCTTCGGAGCATGTGATGGTTCTAAAATTAGACTTGACCCCAGATGGACAGATGGCGCTGGGGAAACTTCTCTTTATTTTCTCTTCCTGACTAGAGGGATCTCATCTAAATCATGAGATGTTTCCTCAGCCCAAGTTTTCTCTATTTTCTATCTTGACCTCTCCCCTGTTAATTCCTTAGGGAAAGATTCCTCAGTTAGAGTCTTCTTTCTCCTAACTGATCGAGTCATGTATGAGGTTTGTTCAAAAGCAGACTCTCTAATTTCTTTGCCTTTCTTCTTTTTATCAGGAATAGGGGTTGCAGATGAAGTTGCCTCCAGTGAGGACTTCTTTCTTCTTTGAATAGCTATGGAGGAGGTTGAAGGCTCTGTTTCATCTTCTGTCTATGCCCTCTCTGGTTCTCTGTCTTGGGAGTTTTGTTCAAGAAAATTTTGCCATAATTCTTCTCCATTGGCTTGAGACAGGAAGTGGTGTTTAACTACTAGAAAAATAAGGCCATGATGTTTCATAGGACCCTTGTTTTGCTGATATTTTTCTACAGTTGCCCTCATGGTAGATACAGGAAATTGGGAATGTTTATGCTAAATTTAGGGTGTCCATTCCCATGCCTTAGAAAAATCAACATTTTCATTATTGGTCCTAAAACTAAAGAGAATTGTCTATCACAAGTGAAATATTTCATCATCCAAGTAGCTACAGATTGCCAAGGGTTTGGAAGTGTGGACCTACGAATTCCTTTTACTTCATTTTTATTTGAATGCAGTTGTATTGCAGGTTCACCTTGAACAGAGAAATTCTTAATCAAATCAATATATAAGGTTTTTAGATGATAAAACCTCTCACCTTGTTCAAGCAGCCCAGAAATATGACTAATAGTGGTTGAGGAGAGATTGATTCAGACTCATCTGATAGCTGTCTGATTGTCCCTTAGATTTCTTAGGAATTCATCCACGATATCTTCTTGAAACCCTTCAAATTTTTCTAGAAAGTCCAACCATCCTACAGTTCTTAAAATGTTTGCTGCAGCTTCATCTTGCAACAGACCCGCAACACTCTTTGGTTCAGACTTCTTCTTTACCCCCATTGCTAAATTGGTTCCACCTTCTGTGCTTAATTCCTCACTCTCCTTTCTGTAGTTTGCCCCTTCTTCTTAACTCCGTAGGCTCTAGAGGACTGTTCAATTTACTCTGGTCTTCAAGGTACTTCAAAAGTTTGAATGAGGATTATTATGCCTCTCAGCTTGGGCTTATGGAAGATTTGCATATTAGTTAGAGTACCTAGGTGGTCATAAATGCAATAGAGTGATAGGAAACTCCAGAGGCAAGGTGACAGTATAGCACAGATGGCGGCATGTGTGAATTTGGAAAAGAAAATGATGGCAGGAGGACGTGTCATAATGACGGCACCCAAAAATAGAAAGACAAGACAGTTGCTATTTAATGCTTAATTTAAGATAGAATTACCTGTACCATTTTTAATGATGAGGAGTGATGTACATAGCAAAGATGCTACAGCATTTTATGAGACTGCATGTGATGTGGCACATGAGCAATGTTTGGTGGCTTGAGATGACGCTAGCTACTTCATTGGTACGCAACCTGCAATCATTTCTGTCGAGTGGTTCGAGAAGTCACGTTCCTTGGGTGACGTCAGGGCTGTCTTTGTAAATACCCTTGCAAATGAAATGCATGTTGATTTTATTTTATTCCTGTCATAAAGTAGAGGATGAGTCATGATGACTTCATCATATGATGTTTCCACTTTATTGCCTGGAGAGGTGGATCCCCTCCCTCATTGTTGTAAATGACTCTTTATTGATGGAGCACTAGAGGTGCTCTTAGTTTGTGAAGCACCAGAGGTGCTCCTAGTTTGTGGAGCGCCGAAGGTGCATTTGACTAACTCCTGGCACATGATCACCTCCGTAGCTAGATTGTTTTCAACTATCCTAAATAAGAGAATTGCCATTTGCTGATTTTCAACTCCCTTGGTCGAGAAAGACAGCGATTTATTGGTTTTCCATCCTTCTCTTTTTTTTTTCCATCCTTCTCTCTTTTTTTTTTTTCCATCCTGCTCTCTTTTTTTTTTAGTCCAACACTATGACAGAGGAGGTATCCCCTATATCAAAACACAAATCATTAAAAAACTCTTCTTTAGTAGATGGTCTTTTATAGAGTCTGATTCGGTGACCATTTACTAAGAATTTGTCTGTGCTTCTATCAATAGGTTCCAATAATATTGTTCCATTTTCAAAAACTTCCTTTATTTGATAAGGACCCATCCAATGAGTTTGTAATTTCTCCTTGAACTCTTTGAATTTAGAATCATAAAGAAGAACCCAACCACCTTGCTTGAATGTCCTCCTTTTGATGTGTTGGTCATGTCATTGCTTCCTTTGATACTGAACCAGTTCTGTTTGTTGAATGGCCTCTGTCCAAATTTCATCCAACTCATTGAGCTGAAGAATTCTATTTTGTTGAGTTATAGACAATGGTAGACCAATATCTAATACATTTTTAAGTGTCTAGATTTCAAATTCTATAAAGAAAATAGGCTTTTTCCCATAAACCAATTCATATGGTGAGAACTTTGTTGTGGACTTCCAAGTGGTATTGTAATCCCAAACTACTTCATGTAATCTGTTAGCCCAATCTTTTTTGTTCATTGCTATTGTCCTTGTCAGAATATTTTCAAGTTCCCTATTAGTTACTTCTACCTGCCCATTGGCTTGAGGATGGTAAGGTGAAGATTTTATGTGCTTGACTTGATATAAATCTATGAATGCTTTGATTACCTGTGAAGTAAATTGAGGTCCTCTATCTGAAACTATTGATCTTGGGGCTCCAAACCTTAAGAAAATCTTATTATAAAGGAAATCAGCAACTTTTTCTTCTCTTGCAAATTGTAATTCTTGAACCTCAGCCCATTTAGTAACATAGTATGTGCATACTAGAATGTACTCCTTGCCAGATGATGGTGGAGAATTTGGTCCCACAAAGTCTAAACCCCACTGCTCAAATGGTTCCATCATGACCTAAGGATGCAATAACATCTCCTGGGTAAAGGTTGGCTATCCCATCCTTTGGCACTAGTCACAGTGTTGCACATACTTCTTTGTATCTTTATGAAGAGAGGGCCAGTAGTAACCAGCTCTGAGGATCTTGTGGACTGTCCGGTGGAAGGAGTAATGGCCACTAGATGGTTCATCATGACATGCTCTCAACACATCAAAAATCTCATCATCTTTTAAACACCTGCGTAGAATAAAATCAGGACCACATTTAAATAGTAAACCATTCAACCATTTGTAAGATAAAATTTCTTTAACTAAACATTTTTTTGTTTTGAGGTAAAATGGGATGGATACAAGCCTGTAGCTAAAAGATTAGCTATGTCAGCAAACCAAGGTATAGTAGAGGAGATAGCAAAAAGATGTTCATCTGGGAACTTGTCCTCCACTGGTTGGTTTTCTCCTCCTGTATGCAATCTTGACAAAAAATCAGCAACCAAATTAAACTTACCTGGATTATCAACTATGGTAATATCAAATTCCTACAATAGCAATAACCACCTAATGATCCTTGCACCCACTACTGGCTTATTCATGAGGTACTTGATGGCTACATGATCAGTGAGTACAAATATTTTATATCCAGTGACGTAATGCCTGAATTTATTTATAGCATAGATGACTGCCAAGAATTATTTATCAGTTGTGGTGTAATTTCTTTCTACAGAAGTAAGGTTTTTGCCGATGTAATAAATGGCATGCATGCTCTCTCCTTCCTCCTTTTGTCCTAAAACAGCCCCAATGGACTCATTTGAAGCATCAGTCTGTATGTGAAATGGTAAAGTCCAATTAGGTTCTCTCAAAATTAGTGTGACAATAAGCTTCTCTTTCAAGGTTTCAAATCTTGATTAACAGTCTTCTGTCCATGGAAATTATGTGTCTTTGTTAAGCAGGGTAAATAGGGGGGCAGTTATTCTACTGAAATTTTCTATGAATCTCCTATAGTAGCCTACATGACCTAGAAAACTTCTGACATCTGTCTAATTTTTGGGTGAAGGCAACTATGTGATCACTTCTATCTTGTTTTGATCCACTTTGATCCCCTTCGCTGAAATGTGGTGTCCCAAAACAATTCCTTCCTCCACCATCATGAAGCACTTTTCATGGCTAAGGGATAATTGATTTTTTTCATAGCATTTCAGTACTTTGTCAAGGTTTGTGAGAGCTTCTTCAAAATTATCCCCATACACAATAAAGTCATCCATATAGACCTCCATGCATTCATTAGCTAGTTCAATGAAAATAGCTAAAACAAGTCTCTAAAATGTAGCTGGGGCATTGCATAGTCCAAAGGGAAGGACTTTGTAAGCAAAAGTTCCCCAAGAGAAGGTGAAGGTGGTTTTGTCCTGGTCTTCAGGTGCCACTTAAATTTGGTTATACCCACTGAATCCATCTAGAAAAGAAAAATACTTCCTTCCAGCAAGGTTGTCTAGCACTTGGTCAATGAATGGTAAGGGAAAGTAGTCCTTTTTTGTAGCTTTGTTGAGCTCCCTATAGTCAATACACACCCTCCATTTCCCATTCTTTTTAGGCACTATGACAATGGGTGAAACCCATTGACTATCTGAGATTGGATATATAAACCCTGCTTGAAGTAATTTTTCTATTTTAGTTTTGACAATGTCCTTTAAAGAAGGATTCAATCTTCTTTGGGGTTGTCTGACAGGTTTAATATCCTCAGTGTATATATGATGGGTACAGATCTTAGGAGGTATGCCTTTCATATCTTGGTATTCCCAAGCAAAAGATGCTGAATGGGAAATCAGAAGTTGGATAAGTTTTCCTTCCTGATTTGCTGTTAACTGAGTATTGATATTAAATATTTTCCCTGGTAAAATCATGACCTATTTTGTGATTTGATCCATAGATGTAGTTAATCCGTACATTGGAGTCATGGTATTGAGAGGACAAGAATGTGGAAGCAACATGTGGAAAGTCGCTAAGTCTCTGTAAAAGGTTTCCCCACAAGGAATGATGTTGGCGAGGGTACAATGAGAAGAAGTAAGAAGTTCTCTCCTAGAATCTTGGGCGAGCTCCATCACATCCTTATTGATTAGGATGTGAGTAATGTCTTATGTTGTATCATAGTATATTTCTTCTTCTAACTCTCCCAGATGTTCCTTGATGGTTACCATAGCTATTGAGGCACTGTTGCCATTGTTCTCTGGTTCATCCACCCATACTCTTCCTGTATATTGTATTGATGGTTTAGCTGGAGCATACAAAGATATTTTCTTCAAATCTATCCCATTAGAAATGACCATATCCCTAGTTCTACAATCAATAGATGCTACTACTGTAGCCAGCCATGGTCTTCCTAAAATCAGTGGGTAAGCATTTCTCTGGTTTCTCGGTTCTAATATCAGGAAGTCTATTGGAAATTCCCATGATTCTATTATAACTGGTGCATCAGTTATTACTCCTTTTGGAATAGCTACTGACTGGTCAGCAAGTTGAAGAATTGTAGTTGTGGATTGGATACCTGATAGAGCTAATTTGTCCATTGTTTGAACTATCATCACATTAATTGCTGCTCCCAAATCAACCAAAACATTTGAAATTTCTACCCCTGAGATGAAAATAGTTATCACAGGATTTCCAGGGTCGCCATATTTTGGGAGGAGCATTTCTCCCATCAACAGATCTACTACTTTTCCTTCCACCTGTATTATGGAAGGAAAGTTTTTCTTCCTACCCTGTGTTTTGATACAATACTGTTTAATGAACTAATTTAGTTCTGGTACATCTCTGATTGCTTGGAGAAGAGGAATTTCAATGTTTAGTTGCTTGATTTCTTGTAAAAGTTTTGATTCCAGGTTGGTTTGGACTTGTTTTTGTAAGATCTTTTTTTGGGGAACATACTGTTTAAGCCGTTCTGGGTATGGTGTTAGTTTTTCCATCTCCGGAGCTCTTGTCAGAATTGTGTTTAAGAATGTTCTCTGGAGTCAGTCTTTTAGGAGCAACTCTGAAGTTGTCCAAGGATGATTCTTTTAGCACTTTTTCATTAGTAATCTCCTCTGGGAGTTGAGTGGACAAATTTTCAGGTTCCTCATCATTGGTCACTTCAACTATAGTTGGAGGAGATGGTCTTGGGAATGCTTTCCCAGAACACAGCTGGAGATTATTTGAATATATAGCATTAATTCCAGCTAGATTTTCTTGCTCTATCATGTAAACAGCTGCTCCTTGTTTATTCCATGGGTTTGGTATAGGCTGAGCTGGTAAAGGTGGTTGGGTAACTGGTTCATTTTATGACTGACCTTGTGTGTTGGAGGGTCCAGTTAGTAAAGCTTGTTGTTGAGGTTGGAAACGTCTAGGTTGTCCCTGGTATTGCTGATTATATCCCTGTTGAGAACCCCATTGAGGTTGCATGTTTTGTGATCTAAACTATGGTGGCCATTGTTGATTTCCCCAGGGTTGACTTTGTCGATTTTAGTTTTGCCAATGATGATTTTGCCAATCCTGCTGCCCCCAAGGAGGATTATTCTGATGCCCATGCCAAGTTGGATTCCATTGATTATTTCCCCAATTAGAAGGACCCCTGTAAGAAGGTTGGTTTGGATACTGATTATAAGGGAAATTCTCAGCTTCTTTTTGTCCCACATAGTTCAATTCTTCTTCCATTATGGCATTCTTCTTACTTAATCTTTTCAAGGCTGGAAGTTGACTACATTGACTGGTAGGATGTTCCCTATCACAGATCTGACAAATCTCTGATTTGTCCAAAGGGCATTCTCTCAATGGATGCTTGTTTCTACACCTAGGACAATAGATGGAGAGTGGTTTAGTTATTCTATTTTGATCAGTTGTTCTAGTTTTTTCTTGAATCCCATCCAATGTGGTATTTAATTGGACTAAAATGTATGTTTTTAGATTTGCAATCTCCATTAACTATCCTATTTCATTCTTCCCTTTAAAAGTTTTGGATGATCTCACTCCATCTTGGGTTCTAGAATAGTTCCTGCAGAGTTCTTCTATAGCAGGTATATCCATTTTGTTGATATTTCCTTTTCCCATTAGATCCAGTGCCTGTTTTGATTCTTTATCCAATCCTTTTACAAATAGGGTTCTGGCCAAGGAGTGATCTACTAGGTTGCCATACCTTCTCAAGGCGAAATTAAACCTATCCACATATTCCTCTAAGGTCTCTTCCTCCCCCTACCTAATTTTAAACAATTCTTCATTTTTATTACTAGATCTACAGTAATCTTAATACTTTCCCAAAAATTCTGTTTCCATCTAATCCCAAGAATGGATAGAATTTTGAGGTAAACCCATAAACCATCTCATCGCAAAATCTTTCAGGGTTGAAGGGAATAGCTTGAGTTTTTGGTTATCTGATCCATAATCATAAGTTTGGCAGACTACTTTGAATTCAAACAAAAACTGATCTGGATCCTCAGAAGAAAGTCCTCTAAAATTTGGCAAGTGTGCTAGTGAGATATTCTTCATAGGAGCATTGCCTCCAGCAGCCAAAACAATAGGATATGAGAAGGTTCTTGGAGCCTAATTTTCCTCTTCTTCATGATTATCATTATCCATGTTTAGTACTAGCTCTTCTCCCTGGGGTTCTAGGAAATTAGGTTCTATCAAAGGATCTACCTGAAACTTTTGTTGTAATTCCTGGATATAATCAGCGAGTGGAAGATTTGGAGGATCAAATGGATTATTGATTTGAGATGCAGCTTCCAAAGTAGGTTCTAGGTTTCTCTCTTCAATAAGATCTTGTGCCCCCACTGCTTTCCCCTATGGCTTGTTGATGGGGTGTCTATTTTATATATCTTCCTTTTGAATCTCTAGCTCTAACCATACAGATCTTTGCTAAAAACTATTTTAGCTAAGTTTCCCTAATTAACACAAGATGTCCCCACCAACGATGCCAAAAATGACAAGGTGTCATTGTACCTCATCATTTAATCATATTTCAGATGTCAAAATCCAGGCGTTGTGTCCTCATTTGTCTACAATTAGGGATTCTATAGTTACCAGTTTTCCTAGCTAATCTTAATAACTTCTACTAATTTGAAGAAATTGATATGTCTACTTACTGAATGAATTTAAGGAATGCTGAAAATAGAATTAAATAGGAAGTTACTTAAAGCAATCTTTAAAAAATAGTAACATGTATCTATCTATCAAAATTAGTAAATACTTTTCACAGCAAAATCTGAAATAACAAAACAGTGGTACTAGCCTTCTGCCTTGGTGGTGAGAGTGGGCCCTTGCTCCACACCCTTGGGGCTGAAGGCTATAGTAGGGAATCAGCACAAAAGAATAAGATCACAACTAGATTCGGTCCAATTCCATTCTCTTTTCATTCATAAAAAATATTGATATCAAAGAAAACTGAGACTATCGAGAATCAGAATAATCCAATCATTGTATATCTTTTCTGCTATTTCTATAAGTATATATAAAAATGAGTGATGACATATCACTTATTTTTATCTACCAGTTCTTCTATGAGATGACATCCATCTCTTTATTATACTAGTTGTCTAACTATGGAAAAATAACCATGCAATAAAAGTAGATTGAGTGGAACAGAAGTCCACTCAGAATTCTAAGTTTGAGTCTTAATACATTTGGGCAGTGAGGCCTTGAAAATATGGATATTGAATCAGTTTTATCCGTAACTCATGCAAAAACTTTAAAAAGATAAAAACTCTAGCAGTTAACTAAAGATGACCCTTCACCACTCAGGTGATGATTTGAGTGAAATGAGGGGTATTACGATCATTGTTGAGAGTGCCTAATCGATAGTTTATGCTAGAAATATGCCCTGCTCTTAGGAGGCGCCGGAGATATATGTCCCTGTCTGCAGCTCTGGAGATATGTTTGTAGTTCCAGAGATATGTCTATAGCTCCAGAGATACCATTGTGGCTTCTTTGTTCAGCTCCGGAGATGCTCTAGATTCCCGTCTAGCTCCGGAGAGGCTTTTCTCTTTACTTCAAAACTTTTGGTGTCATGGTATTCTGGTATTGTCTCCAGAGATCATTGAAGACTACCTCCAGAGATGCACAAAATTGTCATTCCGAGCATCTACACCTGTTGATTAAAAAGAAAGAAGTTTTTTGTATTTTTCCATCAATTCCATGCACATTAGTCCTTTAATCAAAAATTATGATCTTAAGTAATTTATCTCAATTAATCATTATCTAGAATGATCTTGCTAGCCTATTCGGGTGCAAACATTAGGAAAGATGAAATCAGGAAGGAGAAAAAGAGAGGTAAAAAGATGTATTTCATGGGTGCTACTTGGCACTCATCAGTTCATATAACCATATTAACCTCAACCAAGATGAATCATAAAATTGGGTTCATTGTCACAATTCTTTGGGTGTGGTTGACCCCCTACATGGCAAATATTCAAGTCATGTACAGACCTAGTTTACATTTTCTAATTATAGAGTTGGGATGGATAGGAAACTCACCATGTTGGATAGATTTTATAGCTTTCACAATCTTCATTTGCTTCCATCTTATTTCAATGATTTTTTATATGTGGATAATTCAAATACCCTTTTTAATCACTTTCCCATTCTTTGCTTTGACTCTCTTTCTCACTCCACTCCTCCACCTTCTCAACTCCCCTTTAAACTTAATACTTCACACTTAAAAAATCTTCATTGTATCACTTCTCTTGTGGGAAATTAGAATTCCATCCCCAAGTCACAAGCAGAGGAATCATGGATTGAGGGGTGGTGTGTTACCCTCACTCAATGCATTGAATTCCTTCATTCCTTTGGCAAAAGAATGGCCTTGCAACATAAACGTAGAGAAAATATCTCTAAAGGAAATTAGAGCATGCTGCGAAACAACTTATTTATGATCCTAGCATCCATATTCTATTGCTTCTAGTAAAATTCAGTAGTATAAACTTGACACTTATAGAGGACAATGTGTCAAAATAAGAGGTAGACTCCACTAGATTAAGGACGAAAATAGAGGCTCAAAATTCTTCTTCAATTAGTTGAACTACAAACATAAGAAGGAGAAAATTTGTTCACTGATTGATGACCAAGGATCATTGCACATGGATCTCTCTAAAATAACTTTATTGTTTCAACATTTCTATGGGAAACTCTTCAAAGAAAAAAGTCAATGAGAGGATATACAAGAAGTCCTTAAAGAGATAGTTAAAGATTGTATTCCTAATAAAACCGATTCCATCTTCTATTGCTTCTACTAAAACTCAGTTGTATAAACTTGACACTTATAGAGGACAATGTGTCAAAATAAGAGTTAGACTCCACTAGATTAAGGACGAAAATAGAGGCTCAAAATTCTTCTTCAATTAGTTGAACTACAAACATAAGAAGGAGAAAATTTGTTCATTGATTGATGACCAAGGCTTATTGCACATGGATCTCTCTAAAATAACTTTATCATTTTAAAATTTCTATGGGAAACTCTTCAAAGAAAAAAGTCAATGAGAGGATATACAAGAAGTCCTTAAAGAGATAGTTAAAGATTGTATTCCTAATAAAAAGTCAATGAGAGGATATACAAGAAGTCCTTAAAGAGATAGTTAAAAATTGTATTCCTAATAAAAGTGATCCTAGTTATAGTTAATTTTTGGACTAACTTCTTTCCTTTGAAGAGATTGAATTTACCCTCCTTCTATACTACATAACAAAAGCCCATGCATCAATAGATTACTTGTGAAATTTTAGTAAACTATATAAATATACCTTGCAGATAATTTTTATCTACTTTATTTAGAAACATTTGAAATGTGATCTTTAAGCCTAAACATCAATGAAAATAGAAAAATCCTTAAACCATTTTCTCAACCTAAATATATTTAAAAGTTATTTTCTATATTTAAATAAGTTAAATCAATCGAGAATCCTTAAACTATTTTTGCTCCCAATCTATATATAACAAGCCTCCACAATTCAAGCATTCCCATTATATCATCCCAATAATCTCAACATTGCTTCAAGGTAATGTGAACGAATTGATTTTGATTATTTTTTTTTTTTAATTATTAATTTACTATTGGAAAATATATCCAGTTTCACTGAGAGGGACTGACTCATACTAAATATTCAAAATCATCATGGTTCTTATTCAACCGTTAACCAGATTATGATAATATGCATGACGTGGTATCATATCAAACACTCTTCTAGTGTGTTTTTATGACTTTCATTTATTCCTTTTAACGGCCATTGCTCTTGTCCTTTCTTAAGATGAATATAATAATTGTATTTCTATTAATTTTTAATGTCTAATGGAGTAAAGATGTATAGATTTTTTAATTTGTTTGACTTTATTTAACGTGGGTGACTTTGAGTATTTAGTTTTAGTTGATTTTTGAAGTCGGAGCACATTATTTTGACCTAAATTCTTAGTTTGATATCTTGAAGTAGAATCTTACCTTTTATTAGATGAATTTTAGTCTTTAGTTTATTCATTCGTCTATTATGATTGATTTTGTTATGTAAAATTGACCCCTACTTTTTTAAAATTGGCACCTACAACTACCTTCCAACTAGTGATTGTACATTGTTTCTCATGTTGAAATATTTGAATTGTATGTATAAGGCAACTATAAAAAGACACTATCCCTAGCATATGACCATCTAGTATTCATCTTCCATCATCTAGCATCTACAAAATTTCCACCAATTTAGTAGTGTTGTATTGTCTTAGGTACCACTAAAAACTTACGGAAGGATCCATATCTAAATTTAGTAGCTTTCTAAATCACTCTTTCTTATGTCATAGCTTAAAAGTAGACTAAACCATAGTTGCACACTAGGATCTTGCATTACTCTTGTTGTATTCCTAAATTCCAAGTACATCACATTCCAAATTTCAAGTTTTACATCACCCTCATTTAGGATAGTGTATGTTGCATTATTGCATGTTGTCTTCCAATTTTTTTTTATCATTGTTAACTGAGAAATAGGATTTGACCAAGGAGAACATGATCCTCACTTAGCAAACTCCTCAAAGATCTTTGTCAACACCTCTAGCCTTTGTTTTGCAAGTTCAGACATCAAAGTGAATCTTTGTTTTGTAGATATATGAGTCCACAAACTATCAGATCAAATTCATTCACTCTAGATTGCTTATGCAAGTCAAGCTCGATTTCATGGCACACTAGTGAGCCTAGATTGATTTTGGGACAAAAAGTCAATCCATGACCTTGTATAATTCCATATTTCATGGGTTTCGGTCATCTCAAACTAGTCATTCTAAATTTGACAAAAATTTGGGTATTAACCATTTGTCACAACATTTTCCATCTTCTTTCCTTTCGATCTAAAGATACATTATTGCTATTAGTCATTTTTGTTTTCATATCCATTCTAGTAAACATTTTAAGTTTTAGCTCTTAAATTTAGGATATTTATGTTTTTAATTGTTTTATTTAATTCAATAGCTTAGATTTTTATGTTAAAGAAATTTATTTTCTTATACCTTTTTGGTGAACTTGATATTTGAATCCCTCTAAGATTTATCCTAAGGTTTTGACCACCTTGTTTTTATTTCCAAATCTAATTTTTTTAATCGTTACATCTTTATTTTAGATTTCATTATGGTTTCAATCCAACCTCCTGTTATCACATAGAATTACACCCATCTTGGAGAGAATCCAAACATTCTAATGACACAATGTGAATGATCTCAAGGTGTGGGACCTTGCAGTATGAGATCAAACCTCTAGAGAAGGATGGTTCCTCATTCTAAGCCTAAATCTTAGAGAAATTAATTAAACCTAATGCTAATGCTTGCAGGGGAAAAGGGAGAGAGGGAAACAAGAAGGGAAAAAGTGATGCACCAAGATTTAGTGTGTTGGATTGCACTGACATAACATAGTAATCAGCTAAAAGCTAAAGGAGAATCACACAGACTCATGCAAGTTCAAACAAAGGTTAGGGCATAAAGACAAAACTGTATCCACAAAACACAGTTTAGATCTATCAAATAAACACAGTGCAAGAATAGTGAGAGAGGCAATATTTAGTTTATATTGATCATAAAGGTCAAATAACTATTACAAAGAAGAACAATTTGTAGTAGAAATAGATACAAAATAACCGATTACATTCATTGGTGAACCAACTAGAAGACATCAAAGGCCTAGCTTCTACTAGTTCTTGCAATCGCATACAAGACCTGTGACAACAAAAAGTTCGGCAACATAACAATCCAAAACAAGAACCAACCCTTAATACATCTTTGAGACATGTATATATAGCATTTCATTTCATTGTAGCAACAATGGAAGAAGGAAGAGTGGTCAACAGGCAAGAACCATCACCCATGCTACATTAACTCACTTTGGCATCCCCCAAAGTGTGCCCACATGGCCCTGCCCAGGAAATCCATTAAAAACAAGAGGTTCATCCATGCCCTGAGTACAAGAATTTAATGTGGATTGGATACAATAGCATGGGGAGGTGAGAAATTTACTTACGCATGAAATTGGGCCCTGAAGATGCATTAATGGTGACTAGGAGGATTACTGAGCAGTCAAATCGCACTTCCACCAGTATAAAAGTGGGCCATCAGAGTTTCAGAGGTCGGGGCCCAAGCATTTCTCCCTATCACTAGTAGAAGAAAGTAGGAGGAAGGCGGAAATGCCAAACTTCGACAATTTCCTTTTGTAAATTTTCCCTCGGCGGAGATCAGGCCTCGGGGCTTCAGCATTTGACCTTCAAATAGAAGGAGGAAGAACAAAGGAATAGGCTATGTGTCATCATCTCGCATTCGCACATAGAATCTTTCCTGCAAACAAGATTCTTCTGCGACACTACACTACCGTCTAATCCTTAGCGACCTGCAGCCCCACTATTCCAATCCCTCGACACCTGGCGCCATCTCCTTCATTCAACTAAATCATTGATATTATGGCCATAGGCCACGATACACTTTACACTTGTCTTCATCTTGCAGCTGAGCAGTGCAAATATGATGTCATCTTCAACAGTCTGTGAGCTTGTGATAGCCTACCAAATGGCACTTGTGGACCTTTAAGCACGTGCAATAGAAGTTGTTTTAAAAAGGGGGTCGCGCTAGGCTCAACACAAGGGGCTCAACCTTCGTGGATGTTGATAGTCTATGTCAGGCTGCCACGTGGCACGATGGTGCAATGACACAAGTCAGAGGGGAACTCAAGGTTGTTTTGCCTCGGGTGAGCGTGGTGCCGATACATGGCCACATGAAACTCTGCGGAGATCGAGCCCGCTGAAGGAGGAACATGGAAGAAGGAAAATCTAAAGTTTGACAAACACCTAGCACTTAGCCGATTCTGAAATCATGAACTTGGACACGTGGTGGGCTAGCTCAAGTTTGAGGGGCACTTGCCTTTGTTTTGTGTAGAACTTGTACTGCGCCGACACGTGGCGCACCCTGGAGGATGCCTGCCACTGCCTTTGAAAAGAAGAAGTGGGAAGGTCTGAACTTCAACCTCCTACAAGTATTGAACACTTAGGTGATTTTGATGGCATAAGAGATAATGCAGATGGAACGCTAAAGACCAAAACTTCAAACTCTGAAAGTCTGACAACATTGAAAACACAAGGCAAACTCAAGATTTTTAAGAGTTAGTCAATTTGGGGTAATTTTGCCTTGCATTCCAAAGGAGAATAACACCAGGATCTCATAGATCTTTAGACTATTTAGCCAAGGGGGCAAAATAGGATAACATTTTGGTGACTATGCAAGGGTGTTGCCTACCTAAACACTAGGATCTAGAGGCCTTATCAATCCATTGGGTACAGAGTCAAAGGGCTAGCAAAAGAACAAGGGAGGGTCAATATAAACTAAGCACTACCTCCAGGAACAAAACAAAACAAACAAAGCATGCATCTCCTAATGAGAATATAGCTGAGTGCAAAGGCACTTATTGAAAGGAAACGTAAAATAGAAATGAAACTAACCTACACCTAAACTAACCAACCAGAACTAACCTTAAACAAAGCCATTAATCAATTCTTCAAAACAACTGCCTTTTCTCAGCAACTTACAATGTTTTTCATGCCCATGGGTAGTTAGCAAGAGATGGGGAAGGGATGGGCATACAACAAATTGATGGAGCACTCCCCCAAGAATGGGGATAAACTCACCTATCCACCTGAACTAATTGTTGATGTTGTTGCCAAGAGGTGAATAAATGGGTTGATCCCACTCATTTTGATACTAAACTTCATGCTTAGAGGTAAGCATGATAAGTGGTGACTCTTATTGATGTGTCTCTAGCTAGGCTATATGCCTAATAGGGTATCCCTTGAAATGACATGCAAGTCAACAGAGTTGATCTCATGCCTATGCTTTGATTCATTCTCTTGATGATGCTAGTCTAAATTCTCTGATCCTTGTATATCGATTGGAGGAATGACTGCCTCCTCAATTTGCTCAAACGGCTCAAGATTTACCTCATCTAGAGGCACTGATTTATTATCTAGGTTTGAGTAGAAAACATTAAGCTCATCCTAGAAATGAGCCTCCTATGAGTCCTCTACACTCTTCAGTATAGGATTGCTCATTCGCTCCTCCTCATGGGATGGAATTTCACTTTTTTGCTTGGCCTCAACCTGCAACAATCCGCCATCATTTTCAATATCCCCACATTGTTGGTTCATTATCAAAGTTGCCATCTCCATGCCTTCTTCATCTTCAACGTCACCAGATAGTTCATGAAATAAGGCAACATCATCCACTTGCCAATTCAAGAACACACATTCGGCCTGCATTTGCCTTTGTCTGACTGTAGCTTGCTAGCTAGATCCAATCTGTTGTTTTGGGACTGCTGATGAATTGCATGATCGGTGCTGCTCATAACCTTGAGCTGGGTTGTTCCAGATTAGAACAAGCATGCCTGATGTACTTGTAGTGGCTGAGCCTTTGATGGAATTCAGGGGCCTAACATAGCCCAGTTGATTTTGTCTTTGATTGTTCCCCTAACAAGGTTGCCTGCTAGGCTGATAGGGCTGATTAAGAGCTTGGTATGGCACATTAGCTAAAGGAATTAGTACCATAATAGGCTACATGACTAGGGATTCTAGAAATAATGGCATTGAAGGCCTGGGGGCAATCTTTTGAGCTAGAATCAAACAATTTTTTTCCCTAATAGCTACCTCATAAGCATCAAGTAACACATCCCCTCCTAGAGACTGGATCATGACAGTGATATCATTATTTAGGGATCTCAAATAAGGGGAAGGCCTTACCAATGGTGGGATTCTATACTAGGTTTATTGGAAGCTAAAATTAAAATCCACCATGAATTCATAGGGAGCCCTTTTTTATAGTGGCTAGCTACTCTATTAGTGACAGGTGGTCACTCTTATCCTCAAAACGATGACAGAGCCTTTCTCCTAACTCATCCCAGTCATGAATTTAACTTGTAGGTAACCCCCTATACCACTAGAGAGCTTTTCCTTTCAAGGAAGAAGCAAGGCACCTTATTGCAACATTGTCTTGGGTAACATTGTGAATAGAACATACATTAGCAATGTCTTAGATGTGCTCAGGAGGTGTGGTCAAGTTTTCACTAGTAAAAAAGGGAATAGCCTTCAGAGCTGAAACTAGGATGTCATCATATTGTGCAAGGTTGAGAGGGCTTCCACCATTAAAGGCCACAAATGGTCTATTTCTTGGTAGGGCCATGATAGTGGTGTGAATGTTATGATGATATAGGGGAGCCTATGCTCGATGGATGGAAAAGGCCATGACTTCCATAATAGCTTGACATACTAGAGAATTGAAAAGTAGAGATGTATCAAAATATTCTTTGAAAACAAGGGGAACATGTCTACTTTGGAGACTAGAAACATACCAAAAGAGAGTTGCCAGGTGATTTGAGATGCTTCTAAAAGAAGAATAGGCCAGGAAAACCACCAAAATCCTGATCCTTGAAGTTATTTAAGTGCCTAGACTGACTACACCAGTAGATTTGTTCAACAGAGTCACCATGGTGTTTGAAGAGTGCCCTGAATGACAAGATGTATTGAAGAACACACCAGATCCTTCAATGGATGATAGAGCTCATCAAGCCGGTCCCACTGGGCGTGCTAGAAATTGTTATCACACAGAATTGCACCCAGCTTGGAGAGACTCCAAGTATTCTAATAACATAATGGGAATGATTTCAAGGTGTGGGACCTTGCAATATGAGATCAAACCTCCAGAGAAGGTTGGTTCCTCATTCTAAGCCTAAAGCTCAGAGAAATTAACTAAACCTAGTGCTAATGCTTGCAGGGGAAAAAGGAGAGAGAAACAGACAGGGAAAAGGTGATGCACCAAAATTTAGTGTGTTGGATTGCACTGACATAACACAATAATTATCTCAAAGCTAAAGGAGAATCACACAGACTCATGCAAGTTCAAATAGAGGTTAGGGCAGAAAGACAAAATTGTAGAATGGACCATTTTATCCACAAAACATAGTTTAGATCTATCAAATAAACACAGTGTGAGAATAATGAGAGGCAATATTTAGTTTATATTAATCATAGAGGTTAAATAACTATTACAAAGCAGAACAATTTTTAGCAGAAATAGATACAAAATAACTGATTACATTCATTGGTGAACCAACTAGAAGACATCAAAGGCCTAGCTTCAGGCACAATGCATCAGATTCTACTGGTTCTTACAATCGTATTACAACTTGTGACAACAAAAAGTTCAGCAGCATAACAACCCAAAACAACAACCAACCCTTAATACATCTTTGAGACATGTATATGTAGCATTTCATTTCACTATAGCAGCAATGGAAGAAGGACGAGTGGTCAATAAGCAAGAACCATCACCCATGCTACATTAATTCACTCTGGCCTCCCCCGAAGTGTGCCCACATGGACCTGCCCAGAAAATCCACTAAAAATAAGAGGTATGCCTATGCCTTGAGTACAAGAATTCAATGCGGATGGGATGCAATAGCATGGGGAGGTGGGAAATTTATCTGCACATGAAAGTGGGCCCTGAAGATGCATTAATGGTTGTTAGTGTGAATAGGGGTATTTCACATCTAGTTTCATTATTTACTAGCTATTTATCCCCTATTGTGTGAATAATTCATATTATTTAACTATTTATTAGTTAAATAACATTCACACACATATTCACATGTTAAGTTGACTTAGTAAGTTTTCTAGACATCTAGTTGTGTGTTGAGTTGTTGATAGTTGGAGTGAGGTGTCTTATCCTCCACATGTGTAATTAGTTGGTATCCTCTAACTATCACATGTTGTAGGATGCTCTCCACCTTTCACTCCACCTTTCTTGGCTCTCATCCTTGCCTTTATAAGCAAGGTATGTCATAGCATGGTAGATAATGGGAGTGTAATATTGTATTTGCATTCATTGATAGGAGTACAATTCATTCTTGTCATATTGATCTTCTCTTTTATTTGTGCTTTCTACTAGGCTTCTAGATCTTGGGTGGCTATCTCCATAGCCAAATCTTATAATGGTGACCAGGAGGATCGTTGAGCAGTCAAATCACGTTTCCACTAGTAGAAAAGTAGGCTGTCAGAGTTTTAGAGGTTGGGGCCTAAGCATTTCTCCCTATCGCTGGTAGAAGGAAGCAGGAGGAAGGTAGAAACACCAAACTCTGATAATTTCCTTTTGTAAATTTTCCCTCAACGGAGATCGGGCCTTGGGCTTCAGCGTTCGACCTTCAAAAAGGAGGAAGAACAAAGGAATGGGCTATGTGTCATCATCTTGCAGTCATGCATAGAATCTTTCCTGCAGACAAGATTCTCCTACGACACTGCGCTACCGTCTGTTCCTTAGCGACCTACGACCCCACTATTCTAATCCATCGACACCTAGCACCATCTTCTTCATTCAATTGAATCATCGATATTATGGCCATAGGCCATGATATGCTTTACACTTGTCTTCATCTCGCAGTCGCACAGTACAAATATGACGTCATCTTCAACAGTCTGCAAGCTCATGGTAGCCTACCAAATGGCACTTGTGGACCTTTAAGCACATGCAATAGAAGTTGTTTCAAAAAGGTGGCCACACTAGGCTCAACGAGCACAAGGGGCTCAACGTTTGTGGATGTTGATAGTCTACGTTGAGTTGCCACATGGCACGATGGTGCAATGGTGCAAGAAGGAGGGGAACTCAAGGCTATTTTGCCTCGGGTGAGTGTGGTGCTGAAACATGGCCACATGAAACTCTGTAGAGATCAGGGCTACCGAAGGAGGAACGTGGAAGAAGGGAACTCCAAAGTTTGACGAACACCTAGCAATTAGCCGATTCTAAAAATTGTGAACCTGGACATGTGCACTAGTAGAAGTTTGGCAAATAAATGACTAAGTGACTAAAACTTTTAGTCACAACAACTAAAAATGACTAAATTCTACTAATTTTTTGCAGCTTAGCTATAAATGAGTAAATAAATGACTGATTTGGTCGTTGACTAAAAAATTATTTAGACACAAATAAAAAATGACTAAATAGTTAGTCATTTATTTATCACAATCCATTTGAATAAATCATTTAAGGAATCAAAAATCAGTAGCCTGCCAAAATACTCTAAAACTTTAATAAACATACTCCAAAACTCTCATCAAAATCTTATTTTTAGGCATAGCCCACCAAAATGGAGTTTCATTTTAATAAACATACTCTAAAACCTTCATCGAAACCTTATTTTTAGGCATAGCCCACCAAAATGGAGTATTTTAGTAAATAATGATAGAGAATGGTAAGGAGATGTGTGTGATAGGAGGCATAGGATTCATTGTTTCTTATCTCATTCTTGCTCTGCTCAACAAGGGTTACATTGTTCGCACTACTATTTGTAATCCAGGTATTTAATTGACATATATTTGCATAATCTCAAATTCCTAATTCAAATGTTTTTGTAGTATTAATGTATCCTATATAGAGTTTAGAATGTATCCTATATAGGGTCTAGAATGATTTATTTTAATTTAAAAAATAAATAAATGATGTATTTGTCTGTGATTAGATAATGTGGAGATCTCCTAAATCTACCCCAGCTCACTGTCCTCTTTAGCACTGTATTCATTACTCCAACTGCTAGGGTTTTGCATGTGACATCTTTAATATCTTCATGACAGTGGCTTTTAAATAGATCTCAATCTTTGCTTTAATCTTTATCATGGTAACCTTTGAGTTCCATAATCCACCTTCAATCTCTTCTAAGAACGTTGTCTTAAGCTAGACTGCATAGTATGCATATAAAGCAAGTCCTTCATACCTACCATTGTTCCAAACCACCACTCACTGCCTTACTTAAAATGCTGCCTCCATAAGCACAATAACATGTTTTAAAATCATGGTTGCCATTGGCTGACCATTAAGGTCACTACTTTCATCAAGATACAATGAGATTTTTGTCTTCAAACTCAAGGCACTATGCAAGATAGCATTGTGAATTGTTTGTTGTGTAGGGTTTGATTTTCTGGCATATTTACTGCTTTACTAACTGCCTTTAAGACTAGATATTGCATCCTCAACTGCAATCTCAAATAGCTCACTCACTGTCACTTGAAGATTCCTTTCATGAGCATCCTTCTATAAAACCAAACCATGGCCTTAGACTGCCTACTTACTTACTATAGGGGACTCATTGTTTCATGGTATTGTGGGTCTTAAGATCCTTCAACCTTATTGTCACTACTTCATAGTCCACAAGGTATTATTCACTATTCTCCCATCTTTGATGAGTCTCAAAACACTGCTCAAACATGTAATCCACTACCTCCATTATACAATGGCTAAGAAGAAACATGGAAATTGTGATTACCATTGTTACTTCATTTGGACAATCATTCCCTGATTGCATTTGCCTTGTCTAACACTGTCAATAGCATTTGAAAAACCCTTAAGGTTAGCAAGGGGGTAAGGAAACTCACTGTTAAAATCTCCACTTTACTATGCAAGGTTTGAGCTTTATTATCTTGTCACTACTCGGCCTATTTTTGATTCTCATACCTCAAGTGACTGTCATTCTTCTTACCATAGATTACATTTACGAATGTCACCAAGCTACATAGTGAGCTTGTTATTGGCTACAATCTTTAGATTGAAAGATTTTGTTATTGGCTACAATGTCTCAATCTTTCTGGTATTGTAACCTCACTAATCTGCTAGAGTTATGGTTTATGTTTCTATGAAGGCCTAAGGTTTGTACCCTAGTCATGCTCTTACTAATGCTTTTGTTGGTATTAAAAAATAACCTTAAATCTTGGGTCAAAAAATTAGCTATCTTGACAGGGTGTGGTATGATCTTGGATTGTATCCTAGAGTGTGTGGGAAGCTTGTGTTTGATCATTAAGGTATGTAAACCTGATTAGGGAAATGTATCCTATATAGCATGGGTCATGCTTTAATACTTCCCATAATGATTATTAGTAGATCACATTATTATAGTTTGTGGTAACCCAAGATTGCATTCAAGTATGTAACAAACTTGGTCTATAGTTTAAGTTGTACACTTTTAAGTAACATTCATAAGGTTTAGAAAATCTTGATCACTCTCTAGAATAGCCCATTAAACATGGGTTGTTCTTGAATGCACTACATAATTGATATAACACAACCACTCTACATATGAACTAGAGTTATAGGCTCTTTATTGTAGCAAGAGGTAATTGCTCTTGGATCATTCTATCATTACATTGTAACCTGTTAAACTTGAGTCAACTTGAATGCACCCAATGATGATTGACACCTAATTTTGATGACAGTGATTAATTTGTACATGAATTGTACTCATATGAGTGCCTTCATTTCTATCACACCATAGCCACATTAAACTTGGGTCACACATGAATGCATCCTATATTTTTTATAGAACAACTGTGCCACATGACCAATAGAGTTATGGATCACATAATTATAGTCACAAGAATTTGTTCCTTGGTTGTGCTCTTATGGTGATTCCATTACTGTTACAGCATAACCCTTTGGACTTATATTGCTCAAATCCTTACATTGCTTATTTTCTCTTTGGATGGATGGCAGTTCAATGACAGGGATTTGTATGCAGGTCATTCTCATATAAGTGCCTTCATCACCATTACACAATAGTACATTGGAATTTCCTTTCTTGAACCTTTACTTCATTTTTTATTGTTATGGTTTCTTAGTGATTATTCCATTTCCATGTGGCATATTGATAAAAGAAACCAAGCAAAAATTCATTTTGTTTTTAGTTAACTTCTACTAACATACTTTTGGAATAAATGTTTGACTACATTACTTTGAGTGTGAAGAATTTTGTTTTCTTCTTATAATACATTCATTGAGAGCTGTAGTAGAAAGCTTCTTATGCTAAAACCCATCCTGTAAACTTGCTTTAAGATACATTTAGGAGGCTTCATGGATTTTTTGTGATTTATACAACTTTTGTTTTGATAGTAAATGACATCAAATTCTTTCTGAAATTGAAATGATTTATTAATTATGGTTTTATGATGATCAAATTTTTTATTTAGAAGGGGTTAATATGTAGCATTTTTGTGCAGGAAGAATAGATTGTGATGCAACATTTGGGTATGGACAGTTCAGGAAAATTGGATTGCTATCAGTGACATAACCAGGTTGGAGAGTACCTTGAGCCAGTCTGAAACACTTCTAGGTGTTTTTGCTCAGAAGTAGAACCTGAGTATAGCAATACAAATGTCAGTGGATAGAGAAAATCATCAATCTGCTGGTCCATTTTTGGATTCAATTTGAGGTCATGAATATTAGATAGAGAAAGTTCCTACATTCTAAAGATAAAATCATAAATCTGTTGGTCCAATTTGAGGTCATGAAGCTCTGATAGAGAAAGTTCCTACATTCTAAAGGTAAAATCATAAATCTGCTTGGTCCTTTTGTAAGGATTTATCTTTTTAATTATACTTTCTGACATTTGCCTTGATACAAATTGTTACTTTATAATTATGGTATTGCTTTTCTTCTAATGTTTTCAACCCTCATTTCAAGGAAGAGCTTCAAAGATGATTCCTTCAGATGGAGACTACACTTTTCTGCTATAGGTTTCATCTAGAAACACCAGAAGCTCAGGTACTATCATACTCAGAGTAAAAGTAGGAGTGATGCAATGACAAGATACTCATTTTTGGAGCTTTGGTTAAGAACTTTAAATGTTTGGCTATGTGCACAAAGAATGTTCATGGAGTGCAAACTTTCTTACAAAGAAATTACCACAACACAGTTTGAGGTGAATTGCACCTACTATTTTATGTTGATATGGATATGTTCTAACCTATAGTTAATTGTTGTAGTATAACATATAGGCTAAATAGTTGTTCATATACCATTGTTTCTAATTCAAAATTGCTAGACCTTATTCTAGGAGCAAATCACAGGGGTAGTCTATACATAAGACACCATTGTTTCAAATTCAAAATTATTGGCTCTTTCATAATTGTTTGCTTCATTTATTTGATCTAAGACAACCTGCTATATAGAAGATGCTCTCAAAATCATAGTAAAATCCTTTATTCCGAGAAGATTGTTCAAAATCTTCCCATCATAACAATGAACAAAAGCATTAGTCATTACCCTGAACTTTGCAAGAGTTTCATCAAATTCTACTTTTCCACTCTCTTTTCCATTCTAAATTTTATTCCCAATTTCATCCATGAAGAACTTCCTCAGCCTGTATATCCTGCTATTAGCCATAAATTTACCAGGTGTTGAGGATAGCTTCGAGTTTTTACCCAAGCAGCAATTGACAAAATTCGGCCTTACCAGATACAATGTGTTGAAAAGCTCTTTGAAGTTATTCTAGAAAAGAATTCCTAAGAGTATAATGCGTAGTTTTGAATTAACCTTTTTGCATGAATTCAATTGTATTTGGTAAGGCTGAATTTTGACAAAAAGTAGCAATTGACAAAATTCAGCCTTACCAGATACAATGGAATTCATGCAAAAAAGATTAATTCAAAACTACGCATTATACTCTCAGGAACTCTTTTCCAGAATAACTTCAAAGAGCTTTTCAACACATTGTATCTAGTGAGGCCAAATTTTGTCGATTGCTGCTTGGTTAAAAAATTGAAGCTATCCTCGACACCTAGTAAAGTTATGGCTAACAGTAGGATCTACAGGCTGAGGAAGTTCTTCATGGATGAAATTGGGAATAAAATTTAGAGTGGAAAAGAGAATGGAAAAGTAGAATTTGATGAAACTCTTGCAAAGTTCGGGTTAATGACTGATGCTTTTGTTCATTGTTATGATAGGAAGATTCTGAATAGTCTTCCCAGAATAAAGGATTTTACTATGATTTTGAGAGCATCTTCTATACAGTAGGTTGTCTGTCTTAGATCAAATAAATGAAGCAAACAATTGTGAAAGAGCCAACAATTTTGAATTTGAAACAATGGTGTCTTATGTATAGACTCCCCCTGTGATTTGCTCATAGAATAAGGTATAGTAATTTTGAATTTGAAATAATGGTATATGAACAACTATTTAACCTATCTATTATGCTACAACAATTAACTATAGGTTAGAACATATCCATATCAGCATAAAATAGCAGGTGCAATTCAACTCAAACTCTATTGTGGTAATTACTTTGTAAGGAAGTTTGCACTCCTCCATGAACATACTTTGTGCACATGTTGGTTATTGTCTTAATCTCCTTTGTGATCAAAAGAACAGTGAAGTTCATTGTATAACTCATGACCATTTTGTAGTGCTATGATCCAGTGCTCTTTTACTTCTTACTCATTGTGTTCTCAATCACCATGTGCAAATGACTTAGAGGATAGATCTTTGATTTCAATGGCCTTGCATAGCACTTGAAGAAATTTCCATTCATGCCTTAGCATTTAACAACCATATAGGGCATATGAAACATAGCTTATTGAAATCACTGTTGACACAAAACCCCTAAAGATCACCACCCTAGACTGCTAGAAAACTTCCTCCATTCATGTAACAATGCAAGGTCCCTGTAGGTTGAATATATTTCCCTTGAAAACATACCATTGTATTGATAATGTCTTGAGGACTAAGGGTCCCACTTGGAGGTAAAGAATAATCTCATATGCATTCATTCTTAGGTTTATATTTCAATCTGTTATATTTATGCGCAACTTATAATGAGCTTGGTGAACTACATTGTGTAAAATGAGAAGCTCCTCCACCAATTGTGTTGTTTCCTGAAGTTGATGGCATGGAAGAATCTGCAACACTGTCTTCCAACATTGAAATCACTAACCTTCAAAATAAAGATACTAGGACTGTCCCTTCAACATTTGTGAAGTCAATGCCTTAATCAAATTGGTCACTGTCCTTTCATCATATTTGTTTGGCATTTTACTGTACTATGACAGACCGCTCACAATGACCACCATATTGTGATTGTAAACATTCTGAACCCATCACTTGGATAGTCAAAACTTCCACCTCACAGCCACAAGAATAAGATACATTGAGAATGCACAATCCCAAGTAAGTGTATCAGACTTGGCGATCCTTGTTTTTTGTCATATGTTGTAGTTACAAGTGCCTTGCTAGACATACATGAAAATGTGGAAGCATAGACAAGGCAAGCAAACTATTTTTAAAAATGCCTCAAAGAAAAGTGATATCATGGATACCCACTCTCTCGCAAGCACTTCAAGTCATGCATGCGGTGATGTGTGGCTTTCCTGCATCACCGCAGGCATGACTTGAAGTGCTTGTAGGAGAGTGGGTGATGTAGGGCTTTCCCAAAAATATGGCTTTACACAAATATATTACGGAACTTTGGCTTGCTTCTTCGTTTATCTTAGGAATTAGATGGGGGAGAAGCCAGACTAGCTGATTATTTCAACATAATGGTAGGTACTAGCACTAGAGGTCTCATCACCACAATGTTAGTCACTCCAGACCCAAATGATCCTCACAATCATCCTTATACTACCCAAAAGATTGAAGAATTTTACTAGAAGAATGCGAATTTGATTTTGGTCCCAAATTCAATGGCAAACATCTGGTTGATATCTTAGAACAAGAGAAATTTAATGAAAGACATCTATGTGACATAGTAACTAACCTGGTGATACATACCTTCGATATCAAGACGTAGTTTCCAACAATTTTTGCCACTAATGAGGTATTATATTGGGTGATCTTAGATACTTGAATTACACAGATAAACTGTAGACTAGGATTCTTAATATCTTACTATACAATGTACATGCAGGTGATTAATACCCCCGCATCACCTGCTCTCCCACAAGCACTTCAAGTCATGCCTGTGGTGATGCGAGAAAGCCCCGCATCACCACAGGCATGACTTGAAGTGCTTGCGAGAGAGTGGGTATCCATGATATCACAGGAAGGATGCTAGCAAAGGTTGTCGAATTCAGATTTACACCTGCTAATTACATTTGCTTGAAAGTTTCTAAAGCCTTTTCAAAAAATCCATTTTGTGCATATCCTGTAATCATTGCATTCCAAGAGATGACATCTCTTTGAGCCATTCCATCAAATAGTTCACGTGCTTTATCTATACTTCCACATTTTGCATACATGTCTACCAGAGCATTTCCAACTATAATATCTAACAAAAATCCCCCTTCCATTATGTTATGATGGATGTCCATACCCTATTCCAAAGCTCCCATTTTGGCACAGGTAGGGAGGATTCTGGCAAAGGTTGTCAAATTTGGCTTTACACCTACTAATTGCATTTGCTTGAAAGTTTCTAAATCCTTTTCAAAAAATCCATTTTTGTGCATATCTCACAATCATTGCATTCCATGAGATGACATCTCTTTGAGGCATTCTGCCAAACAGTTCACATGCCTTGTCAATGCTTCCACATTTTTCATACATGTCTACCAGGGCAATTGAAACTACAACATCTGACAAAATTCCTCTATCCATTACTTTTTTATGGATGTCCATACCTTGTTCCAATGCTCTGGGTGATGCCATAATAATGGGTTACACTTTTTGGGACATCCTAATTTTTGCTGAAATCATATATTTTTAGAAAATATAAATTTTTAAGCCTTGAAAGGTTCCATTTAAAGGATTTTAATTGAAGAGGGTTTGATCAAACCCCCTTGGATATAACCCCGCTAGTTTTAAACCATACCTATAATGGAGTCTCCTCTACACCTATCAAAATGCTGATAAAAAACTACTTTTGATTTACCTTTTGGGGGATCAAATGAATTCATTTAAAATTTATGTTTTGTAAGTATGTAGTCCTTATTATAAGCTTCCCAAAAAGTATAATTTTAAATATATTTAATTTGATTATTATATTTATTTTTTATTTCTTGTGAATGTTGGTTTTTCATTGAACATCAAGTTCTCTGTTCTACACACATGGAAAATTAGTAAATTAGTGGAAAAAAAATCTGAAAAATAGCTATGCCCTAGGTATTGATGTCCTTGTTTCAACAAAAAAAAAATTCAATTTTGATATATACAAAAAAAGTTATGTTTTACGGAATATGCCTATATCTAAATTATAATTGGTTTGACTTCAAAACTTAATTAAATAAAATATTCAACAAAACATTATGAAACCAAATGCATGCCCTATATATCAGTGTTACCAATCTAAATTCAAAAGAATCAGAATTTCATCCTTTGTAGAAAAAAAGTTATGTGCTACAGAATACACATCACTTTAAAAAAATGTTGTTTACTATTAAAAACTAGTTATCAAAGGAGATGCAAAAAAATTTACAATTTAACTCCATTTTTTAAAAAAACTATATTTATAATCTACAAACAAAATCTCACAAATCACTAGTTCGCATCATCTTCAAATTCCTAATGGTTTAGAGGCTATAGGTGTCAGAAAGTGAAGATTTAATTCAAAATGTTGATTTCAATGTCAAGTTTGGCCAAACAATGTAACCCATTATTGTGGGATTACCCCTCCCATTTTGGCATAGGAAGGAAGGATGTTGGCAAAGGTTGTGGAATTTGGCTTTACACCTACCAATTGCATTTGCTTGAAAGTTTGTAAAGTCTTTCCAACAAATCCATTTTGTGCATATCCAACAATAATTGCTCTCCCTACATCCTTGCACACACACAAAAGTTCCTTCATGGGGATGTAGAGAGAGCCTGCCATCCTATACCCTCATGCCTTGGCTCCTTGAAGGGTTTCAAGGGAGCCTGGAATGCATAGAGATAAGTAGGTGAGGCAGCAATCACACCAAATGAAATACCCAATAGATGTTTTCCCTAAATTTCTAAGCAGGTTCATCCTGCACGGCTGCATTACTTACACCTCTCTTCATTCTTCTTTCATCCTTTATATTGTAGTCGATTAGGAGGCTAACAATATGAACACACTACCATTCAAATCATTGTACATACCATGAAATTTTCATGCCGCCTTCTCAATCATATGAGCTCTCTTTAAGTAGTTAAAACCTCTCTCTAAGCTCTCTATATGCAGTCCATGAGACCACATTTTTTCTCTTCCCAGATCCCCGCACACACACAAAAGTTCCTTCACGAGGATGCGGGGAGAGCTTGCCATTCCACGCCCTCATGCCCTAGCTCCTTACAGAGCTGCAAGGGAGCAATCATGCCAAATGAAATACCCAACATATGTCTTCCCTAAATTTCTAAGCAGGTTCATCCTACACGGCTGTATTACTTACACCTCTCTTCATTCTTCTTTCCTCCTTTATATTGCAGTCGATCAGGAAGCTCTCTCTAAGCTCTCTATTGAGTCCATGAGACCACTTTGTTTTGAGGCATTCTATCAAACAGTTCATGTGCCTTGTCCATGGTTCCACATTTTGCATACATGTCTACCAGGGTAGTTGCAACTACAACATCTGACAAAATTCTTATATCCTTCATGCTTTGATGGATGTCCATACCCTATTCCAAAGCTCCCACTTTGGCATAGGTAGGAAGGATATTGGCAAAGGTTGTGGAGTCTGGGTTTACACCTGCCAATTGCATTTTCTTGAAAGTTTCTAAAGTCTTCTCAAAAAGTTGAATTTGTGCATATCCTGCAATCATTGCAGTCCCTAAGACCACATTTCTTTGAGGCATTTTGTGAAACAATTCACGTACTCTGTCTGTGTTTCCACATTTTACATACATGTCTACTAGGGTATTTTCCACTACAACATCTGACAAAATTTCTCTATCCTTTATGCTTTGATGGATTTCCATAACCTGTTGCAAAGCTCCCATTTTCTCACAGGTTGGGAGAATGATGGCAAAGGTTGTAGAATTTGACTTTAGAACTGCCAATTACATTTGCTTGAAAGTTTTGAAAGCCCTTTCAACAAATCTATTTTGTGAATATCCTAAAATTATTGCATTCCATGAGATTACATCTCTTTGAGGCATTTTGTCAAATAGTTCATGAGTTTTTTTTATGCTTCCACATTTTGCATACATGTCTACCAGAGTATTTCCAACTATAGTATTGGACAAAAATCCCCATTTCATTATGCTTTGATAGAGTTCCATACCGTGTTCCAATGTTCCCATTTTCGCACAAGTAGGGATGATGTTGGCAAAGGTTGTGGAGTCTGGATTTACACATGTTGGAAAAGGTTGTTAGTTTTTTATTGATAATGTTCTATAGATTTTTAATTATGGTCCAACTGGGAAAACTTAAAACAAACATCGATCCAGTACTAAAAACTGTATTTTTGCAATCCTCTCTTTGTTGTTTGAAAGGACAGACTGTGAAAGAGCTTCCAGCTATGCATGAAGAAAACCTACAAGTGACTGTCAAGGTGTAGAGATTCATGCAAAATACAATGATCATGCAAACATTAAACAATAATCTTAGAGTCAATGAGATGAACTATGCAAAGGTTATAATCTTGTCAGTGTCTCAAGAGGCATTTAAAGGGGTAAGGAGACAGCCTTCTAGTATGCATTTGACAGTGCCAAATCTCATGATAGTTAAGAGTCTTCATGTTAGATGCATGAACACCTAAGATAGTACCATAGAGTTGGTACAAGTGAGAAGCAACAAGGTTGAGGGTTATCATGAGCTATCTGCCAAGACACAAATATTTTGCAACAACAGTATCATAATGGGATGTTGATTTCTATATTAGAGGTGATGATATGATATGACAGTTGCTCATGATAGTGATGTGATAAGTGACAAGACCAATGATGGACTATGTGAACTTGTAATAGTCTCGCAGATGACATAGATTGCATACCTAGGTAACAGTAGTAGTGATGAACTATTTTCAAGGAATTTGGAAAAGATACAATGATGTTAGAGGTAGTCAAGGCATTCAATAGAGGGGCAGTGTTCTACATTGATGGAAGGTAGAGTACAAGTGAAAGCATGCCAAAATAATGCACTAGGTAGTGGTAGCCATAAGACATTTTAAATTTTATAAAGGGAAAATGCATGACAATAGGTTGACAAGTGATTGGATAATGCATTTGAAGAAGCTACAAGTTTGATTAGGACAATGCATAGCCTAGTCATAAGTCCATGACAATTGAGGCATCCTACCAAAGATGACAGTCCTTAGAGGCATAATCATCAGAGATAAGGACAACTTATTGCTGTAGGTAACAATTCACAGTGGCAGCTTATGAACTAGAGCAAGTTGGGTGCATGAGATAGGATCTCTACAGAGATGATAGTGTGATCTTGAACTAGGATAGTGAGCTTCATGGGACAGTCATGGATTTGTGAAGACATCTATGAATGTCTTTGTGCTTCTATGCTTAGTGATACTCAAAAAATTAGTTTCTTTCTCATTCTTTGAGCTATGTATTGTGACCATGAAGGTTTCTTTAGCAAAGAGAAAGCATTGTAACTTATTTTTAGATCTATACATATGTTGTTTGTAAGCATTTTTATCAATAAAACAAGTTGTTTTTACCTTCTCAAAGTTGTTTCATTGTGCAAGCATCAAAATATACTACTAAATATACTAATGACTAAATGCAAGCTTCAAAATAACTAAATATACTACTAATTGATGTCAATTAATAATTAAATTGATGAAATATACTACCAAATGATAGAAATTAGTGAACAGTTAATAAATATGACTAAATATATGACTAGTGTTAAATCAGTGAATAAAAATGACTAAATATACTACCAAATTGATCAAAATGATGATTAAAATTAATGACTAAATATATTAGTGAATAAAAAATGACTAAATAAGTGACCAGATTACAGCAATCAATGACTAAATCAACAAATAAATATACTGCAAAATCGATCAATTAAAACAACCAATAAATGAATAAAAATGGTTTAGTCATCAATTTGGTCGCGTTATAAATGACTGGCAATAAACTAATAATGGTCACGTGCCCATGTTTAGTCATTTATAAGCAGTTTTTAGTAGTTTTTTAGTAATATATTGTTGTTTCTGTACTAGTGGTGGTGGGCCAGCACAAGTTTGAGGGGAACTTGCCTTTGCTTTGTGTAGAACTTGTGGCGTGCCAACACGTGGCACACCCTGAAGGATGCCCACCACTGCCTTTGAAAAGAAGAAGAGGGAAGGTCTGAACTCCAACCTGTTGTGCCTTGCACACACGCCCCATTCAGAACATGGGGGCCCCTCCCCTTTGTTCTTTTTATTTTGGCTAGTGGGTCGTTTGGTTTTTTGATATCCCTCTCTTGGAGGTGGTTGTACGGTCTAAAGTATATGTGCCCTGGATAGAATGATTGCCTTAAAAATCACTTCAAACTTGCTAAAGGAGGGTTGTTGTTTCCCCTTCTAGAGTCCTTGATTTAGTTTGTTGCGCTAAAACTGGCCTCAACTGACTTTTGCGCTGAAACTGGACTCAACTGACCTTTGCGCTAAAACTGCACTCAACTGACTTTTGCGCTAAAACTACACTCAACTGACTTTTGCGCTGAAATTGGCCCCAACCGACCTTTGCGCTGAATCTGCGCCGATTTTCAGTCTGTCGGACCTAGCGCTAAAACCCCCTCCGTCCGACCTAGCGCTAAATTTCGTTCCAAGTGACTTCGCATTATAACCAACTAGGTCGGACCCCCAAACAAACCCCGCAGGTCGGATGAGTCCGAAAGCCCCGCCAAACAGGTCAAGTCGGAGGCCTCTGAATTTCGCGCTGATTTCTCCCTCCATTGACCAGGTCGGAGACCTCCAGTTTTTCCGCCAAGTCAGAACCACTGCAAATCCCTGCTGACAGTACGTACTCCCGAGCATTAATGGCAGATTTGCATGCCTTAAATAAGAAATTAAGCGCAATTAACTCATTTCTCACCGCGTATTCAACGTTGTGCATCCAGAGCTCTGATTTTCACGGCCGACATCGCCCAAGCTCGAACCCGCGACCCCTCGACAAGTCGGATCTGCGCCGCCATTTACAGGTAGGGTTCCGACCCTTTGCATTTTGAGTTTCTTTAGGGTTTTGAAGCAAATTTAGGAAAACTGTTAGGGTTTTCACCGTTTACGTAGTGACTGTTAAGTCTGTAAGTTGAACGTAATAGTTCTAGGTTAGGGTTTGGTGAGTCGGCTCTTCCAGTTTCAAAACCCTAGACTAAGATCCTTGTAAAGGACCACAAACCAGGAGGCCTTGGGCAAATTTAGACCCTTTCGGGTCGAAACTCTGCAAACCCCGCGCACGAAGACGGCGCTAAGTTGACCCTCGACCGACCTCCAAACAACCCAGTTATTCAATATAGTCGGATGCCCTTAGATCTAGCGCTAAAATCCAGCGTCCAATTGCGCTAAAAATGACCTTATCCGACCCTCGCAACTCACATAGCGTTTACAAATCGGGTCGGATGGTTTCGAAATACCTACAGCCTTGAAAGCAGCTTTTTGCGCTACAATCTTCTTTGTCTGACTTTGCGCTACAATACCCTGTGTCCGACCAAGTCAGATGACATCTATAACCCCGCGAAGTCGGTGCTGCTCGAAAGGCCCGCTGAAAAGACTTACCAAACTATTCTGCGCTACATTTTCCTTCATCCGACCATGCGCTAAAACACCTTGTATCCGACTTAGTCAGACCCCGTCGAAATCCGCGCAAGTCAGACTCACCCGAATTTCGCGCAAGGGAACCACTGTTATGCCAGCAATCACTTCGCGCTAGTTTATCCACCGACCGACTTGTAAACCATTGGAGGTCGGAGACGTCCAAATCTCGTGCAAGTCAGACACCCATGAAAATAGCGCAAATTTCGGAACGCACTGAACAAACCCTCATTTGAGGTCGGACCTGCCTTATTTCCCCGCTAAGGTCGGACAGCCTCAGTTTTAGCGCTTCTACTGCCCAAGGTCGGACAACCTCAATTTTAGCGCAAATCTCCCTAAATGACCGAATTTGCTGAAATTTCTTTAGGAAGGATGGTTCAAAGTAAGGTTATTAAGGTTGTAATGCTATAATAATGATGTTTAGGTGAATCTTTTACAACATTTGATATCTCCATACATGCAATATGCTGAGAATATTAACTTAGTCTTCTTTCAAAATGCATGCTTTTAATGAATGATGGACTTATGATTGACTTATCTAATCCTAGGAGTATATCAAGGAACTTACTTGGTATCAAGCTTATGAGGTCTGGTTTTGTAGGTTAGATGTCTGCACGAGCTCAAGCCATGAAGTACGAGTTCAAAGGGATACCCCCGGAAACCAAGATCCACTCTGGGTGGAGTAACGTGGGAGACACTGATCTAGGTCATATTGACTTAGATGATTTCAGACTCAGAATCTTCAGACCCACTCCGACTCCTCGGGCCAAGAAACTTAAGGACAGTGGACTCGGACAAGCAGCTGCCTTCCTGACCTCTGTTCAGTGTGCTGAGTTAATAGCAAGTTGTGCAGATAGATACGATATCGTATCTAGGCAAATTCAGACAGCTAGTGGAGAAGTCCTAGCTGATTTGTCCCCGCCTGCTTTGGCAGAAATGCTGGATATCCCGTGGCATAAAACCATGACTATGCCCGACAAGCAAGCATCCAAGGAGGCATATAACAAAGATGTGGAGGGATACAGAAAACACATAAATGATCATTGGGTCAAGAGCAGGAAATCCGCTCTCGTCAAGCTCCCCATAGTGCTATATAGAAGTGACTTCCACGATGAAATTGGAGATATAGTGACCTTTTTGAGCAGAGTGTATGGGTTACCTACTGCTTCCACTTTTGAAGATTGGATGTTCGTCATAATCTCCGAAGTGTTGAAAGGAACCAAGTTCCACTGGTCGCAGATCCTTAGCGACAACATGCATGAAGCTTTCAGCCACTTCAGTGAAAAGAAATATTTCAGATGGACATCCTACGTCGTCTATGCATTGGCAAGAATGAATAATTACGACGGATTGTCTAGGATCGGAGAAATCGGGAATGACGAAAAGACACAAGTCAAGGTATATGAAGGATATCCTTAGTTAACTTCGTCACAATCATTGATACACTTCAAGCGGGTTAACGATGCATTTACCATGTACATAGCAAGGAAGTTGCAAGGTAACACAGCCTTGAGGATTTCAGCCGAGCCTATGAATGAAATAATTCAATATGGTCGGTGGTATATACAATTTGAGAAGTTCACATACATCAGAGTACAAGGCTTCACTGGAATGGCATATAGGTTGCCAAGATATCCTGATGATAAGACAGTGCTCTTAGAACTGTCCAGGCAATTAGTGCCGTGTGCCGAGAAACTCAAGCACCTGCACCGAACAAATGTCCAATTTCCCATCAAGTTTGGCAGAGGACTCTACGCGTGCCCTTCCCTCGCCTCAGCTGAGTATTCAGATAAAGAGCTCCAGCTTCTAAACCTGCACTATTACAATGCTAGGGCTCACTTTGACCCGAATCAGGTGATGGAGAAGTTTGTGAGCAAGAAGTTGTTTCACAAAGATCATATTGAAGATTTCTGGGCCAACTGCACTGACGATTACGATGTCATGAAGAGGACGCACTCGAGGCTATCCTTGGATTTTATCAAGAAGTTTCATGTAATGGCAGTACCAGATCAATTGCAGGATGATGATAATATTATGGCTAGAGGCCCGTGGGAGACACAATACCACTTACCCATCCCATTACCCAATTGGGCAAATACAGAAGAAAGCTCCTTGGATGTGATCATGAAGGAGCCAATTAGATTGAGTAAAGCTTGGGTCAGAGCACAATTGGGTGTCCTAAGGGGGCAAGGAGTCCAACTGACCCATACAGCAGTTGAATCAGATAAGGACTCCGACGAAGAAGAAGATGAGCCCGTACTAGGGACAGATGATGCAGAGCCTATCAAGGAAAAAGATTCAGATATTGATGAACATGCCCCTTTGGCAGCGAAGGCTCGAAAAGTGAAAAAGCCTCCTGTGAGATCCCCGCGGAAGAAGGATCCATCTCCTAGGCCCAGAGTTACTAAGAGGAAGGACATGCCCGGCAGCACTGGGGAGGCCTCCAAGGCCAAGAAGGTAAAAACAGAAGCAGCGAGCAAGGAGAAGACTACTACTAAAGATGATTCAACTCCTTTGATCTCCCAAACCCCCATGCCCGATACAAGAACATCTATTTTGGCTTCCACCTTCTCTACTTCTATCCCTCCTTCTTCTTCCGTTTCATCTACTTCTCCCACCACTTCAGCCATCATCGTGCAGGAATCATCCCCTTCCGCTTCTCCTTCCTCTGGCATCACTACCACTTCCTGCCCACTAGCAATCTCCTCCGGTGATTCCAGCAGTCCTGTTTCTCCCCCTCTCGCCATTATGTACCCTACCCCTTCTTCTCCCTTACCATTGCCCGCTTTCGCTAATTTGACTCAAATTAGTACCCCTTCCTTCACAATTTCTTCTGCTGTTCCCCTTTCACAAATGCCTGCGATGACATTGGAAATACCTTTGTTGGAGGGTATTGAGAAAGTATGCGCGGAGTTAGGATTACCAGAGCCCGAGGGAGCGCTGACCAGCAAAAAAGATAAGAACCACCTCGACTCGTCTGTTGGTATAGAAATAATTGACATATCTGATAGTCCGCTGAGCAAGGATCCAACAGAGGAAGTTTTGGAAATAACACGGGAAAATGTGCTTGAGAGCCTAAAGGAATTGGCCCAAGGAGGAAAGGAGAAGAGCCCTGAGCCCAAACGGGAGCCTTCCAAAGAATTGACTATATCAGATGAAGGTGGGAACGCTGAATTGAACAAATCTTCCACTCCAGAATGGCTGCAAGATAGGATGGTATATCTGGAACCCCAGATCAAAGTAATGAAAATTGATTTGAGCACCATCCTATCGCAGGCTCAGAAACCTCAGAAACAAAAGAAGGCGAAAGTGCAATCAAGAATCTACCAGAGCGAATCAGGCTCAAGGATTGCAGAGGTAGCTGTCCCTCCTGCTGACGTAACAAGAGATCAAGTCAGGGCGGAGGATTATGTGATATCCACAGTTGACTTAGGCCCAACCACCCATGCTCAAAGGGTGGATGATTTTAAAGGATCAGTTACGTCAATTTTGAAGCAGTTGGATAAGGACGAGATGTCCAAGAAGGAATTAAAGCGCCAAAATGAGGAACTCAGGGCGTGTCTTCAATTTTTGGTGAAACCAATAGATGCAGGGGGTGATATAAGGACTGTGCCTACCTTCCTATCTACGGATGAAATGGCAAAGCTGAGCGAGGTAAGATCAAAATCCCAAGGCGTCGAGAACTGGTTGATGAGTGTGTTTGAAGCAGGATGCGATGCCATAAGTGCCTCTGCTCAGATCCACCAACGTACAGTGGAATTGATTAACAAGTGGAAAGATTTGCATGATGAATGTGACTTATTCGACGAATACTATTCTCACATGTATCCGCGAATCAAGGGTATCCGGGAGTTGCCAGCTCAAACCTTGGTCACAGAAAATATTTTGACTAGAGATAGGCTCCCGAAGGCTATTGAATGGTATCAGCAGTTACTTCTGAGGAAAGAGACCTTTGAGCAAGCAAAGGAAGCATATAAACCCGCTGACGAAGAACTGAGATCTATCGTATATGATATCAGCGATGCTTTGAGAAGCTGTAGAGATGAATCTTTTGATGATTATGCTCCTCTCGAGGTCGAAAAATGCAAAGGGAAACTGCATGTCATATTATTTGAAGACACAGTGCTAAGTACAGAAGAACGGCTAGATAAGGCAAGTGACCTCAGAGCAGAATTCAAGGCATTCCGCAGAGCAGAGGTAGATTTTGAAAGGATATACACCAGGTTCAGTCGGGAGCTGGAGGTGTTCGATTATAGAGTACATCATCTGAAAGATCCAGACCCATCTGATATCAATCCAGCACTTGAGGCATGGCTGGCCTATCGGAATAAGTTGTCCAGTGAAGATAGTATCGACCTGGATAAAGAATCTTAGTATTATGTGAATATTTTATTGATTCAAATCCTATCATTGTTGTAAATTTGATATATCTGGACAGCATGTAATTTATTTCGTCTTCTTCTAACCTCCTAAATGAGTATTTTCACTAATGTATTGGGTTGGCTAGTCGAAATGACAAGATTCAATGTATCTGGGGCTGTTTTTTCGTCTTTTTCATAAGAGACAAAATGTAATCCAGGAATTAATGTGGGCATTTCTTAATGTAATCTGAGCCGTCGGTGTTGAGTTAATCTCCACCGTTCATTTGAAGAGCTAGGGTATGCTGCTTTCTATATAAAGGGCTGCCATTTCCACTTTTGTAAGAGAGAGATTTTGATGCCAAATTGTTGATTCTGTGCCATTTGAATTAATACAAAGCAAGTTTCTGCAGCATTTCTAAGAATTTGCATCTTGTTTCAATTCATTGTGGTCTTCATGGTTTGCTTCTTGCTCTCCTATAGTTAGATTAGTTGTGCTTTTATGATGTTAATAGTTTATTGCAGTATTTGATGAATGTTCCAAGTCCATACTTTTGGTTGTTTGCTGATGGTAAATAACTGTGTAAAGTTAGCCTGGGCTTATTATCTGTGCTGAAGTTCAACTTCATTTTATGAGTTAAGTTGCGCCATTTATTGGGTATTTAACGAATGAATGTGGTCTGAAAATCTTTCGGCTTCCATTGAAGATAGCACCGTTTTCTGCAGCACTGTAACACCTATTTCGGTTTGGTAACTCAGAAAACTGGTTTGAAGTCTGGAATATTTGTCTACTAAAGATAACCCTTGCATTGTGAATGTCACTTAGGATTCCTTCTAAACCCTAAATCTTTTGCGTTTTCTTTAAAACCACTGTTTAGTTGTTAGAATAGAAAGTTTCAGCAGCATCTCACTTTGTATATCAGCTGAAAATCATAGTAGGGTTTATGTGTATTTGTTGTCTCAACCTTGAAGATTTGGAGACTGCACGTAAGACCCCTTGTAGGTACAGCTAGAACATAACCATTGAGAGATTCCAAGCAAGCTAAGACCTAGCTGTATTATCCTTGGAGTAGTCTTGCCTAGGGTAAGATACTTTTCAAGAGAGGTGTGAAACCAGCAATCACACCTGCGTTGTTGCGTGCTAAAAACACCATCAACAGAATTGGCGCTAGAAGGAGGGCCACTGAAAACTAAAGATCAGCAAGTCTGGGGACCAGACAGAGACACACTCGATCCAGTTCAGCTGGAGAAGAACTGCTATCTCTAACGGAATTTAGAAGGACAAGAAGGGATCAAGGAATACCCAGGGCCCCTCGAGCTCAGTAAGCCCCCAGATATACTACTGCAGGTCCCAATAATCCCCCTATCATGGCTTACTTTGCAGGAAATAACCAGTCCCCTCTGCTGTTCAATGACTACCATGACATGCCCAAAAACCCAGACAAGTTCTGCTCAAAGTTCAGGGTACATGACCCCGATAGGACCGCAGATGAACACATTAAGATCTTTGAAGCTAATATGTTCATGTTACAGGTGCAGCATGAAGATGTGATATGCCGACTGTTCCCCTACTCGTTGCAGGATGAAGCCTACTACTGGTTTGCCAATCTCCCGGCAGCATCTATAAATTCCTGGCCAAATCTGAAGATAGCTTTTCTGAATAGGTTTCGTATGCCCACTTCCCCGTCTGATCTTTACCGTTCTTTTGTGGAGATTCGACGAGAGGAAGGTGAGATGATCAGCACCTTCAATAATAGATTCCAGAAAGCTTACAGTCGCCTGCAGGCCCCTTATGCTATAGACCAGGCTGCTGCCCTACCTATTTACTATGCTGCCTTAGATAAGCTCACCTCCATGTTTGCAAGGAGGGCTAACCCGGTACCATCCAGTTTAGCCGCAGCCTATGCTGCTGCTGTCGAAGTGAGTACCCAGCTTGGGCAAACAGCCTCTGGCCCGCTGAATCATATGGGTCCCGTGGCCATGCCAAACCAAATTCCCATGATAAATCATGCATTGGCCAATCGAACCCCTGTGATGAACCCAGTCTCGAGCCCAGCTGCCACGCAAGCTCTAGTAATCCATCCAGGCAACCCAGTGGCTGAAATGCCTCCAGCACAAACGCCTTTCCTGCAGTCCTCAGAGGCGTCCAGGACCAAGGAAGATAGGGACGATATCAAGGAGCTAGTTGAACAGATGAAAAAGCTCACTGCTGAAGTTACTCACCTCAAAAACCAGAATGCTTATTTACAGCAGAAGGGGCAGAATCAGCAATATCTCCAGAGCCAGCAGCATTCACTAAATCATCAAGGCTCGAACCAATTTCCAAATCAAAATCAGTATCAAAATCAGAGCTTTCAGCAGCGGTCAAATCGATCCTGGAATACCAGGCCTAATAATGGGGGAGTGCCTTCACCGTTGGAAAATCAGAATAATGACACCAGACCCCCAGGTCGCGTAATGCTGGCTGAAGCTGCCTTATCTACCTAGTGCAGATTGCACAACACCAATGCCCATTCTGAGTTGGATTGCCCGAAATTCCAGATTGCTTCCAGTATCTTTCAAATGGAAATTCAGAACGCCGAAAATCAAGAGACTCCACCAACTGGGTATGAGATTGTCCCCTCCCAGAGGTATGATGCTGCTCTCGTTCTTGATAGTTATACATTCCCATTCCAGGATGACAACCAACCCGAAGAAGAAGAGTCTGAGGAGGTCAATGCTTATCAGCAGTACAACAAGACTCCTTACAATTTGAGGAGTAGCAAGCCAAAAGGCCCTTTCACCACTTCCATTCCCCCAAATAGTTATCAAGTCCCGCCTGATCCTCATGCTACCAATAGTCTTGAGCCCCCCAAAGCCCCTCTTCAAGCCGCAACTCATAGTACCATCGTTGATCCAGAAAAGTCCCTGCGTGCTGATATGGTAAAAATGGGACAGTATGTGGCTGATGAGCTTAAAAAGATGAAGGTCAGTCTCTCTGTGTATGATCTGTTCAAGATACCTGAGGTTAGAACATCTTTCTTTCAAGACATAGGCGCTGGAACCAGGACTGATCATACGCCGAGAGACAACATCGCTAAGGAGAATATCGATAAAGGAAAGGAGAGGATACATGTGACCGACATGGAACAAAAGGTAACTCTGTATAAGGACAGGAGGGAAAGTCCGCCTTTCCTTTTAACCCTCAGAATTTTCAACAAAAACCTTCACAATTGTTTAGTAGATTCAGGTGCTTCCACAAATGTAATGCCGTTGTCCGTTTGTAAAGCGCTCGGGCTCACTCCAGCCAAGTCCTCTAGAAAAGTGACGCAACTAGATAAAACCAAGGTAAATGTGATTGGTGAACTAAACCGGATACACATGCAACTGGCTTCTAATCCCAGGGTGCAGCAGTATATCGATATTCAAGTAGTAGACATTCCAGATCAATACGGTATGCTTTTAAGTAGAGACTGGTCCAGAACTCTGAATGGATATATGGCGATAGATTTCTCTCATATGTGGCTGCCATGGAAGGGACTAGCTAATCAAATCCGTATTGAAAGAGAACCTAAGATGAAGCACATGATCACTGAATATAATCAGCCCAACGAAATTCTATTTTCAGAGGTTGATTTGGGCATCTACCTTCCCACATCAATCCGCCAGAAGAAGTCTTTATGCTGAGTTGCTTACGACCTCCTAAGCCTCTGATAGAAAGACCAGAAGGCACAGCAGCATACGTTCAATCCGATGACGGAGAATCTTCAGAGGAAGACGAGCCCGGGGTCTTCGAGGGATTTCGTAGTTTTGTAGCCAGATTCGTGCAAGATCAAACTGCTGTTGGGAGGCAGGTCCAAATGGAGGAATTATTATTGCCCAACTGGTGTCGCATACATGATACATCTCATTCTGAATTTACCTGCCAACTATGTCAAGAGGCAATTGAGCAAGTGCAAAAGCAACAAAAGGTTCCCTTGATTCCGAAGGATGAACCGATGGCTGAAAAAAAGGAAGAGTCTGAACCTCTGCTTGAGGAAGAGAAATCAGGAAAGGAAGAGAAATCAGGAAAGGAAGAGAAATCAGGAAGACAGAGGGAAGACAACAAGGATTTTCGTGTATGGACCTTAAGATTTGACGGTTCAAGGTGTAGGCAAGGATCCGGTGTAGGAGTCGAGCTGATTAGTCCTACCGGGAGCTCATTTCTGACATCACAAAGACTGCAATTTCCATGTACAAACAACGTCGCTGAATATGAGGCGTTGGTACAAGGATTGCTGCTAGCATTACAGAAAAAGGTCAGGATTGTCCAGGTGTTTGGTGATTCTAAGTTAGTGGTGAAACAAGTGCGAAAATAGTATTCGTGTAATGACAAGAGATTGAATAGGTACAGGAATAGGGTGTGGGATTTGATTGAATGCTTTGACGGTTTTAACATCCAGGTCATTCCTAGAAGGCAAAATCATGTTGCAAATGCTTTGGCCCAGACCGCAAGCACATTGGAACCCACGTCCATGGCGGGATTGAAAAAATTTTCTGTTGAGTTCGTGGCTACTCCCTCAGTGCCCGACAACATTACCAATTTTCAAGTTTTTGAGGATGATCAACACATACTCAATTTTCTCTCCTCATCAGACGTGTTCACTGCTCAGATAATAGATGAAGAAGAGGTAGAGCCTGCTGAAATTGATTTGGAAGGAGTACTGAATCTGAAAACCAATACAATCCCCAGAGGAATGGTAGAATTGGAAAGACTTTTTGATGCAGATAATCTGGGAACTCAGAAGAAAGAAGGAGAATCTCCAGGAGGAAAGTGCGACCCTTTTAACTTGGGGACAGAGACGGATGTGAAGAATGTGTTTATCGGAAAGGCTAGCACAGAAGATGAAAGGACTGGAATCATACATGCACTAAGAGAATACCACGAGGTAATAGCTTGGAGTTATGAGGATCTAAAAACTTACGACACCTCGATCATCACGCACACGATCCCGCTGAAGCCTGGGGCAAAGCCTTTCAGGCAAAGGCAGAGGCCAATTAATGCACTTTTGGAACCACTCATTTTCAAAGAAGTTCAGAAGCTGTTAGCAGCTAAGATAATATTCCCAGTCTGACACTCTGCGTGGGTGGCGAACTTAGTGCCTGTTCGAAAGAAAAATGGGGAAATCAGACTCTGCGTTGATTTCCGTAATCTAAACAGAGCTTCTGAAAAGGACAATTACCTGCTGCCATCATTGGACGAAGTATTGCAGATTGTCAACGGATCCCAGATGATGTCCTTTCTAGATGGATACTCTGGTTATAACCAGGTAATGGTGGAATACGAAGATAGGTTAAAAACATCTTTCACCTGCAAATAGGGCATCTATGCATACCGGCGAATGCCATTTGGATTGATAAATGCTGGCGCAACTTTTCAGCGCACGATGGATATCGCCTTCAAAGGGTTAGTTGGAAAATGCATAATCATCTACATGGATGATTTGACGGTGTTCTCAAAAAGGCGCGAAGACCATGTAGCTGATCTGAGGAAGGTGTTGCAGCGATGTAAGGATTACGGCATATCGCTTAACCCCAAGAAATGCATGTTTGGGGTAACTGAAGGAAAGCTATTGGGGCATGTGATATCTGACCAGGGAATATCCATTGATCTAGATAGAATCCAAGCAATACTCAAGATCGCCCCTCCGGCCAGTAAAAAGGAACTTAAATCATATTTCGGTAAGATCAACTTTGTGCGCAAATTCATCACAAGATTTGCTGAGATAGTTCGACCTCTCAACGCCATGCTGAAAAAGGATGCTAAAATGGACTGGACCCCAGAAGTTAGGGCTGCCTTCGCAGAAATCAAGCAAGCCATATCCAATGCACCTGTGTTGGTTAGCCCTGATTATGCGTTGCCGTTTTATATATACTCATTTGCTTCAGAACATACTTGCGCAGCGATGCTGACCCAGAAGAGGTCAGTTGACGATGAAAGGCCCATTGCTTTCATGAGTACTCCATTAAAAGACGCAGAACTGAGGTATCCAAACGTAGAAAAATAAGCATATGCCCTTGTCAAAGCAGTCAAGAAATTCTGCCACTATATCCTAAGAAGTCAGGTCACCGCCATAGTTCCAGATGCAGCAGTCAAAGCACTGCTAATGCAGAGTGAATTAGGAGAAAGAAGAGGGAAGTGGGTCACCATATTGCAAGAATTCGACATAGAAATTCAACCCATGAAGCTGGTAAGAGGCCAAGCTTTGACTAAAACTATGGCCGAGGTAGGACCCGACCTGGTTTCTCAGCAGTATTTATTGGAGGATGTTTCAAAAGATGAATGGTACGGGGATATAATATTTTATTTGCTTAATCAGCGCTGTCCGCCGCATCTAAATGCAGTACAAAGAAGAGCTCTCAAACTCAAAAGTAGCAGTTACATGATAAAAGGATCCGTCCTCTACAAGAAGAATCACGAGAGCCTTTATCTAAGGTGTTTGGACAAGTCAGAGGTTGATCAGGTATTAGTCAGTTTTCACGAAAGGTTCGGGACAGGACATGGGTCAGCGCATTCGACAGCTAATCAGATCCTCCGGGCTGGGTATTACTGGCCAACATTGTTTAAGGATGCGCATTCACACATAAGGACCTGTCATATATGTCAAACCGCTGCACATCGAGAGCGCCACGCAGCCATGCCATTGCAACCGGTAGTGGAGGTACGACCGTTTGCTCAGTGGGGGCTTGACTTCATCGGTATGATCAACCCACCTTCTTCTGCGGGCCACATGTATATTCTGACCGCTACTGACTACTACACTCGCTGGTCTGAGGCAATAGCTTGTAAGCAATGCACCACGGAGGTAGTTATCGAATTTATTGAAAAGCATATTATCACTAGATTTGGTTGTCCATTTGCTTTGGTTTGTGATAATGGCCCTGCCTTTTCATCATTGCATTTTTCTAACTGGGCATTCGACTATGGGATCACCCTCAAGTTCTCCTCTAACTACTATCCACAAGGAAATGGGGTAGCTGAATCAACAAACAAGAACCTGCTTGAAGTCATCAGGAGACTTTTGGACAAAAACCCTAGGGATTGGCACACCCAACTCAGGTTTGCCTTATGGGCTGACAGAATCCGACACAAAGCCGCCTTAAACACCTCCCCATATCACCTGGTTTATGGGATTGAACCTATCTTTCCCATCCACTTGAGAATCCCGGTGCTTCAATTCATGCAAGAGTACCTCGAAGCTGACAACCATTTATCTTCACGACTGGCCCAGCTATTGCACCTTGAAGAGAAACGCGATGCAGCCTTAGAAAGCTTTGCTAAACACCAGGATGTCGTAAAGCGATGGTTCGACAAGAGGGCTTAAATCTTTCCGTATTTCTGATCTGGTCCTATATTGGGATAAAGCCCATGAGAGAAAGGGAGAACATGGCAAGTTTGACAAGCTTTGGTTAGGACCCTACCAGATTTATGAGATCCTGGGGGACAACACGTATCGACTCAAGAGCCTTATTGGTGAGGAGCTGCCATTGCCTGTCAATGGCCAGTTCCTGAAGCACTACTTCCAGGCCTGAGAGACATTCATGTCTCGCTCTAGTGTATATAGTTAGGGGTGTTGTTAGTTTAGGTTAGTGTAGGTTGTTGCTAGTTTGGTTTGCTTTCCTATTTTTGCTGTCTTGCTTTTTGCTCTCCTTTGGGCCAGGCAATTTTGTCTCGTCCGGTTGTTCTTGTGCTTTCGTTTGTTGCGTCTGCTTTGTCGCGGGGTCCTTGTTTTTGACGTGGTGGCAGTTGTGTAGACCTGCAGATGCTTCCTTATTGGGCAAATAGTCTGTAGTCTTTCTTTGAGAAGCCAAAGTTCTGCTTAGGCCTTGCTGTGGGTTCCGCTGTTATACCAGGAAATATGATGTTTGTTCATTGAAAACGAGTCGTTAGCTGGTGCACCTAAAGTGTTTTCTAACCATATATCTCTCACACTTTAAATAACCCTGAAGTAGCTACGTGAGGCTGGGTGATCTTGTGTAAGTGAAGAGTTTTGGGTCCTCCATTTTACCACCAACACCAATTCTGCAGATCCGAGATGAGAGTGGCAGGTGGTACTAAGTACTGTTAGCCTACTGGGTAAAAATAAAAGGTGTTTTTCAACACCAGACCCACTACAAAGTATCAGTATAAAGATTATCATTTAAATACTCTCACATGAAGACTGTCATCTCAAGATTACTATCATCAGAAATCATCAAAGGCAATATCAAAAAGGAATATCATTGCCAAATTGTTGCTGAAAGGATCATCATCTCTATCAAGATTTGTTACGTCTCAGCATCAGAAACATTCTCTTGGTGGTAAAATGATCCCAACTTCCTCGCCTAGCACGAAGAGTCCTGGATGAATGTAGCTGCCAAGGGATGGGAATGAATGCAATTGCACACACTCAGGTTTTCAGGATATGGATGGTTGCACTGGTTAGTGGTCTTTGATTCTTTGATAGGGTATCATGCTTTCTCGTCTAATGTGTGGGAAACCAGAGAGTCTGGGTTCGAACTAACGTTTATCTTAGAAATGCTCTGGAGCATTTCCCCAGCAGAGTCGCCATTTGTTGTGCCTTGCACACACGCCCCATTCAGAACATGGGGGCCCCTCCCCTTTGTTCTTTTTGTTTTGGCTAGTGGGTCGTTTGGTTTTTTGATATCCCTCTCTCGGAGGTGGTTGTACGGTCTAAAGTATATGTGCCCTGGATAGAATGATTGCCTTAAAAATCACTTCAAACTTGCTAAAGGAGGGTTGTTGTTTCCCCTTCTAGAGTCCTTGATTTAGTTTGTTGCGCTAAAACTGGCCTCAACTGACTTTTGCGCTGAAACTGGACTCAACTGACCTTTGCGCTAAAACTGCACTCAACTGACTTTTGCGCTAAAACTGCACTCAACTGACTTTTGCGCTGAAATTGGCCCCAACCGACCTTTGCGCTGAATCTGCGCCGATTTTTAGTCTGTCGGACCTAGCGCTAAAACCCCCTCCGTCCGACCTAGCGCTAAATTTCGTTCCAAGTGACTTCGCATTATAACCAACTAGGTCAGACCCCCAAACGAACCCCGCAGGTCGGATGAGTCCGAAAGCCCCGCCAAATAGGTCAAGTCGGAGGCCTCTGAATTTCGCGCTGATTTCTCCCTCCATTGACCAAGTCGGAGACCTCCAGTTTTTCTGCCAAGTCGGAACCACTGCAAATCCCCGCTGACAGTACGTACTCCTGAGCATTAATGGCAGATTTGCATGCCTTAAATAAGAAATTAAGCGCAATTAACTCATTTCTCACCGCGTATTCAACGTTGCGCATCCGGAGCTCCGATTTTCACGGCCGACATCGCCCAAGCTCGAACCCGCGACCCCTCGACAAGTCGGATCTGCATCGCCATTTACAGGTAGGGTTCCGACCCTTTGCATTTCAAGTTTCTTTAGGGTTTTGAAGCAAATTTAGGAAAACTGTTAGGGTTTTCACCGTTTACGTAGTGACTGTTGAGTCTATAAGTTGAACGTAATAGTTCTAGGTTAGGGTTTGGTGAGTCAGCTCTTCCAGTTTCAAAACCCTAGACTAAGATCCTTGTAAAGGACCACAAACCAGGAGGCCTTGGGCAAATTTAGACCCTTTCGGGTCGAAACTCTGTAAACCCCACGCACGAAGACGGCGCTAAGTTGACCCTCGACCGACCTCCAAACAACCCAGTTATTCAATATAGTCGGATGCCCTTAGATCTAGCGCTAAAATCCAGCATCCAATTGCGCTAAAAATGACCTTATCCGACCCTCGCAACTCACATAGCATTTACAAATCGGGTCGGATGGTTTCAAAATACCCGCAGCCTTGAAAGCAGCTTTTTGCGCTACAATCTTCTTTGTCTGACTTTGCGCTACAATACCCTGTGTCCGACCAAGTCAGATGACATCTATAACCCCGCGAAGTCGGTGCTACTCGAAAGGCCCGCTGAAAAGACTTACCAAACTATTCTGCGCTACATTTTCCTTCATCCGACCATGCGCTAAAACACCTTGTATCTGACTTAGTCGGACCCCGTCGAAATCCGCGCAAGTCGGACTCACCCGAATTTCGCGCAAGGGAACCACTGTTATGCCAGCAATCGCTTCGCGCTAGTTTATCCACCGACCCACTTGTAAACCATTGGAGGTCGGAGACGTCCAAATCTCGCGCAAGTCAGACACCCATGAAAATAGTGCAAATTTCAGAACGCACTGAACAAACCCTCATTTGAGGTCGGACCTGCCTTATTTCCCCGCTGAGGTCGGACAGCCTCAGTTTTAGCGCTTCTACTGCCCAAGGTCGGACAACCTCAATTTTAGCGCAAATCTCCCTAAATGACCGAATTTGCTGAAATTTCTTTAGGAAGGATGGTTCAAAGTAAGGTTATTAAGGTTGTAATGCTATAATAATGATGTTTAGGTGAATCTTTTACAACATTTGATATCTCCATGCATGCAATACGCTGAGAATATTAACTTAGTCTTCTTTCAAAATGCATGCTTTTAATGAATGATGGACTTATGATTGACTTATCTAATCCTAGGAGTATATCAAGGAACTTACTTGGTATCAAGCTTATGAGGTCTGGTTTTGCAGGTTAGATGTCTGCACGAGCTCAAGCTATGAAGTACGAGTTCAAAGGGATACCCCCGGAAACCAAGATCCACTCTGGGTGGAGTAACGTGGGAGACACTGATCTAGGTCATATTGACTTAGATGATTTCAGACTCAGAATCTTCGGACCCACTCCGACTCCTCGGGCCAAGAAACTTAAGGACAGTGGACTCGGACAAGCAGCTGCCTTCCCGACCTCTGTTCAGTGTGCTGAGTTAATAGCAAGTTGTGCAGATAGATACGATATCGTATCTAGGCAAATTCAGACAGCTAGTGGAGAAGTCCTAGCTGATTTGTCCCCGCCTGCTTTGGCAGAAATGCTGGATATCCCGTGGCATAAAACCATGACTATGCCCGACAAGCAAGCATCCAAGGAGGCATATAACAAAGATGTGGAGGGATGCAGAAAACCCATAAATGATCATTGGGTCAAGAGCAGGAAATCCGCTCTCGTCAAGCTCCCCATAGTGCTATATAGAAGTGACTTCCATGATGAAATTGGAGATATAGTGACCTTTTTGAGCAGAGTGTATGGGTTACCTACTGCTTCCACTTTTGAAGATTGGATGTTCGTCATAATCTCGGAAGTGTTGAAAGGAACCAAGTTCCACTAGTCGCAGATCCTTAGCGACAACATGCATGAAGCTTTCAGCCACTTCAATGAAAAGAAATATTTCAGATGGACATCCTACGTCGTCTATGCATTGGCAAGAATGAATAATTACGACGGATTGTCTAGGATCGGAGAAATCGGGAATGACGAAAAGACACAAGTCAAGGTATATGAAGGATATCCTCAGTTAACTTCGTCACAATCATTGATACACTTCAAGCGGGTTAACGATGCATTTACCATGTACATAGCAAGGAAGTTGCAAGGTAACACAGCCTTGAGGATTTCAGCTGAGGCTATGAATGAAATAATTCAATATGGCCGGTGGTATATACAATTTGAGAAGTTCACATACATTAGAGTACAAGGCTTCACTGGAATGGCATATAGGTTGCCAAGATATCCTGATGATAAGACAGTGCTCTTAGAACTGTCCAGGCAATTAGTGCCGTGTGCCGAGAAACTCAAGCACCTGCACCGAACAAATGTCCAATTTCCCATCAAGTTTGGCAGAGGACTCTACGCGTGCCCTTCCCTCGCCTCAGGTGAGTATTCAGATAAAGAGCTCCAGCTTCTGAACCTGCACTATTACAATGCTAGGGCTCACTTTGACCCGAATCAGGTGATGGAGAAGTTTGTGAGCAAGAAGTTGTTTCACAAAGATCATATTGAAGATTTCTGGGCCAACTGCACTAACGATTACGATGTCATGAAGAGGACGCACTCGAGGCTATCCTTGGATTTTATCAAGAAGTTTCATGTAATGGCAGTACCAGATCAATTGCAGGATGATGATAATATTATGGCTAGAGGCCCGTGGGAGACACAATACCACTTACCCATCCCATTACCCAATTGGGCAAATGCAGAAGAAAGCTCCTTGGATGTGATCATGAAGGAGCCAATTAGATTGAGTAAAGCTTGGGTCAGAGCACAATTGGGTGTCCTAAGGGGGCAAGGAGTCCAACTGACCCATACGGCAGTTGAATCAGATAAGGACTCCGACGAAGAAGAAGATGAGCCCGTACTAGGGACAGATGATGCAGAGCCTATCAAGGAAAAAGATTCAGATATTGATGAACATGCCCCTTTGGCAGCGAAGGCTCGAAAAGTGAAAAAGCCTCCTGTGAGATCCCCGCGGAAGAAGGATCCATCTCCTAGGCCTAGAGTTACTAAGAGGAAGGACATGCTCGGCAGCACTGGGGAGGCCTCCAAGGCCAAGAAGGTAAAAACAGAAGCAGCGAGCAAGGAGAAGACTACTACTAAAGATGATTCAACTCCTTTGATCTCCCAAACCCCCATGCCCGATACAGGAACATTTGTTTTGGCTTCCACCTTCTCTACTTCTATCCCTCCTTCTTCTTCCGTTTCATCTACTTCTCCCACCACTTCAGCCATCATCGTGCAGGAATCATCCCCTTCCGCTTCTCCTTCCTCTGGCATCACTACCACTTCCTGCCCACTAGCAATCTCCTCCGGTGATTCCAGCAGTCCTGTTTCTCCCCCTCTCGCCATTATGTACCCTACCCCTTCTTCTCCCTTACCATTGCCCGCTTTCGCTAATTTGACTCAAATTAGTACCCCTTCCTTCACAATTTCTTCTGCTGTTCCCCTTTCACAAATGCCTGCGATGACATTGGAAATACCTTTGTTGGAGGGTATTGAGAAAGTATGCGCGGAGTTAGGATTACCAGAGCCCGAGGGAGCGCTGACCAGCAAAAAAGATAAGAACCACCTTGACTCGTCTGTTGGTATAGAAATAATTGACATATCTGATAGTCCGCTGAGCAAGGATCCAACAGAGGAAGTTTTGGAAATAACACGGGAAAATGTGCTTGAGAGCCTAAAGGAATTGGCCCAAGGAGGAAAGGAGAAGAGCCCTGAGCCCAAACGGGAGCCTTCCAAAGAATTGACTATATCAGATGAAGGTGGGAACGCTGAATTGAACAAATCTTCCACTCCAGAATGGCTGTAAGATAGGATGGTATATCTGGAACCCCAGATCGAAGTAATGAAAATTGATTTGAGCACCATCCTATCGCAGGCTCAGAAACCTCAGAAACAAAAGAAGGCGAAAGTGCAATCAAGAATCTACCAGAGCGAATCAGGCTCAAGGATTGCAGAGGTAGCTGTCCCTCCTGCTGATGTAACAAGAGATCAAGTCAGGGCGGAGGATTATGTGATATCCACAGTTGACTTAGGCCCAACCACCCATGCTCAAAGGGTGGATGATTTTAAAGGATCAGTTACGTCAATTTTGAAGCAGTTGGATAAGGACGAGATGTCCAAGAAGGAATTAAAGCGCCAAAATGAGGAACTCAGGGCGTGTCTTCAATTTTTGGTGAAACCAATAGATGCAGGGGGTGATATAAGGACTGTGCCTACCTTCCTATCTACGGATGAAATGGCAAAGCTGAGCGAGGTAAGATCAAAATCCCAAGGCGTCGAGAACTGGTTGATGAGTGTGTTTGAAGCAGGATGCGATGCCATAAGTGCCTCTGCTCAGATCCACCAACGTACAGTGGAATTGATTAACAAGTGGAAAGATTTGCGTGATGAATGTGACTTATTCGACGAATACTATTCTCACATGTATCCGCGAATCAAGGGTATCCGGGAGTTGCCAGCTCAAACCTTGGTCACAGAAAATATTTTGACTGGAGATAGGCTCCCGAAGGCTATTGAATGGTATCAGCAGTTACTTCTGAGGAAAGAGACCTTTGAGCAAGCAAAGGAAGCATATAAACCCGCTGACGAAGAACTGAGATCTATCGTATATGATATCAGCGATGCTTTGAGAAGCTGTAGAGATGAATCTTTTGATGATTATGCTCCTTTCGAGGTCGAAAAATGCAAAGGGAAACTGCATGTCATATTATTTGAAGACACAGTGCTAAGTACAGAAGAACGGCTAGATAAGGCAAGTGACCTCATAGCAGAATTCAAGGCATTCCGCAGAGCAGAGGTAGATTTTGAAAGGATATACACCAGGTTCAGTCGGGAGCTGGAGGTGTTTGATTATAGAGTACATCATCTGAAAGATCCAGACCCATCTGATATCAATCCAGCACTTGAGGCATGGCTGGCCTATCGGAATAAGTTGTCCAGTGAAGATAGTATCGACCTGGATAAAGAATCTTAGTATTATGTGAATATTTTATTGATTCAAATCCTATCATTGTTGTAAATTTGATATATCTGGACAGCATGTAATTTATTTCGTCTTCTTCTTACCTCCTAAATGAGTATTTTCACTAATGTATTGGGTTGGCTAGTCGAAATGACTAGATTCAATGTATCTGGGGCTGTTTTTTCGTCTTTTTCATAAGAGACAAAATGTAATCCAGGAATTAATGTGGGCCTTTCTTAATGTAATTTGAGCCGTCGGTGTTGAGTTAATCTCCACCATTCATTTGAAGAGCTAGGGTATGCTGCTTTCTATATAAAGGGCTGCCATTTCCACTTTTGTAAGAGAGAGATTTTGATGCCAAATTGTTGATTCTGTGCCATTTGAATTAATACAAAGCAAGTTTCTGCAGCATTTTTGAGAATTTGCATCTTGTTTCAATTCATTGTGGTCTTCATGGTTTGCTTCTTGCTCTCCTATAGTTAGATTAGTTGTGCTTTTATGATGTTAATGGTTTATTGCAGTATTTGATGAATGTTCCAAGTCCATACTTTTGGTTGTTTGCTGATGGTAAATAACTGTGTAAAGTTAGCCTGGCCTTATTATCTGTACTGAAGTTCAACTTCATTTTATGAGTTAAGTTGCGCCATTTATTGGGTATTTAACGAATGAATGTGGTCTAAAAATCTTTCGGCTTCCATTGAAGATAGCACCGTTTTCTGCAGCACTGTAACACCTATTTCGGTTTGGTAACTCAGAAAACTGGTTTGAAGTCTGGAATATTTGTCTACTAAAGATAACCCTTGCATTGTGAATGTCACTTAGGATTCCTTCTAAACCCTAAATCTTTTGTATTTTCTTTAAAACCACTGTTTAGTTGTTAGAATAGAAAGTTTCAGTAGCATCTCACTTTGTATATCAGCTGAAAATCATAGTAGGGTTTATGTGTATTTGTTGTCTCAACCTTGAAGATTTGCAGACTGCATGTAAGACCCCTTGTAGGTACAGCTAGAACATAACCATTGAGAGATTCCAAGCAAGCTAAGACCTAGCTGTATTATCCTTGGAGTAGTCTTGCCTAGGGTAAGATACTTTTCAAGAGAGGTGTGAAACCAGCAATCACACCTGCGTTGTTGCGTGCTAAAAACACCATCAACAGAATTGGCGCTAGAAGGAGGGCCACTGAAAACTAAAGATCAGCAAGTCTGGGGACCAGACAGAGACACACTCGATCCAGTTCAGCTGGAGAAGAACTGCTATCTCTGACGGAATTTAGAAGGACAAGAAGGGATCAAGGAATACCCAGGGCCCCTCGAGCTCAGTCAGCCCCCAGATATACTGCTGCAGGTCCCAATAATCCCCCTATCATGGCTTACTTTGCAGGAAATAACCAGTCCCCTCTGCTGTTCAATGACTACCATGACATGCCCAAAAACCCAGACAAGTTCTGCTCAAAGTTCAGGGTACATGACCCCGATAGGACCGCAGATGAACACATTAAGATCTTTGAAGCTAATATGTTCATGTTACAGGTGCAGCATGAAGATGTGATATGCCGACTGTTCCCCTACTCGTTGCAGGATGAAGCCTACTACTGGTTTGCCAATCTCCCGGCAGCATCTATAAATTCCTGGCCAAATCTGAAGACAGCTTTTCTGAATAGGTTTCGTATGCCCACTTCCCCGTCTGATCTTTACCGTTCTTTTGTGGAGATTCGACGAGAGGAAGGTGAGATGATCAGCACCTTCAATAATAGATTCCAGAAAGCTTACAGTCGCCTGCAGGCCCCTTATGCTATAGACCAGGCTGCTGCCCTACCTATTTACTATGCTGCCTTAGATAAGCTCACCTCCATGTTTGCAAGGAGGGCTAACCCGGTACCAGCCAGTTTAGCCGCAGCCTATGCTGCTTCTGTCGAAGTGAGTACCCAGCTTGGGCAAACAGCCTCTGGCCCGCTGAATCATATGGGTCCCATGGCCATGCCAAACCAAATTCCCATGATAAATCATGCATTGGCCAATCGAACCCCTGTGATGAACCCAGTCCCGAACCCAGTATTCTATTTTGATTAAGTTTTGGGCTTCATTATTTGTTATATATTTGATCTCTAGCCGCCCTCCCTTGGATTGTACTTTCTTGTTATATCATTTATCATGGATTATCATAGACCTTTGTCTTTAGCTTCTATTCATGCATATCTTGCTAATTGTGATGTGTTCATATGCTTTATTTTATTTGATCCTCTGGTTTCATGCCTTTTTATCATATGAATAGGGATTGTTTTCTATGGTGGTTTCATTTTGTCACATTTTGGATATCTCCTCCTTCATAAAGTTTGTTATTTCTTATCCATCTATTTTGTACCCTCACTTCACTTGTCCATGAGCTTCAACTTCATGATACATTTCTTCTAGTTGGTGATAGTGTTGTCTATGAGTATGATGATGTTTTACCTTTGAGTGATTTCCCTTCACATGCTTTGGTTCATGATGATGATACACCTTGTGTGATGGATATTGTTGTGGTAGCCCTATCTTCTATTAATGCATCTCAAGATGATGTTGTATGTGATGAGGTTCTACCTTTCCTAGCTATTCACGATGTTAGTGTTCCTTGTGATACTATTTCTCCTACATGTCATGACATATGCATTTTAACTTCTACTGTGCATGATCAAGTTGTGCCTTATGATCGTAGTCATTTACCATCTCATGATTCTATAGTGCCTTGTGATTCTCTACATGATGTTTTTTTCCTAGTGAGCATATTATTTCTACATCCCATGCTTGTTCTTATCATGATATGGTCAATGATTCATAGACTTGTGATGTTTCACTCAAGCCATTACTGATAATTTTAAATGATAATAATATAACTCATGTTTCTTACACATATACTATTGATTCTATAGCATTTGATGGTGTTATTACAACTAATGACGATTTGTCTTTCTTAACATGCTAAGAAGATTTATGTTGCTTATTTGTTCAATAATATTTTATGTAAGGTTATGAATGGTAATTATTCTCCTCTACAACCATGTGTCAAAATGTTACTATATCTCATGTTATTTTGGCTCCCATACATTATAGTGGTCATATTATTGGAGATATATGGGTTGAAAGCACTAATGGTTATAGAAGTGTGTATCATAGTCATGTTGATGTGCATTTAACAAAGTTTTATCTCATCTATGATTATATTACTAATGGAAAATTTCTAAATCATTCATCTAGAGGGACTTTAATTGATGGTGATTTATTATAACATGATTTGCATCATGATTATTTTTCTTCATTTAAGGATCTTATTGATGCTTTCATAGAACATTTCACTTGGAATACTTGTGAGTGTTTTTAGGATACTCCTCATCCAACCTAAAGAGATTATCACATGATTCCCTACACATATTCTTTCATTCTAGAGAAGCATGAAGGATGCACATTTTATTAACACTATTAAGCATGATCACATTTTTCCACCACAACACACCCAAAAATTTTAAGAAACTTGTGGCCTTAAATTAAAAATTTATTTCTTACATTGGTTTTATCCTATTTCCTTGTTGTATTTGTTCAATTCTAGGTTTTTGAGTTTGTGTTTAGTTGAAATGCTAGTAATAGTGTTACCATGAGATTTGTGAAGGATTGAGATCTTGAGTAAAGAAGAATTAGAATTTTTTGTTCCTTCAGAAAATTTGATCTACCTTGGTTTTAGTTCTCTACTCTACCTTAAGTTGTTCTATAAGTACTTGGCCTTTGAATTTTGGATCATATCCCTGAAGTTATAGTGTTTATTTCTAAGGAATGAATAAGATGAATTTCATTACATGTGAAATTTTGGGTTTAATCTATGTTTTGTGCTAAATATTGACTTTTTGTACCATGGTATCCTGTTTGAATTCATTTACAACACACCAATTTTTTATGTTCAAATTTTTTAGTAGGGGTAAAATGTAAATTTAAATGATCTAGACTCGACTTGGTTATATAAATAGGTTTATAATAATATTACATTTGAAGTTTCCTCAAAGGAAACTAATGAATGTTTAATTTTGAGGTTTGAGGGTGAAGTGGGGTTGCGATGTATGTGAAGTCCAATTGAATAGGTTTAAAAATTTAGGTGATGTGAGATTATAACACATGGTGATGATACAATAGATCATGCAATATCATTCCATGTGGTCTCATCTTTTGTACATTCAAGAAGTATAGTCAAAGGAATAGAAGCTTGGACCCAAGAGAATTTATACATAAATGTTTCATGAGGGTTCACATTTAGATTCTTTTTGCACCCCAAATCTTATATATGTTTTTGATTATCTCCAAGCTACATCTAGACCCAATTTGGGATTACATCAAGTTTTAATTATTTTGGAATCTAAATGATGCAAGAATATGACACCTAGAAGAGAGGATAATGTGAGATCATGCCATGTGGGTTACTAAGAGTATAAGTTGTTTAATATTTGGATGAGTCATTAGTCAAAAGATACACATTTTGGACTCAAAAATTTTATTCACCAAGATATAAATAAGATTTCCAAATTATGTGTTTGAAGCTCTAAGAATAAGCTAGATGTGAAGTTTTCTACATCTAGTTCATAATCAAGTTTGCATCTAATAAATTATTGTGACATGAAATAAGATCAATATGAGTATTTTATGCTATGAGGCTAAAAGGATTCAAATTTGTGTTTATATATCTAAGTTTAATCATTTTGAAATATGGTTGAAATTATTGGCAAAAGGATATGAATCAATGATTTTCAAACAATTTCACACAAAAGACAATTGGTTTTGGACTTTGAGGGATTTTAGGATGAAGTCATTTACTGGTATGGCACAAGAAGACATGCCAAACACATGAACAATATTATTTTTATTCAAGTAGGTGTGACTCCTAGTGTGGGCCCACAAATGGAGATTAATCCATTAATACTATATACCTTTGAGGGATAGATAGGGATAGCCATGTACATGTGAAATCTCTTACCAAGGAGTACCAAAAGGCTTCACCAAGGTTAGTTCTATCTCAACACATGGAAGTACATTATGAGTAACTTTAGGGGGCAGTACGCATCCCTTGAACCACACTAGAAGATGACCAAAAGGTTTTGTGCTAGGATGAACAAGGTGTCCATTTTGAGGCACAAGTCCATGAATAGAGGTCCTATCTACAAGCATGAGATTAGGAGGGCCTCTCCTATTCTCTTCAACTCACAAGTCTCAGGGAACAGAGGGTCTTGGGGTTCTGCTAGACACAACGGTGGCTCCTCTTTGAGGTATAGCTTTCACTCTCCCCCCTTTGTATACCCGTTCAACACATGTGGTTGAGGTCATCCCTTCGGGTGATGAAATCCCCAAGAAGGCCTCCTAAAGGGAAGGAAATGTTACATACTTTTGATCCCCAAGATCACACAAAGTACAAGGAGAGAGCATACATGCTTTAACACCCCTAGGATTAAACAAAAACAAAGAGGAGAGTGAAGGACTTTTGACCCCCAAGATCACCCAAGGGTGTGAGGGGAGAGCATACGTCCCTACATAATCCTAAGACAAATCAAACAAGTTCATTTACCACTACTCTAATTTAATGCAACTAAACTAGTGGAAAAATAAAATGCCTTTGACAATGGTGGTACAAGACAAATCATTAGTAGTTTTGGTTTGTGGTCTTCGAATTACAAATAAGAGTTGTAGGACAAATGTTAGATCCAACACTACAATCAAGAAAACAAGTTAGGAGATTAAGCCAAATGAAATAAACCAAAACTATGAGGCAAAGTGAAACCATTGAAATACAGGACACAACTGCTAAAGTGGAAAAGATATACAGAAACTGAAATAAAATAGCAAACTATTATACCCATCGAAACCACTAAAGCACAGTGTGGAGCTGTTGAATTATGAGCAAAGTTGTTGAAAGAGAGAACCTACATAGAAAATTGATTTTAGTTAGCTAAAAAGTGGTTAATTCATAACAGTGAGTGCCAATAGTGATTTGGACAACATATTTCCTTGTAAAATCATTGTTTTGATAAAAACCCAAGAGCAAAAGTTAGAAAAAAATGATAAAAAAACATTTTAAAACATGGAAGTGTTATACTATTGTCGCTCTGCAGAATCGCCAAAGTACAAAGTGGATCCTCTAAACTAAAGCGGAGTCGCCAAACGATGTGTAATTCCTAAACCTACAATCAAAGTGGTTAGACCTTCATGAACTAGAAAAATTAGGTAAATTTTACCAACATAACACCTATTAAAAGTATCACCCTATCATAAAACAGAATGACAAAAGCATTAGAAAATGATAAAAAAAAATGTTTGTAGAGTGTGAGATGTAACCGCCGAAGGACAAGATGGATTCATTGAGCTATAATAGAACTACTGAATCAAAACTTGCAACGTAAAAACACTCAAAAACACCAAATTTTGATTAGTAGATAGGGATGTGGGTCCCACCAGGTGTGCCAAAATGTATACAAGGGAAAGTGAACAATGAGAAACAAGTTAAAATGCAACTAACCTACTTCATTCGCAATCCTATGCAACCTAAAGATTAGACCAAAAAGGAAATTCAAACTAAACAAAATGCACCCATAAACATGAACTACCTTTGATATGTCCTTAGATAATTGCTTAATTAGCTTTGATGTCTAAGTGCTCAAACTAGCAACATATCTTTGTATTCAATTGTGTTGTTCAAAATGAGGGAGGCACCTCCAATTTATAGATTTTTGGAGGCTCAAATGGAGGTTGATGATTGAAGATGAAAATCAAGGGCTCATATTGATTGAGAGCTCTCAATTAAGGAGAGATGGACAAGTGGAAAATGAGGATTAGTTGAGGAAGAGGGCTCCAAGATTTTAGGAAAATCAAGGGTGAAGAATTGGCTTTGGAAAGATTAGATGGTCAAGATTAAATGGGTAGATGAGGAATAAATGAAAGAGTATGGTTTGGATTTTATTCAAATTTAAAATTTGTAAGGCACAAGGACAAACAAATTTTAAATTTGAGGAAAAGGAGAATGGAAGATTTGTCCATACTCCAAAGTACCACTTGTCATGTACATATTATGACAAGTGTATCCTCTAGAAGTTCGAGGGGATGTAATCCGTGGTTAATCATTGATAATCCCATGTGCATGTGATTAGGAGGGCAAATGATGATTAGTGGGCTAAGCAAAAGTGGACAAATTTCAAATTAAATAAATAGGAATATTTATTTAATTTATGGGAAAGGGGAATATGGTTTAGGATGAATAATTATTTGTCTAAGGTCATATTAGATGAAATAATGATTTCAGATGATAGGGGGAATATTGAGAAAATATTAATTAAATAATTAAATATTATTTATTTAATATAGATGTCAGTGAAAGTATTAATTAAAGAAAATATTATTTAATTAGTACAAGAGTGAGAAGTGGGATAATTGATAAAAAGGTGATCAATTATGAAAGACTTAGTCAGAATTGACGAAGTGTCAATTTTAGGTGTCGACTTATTCCCAGGGACCAATGATGATCCTTAGTTTGCCCATTCCTTGCCTAGGTTCAAATATACAATTTGTAGAATTGACCTAGGTCAATTTCATGAATTGCCAAAATGAACCTAGATCTTTTAAATTTTAAATTCAATTTTGGTGCTGACCTAACCCTTCCAACTAGTCATTGTGCATTTACTCAAAGTGTGAAATGTTTCACTTGCCACCTTTGGAGCTGTAATTAAGTACTAACCCTATTTCATTTCAAATAATCTAGAAAGAGAACACATAGAGATCATTCAAAGATCATCTAACATCAAAATCATAGCATTATTATTGGATTACCTACTTGCATCAACATCTAAAACATTCTCTATAGGACTGCATGTTATCCTCACTATTTTCCAAAATTCATTAAATCAATGTCATAGAGGTTTGACCAAAAGAGAATCAATCCTTGCCTAACAACCTCCCCAAGGTGTTCCTAAACGCACATAGTTAGCTAAATACATCATAACCATCAAGGTAAACCAAAAATAGCTATTACAATTTAGTAAAGATATGATCCTTGCACCAAAGTTCAGATATGCAGGGCTAGGTTAGATCTACAATTGTGTATATCATTTATGTAGTCACAGATGTGATCTTGAATGACATAAATTCCATTTTTAGATTCTAAATCATTCATCTTACTACTCTTGATTTTTCTACATAAGTGACAAATCAACTACAAACACTTTACACTATATTTTTTAGTTATTGAATTCCAACTAAATACAATTTATTTATGTAAATTTCACATTTATTTCAATACATTATTCCAAATAATTACATATCTTAACTTTCCAATCATAAAATAATTATCTAAGTATTATTTAAACATACATTTTATAATCTCTAACACGAAAAATACATCACTATAACTTACACATTAAATCATGTCTTCCATGATTTCTTCACATAATTTGGTCTTTTTAATTTAACTTATTATAAATGTTTTTTAAAAGCTATTAATTTTAAAGTCAAAGTAATCTTGTAAACTTTTATTTAAAGAATCATTTAATTTGCAAGTCCCTATCACTAAGTGTTAGATGCCACTCATTAGTCATTAGAAGAGAAAGATAAATGGGACCTAGAAAGAAGTGTGCACGGAGCAAACATGAGCTTATCCAAGTTAGAGAGATTCAACTTCATGATGACATATTTGACAAGGTTTCCCCACATCCACATGCCCTAAATCCCTAAGTTTTGGGTACGGACAGAAGGCATATGATGCTTGCACTAATTTTCTCCATAGATTTTATCCACAAAATTTCTAAGCCTTTCACACGGTAGTTTTTTCGATCGAGACAAACACTATGCAGCGTAACGTAACTATCTTGAAGGCCCCACCAAGAAAAATGGCCGAAGCTAAATGAGGGAATTTGTCTTCTTGATTGAAGGAGCTCATAGAGATGGAAAGTGTCTGCTTTATACTTTTAATTTCCGTTTAGCACTTACTTTTAATCATTCTGTTTTGTTAGTATTATAATAACTTTTTTATGACCATTTGGCAGTAAAACTTATTTCACAATCAATCTTTCAAACTCCGAGTTCCACTTCAATCTTCATCATCTATGCATGTTGGATGCTATAACATCTCCGACATTCAAAAATATTTTTTTCTATATTACAAGACATTCCTTAATATTTTTTTCTATATTATAATGCATTCCTTGTTCACTCTATCTAACATCCCTTTCCTCTTATGCATCCAAATAAACATAAATGGTAAAATAATTTAATTATTAATACATAGGTGGATTGAATAAATAAGAATAGAGAGATAAGACACACATAAACATAAGAAAGGATAGTATATACACTACACACATATTAATCACCATTATTGTACCTACACATACTCATAAGCACATTACACAACCATTAGGAGGAAGGTTGTTAGCACAATAGTTGATCCTTTAGACTATTCCTTATGGCATTTACATTTGCACTTGCACCAGCACTTAAATAGTATATATGATCATATTAGGTGTTTTTACACATTTCCAAAGATTCATTCTATTTTTTTAGATCTTTTATTGGGCTTGACTATTAGTGATCACCATTATTGTACCTACACATACTGATAAGCACATTCCACAACCATTAGGAGGAAGGTTGTTAGCACAATAGTTGATCCTTTAGACTATTCCTTATGGCATTTGCATTTGCACTTGCACCAGCACTCAAATAGTATATATGATCATATTAGGTGTTTTTACACATTTCCAAAGATTCATTCTATTTTTTTAGATCTTTTATTGGGCTTGACTATTAGTGAGGAAGTCTCAAAATTCTCTCTTTTTCAAGACAATTCCTTAAAGGTGGCTACAACATCACTTTGTCTAGTAATCAAAATTTTATTATAGATGGTGAAAAGAAAAGAATATAGGGACAAAACTGTAGTCATACGTACCACCATGTCAAAAAAGATAGAATTGTGCATGGTGGGGTCCATATATTATAGATGGTGAAAAATTAAAGAGTATAGGGACAAAATTGTAGTCATACATACACCACCATATCAAAATAAGATAGAATTGTGCATGGTGGGCTCCATATTCAACGAAAAATGCAACAAAAGCTTATAACTATATAAAAAAAATTTAACTTTAATATTAGGCACTTGTAATAGAGTACAATTGATAAACAATTTACAACAACAAAGAATATAAATGAATATTTTCTATATCATCATCTGCAATTTTTTTTGTTTCATTGACCTATTTTTTTGAACAACCTCAACTCAATTAATTAACTTAGAATTATTAAATATTCAATTTTTAATAACTATTAAATATTAAATACTTTATTATATTTTTAGATTAATTAATGAAAATTAATCTATTCTTGATCCCTTCACTTACATTATTTTTTATTTAAAATTCTAAATATTTTAATATATTACACTTTTTACTAACATTATAAATCTTTAATTTTAATGCTTGTACCTGAGTATTTTAAAGACCTTTTATTTAAAATTTAAATTTGCATCCCATTTTTATAGGGTTTTCTTTCCACATATGAGGAGGAACACTTTTAAGTGGAGAAAGAGAAGGCATAAATATTAACATTACATCACACCATTCTATGAGAAAGATTTGAGAGTCAATGGAGACATGATGGTAAGCAAAGTAGTTTTTAGAGTCTAGACAATAAATTTCCACTCCCCACACCTCATGGGTAGTACACCTTTGTCCATGGTTACAAAGATTATGTTTCTAACTTTGGAGGGGTATACAAGGGTAATTTCCATGTCATAAAAAGGTGTGGTGATACAAGTCAGTGTGAAATAACATAAATTTCATCTCAAAATAAATAGTTGTCATAACAATGTTTTTATAAGTTTTTTTAATGAATAGATATATACTACCAATTAGATTTATAGATTTATAGGTTCAATGGAATGTGGATAATTTAAAAAAAAACATTTGTAGAATTTATTAAATATTTATTTTTTATTTATGAATTGCTAAGTTATTTAATCCACTAAATTATGTTATCATTATTTTTTTAAATTTTATTGTATTAAAGAATTTCTTGTTTCACGTAATCGAAGTTAAATGTATTTTAATTTAAGTACAAATTGATTTCATAAATATAATAGTGACTCTAGAAGACATGAAAGTTTAAAAGTGTTATATTTCTTTTGTCAATTTATTCATCATATTTAAAATAAAGGTTTTAAGAATGTGCCATTAATAACAATAGTATCAACCATCAACTAAAAAATAGAGATCATGGTACATTAAATGACAAGTTCAAGTAGTATGAAAAATTGTTGAGTTCCTTCCATATTTGCATTACAGACTAAAAAAGGAATTGGGAACATTAGCATTAGAGATATTGTCATAGGTCTGACTAAGTAATATTAGGTGATTGTGTAGGGAAAGATGCAACCCCAACCTAAGCCTTATTTCTTTTGTTCTACTCCTTTCTTTCCTAAAAGCGCTCAAATTATGCCTTCATTTCCATTATCACCTTTACTAAATCATTATTACATTATACCAAACATTGGCCTCAAATCTCTACAAGATTGTATCTCATCTTACTTATATCCCTATGAACATTCTTACTACCAATATTAAATACACCTCCTTGTTTGTAAGAGAGATGTGACACTAATATTGGATATCACCTCCTTACTTGTAATAGAGAGGCATCCTTTGATATGGGTACAAGTCTTTATTCAAACAAGGATGTGGGAAGTCTTCCCAAAATCACTTTTGTAGGAAATATGTCCCAAGGGATGGTAACATCATACCTCGTACATGTAGAAACATCTTAAGGACATTCCAAGTTTGTCCATGAGAAAACACATCAACAAGGTTAGGTGACAAGTCCCTTGTTACATTGTAAATTTAGATTTAAACAAGATAAATGTCAAAAGAATGGCACAAATTTCCAACAAAGCTCAAATTGGGGTTATCATCAAGGGTGTGAAGATATAAGAAGAGTGCATGTCAATGCATATTAGACTCAAGTTTGTATGAGACCTATACTAGTTAGTAAGTCAATTTTGGAACAAATTTCCTACAACATGGCTAAGACTAAGACTACCCTATGGGAAGGCCAAAAACTTTTGTTAGAGCTCATGTCTAGCTTGCAAAGCTTCCAAATACTAGTGAAGACAATAATATATAGTAAACAACAATGTAAAGATCTACATCTCTTATAGGCATTTGTATTTGATATCCACAAGGCCTATCTTGATAAGATTAGAAGATTTTGGGTTGTGCTAGCCTTGAGAAATTGCAAGTGGACAATACAAAATCCATCTTTGTTTTGGGTGAAATCTAAAACCACAAATTTCACCCTTGATTTGCTATAAATCACTAGGTTTGTGGAGTTGATCTGCACAAGATAATAGTGTACATCATCTTATTCTTACTCTTGATCCCATGACAAAAGTAAAAAGAATTTAAGAAATTCTGAGTGATTAGTTCCTACCTAATAGTAGTCACCACATCCAACCCCTTCTATATATTTTTTCCCTCATTGGTGGGTACATCTCCATGGTTCAAGGATGCTACAAAGGACTCAGATCCATAGACTCCCATTACAATTTACAATAGAGTTTTCACTTGGATCCAAGGATAAACTACTTTACCATGAAAAAATATTTAAAGGGTTCATGTAATTTATCCATACCATTAATAGTCTAAGAGGAAAATTAATAGGATACTTTCAATTTGTGAAGATAGTGATCACAACAAATAAACTATGGGAAAATAAACATTAATGTTAATCTTGTGCAGCATAGAGTTTTCAACTCCATTGTTATGTTTATCTAAGGGAAAGTCAAGGAAGCATACAAGGCTTTATAGGAAAATAAAATACAAGCAAGATGCATGAAAAGTTGGCAGTTGCACCTAGGAAATGCTAATTTAATTCACTAGGAAACTAATATCTACTCACCAATTGTAGTTGCATATGCTTATAGACTTTTCCACTTCATTGACCATATGGACATGTTATTTGAAAGAAGAAAATTGGAAGACATGAGTGTCAAAATAAATTTAAAATAGGCATGCTAAGAATAGGGTCAACTCAGATATCCCAGGTGCCATGAATCTAATTAGACATTTTATTTTATCCTACTTTATAATTGAATATTTGAAGAAAAATCAACAGATCTTTTCCATATGTCACAATCATGGATTAATTGTAAAATGACAAAGTTTCATGCCACAAACATGTATTCATTGTGAATTGTATAGCCAAGATCTATTTGATGGTAGTCATTTTGATCCCCACAATAGATCTATGTATTTCATCTAGTGCTCCTCACTAAGGGAACACCTATCAGTGTAATTAAAATTAATAGCTAAAATTAATAGTTATATTTGTTTAAAATATAGGTGGTGGGATCACATTTTAAAGTTAAATCAATAAATTTCGAATAATAATACAAACATGTGGCCTTGAGAAAGGAAAAAACCACACAAAACAATGAGAATATAGCCCCATAAGGTAAATAGTTGTGAATTCACCAATTCAATAGAAAATAAAAAAGAAATCTTTATAATTCTAGAGAAAGGGAAACTCCAATATTTAGAGGGGGTCTTTCCCATCAATATTATCCTACCCTCCACCTAGTTGATCCTTGACATCATCCATAGGTTCCCAACTAGTTAGAAACATTTTATCCTCGTGATCATGATTCTAGTTCTATTTAGTCCTTGGCAAAGATATAACAAAAGATGGGTGAGGGAATTCACCTAATCCAAAGGGTCCACCCATGTTTTTTAGAGGACATAGGAGAATGATACATAGACAAAGACTATCCACCTTGGTGTCTAGATGATAGAGGTGACATGATAAGGTTTAGCTATAACGTTGCCTACTCAATGGTATTGATGAAGGAGTGGAGGCTCTCCAATAGTTGTGAGGGTGGTTCCAAGAGGAATCAAGGTGGCTACAACATGGGTCTTGGTAGAAGAATTTAGCATATGACAGTAGAGAAGGCAAACTCCTATCCATAGTGTAACGAACATTCTCCAAAAGATCAAACAATGTTTGAAGATAATGGACCTCTAGTGCCACTCTATTGGATTGGACTTGAATTTTCATGGGCACATTAGAAATCATCAACAAGTTGGAGTGAATAACAAAGTTAATAGCCACAACAAATGAACAAAAATAGTATATTTCTATTAAATATTTCTAAATTAAAAAAAAAATCTAAGCTAAAATCATGCCATAGCTAGGAACTCTACAAAAAACTTGGTCCCATCACTGATATGTACATTGCACCAAGTAAAGGTTTTAGACCTTAAAGGCCAGAAAAAAATTCATAAATTTGTTGCCAACATTTTGTTCACAAGTAGAAAACTAGAAAAGATGTAGAAGGGTTTTTGGTTTCCCACAAAATAGACATCTTGGATCACATAAGCTAAGATGTATCAAACAAGTGCCAATATGAAGGCCTTGGTAAAGTAAACACCAAGCAAAATAGACAAATTTGGTCTCCACAACTACTTTCCACACTATTGGAAAATTCTTAACCCAAATAAAATTGGGAGACTATAGAGACGACTTGCTATTAAATTTTTAAACCACATGTGGGAAGATGAGGTGAAATATACCTATATCCTTTCTTAGAAGTGTAATTACAAAAAGGAGTATCAACATACCATTTCCAATCTAGTTAATAGAGTGCATAGATATTTTGTGCAGCTATTGAGAAGGCACAACCTCAATTATTGTTTGGAAGGTTTCTTGATCAACATTTCCTAAATTAAACTTAGCTTTAGCCTCAGGATAAGAGAGCCAAATGGAATTAGCCTTGGAGTAAACATCATGTATTGCCTAATTCCCCTCCTAAAGAACCAAAGGGAGTACATCTAGGGAGTAGTCACTAATGACTTATCTTGAAACAAGATGATGGAAGACTAGCATATATATTATTGATTGATGGATAAACCATTGCAAAATCCATCCCCATTCCATTACAACCAAGGCTTAATAGTTTCCCACACTTTTGTTATGGAGTAAAAAGTGGCCACATGCCTTTTTACCTCCTAGTTTAGCTCCTAGGTCCTATTTGCTTCATTATATATTATAATTAATCATCCCAAAGAAAACTTCCCAACACCCAGGACATTTTGAACACTTGGGACCTCCTTTAGCTTAATCCTAACCTAATTTAGGTCCTTGGACTTTGGCACCAACCGCCCAAGTCTCTCCTAATTGGTTGGGGCTAACTTTTGGTATGTCAGCTTGGGTCCTTCCAAATTGTTTCTCCTTGTTAGCTCTTGTGATTTAAAATCATAAATGTTAGTAGGAAAGCATATATAAGTGAGTTTATGACTTCATTTTATACCTAGATGGATAACACAAACTTATGATATTGGAGCAAAGAACATTCCAGGCATTCATTGTGTTATTGTTGTAGATTTGTGTTTCTATTTATGTGTTTGTTGAAAATATGTCATCATCATCCATATCCTTGTGAATTAAAGAGCTTTCATCCTCCTAAGGGCTTCACCTCTGAGGTGACATCATTGCTATTTAAATCATTTCAAAATTTGGATTGTCTTTAGCCTCTATCCTACAAGGACATGCTCTCTCATTAACAATAGTGTTGGGAAAGCTTGAATGCTAACCCAAGATTTGAATGAGGTAAATACCTAAACACCACAACCCCCAAACCCCTCTCTTGTCATCGTGTGTGCAGGTTATAGGTATAAGTTTTGGGAAGAGTGGAGCTATAGGGAAGCATTGCAGGAAACAAAGTTTTGGGATCTGGAAATAGTTTTGGAATATTCCTCTAACTGGACTTGGGAAGTTGCCTCCCTAGTCTATAGGGCTTCAAGCTTCTGGATTTGAGTTTTGAACATCATTAGCAGTATTTCATCAGTTCTGACCTCTGACAGAATTCAACATCTAGACTTGGGCAGTTGTTGAATTTGTCCTTTGACACCTTTTCTTTTGAGAGATAGGTTCTGACATCTTACTGATCCTCTCTACGTACTTTTGGTTTCCAAATTTATGTTATTGATAATATGTTTCAAGCTAATTATCTTCTAACTAGGTTTTCCTTCATACTTAGCCTAGGGTTTGATAAAATCTTGGTTGAATCTTATCTTTCCTTGGCAAACAAGAGCACAAAGATCAATAGCTAAGCCCTCTTCCATTTTGTAGTGGCTTGGCTTGGTCTTTGTCCTTGAATGTTAGAGTGAAAGGAGGGTTTGATCTACTGTACCCACACATTCCATCTTCTCTCTTTTTACCTCTTAACAAACCTTCCATATACTTTTTTCCATAAAATACCATTGATTTCAATAGGAATTGGAGAAATTGCAAGGAAATGGAAACCAAGGTCTTTCCAAGATCAATGCCCATATGATGAACCAAAAGCAATACAATTTTGTAACAAAATTTTCTAGGATTCATTGTTATCACAAGATATAACACTCCACAATGCATAAAGCAATACCTTGTTTATTGACATTAGTAAGGCCTATTCCACCATAATCTTTTGGTAGGAAAGAAAGGTCCTACCCAACATGATACAAACATTTATTATGGTTTGAATTGGCCCATATAAAGTCTTGAAATAGCTTGTAAAGCTTGTTTTATGATTCTTTGGAAGGAATCCAACAAGAAGAGTAATACAAATTCACAGCTACTAAAACTTGAGTAAATTTAGAATTTACTTGCTACTAAAAGAAGTTTCATAATCTAATATGCAAGATTTTTCTCAATTGTAGTAATCACATATTGCCTTAGATTGGATTGAAAAGCTTGAAATGCAAAGGGAATGCCTAGAATCTTAAAGATTTCCCTATGGTCAATGGGTTTCTAGTCAAAGAAATGAAACCATCCAAGAGGCTGGGAAACATATTTCTATACTATTGCATCTTAATCTATTGTATACTATAGTTTGAAGCTTAAAAAAAGTTTCAAGACACTTGAAAGCTTGTTTAATATTATCTTCATCTTCAAGGAGTGTAAGGAAGGCATCATTGATAAAATGATCATTCATGGATTGCTAAGAAGTAGTTCTAGGAAGGGAGATTCCTTTAACCCATCACCATGAGATGGCATTGGTAAGAAGATAACCAAACCCTTTAGTAGCTAATACATGGAGTGAGGGAGCAAGAGGGAAACCCTATCTTATAGAAAAAAGGTCTATGTGCTCAAATTTAACACCATTAATAGTAAGGAAAATAAAAGTATCTATTAAAAGCATTTAGACTGAATGGATGAAAGTGAGACCAAAGCCATGAGCCCTAAGAACATTTGGATAATACGAAGCACTATTAAATTTTGCCATGGGCACTCTAGAAGTCAATTTTTATGAATAGGGTTTGATGATTTGATTTCCATGCTCATTCCACACCTTCCCAGATGACAATGACATTGTCATGAATATATCTACTTTGAACAAACTTAGTGTTTTTAGGTCAAACCACAAGTGGAAGGAGATGTCTATTTCACATGGCCAAAGCCTTAAAAATAATTTTGTAGAAGACATTCCAGAGAGAATGGGTCTCCAATTGTATATTAGCTTAAGATCCCTATCTGTAGGTATGAATTTTATATTTCTTGTGTTAATGATAGGACCTAGAGATTTGGTATGATAAGCTTCTAGATAGACCTCATATAAATCACGGTGATTATCATCCCAAATTATTTTATACAATTCATGGTAAAAATCATCACTAGGCACTTTGTCATTAACCATGCCAAAAGAAACTGAGTTGATCTCCTTCTAGAATAGGAGTTTGTCACAAGATACAAGTCAAAATATGATAAACTAGAAACAAACCACATCTAGGTAGGTCTTAAGCACTAGTTCCCTTTTTCGTGAAGAGGCCTAAGCTTGGAATACCATGGTATAGTGTTGGAAAAAGTCATGTAGGACATTAGGAAGTGTGGAGAAACATTTCCTAACTTATTTCATGTACATGATTTTTTGAGCTAAAATTTTAGGTCGCAAAGATTGAAACAAATCTTTGGAAACTCAATCACCAACTTTTAACTAGTGAAGCATGGATTTGTTTTGAGCTCCCCAAGTAGCATAAGCATCAACCACTTGCACAAGGTAGTGTTTATCAACCACTTTAAATTGGAAGGGTTTGTGAAAAAGTGTCACTTCAAGTTGAGTGGTTAGCTAGATAGGATATGAGGACATGACCACATAGGACTATTGGTAAACAAATTTGCGCTATGAAAATAAACCCTATTTTGCCCTTAGTGATAGTGTAAACTTGTACCAACATTTGGTAAGGTTGTATCAATTAAACAACCTACCTCTACATTTTAGAGGGGTATCTCTCCCTCGTAAGAATGAAAATTTAATTTTTGGGGTAGTATTTTTTACCCAAAACACCATAGGAAAATAGAATAAATAAAGATTTTGGATTTTTGAGGAAACCCTAATAAAAAACTTAAGGATATTAACTCAATTTTCTTGCATGCAAAATAAAATGGACAGATTGTTTCTCTGCCAAAAAAGAGATTACTTCTCAAATCATCATAGGGGGTATCATAAAGATTTGACATGCAATGGAAAAGAGTAGGTTTTACTAATCTTCAACACACATTAAAGACTGATAATGAAAATTGATAATAGTTTTAATATTTCTTTTACAACTGAATGATCTTAACAAATAGATCAAGAAGATATGCAAAGGAATTACCTATCCAACATAAGAGGAATAAACAACTTTGAAAATATTGATATGACACCATTCAAATATTTTAATTTCATTGTTGAGAGTTGTATAGTCTCAAAACCTTTACAAATCCAAAATTTTGTGAAAGCCAAAAAGTCCTTTTGCCACAATAAAGCCACATATTTATAGGCCTTTGATGATAAATAACACATAAATAACCAACTACCATATTTCCAAACCAACCGCCTGGCCAAACATAGCTAATTGTATATATGACGACAAAGCCATAAATCAACCTCTAGCTCAATCAGAGAACCAACCTATAGTTGGGACCAGGTTGAGCCTCCACAAGTAGCAATAGCACATCTAGGAGTGGGAAAAGTATCAGATCCTATAAATCTTTCTAGGTTGACTCTTAATCCATTGATAATCATCAAAACTACCACCACCCTAGGAGTAGGCATAGCTTGTTAGAGAGCCATCACCTTAGCCAATGCTTATACTAGTAAAGGAACCAAATGTGAGCATGCCCGGTAGTGGATATTGGGAGGGCCCTCAGGAGGTAGATTAGTTGAGATGGAGTTAATTTATCAATTGCACATTGATAGGGGTATGCATCAGTGCCACTAGCAACAAGAGAAAAGGCATAATCAACATATCCCATTTTGGGTCATAGGTAGAAAATAAAGTTCATCATAAAGTTATAAATTAAAAGAGTCTTAATTAAGTCACGTGAAAATGACTTAATTCATAAAATGGGAAATAAAAACCATAAATTCATCAAAAGCCTCAAGATTATTTGATTGGAATATCTTCTCTTGTTGTCTTTGATTTGGTGGAAGAGGAAGAAAGGCCTTTGTAAATTATGTATTGCTTCACCACAGGCACCATAGATTTTGTTTCTAGAACCAAAGTATTGGATAAATGTTGTTTCCATACTCACACAAAATCTTCAATTTCTCTCATCTTCTTATCCATTGTTAACAATTCCCTGCAAAAACTATTTGCAATGTTTGATAATGTTGATAATTTCATCATAGTACCAGTGCTAACATTTTCTTTATTAAATAATTCTTTGAAAACTAGGTCTTTGAAACCATGTTTAACCACTTAAATATCCTCTAGGTATGAACCATCCTCTTTGAATAGATTTACTTCCATGGCTATACAAGCTACCAATATTTTTGATTTAATGAGCTCATTCTCCTTTATAAGTCTCTTCAATTCATTAATTGCTTGTCCAATAGTTGTGAGTTTCCACTCAATACTTCTTATCCATGTAGTGGATTTATATTCCTCTACCGTGATCAAAATATTTTCAAATAGCAAAGTATTTATGCCAATTTTCACCATTTCTTGTATATCCATTATATATCCAAGTGCTAGATAGTCTCTTCTTTCCTAACTATTTGGAACTTATTTTTAAGTTCTTTTATTTTCTGATCATTTTGTTTATACAAACTTATTGATTCCTCAATACACATCATTCCATCTATCATAAGTTGTTCCACCCAGGCTTCAGAAGCTTCTCCTAATGCTTTATATCTACCCAATTTCTCGATTGCTTCTTTATCAACACCTAATATATCTAAATTTCTAGAAATTGAAGGCCCTCCTAGAGATTGTGTTAAAATATTTAGAATATTCTTGATGTGTGATATTAACATAAGAACTTGCTCTTCAATTTTTTCCTTGGTGGTCTTCTCTTTTTCAGTTCTATGCACCAACTTAGAAAAGAGAGTTGGAAGTTGTGTATATCCCCTTCATGAGTAGAAGGTCCTAAATCAACTTTAGATACTTGATTATCTTTTTTTGTGACCTCTTCTTTTCTCTTGTCCCTTATGGGCTTGGCTATTTCAACATATTGATTACCTGAAGGAGCCTAGATGCAATGGATACCTTTTTAGATTTGGGAATACTTCCATGTAGCAATTTGCTAGCTACATCATAGTCTAGTTCAATGATTTCATTGTATTTTCTCTTTTTACAAACCACATCCTTGAGCCATTCAAAAGAGGATGGTACTTTAGATGGACTCAAAGAAAAAGAAGAAGAAATTGGAGGCAAGATGGCTTTTGGTGAGGAGGGAATTGTAGCATCTTCTTGAGTAAGTGATGGAGGAGGTGACATATGCACTGTACTATCTATATTCAATGGTGGCACTTCATATGTAGAGGGGTTCTCCTATGGGGTTTCTATATTTTCTGTAGGTACTTCCTCTTGACTATTTTGCTTTGTCTAGGGTATTTTCACCTACAACTTAGTCCTTAACCCTGAGTCTTTGAGCACATGAAGTTTTCAAATTTGTTCCTTTATTAGGCTTTTCATCGTCTCCTCCACCAGATTCAACTGGGTTAGTCTTTGTCACTGGGACATTGATAGTGATTGTAATAGTAGGTTTTTCAACTATTGCATCTTTTTGTCTTATACTTTTTTATGAATACCCTATAGGCTTAGTAGCAGTGTGTTCAACCTTCTTGTCTTGTAATCACTGTGAGATTTATTTAAGACAAAAAGGGAGTCTTCCCTTACATCTTTCATCTCTGTATCATTCCAATTAATTGGTGAAAGAGGTTAGAATTCAAGTGTATTTGTGTAAAGCTGATCAATAATGTCATAACCATCTTCTTCAACTCCTTCAAGATCCCAGCCTAAATCATAATCTTTCATCTGTTGCACCATCATTCTTGACTACCCTCTTTTCCTCACTTCAAAATCATTTTCACAATCTTCCCAATAATCCTCCAAGTGAGGACGATGAAGATGTTTAGAGCCTAGATATAGGTTATCCCTAGCATAATTTTTTCTATCATAAGGATACCTCATACTTTGATAATGCATTGTTATTTTAACCAAGGACCTTTCAATATTTTGTGCCTCAGTAGAAGATGGGTAAGTATAATAGGTTAAACCTAAAGGAAATGGGTATCCTATTTTCTTCATATCTCTACACTTTTTGTTTATAGCTTCCATCTACCTACATATTTCAATAAGCACCAAATGATCAGTGGGATACCTGGGCAACCTGTATGGGTATTCATTAAAACCTCAAATTATTATGTATGCAAACTTAGAAAATTGAATGAAATAGCTTCCTAATTGTTTAATCAGCAGTGTAGTTTTAGGGGAAAACCTTTGACCCACGTTAGGATGTAACTCTCTGATAGTTAGCATAGTAAATGCATCGTTTACCCTTTTGTAATGTTTATTGTTGTTGTTCAACTATAATTGGGGGTAAAAAACATAAATTGTACATTTTTTATCATACACTGCCACTGCATATCACCCAGGCCATAGATGCATATTGGAAATAGAGTAGAAAAGATAGGATGTCATGTAAAATTCATGTTTATTTAGAAATTCTATCTATTGCTTGTACAAATTAACACTTATTAATTGTCCCCAATCAATGAATTGAGAAGTCCATCCAATTACAACGATGAATTGGCACATCCAATATTTGAAAGAACTAGTTTCTTTATCTCTGTTAACCATGTGCAATAGGGTTATGATATCAGAGATGTCTTTGTTAAAATGTGACTTGAGAAGTCTATTGGGTAATTAGGACTTCCTCTTTCTTAGTTTCTTGAACTAGTTCTTACTAATATTGTTCTCACATGTGGTTCTTCTCTCAATAAAATATTTTTTTACCATTTCCACATCTATCTTTGCAAATTCTTTTCTATCTGGTAGTCTTAGAATTTGGCTGATTGATGGCCCATCTAGTTTAAATATAACCCTATAATATACACTTTTCACTTCTCTAGTTCCTAGTTTATAATATTTAACATAGGCCAAAACTTGGTCAATCCATCAAATAGAGGTTGGGAATCCACCTGCGTGAACTAGCCCACTCTGACATGTAGCTTCATCGAAATTTGACTCGGGATTTTTTTTCATGCATGGCCATAATTCTTTCTAAAACTAACTCCCTTTCATAACCCTGGTAGGCTTACTTCATTGGAGGCATTTGAACTTTAACTAGATATCAAGAGGGAATAAAAAAAATTGGTGGCAAAAAATTTGGGTGGGAAATGTAGTTTTGCAAGAAACTTGGGCATAGGAATAACTGATTGAGTAGTGGAAAAAAAAATTAGGAACAACTTTATAAGATAGATAGGCAGTTGGCTTACTTGGTAATATGCCTTTGTAGGAATAGGAGACCATTCAAAATAGTTGCAATTAAGTTAGGGTTTCAACAAGCATGAGCACGAGCTCCACCTCTTCTTTGAAAAGTCACATTTGATTCTAATGACCAAGAGATACCTTTATATACCTGCATTTTTCTCTTTTTCTTCTTTACCGGAGGTTCACCAATTATTGAGAATAAACAAACTAGTCATTCTTCTTTGTTTCATTAAGTCCTCTTGGGTATTGGAGGTTAGGAGGGTACTCTAAACCTTATCATAGGTTTGGTTGGTTGTCAAAACCTATGAAAGCTCTGACATTTCTTTTCTCTCACTTTCATTCCTTTCTTTCATCTTTGAATTCTTTGTTTCTTTGTGTTATATATGAAAAAGATGAATGATTAGACTAGCATGCACACTAGATCAAACCCTCTTCCACAATAACATTCAAGGACAAGATCGAGCCAAATCACTACCAAGTGAAGGTGGATTTAGCTACAGATCTTGTACTCACAAGTGTTATGGAAAGATCAGATTTAATCAAGCCTTTTATCAAACCCTAGGTTAATGATGCACAAAACCCTAATGCTATGATGATCTGATTATAGCAGAAGAGGTAGAGACAATTTATAGAAACCAATTACATAGGGAGAATCAAGAAGATGTCAAAACTTGTGTCTTGGAAGCCGAAATGTCGAAGGACTATTTTGGGGGCACCCAATTCTTGGAAGTTGGAATCTTCAAAAACTGTAAATTAGAGAGATGCTACAAAGATTGCCTTGATGCCATATTTGAGGTTTGTTAAGGTAGAAAGATGATTTCAAAAGCACCCAAGTCTTGCATGGAGGAATATTCCTAAAATGCTATCAGATCCCAAAACCTTAATTCTTTCTTAGTCTTCTTGTACCTTCATTTTCCCAGATCTCACACCTATAACCTACACACAAGAAGAAGAGAAGGGGTTTGGGGGTTATGGTGTTTAGGGACTTGCCTTAGTTAAATCTAGGGATAACATTCAAGCTTCCCAACACTATTGATAGATAAAGAGAGCATGCCCTTGCTGTTAGAATGCATAGGACAATTGAGAGGGGGGTGAATTAGTTTTCTATTAAAACATTAAACCTTCAAAGTAATTCCAAACATCAACTTGTTATTATGCATTAGCAGAATGTAAACATATGAAGCATCAATGAAAACACATTCAAACACATAAGAACATTAGATTTAAGTGGAAAACCCAAGAAGGGAAAAACCATGGTGAGAATTAGCTCACATATATATGAATAACAACACTGAAATCAAATAGGCTCACTGCTAAGAGCTCACTACATAGAAGAAGGCTCACTGCCAAGAGAAAGGCTCATTGCCAAGGGCTCTCTACCTAGAAGAGAGAAGAAAGAAGAATACTATTACAGAGAGATTCACCATCTCAAAGCAATAGGAGGATCCACCACTGCCACTCCTTTCCATTTGCAACCTTTGGCTCACTGCCTCTAGAAACTTCTGGCACACTAAAATGTAGACACCTTTTGCTCACTGCATTTCAGAGTCATTAGAATTTAAGCTCACACACACCTCACTTCCCTTGATTCACATTCACATTCTCTTCTCTACCTTTCTCCACTCAACTTCATCTTGCATTTATACAATCTTCAACCAAGACCTATCTTAATTAGGTTAGTCCTAATGAAACGTGTGCACCTCAAACGTGCAACACCAATTAGCTCAGCACTAACACTTCTGTCATGGAAAGAAGTGAAAGTGGACCACATGAAGGGTTAACGAAGACTCAAATTTTCATTGTCAATCTGCTCATCACATTCACAATCCACAAGGTACCTCTGCATATGGTACTAGTAATCTAGGTTAACCAAACTTGAGCTAATGACCACATCCATGCTTCTTCAAGTCCAAAAACATCATGCAGACTAGAGAGAGATACTTCACATCATTCACACATCTTCCCAGAGTATTCACCATCATTAGAATCTTCTGTAACATTGCTGTAACCACTAGAAACAAAGAATGTCTTCATTATGCACATCAGGACACACTGCTACTGATCACCAACACAAGAGTTGAACTTGTGAAGCACCCCAACACTAGAAACTTCAAAAGAAGGTAGATATGGACTATATAAGCACAACCCAAGATCCGCAAGACAAGAAACCTCAATGCAGAGAAATGCAGAGCAATCTCATTTCTCCTAGTCAGTCTTCTTCACAATTAAACACTCTATCAAACACATCTTCTACTTCCAAATGATCCAAAACCTAAAACTCTAGATATAACACCTCTGAATACCTCTGATCATGACTTCCAAACTACACAATCATATCTTCAGTAGGGAAGAAATGCGGAGCATAACATTGAGAGCATCACTGTCACACTACACACCTTTTTGTCAAATTTTCTCAAAAGCACTTGGAAACCAAGTGAACCATCTACTGGAGGTTGACATCAATGAAAACACTAGTAAGTTTCCAATAATATCCCCCTTTGTCATTGATGGCAACACTAACTCTTTGAACAACCATCAAGATGAAAAGCATCTCAGTAGTACTTCACCTGACTGGAATAATTCTCTCTTCACACACTTCCCTGTACAATGGTTTTTCAGCCACTCTAACTCTCTCCCCCTTTGACATCAATGGAAAAGGGCAATAGCTGCAACACCAGCAAGTACCTGTGTTGCAAGTATTGGCCTAACCAGTGTTGTCATTGATGTCAACATACTCCTGTTGCATTGATGTCAAGGATTGGATGAGTTGTATGCTGAGGATATTGAGAAAATTAGTCCTATCAAGAATAGAGAAGAATAGTAAAGATAGTAAGGTAAAGATCCCAGATAAGATGAAGATCAAAGGATGCACATCAAAGGGTTTATAGATATGTGTCTTAAGATGATCCAGTAAAGATTTGAGAGGTCCGCATGAATATTTGAAGAAGTTATGGCCACTTGAGTAAAACTAGTTCTGGCATATGTTCAGAGGTGACAAAGTGACATAGATAGGTCCAGTGAGATCTGAAAATGCAATATCTTGTTCTATGGATTTGGTGGAGTGTTTAGGAAGTCAATGTGAATTGATAACTCAATTGGTTCATGGTTTGGAGGTCCACAAGCATCTATTCCAATATGACAGTGATGATAGACTGTGTTCTTGAGGTTCCAGATGAAGGAGAGAATGATTTCAGTAAGCAGAAGTAGTGTGGATGTTCTTGGTGTTTCAGACAAGCTTGTGGAGGTCTCTGGATTGTGTCTAGTTCATGTTGGTGGTCCACATTGAAGATTGAGCTCGTAATTGAAGAATTACTTCTAGATGATGTTCTTCCTAAGTTTGGCTGACCGGATGAGTTACACATCCTGCGGATGATCTTGAAGATGTTCTATGAAGCATGGTGTGTTCCTAAAAGAAGATTGAAGTCCCAGATCTATGTGGCCGATAGTGTGATGATCCGCATGAAGTCTTTTGTAATTAGTCAAGTTGTATTTTCTCTGTAAAGTGTGCCGACTTGGATGATTATCCCTAAGTCAATGTCTTGTATAAATAAGAGTTGTTAAGTCATTTCAAATGTATCTTGGCGGAGATGAGAGAGTGGTAGAGAGGAGTAGAGTGAAAGGTAGAGCATAAGTATTGGGCTTAAATGGAACTAACTCAAGGATGGTGAAGATGCTATTCTCTAGTTCAAGTATGTAATATTTATCATTCTGTAGACAGTGTGTCTTCTGTAGGCAGTGGGCCTCTTGTGAGTAGTGTGCTCAGGCAGTGACCCTAATTGGCATGTACCATTTTGTTCTTCTTATTCTTTTAACAGAGAATACAATCTTGGGTTAGTCACCCCGTGGTTTTTCTCTTAACTAGGTTTTCCATGTTAAAATCTTGGTGTCATATGTGTTAATGTATTTTTGCTCTTGAATTGTTGCATTATGTTTCCATGATTGATTTATTATTATGCTATTGAATTACAAAGAGGATTTAAGTGATTAATAGGAAGAAAGTTTTGGGACAATTAATTCACCCCCCTCTTAGTTGTCTGTCTTGAATCAAACAATTGGTATCAGAGCTAAGTTCCTCTAAAAGGAGCTTAACCGCTTGAGGAGATCCAGGATGTCTTCCTACAAGAAGGATAGTCTAAGGTTTGACAAAACCAATTTCACTCTTTGGAAAAGCCACATGGAATGTTACTTGTAATGTATGGGAATGCAATATTGGATCATAACTTCAAAGAAGTATGTTCCTCCATAGAATGGTCCGAGAACTGTAGATGAAATCAGAGATGTTGAAAACAATATTCAAGCTAAAGAAGCTCTACTAAGTGCCTTATCTGATTCTGAGCTCACAAATGTTATTGATCTAAAAATTGCATATGAGATTTGGGAAAAACTAGAACTTCTGCATGAAGGAGACAAGTATGTTAAATGTGCCAAGCTACAGAGTCTGAAAGAAAAATTCATAAACCTGAAGATGAGAGAAGATGAAAATATCACTACATTTATGCCAAGAGTAAATGAGCTTGTTTGTGGCATTAGATGTATTGGAGGAATCTTGGATGAAGATGAGATTGTTTCCAAAGTTCTCAGATCCCTTCCTAATTCTTACAAATACAAGGTTGCTTCTATTGAAGAATTCAGATCTTTTTCAAATATCACAAGAGATCAATTGGTTGGTAAATTTGCTGTATTTGAATTGGCTGAGTTTTGGAGATGCACCCCCCAAGACTGAATCTACATTCAAAGCTAGTGCCTCTATAAAAGGAAAACAAAAGTTTGATCTAGGACAGAACTCTTCAAAGAAACTATCATGGTATGAAAAAATAAGAAAAGATCTGGAAGAAGATGAAGTAGAAGCTGCTCAACTTGAAGCCCTTATTGCAAAAAGACTGCCAAGAAGATCTAGTAAGTATGAAGGGAAATTGCCTTTTAAATGTTTTAATTGCAATAAGATTGATCATTTTGACTCAAGGTGTCTGGAAAGATTTTCAAGACCAAATCCTAACAAATCAAGATTCTAAAACAAATGTTACTATGTTCATGAAGATGTTGATGATGAAGGAGTAATAGATAATGACTCAGAGACAAGAAACAAATCCAGAAGTGACTGGGTGTTTATTGCCATCAAGGAAGAAGATCCAATGCCCTCTGAATCTGTCAACCATAAAATGGTAGAAAGAGCTCTGCCTGCCCAAGTTGAAGAAAAGGATGATTGGGTCATTGAAAGTGGATGCTCCCACCATATGACAGGTGACAAAAATAAGTTCATAGATTTGGAAAGATATGAAGGAGGAGTGGTAAAATTTGGTGATAATTCTGCTGGCAAAATCAAAGGTAGAGGAACTATTTCTTTTGATGGAAAGAACAAAACTAGTAATGTACTATATGTTGAAGGTCTGAAGCACAATCTTCTTAGTGTTGGACAATTGGTGGGCAAAGGCTATGATTTCCAATTCAAAAATGGAAAATGTAAGATCTTTGAAAGTTTTGGAATAGAGATTGTATCCGGTACTCAAACAAAAGGTAATATCTTCCAATTGGTTGGTACTGGTAAAAGTTGTTTATTTGTTCAAATTGATCAGAGTTGGTTGTGGCATAGGAGAATGTGTCATGTGAATTTTGATAATATCATCAAGATAAGCAACACTCAAGCTGTAAGAGATCTTCCACAACTGGTGAAACCTACTAATAGTTTGTGTAAAGAATGTCAGTTGGGTAAGTAGAGCAGAGTCACATTCAAAACTAAGGAACAATCTTCTACAATTTTTTTGGACTTGGTACATACTAATCTATGTGGTCCGGCAAGAATCAGGAGTATGCAAGGTGATAAATACTTCATGTTATTAATTGATGACCACTCTCGGATGATGTGGATGACTTTTCTGAAAGAGAAATATGAGGCTCTTGAAAAATTCAAAATATTCAAGGCTATGGTAGAGAATGAAACCGGATTACACATAAAATGTTTGAGGTCTGATAGAGGTGGAAAATTCACATCTGGTGAGTTCATGGAATTCTATGAGAAACATGGGATAAAAAGATAGTTGTCTGCTCCAATGAATCCACAACAGAATGGAGTAGTGGAGAGAAAGAACCAGACCATCCAAGAAGCATCTAGAACCATAATGATGGAAGCAAATGTTCCTCAGATCTACTGGAGAGAAGCTGTAAGCACTGCAGTCTATACTCTTAATCGAGTACAAATCAGAAGCAATACTGGTAAGACCCCTTATGAACTCTGGTTCGGCATCATGCCCACTATGAAGTATTTCAGAGTCTTTGGTAGAAAATTTTATATTAAAAGAGATGAAGACCTTGGCAAATTTGATGCTAGAAGTGATGAAGGAATATTCTTGGGTTATTCTACTCAAAGCAAAGCATACCGGTGTTATAACAAGAGATTGAGAAAGATTATAGAAAGTACAAATGTGAAGGTTGATGAAGGTATTGAAAAACCCTCAAGGTTTTATGAATATGATGAAGATGATCAAAATGATGTTTTGGTCCAAGAAGTCCAAGCCCCTTCTGAAATTCAAATCTAGACTGATCCAAAGAATTAGGAAGAAGAGATAAGTTTGAATGAACTTGTTCAAGAAATAGAAGTGCAAGAAAGTCCCAAAATTCCCAGGTATGTAAGACTGAATCACTTTGAAGATCAGATCATAAGTGATAAAAACAAAGGTGTTCAAACAAGAAGAAAGATTACTTAAACTCAGAACAATATTGTCCGATTTCAAAGATCGAACTAAAATCAGTGAATGAATAATGCAATGCTGAAAGATGGACTAAAGTAATGGAGGAAGAGCTAATGCAAGTTGAGAAAAATCACACTTGGGATCTTGTTCCCAGACCTAGAAACAAGAATGTGATTGGAACTAAATGGGTCTTTCAGAATAAACTGAATGAAGATGGTGAAGTAGTCAGAAACAAAGCTCGATTGATTTGCAAGGGTTACTCTCAAGTAGGAGTTGATTTTGAAGAAACTTTTGCTTTGGTGGCAAGAATTGAAGTAGTTAGATTATTTGTTGCTTTTGTTGTCTTCAAGGACTTCAAAGTATACTAGATGGATGTCAAGTTTGCCTTTCTGAATGGTGACTTGGAAGAAGAATTATACATTGAGTAACCGGATGGATTTCAATTATCTAATCATGGTGATATGGTCTGCAAGTTGAAGAAAGCACTGTATGGACTTAAACAAGCCCCAAGAGCCTGGTATGAAAGATTGGATAAGCATCTTTTGAAGATTGGTTTCAACAAAGGTACTGCTGACAGTAACTTATACTTCAAAATTGATCATGAAAATATCTTAATTGTTGAAGTGTTTGTTGATGATATCATTTTTGGAGGGAGAAATAGTATGTGCAAAAGTTTTGCAAATCAAATGAAAAGTGAATTTGAGATGTCCATGTTTGGGGAAATGAATTTCTTCTTGGGTCTGCAAATCATTCAAACAAAGAAAGGAATCTTCATTTCATAGACCAAATATGTGAAAGAATTATTGAAGAAATTTGGGATGGAGGATTCAAAACCAATGAGTACTCCCATGGCAACAGATGTAAATTGAGCAAAGATGATGACTCTCCTAAGGCTAATCAGAAAAAGTATAGGTCAATGATTGGAGGACTATTGTATCTTACTCAAACTAGACCTGACATTATGAATGTTGCTGGTCTTGTTGCTAGATTCCAAGTTGATCCTAGAGAATCTCATGTCATGGCAATCAAGAGGAATCTTAGATATCTAAAAGGGACAGTTGAGTATGGTTTATGGTATCCTAGAGATCATGAATTTTCTCTTCATGCATATACAGATGCGGATTGGGCAGGAGATGTGGATGACTGGAAGAGTACCAGTGGTGGAGCATTTTTTTTGTGGAAAATATTGGTTTCTTGGCTGAGCAAGAAATAAGAGGCAATATCTTTGTCCACTGCAGAAGAAGAATATATTGCAGTAGTAGGTAGTTATACTCAAGTATTGTGGATGAAACAAATGCTACAAGACATCAAAGTGGAGTATGAGGAACCTATCACAATCTTCTGTGATAATTCAAGTGCAATAAATATATCAAAAAATTTGGTGTTGCATTCAAAGACAAAACATATATCCATCAAGTTTCACTTTTTGAGAGAGAAAGTGAACAAGAATGAAGTCAGATTGGAGTTTGTGCCCTCCAAGGATTAGATTGTAGACATTTTTACTAAACCTCTACCTAAGGACTCTTTTGAGTATCTCAGGGAGAAGTTAGGGGTTATTACCCCTCTGATTCTGAATTAAGGTGTACTAATGTACATCAGTCTAGTGGATCTCACAGTCATATCTTGTGGTCTGGATTGATGATGGGAAGCTGCTACTCAGGGGAAGCAGTTGGTATGATTCTGAGTGATGCAAGTATGTGCCCTTTGCCATTGATGTCAAAGGGGGAGAGAAGACATTTGAAAAACAAAAAGTGGTTGTTGATCAAAAGGGGAGCAGTAAAGGAAGAGAAGACGTGTGAATGGCTATTGTTGATAGGGGGAGTTATGTCAGTCAATGAGGAGAAGTTCTTGTCTTGATCGTTAAAATAGTTTTTCACATCATATGTTGCCATCAATGACAAAGGGGGAGATTGTTGAAAATATGGGTCTAACCGGTGTTGTCATTGATGTCAACATACTCCTGTTGCATTGATGTCAAGGATTGGATGAGTTGTATGCTAAGGATATTGAGAAAATTAGTCCTATCAGGAACAGAGAAGAACAGTAAAGATAGTGAGGTAAAGATTCCAGCTAAGATGAAGATCAGAGGATGTGCATCAAAGGTTTTGTAGATATGTGTCTTAAGATGATCCTGTAAAGATTTGAGAGGTCCGCATGAAGATTTAAAGAAGTTATGGCCACTTGAGTAAAACTAGTTCTGGCATATGTTCAGAGGTGACAGAGTGACATAGATAGGTCTGGTGAGATCCAGAAATGCAATATCTTGTTCTGTAGATTTGGTGGAGTGTTTAGGAAGTCAATGTGAATTGACAACTCAATTGGTTCATGGTCTGGAGGTCCACAAGCACCTATTCCAATATGACAGTGATGACAGACTATGTTCTTGAGGTTCTGGATGAAGGAGAGAATGATTTTAGTAAGAAGAAGTAGTGTGGATGTTCTTGGTGATTTGAGCAAGCTTGTGGAGGTCTCTGGATTGTGTCCAGTTCATGTTGGTGGTCCACATTGAATATTGAGCTCGTAATTGAAGAATTACTTCTAGATGATGATGTTCTTCCTAAGTTTGGCTGACCAAAAGAGTTACACATCCTGTGGATGATCTTGAAGATGTTTTGTGAAGCATGGTGTGTTCCTAAAAGAAGATTGAAGTCCTAGATCTATGTGGCCAACAATGTGATGATCCACATGAAGTCTTTTGTAATTAGTCAAGTTGTATTTGCTCTGTAAAGTGTGTTGACTTGGATGCTTATCCCTAAGTCAATGTCTTGTATCAATAAGTGTTGTGAAGTCATTTCAAATGTATCTTGGCGGAGATGAGAGAGTGGTAGAGAGGAGTAGAATGAAAGGCAGAGCAGAAGTATTGGGCTTAAATGAAACTGACTCAAGCATGGTGAAGATGCTATTCTTTAGTTCAAGTATGTAATATTTATCATTCTATAGATAGTGTGTCTCCTGTAGGCAATGGGCCTCTTGTGAGTAGTGTGCTCAGGCAGTGAGCCATAATTGGCATGTCCCATTTTGTTCTTCTTATTCTTTTAACAGAGAATGCAATCTTGGGTTAGTCACCCCGTGGTTTTTCCCTTAACCAGGTTTTCCACGTTAAAATCTTGGTGTCATATGTGTTAATGTGTTTTTGCTCTTGAATTGTTGCATTATGTTTCCATGATTGAATTATTATTATGTTGCTGAATTATAAAGAGGATTTAAGTGATTAATAGGAAGAAAGTTTTGGGACAACTGATTCATCCCCCCCTCTCAGTTGTTTATCTTGAATCTAACAACCTACTCTATTTCTACTGCTCTCACTTTTATGCACTCTCCCCCTTAAGGTCATAAAATATATGCCATCTCACTGCATCAATCAATAGTATCACTACCTAATCCCCCTGAGAGGTAGCCTTCAATCATCAGTCCATGACCAAAAATGTATCTTGAAATGCTTCCTGGACAGATGCACACACTTATGCATCTAGTTAAAAGGAGGGGCAATAAACCCTAACTTCAGGTGGAGATACCCAAAGGCATCCTTAGGGAGAGCCTTTATAAAGATGTCTGCAACTTGATCCTTGGTAGGCACATACTCCAATTTCACCTCATTCTCTGCAACCTTCTCTCTTAAGGAGTGATATTGGATTGAAATATGCTTTGTCCTTGAATGCATTACCAGATTCTTTGAAATATTGATAGCACTTGTATTATCACAAAAGATAGGAATAGGTTCATCATATGACACGTTGATATCCTTCAATGGCTACTTCATCCATAACACCTATGTGCAACAAGATGCTACTGCAATGTACTCTACCTTTGTAGTAGATAATAACACTAAGTTCTACTTCTTACTTAACCATGAGACAAGTCTGCTTCCTAGAAAAAAAGCACCACCACTTGTACTTCTATCATCTGTACATCCTGCCAATCTACATTTGTATATGTAGTCAAGGAGAAATTAGTAGCCTTGGGATACCATAGGGAAAACTCTAGAGTGCTTTTCAAGTATTTGAATATCCTCTTTACTGCTAAAACATGTGACTCTCTGGGATTTGCTTGAAATCTAGCCCTAAGGAAAACTGCATGCATGATATCTGGTCTAGTAGCAGTCATGTATAGTAGTCCACCAATCATTGATCTACACTTTCTCTGATCAGCCTTAGGAGATTTATCATCTTTACTTAACTTACAATCAATAGTTATGGGAGTACACACTAGTTTGGAGTCTTCCATTCCAAACTTCTTCAACATTTCTTAGCATACTTTGACTGTGAAATGAAAATATCTTTTTCTGATTGACTAATTTGTAACCCAAGGAAGAAATTCATTTCCCCACACATTGACATTTCAAATTCTTTATGCATCTCTTTTGTAAATTTCTTGTACATACCTTCATTACCTCTAAAGATATTATCATCAACATATACTTCCACAATCAGGATTCAATCTTGTTCAACTTTGAAATATAGATTGCTATCTGCAATGCCCTTTTTGAAACCTTGTTGTAGTACATACCTATCCAACCTTGCATAACAAGATCTAGGAGCCTATTTGAGTCCATACAATGCCTTCTTCAATCTGTAGACCATATTTAGATCATCTGATAACTGAAATCCTTCCGGTTTTTTAATGTATACTTCTTCTTTCAATTCTCCATTCAAGAATGCAAATTTCACATCCATCTGATATACTTTGAAGTCCTTATGAGCTGCAAAGGCCAAGAACATTCTAATGGCCTCGAACGTTGCCACTAGAGAAAATGTTTCCTCATAATCTATTCCCTCCACTTGTGAGTAGTCTTTACACACAAGCCTAACCTTATTTCTGACTACTTCTCCATTCTCATTCAATTTGTTCTGGAAGACCCATTTAGTTCCTATCACATTTTTATCTATTGGTCTTGGGACAACTTCCAAGTCTAATTTTTCTCAATCTACATCAATTCTTCTTCTATAGCCTTGATCCAGTGCTCATATTTGCATGCTTTAGTCATTGTTTTGGGTTCTATTTTAGACAATAAGAACAAATTTACCTGTTCATCGACCATAGCAATACTTTCACACCCTTATTCTTATCTCTAATGATCTCATCTTCAAAATGATTCTTCTGTACATACTTCGGGATCTTAGGAATCCTTTACGGGGCATCTTCTTCATCAACTTGCTTCTCCTTTTCCTTTTCTTCTTCTCTGTAAGGGATCTCATCAAATTCATATGCTTCTATTAACACTGAACTTTGATATGGTTCTTCATTCCACTTTGACATTTGCACTTTCCACTAATTTCTTTAGTCTCTTGTTGTAGCACCTATAAGCCTTGCTCTTTGTAGAATATCCAAGGAAGATTCCTTCATCTGATCTTGTATCAAACTTTCCCAAATTTTCTTCATCTCTCCTAATGTAGAACTTGCTTCCAAACACTCTAAAATATTTTATAGTAGGAGTTCTTCCATACCATAGCTCATATGGAGTCTTTGAACTGTTGACCCTTGCTTGCACTCTATTTTTTATGTAGACTACAGTGTGAATAGCTTCTCTCCAATAGATATCTAGTAAATTTGCTTCTTTCAACATTGTCCTTGCTGCTTCCTGAACTATCCTGTTCTTTCTTTCCACCACTCCATTCTGCTAAGGAGTCCTAGGTGTTGACAAATGCCTCTTTATTCCATGATCTTCACAAAAGTAGTTAAACTCATTGGAGGTGAACTCACCACCTCTATTAGACCTCAAACACTTGATCTTCAAATCAATTTCATTTTCAACCATAACCTTGAATGCTTTAAACCTATCTAGAGCTTTTGAGTTTTCTATAAGAAAAGTTACCCAAGTCATTCTAGAGTAATCATCAATCAATAACATGAAATACATGTCACCTTGAAAGCTTCCTACTCTTGTAGGTCTGCACAAATTCATATGCACCAACTCTAGAGGTCCGATGGTAGAATACTCTTTGATCTTGAAGTTCTTCTTTGTTTTCTTCGCAATCTAACATTCCTTGTAGGTTGCATTGATAGGCTTTGTAATTCTTGGCAAATCCCTCACAGCTTAAGTAGAGGTGATCCTCACTAGACTGTCAAAATTGATGTGACACATTCTTCTATGCCATAGACAACTTTCAAAAATTTGAGTCATGAAGACATACCATTAGCACCTTTGAGCTGATATATATTTCCTTTTGTCCTTGTCTCTATAGCAACCAAAGTTCCATAAGTTTCTTTTTGATTTCACAACCACCATCATGAAATACAAGGTTATATCCTCTACTACAGATTTGTCCTACACATAGAAGATTATGTCAGAGACCCTTGACATAGAGAACATCATCTATATTGTGCTTGCCATCAAAACTGATTGCACCTTTTCCATAGATCTTAGTAGATGCATCATCTCCAAACTTAACAAAAGCTCCATCAAACTTTTCAAGCTTCACAAACTTGTTCTATCTCTTGTCATATGATTTGAACACCTACTATTAATTAACTAGTGGTTCTCCTCTTATCTTGCATGGAAAGAAGTTACCAAAGCTCCTTTGATATTGTGTTTTGTTTCCAGAGCAATTTGCTTCATACTCCTTTCAGAATTAGTTACAACATTCAAAGCCATAAACAATCATTCATTTCTTTCATCATCTAGATAGTTAGACTCATCATCATATATGCTATCATCTTCCTTAACATAATAAATTCTCCTAAATATTTTACCTTTATTGTCCTTGTATTTGTCATTTAAAATTTTGATTGGATATTTTGAAGCATAATGACCTATCTTTCCACAGCAAAAGCATTTGAAAGGTAACTTACCTCTTTCCCAGAGCCCTTTTTCAATCTGCTTACAAAGTTTGATTCCACTTCATCAAAGTCATCTAATTCAACATTATTTTCTATCTTTCTAGCCTTAAAAGTAGTTTCTTTTCTTGATTTGTTAAAACTTTGGAAGAGTTCTTACTACCTTCTTTACCACTTCACTTTCCTCCAACTTTCCACCAAGACCATTGATGGAATTGACAACCTCATCCACTCTCTACATGTAGCTTGCAATATTTTCATCCTCTGACATCTTTAAGGTTTCAAACTTGGTCTTCAAAATATGCAACTTTGCTTGCTTGACCTTGTTATCTCCTTCATAGGTACTTTCTAGCTTCTTCCAGATCTCATGGGCAGTTTTGTAACTCATCACCTTCACTAATTCAGAATTAGAGAGACTATTCAGAAGAGCACTCCTTACCTTGCCATTGTTATCATATTCTTTAATCTCATCTTCATCCTTTGGACCATTAGGAGGTATAGTATACTCTTTGTCAACTATCTTCCATACACCATATCTCAAAGAGACAAGAAATCTTTCCATCTTGGTCTTCCAAAAAGCATAATTTGTTCCATCAAACACTGGAATCTCCATACCTTTCCTATGCACCATCCGGATCTACCCCAAGCGGTTAAGCTTCTTTAGGGAACTTGGCTTTGATACCAATTGTTAGAATGCATAGGACAACTGAGAGGGGGGAGGTAAATCAATTGTCTATTAAAATATTAAACCCTCAAATTAATTCCAAACATCAACCTCTTATTATGCATTAGCAAAATGTAAACATATGAAGCATCAATGCAAACACATTCAAATACATAAGAACACCAGATTTACATTGAAAACCTAAGAAGGGAAAAACCACTGTGAGGATTATTTCACATATATATGAATAACAACACCAAAATCAAATAGGCTCACTGCTAAGGGCTCACTGCCCAAAAGAAGGCTCACTGCCAAAAGAAAGGCTCACTAGCAAGGGCTCACTACCTAGAAGATAAAAGAAAGATCAAGATTGTTATAGAGAGATTCACTATCTCAAAGCAATAGGATAAATCCACCATTGCCACTCCTTGTCATCCGCAACCTTTGGGTCACTGCCTCCAGCAACTTTTGGCACACTGAAATGTAGACACCTTCTGCTCACTGCATTTCAGAGTCATAAGCATCTAAGCTCACACACACCTCACTTCCCTTGATTCACATTCACATTCTCTTCTCTACCTTTCTCCACTCAACTTCATCTTGCATTTATACCATCTTCAACTACGACCTATCTCAATTAGGTCGGTCCTAATGAAGCATGTGCACCTCAAATGTGCAACACCAATTAGGTCGGTACTAAACACTTCTGCAGTGGAAAGAAGTGAAAGTGGACCACATCAAGGGTTAACTAGGATACAAATTTTCATTACCAAGATGCTCATCACATTCACAATCCACAAGGTACCTATTGGGTCTCAAAAATGTAGGTTGTAAGCCCTAAGAGGATGCCAAGCTCTATGATCAAACTTGCAAGGTTTTTGAACCAACTAACAGAGTTAACCTAAATGGTTGATGACTCCTTGCACTTTAGGCTCTACTAAACCTAGGTGGGTGAACCTTGAAATCTGAAGTAGATAAAAGGATTGTATGAATCAAATGAATTTAGGGATCTACCCACAATGGCATAAAGTGTGGAATAGATGAAAACTTGCAAACTACTTCTACTCCTAATACTAAGATCTAAGATGTAATTGTTTGAATAAGATTTTATGGAATCCTAGAGTGGAATTGGTATGACCAGTGCCTATATCTATTGGGCTAATGAAGTCAAGGTGTATATGATATATGATTTACTTACTGGTTTCAATTCTAATTGTTTGGCACTTGTGTTTGTTTATACCTTGTATAAACGTGCAAGAATGTGACTGACAGACTCTACTTATTGATCCACTCGATCCTACCTAGTTACTATGACTTACTGAAAGGATTTTTAATCCTTGCTTGAAGGAACCAATCAACAGAATCACACAATGATAGCAAGTGTGTATTGACAAATGGAGTAGATCCTCAATTTGAATAACAAGACAATATCGAGTTGGAGACAATATGGCAATCTTGTCAATTATAGGGCTCTTCTTACTGATCCAAATGTTACTTCCAAGTCACTGTAATCAATCAAAAGGATTTTAATTCTTTAATAGAAACCAATTAATTCGATTACACGAAAACAACAAATGTTTCTCGATGAAACTAAAATATCAACTTGGAAACTCAAGTTCAAATAATAGAGAAATAACAATGTGGAGACAACCAAATAATTGTTTAGCTCAACAAACAATAGACACCAATATTAAATCACCAATTTATGCATTCTTCTCCATTATACAATTTCAAAAGATTTTACAATATACAACATAATGTTTTTTTCGGCAATTGATCAATCCATCCAGTTATTTAATTCCTACTTCTGATCATGATGTTTTTCTAATCTACTGATGATTATGATTTCTAGACGATCATCCTTGCTTCTCGGCCTTGGTTCCCCTTATATTTTTGCAGTTGTAGGGTTATGACTCTTCATACATTCGGTGCAACCTTTTGTTATTTTAATCTCCTTCAATAACAAAATTTTAATCTTGACCTTCTTGCTGTTAAAATGCTTTGGTCATTGTAGGTGGGATGCCCTTTGCTTTTGTATTGTAGTGTATCCATATATCTTATGTATTTGCAACATACACCTAAGGAATCACTAGATTTGTGACTCTATATATACAAATCTTTTGTATATCACATACATTTTCTTCCATATACAAGAGCAGGCCCAACCAGATTTATGAAATGAATTTGAAATCTCCTTCGAATCCGCATTTGTATCACCTTTTTGTATATCGAATGCATGTGCTTTATATACAATAGCAGACCCTAGCTAAAATTCATAATATTTAATCTGCCATTCAAATCTGAGCTTGTATAAACTTGTATATCCTTTGGCAATGGGGCCCACGTGGTGTTTCATGCATTTGTATAGACATTTCCTTTGTATCTCATATGCATTTGTCTTTGTATCTTGTATACATACATTGCAATATACAATCACAGACTTCAAATAAAGTTCTCCCAATCTTAATTCTCAATCAGATCTGGATTTGTATCTATTTGTTTGTATCACCTTTTATATCATATGCATACACTTTTTATACAATCATGGACTTCATTGGATTTATGAAATGAATTGGAATTATCTTCGGATTGACCATTGTATGCATCTTTTGTATATCATATACATACAATCCACAACTGCATCTCTCCTTTTGTATATTAGATACAATGCATTATAATATACAAGTGCGAACTTCACACAAAGTTCTCAGAATTTAACTTTCTAATCAGGTCCGAAATTTTATCATCTTTTGTACATCTTATACGTATCCCTTATACACAAATGCGGGTCCCACATAAATACTTAATTTTTTTATTGCATCTGGATTTGTATGCATTTCTATTTGTATTATCCCTTGCATATCATGTACATGCACTTTTCACTATTCGCTATGCACATTTTGTTGTATATGCTTATGTATATACAAATTTGATTCCAACGGATTTACAAATCAATTAATTCTTTTCAAATATGTAACTTCATCAAATACATGCATCATGATATACCAATGTGGACCCAACTTAGAATTCACAATGTTTAATTTTTTAATCGAGTTCGGCCTTGCATCTATAGTTTTTTGTATATCCGTTTATGGTGGGGCCCATGCATGCATCTTCGGTGCTTGCATATTGTATATGCATTTTCATGTATTTGCATTTTTGTATCACCCATTTTATGCATTTGTATTTTGTATACATACTAACAAATATACAAAAAATTTGATTTTTTATTTTTATATCTTGTATATATGCTCGAATGCTCCCTTTGTTCCACTGGATGCTTCGGTGAGAGTCCTACCGACTTCACCATTGGCATGACTTATACTATTGAAAGGGTTTGTAAAATACCACCCGATAGTGTTTCCTTATGCCGATCGGCGTGACCATGCATTTTATCCCTGATGAAAGGTCATCGGTGCCACTTTCTCCGTCGGTGATTCTTGAAATCTTCTCGCCGATGCTTATTTTTATGTCGATAGCTATTTCAACAAGTTCCTCATAGAACATGGATCAGTATGACAAAAGGGGATGTCTTTCCAAAACTTAGGAATTGAAGCCCTTCATGTTAGTGTAATTTAGCGAGTGATACACTCACTTTTGGTGAAAGCTTGTGATTTTAATGGAATACACTAGTTATCATCATGACTTTTGGGCATAATGTTTTCTAATTTGGTCAGATATGGATGAGTGAGATTACAAGAAAATTTTAAATTTTCTTGTCCCAAAAGTGGCTCTGTCTGGGATGTATACTCCTTGTGAGTATAACAAGAATTCAGATCTCTGGGGAGTAGACTAGTGCCTACTCCATTGGGCAATAGAGTCAACTTCTTCTTTTTTCCCTAATTTGATGTAATTTGAAGAATCACATCACAGTAGATGGTTCAATGCCAGCAGAAAAGAAAAAGCCATGTTTCCCTCTGTCAAAAATCTAATTTTCATCACGTTGTGGTGAAGTTGATCCATCAATATTTTTAAAGCTCATCTGATTGAATGCATTCATATCATTGATAAACTTTCTATGCTCAATGTTGCGGGTATATTTTTCCTCATTGTGCAGCTGAAATTCAAGTATAATCTGCACAATCTCATTTCTATGTGATATATTTTTGCTACATGAAGAGTATCCCTCTTTAATGCAACATTTTTCATTATTCTGCTTACTGTCATGCATTGTGAATTGACCTCCTAGCTGATCTGAAAACTGGGAGTGCTCATTGTTCTCTTCATCATTATCACAATAATCAACTGTGCTCATTGCATCATGTGACTTTCCTTCATTTATGGACTCATCATTAGCATTATCAACATATTCATTTTGCTGACTGTCTGAAAGCATTTCATCCTCTTCATAGAATGGGTTTGAATACACATGACATTCATGTTCCGGCACACCTTGGCAAAATGTCATTTGACCTTCTTTTACTTCTTCATCATACAATGGGTTTGAAGAAATTTGAAAATCATTTTTAGATATGTGCATTTCCTCCTCATCATGAGACTACCCTATTTGTTGAGAACAATCATCCTCGTTCTCCTCAAACTATTGACTCAGGTATTGCAGTGGGTGGGCTGGGACAAAAGGAAAATCCATATTCTAAAGATTACTCTCATTTTTAGGTATATGCTGTGGCTTCAAGTCTTGCACAAAATTCTGATAATTGCAATCATGATTTCAGGTGAAGAATTGATCTTTTAAAACTTCTTCCCTATTTAAATCTAAAACATTATCATGAAAATTTTCACTTGCATATGTCTCGTTTACTGGCTGCATTACCTAATCAGATTCTCCATATTCATCTTCATAATAGTCATTGTAGCGGCTAAGGAATAGTCTTTTGAGATCTTCCCATGAAGAGATACTTTGCACAGGTAATTCTATAAACTAATCCCTCGCATCATCCCTTAAAGATCTTGAAAGACACCTCATAATGACATCTTCTAGAAAAATCTAAAAGTCCAAAATGAAATCCCAGAATCATTGTACATGCTTGTGAGCTGATTCATACCATTCTCCATGAAATTTAGGGACATGCTTTAGTTTTCTGTCAGCTCATAGGGATAAGGATTTGGGTAGCCATGGATCCTATTGTAGTTAAATGGTTCATCGATGGCTGAGATAAAGTTTGGAGGGCCATATGGGTTTTGATAGATGATTGATCTTTGGTCAGGGAATACATGATAAGTATTTATTTGGTATGAGGCTTGTGGTAAATAATTGTTTTGTTGTGCATGGTATGCACTATATTCATTGCCTGAATCATGGAACACTTATGAGTTCAAAGGATCATTATGCACATTCTCATTAGTTGTTGGTATATGTTCTAATGAACTTGAAGCCAGTTTGGCTTTTAATCATTGTATTTCTTGAATCAACCATTTTTTTCTCCTTAACAACTCCAACAGTTCCTCTTCTTCTGACATATTCATTTTGACTGCAGATGGTGCTGTTTACAAGTTGTATTTTATATTCTTCATTGAATTCCTTTTCAGAGTCACCACCTCTTATCAAAAGAGGAATGATTTTTTCTTTTCTGGGTCCTTCTTGCTAGGACAAAGGAAAGCATGAAAAATTTGAAGCTTTATGGTTAGGTCCTTTTGTTATAACTAGAAAGGAGGTGATGATTCTTACTATTTACAAAACATGTCGGGAGAAGAGCAGGAATTGCCTGTGCATGGGCAATTTCTAAAACCTTTCTTTTCATAGAATATCATGTACAAAGAGGATTAAGTGTTGCCAGTGCATGGACAACCCTTAAAATTCTCAAAATAATTTCATTCCATGCACAATAGTTTAGGGAAACCAAAAGAGATTAGGATCTACCAGTACATGGACAGTCCTATCAATCTCTATTAAAAAAAATACACATTTTTTCCATGTATAGTAGTATAGGATCATTCCCGTTCCCCATCATTATCACTCCCATTCCCCCATTCTCATATAATTCTGTGAAACTGCAATCTCAAATAAATGAAACATATGGTCTGCTTCCCTAAGAGATCTGAATTCTTGTTATACTCACGAGTATACACCTAGACAGAGCCACTGTTGGGACAGGAAAATTTAAAATTTTCTTGTATTCTTACTCACCCATTTCTGACCAAACCAAAAAATATTTCACCCAAAATCAGAATAAACAACTGATATATCCTATCACTTTTATCACAAAATAATGTACAAGGTTCAAGTTTCCTAATATCGGCAAGACATCATTGCAGTTATACCGATCCATGCTCTACGAGGATCTTGTTGAAATAGCTATCAGCATAAGAATAAGCATCGGCGAAAAGATTTCAAGAAGCACTAATGGAGAAAATGATACTGATGACCTTTTGTCAGAGAGAAAGCTACCAATCACGCTAATTGGTATAACTAAAGACTATCGGCAAATACTTTACAAGACCTCCCGACAATGTGGATCATACTGATAAGAAATTTTGGTAAGACTCTCACCGATCATCCAGTAGAATGGAGGAGACTAGCAGTCATCGGTAGTAGACAAGCCTCAGACAGAAAAATTAAAGAATCTCTGATACTCCAATGTCTCACCGATTGAAGAAAAGTGCTTCGGCATAACTTACACCGATAAGTGTGAAGAATAAGAACCATCAATGAGAACAAGTGAATCAGAAAAAGGCTTACAAGTCTAACCGAAGTAATTCTCACAATGATATAGGTGACATGTTATGAAAGTCTTTCCAATCCAGGATATAAAAGGCTATCAGGGAGACAACTACGATCGAGTAACCCTAAATATATTATCCCGATGACATAGATTACCCCAATGACAATGATAGTCACATTTATCGATGAGACTCTCACTAATAGCCATATTGGTGACACTTGAGAGATCAAGAAAGAATATTAATCACATAGCGATGAGGAAAGTCATGCCGATGGCAACTATGCCCACTTCCACATCAGGTAAGGCATGGAAATCTCTTGCCGATACGATTTCACAAATGAAATATAATGGTTGAAATCCGCATTTGTATATGTATATCGCAACATAGGTATGTCATATACAAATCCAATATACATTGGTGGATGTCAAAAGGAATTCAAAACTGGTGTATAATTCCATGAATCTACCACTTGTACACATTGCATACTCATAAGTAGACCCAAAAAGAAGATTCAATTGAATATAGAAGGAGAAAAGTGAACAGTTATATTTGTATCTTGTATACATGAATGAATGCATTTAATATACATATGCAAGTTCAGACCAGATTGGAAAATTAAATTTGAAGAACTTGATGTCGGTGGTTGTATATCGAATGTATGTATATAAGATATGGAAGAAAAAAGACACAAATACATAAAGCATTTGAAGTACAAAATAGGCAAATGCATGTCTGGGCCCCACCACAAACAGATATACAAATACATTTGTATAAGACATACAAATATTAAACATACAAGATGATATACAAAGCTATATGCATGTCACAGAACTGAAAAGATTATGAAATGAGGTTTTATTGTTGTATGTTTCATGCATTGTATGTATGTTTCAGGTTATACATTTCAATATACATATAATGCGAAACTCAAGAAAGGTTGAAATTTGGTTAAAATGATGCATCATGACTTAAAGTATATCGGAAGATGCATTGCACTTTACATACATCGTCGAGCCAAAAAGTAAGTAAACTATGGTTTATAAAAATGATAAGTCCAAAAAGGTGATACAAAGGAGTTTGTATGTATTCGACTTTGTATCTAAAAATTGGATACAAGTATTGTTGCATTTCGAAAGATACAATCAGAAAAGTGATGTGGGCTCCACCGTTTGGATATCGGGCTTGTATAAATAGCAATGTATATCTTCGATATACAAGCCGATATACATGTTAAAAGGATGCAAATAAGAGTATACATGACCGGATATGTAATTAATTCCAGTTTGTTTTATAGACCCGATGGAGTCCACATTTGCATGTATGTCTCAAATGTATATACAAAAATTGATACAAAGGAATTTCTGATACATATATATTTATCGTATTCCTTGTTGACATTTCTTCTGAATCAGCATTAGGGTTTGCCACTTCTAATGCACAGGCAGATTCAGGCCAACTGAATACAGGAGGTTGCGTGAGCTCCTCCCCTTCACTTCTGGTTCTGCCGCACCAAGGGGGGTATCCCTATAACTCAAGATGTAACCTTGACTAGCTCAAAGATAGAAGGATCTAACTTGACAACAACAGGCAGAATACTCTCATGTATGGACCAATATCTGTATGATAGATCACAAGGCTGGCAACATTCTTGGACATGATGTCTGGTTGGGTATGAGAGCATGCAGGGGGTTCCTAATCCTACTCCTACAACTAACAGGTGGAAGTATGAAATGGTTTGATATGAATTTGGATGCAAAGCTGGACATGGTGTATAACACAAAAACACAGCATGATTGGTGCCTATCCAGGGCTTGGAGTCGGTAGACATACACCTGTGAATGATCAGCATGAATAGCTAAAACTAGATTTCAGGGGGATACACATGATATCTGCCCTACAGATATCTCCCAATATAGAGTGTTGAGCTATCTCTACTTATGGCATCCCTACTGCAGTATACCCTTCCCAATGTTCAACCTGAAAACAGTTTAATCTGCCCCTTAAGCAGAGGTTAAAAGATCAGACATTCAACATAGGAATTCTATGCTCTAGAATCTAAACATAAGCAAACATCCAGATCCAGAAGAAGGATACATGCAATACTGGAGACAGAATTAACACAACACATGCTAAGATAGCATTACTCATACAAGATCAACCATGAAATCAGTGGATTCATGCCAAGTCCTACAACAGGAGATACATAAACTCACAAGATCAAGCTGTACAGAGCAACCAGATCAGCTGGTTTTGGATTACAGAGCCAAAAATCATCAACTTTCAACAACCTCTGAAATGAGCAACACACACTGCTTATAACAGCCAGGTAGGTGCTCAGCAATTAATTACATGGTTGACTAAAATTTCGCCAGATACACAGTATCATGAAAATGGCGCTCAAACACAACCGGATTGGCGCCCAAACTTGAATGCAGCAGGTAGGGGAGGAGACAGGAAGATTTCTCGAGCCCTGCGCCCCTGTCCGCTGATTGACACCTCCAGTCGGGTACAAGATCGGCCCACGCCATCGCCCATACCTCTGCAACAATCGCCATTAATGGCGCACCAACCCGCGGCCTTGGGAAGATCATCAAACAGACTATCGCAAGCTTTTCCCACCGAGACTCATCATCATGATGTTTTGAATATGCAGGATAACAATATCCCACATGCATCCCGCGATGACCTCAATAACACTTTATATACTAGGTCATGAGCATATATCATGTCGGTGCTTTTGCTCCTAACGACACTAGTATAGACTTCATCATCATCATCCTCCAGCAGCATGATATCCTGTTGTTCAAAATATCACCCTGACGTCATCATGATATTTGAAATATAACCTTCATGATAATCGGCACAACCTGATCCATCGGAGGAACATCCTCCTGCTGAGCTTATAACAAAAGTTTGGCCGATGAACATCCTGATGACGTCATCATCATCTACTGCTGACGTCATCATCATATCTGCCTACTGCGCACCTCCTCATATCCGGATGACGTCATCATCATATTTGCAAATATCAGGAGGTCTCTTCAAGATGATCAGCTGTTAGAAATATGACCCCCACGGACCTTGATGACGTCATCATCATATTAACATCATCATGATATTCGGAAGACAACCGGATATTTGGAAATATCCTCCTGATGCTCAAATATCAGGTTGCACTGTAGCTCTTCTATAAGATCGGGGCGATAACTGAATATGATGATGCTGCTTGAAAAGATCACCCCCAGTAGATAATGCGCGAAGCTAGTAGGCGGATATCTCCTTAATATTAGCATCATCATGATGCTCGAACAAACAAACATATATCCAGGTGATATGAAAATATCACCCCCTCCTTCGGAATATCATGATGCAGATAGGCAGAGAAATAGATATCACCCTGATATATAAGGATGACGTCAGCCTCATCAGGATGAGAAACAAAGAATAAGAAGTGATACAACATCATCAGGATGATATTGACCAAGATCATCCTGACGTTCAAAATATGATGACCCCAGTGAATATCGGGTCGCACTTAGAACTCTTCAACAACATCATCAGGATGATCATAACCAAGATCACCCGATGATAAAATATCACCCCGGCGAAATATCATGAAGGCAGAAAATATGATGACCTCCGCACGCAGCAGGATGAAAACTGGAAATATCATGATGATGACGACGACCCTTAGGATAAAACAAGTTAGGTCGAGCAACTCAAAGAATAAGCAACATCATCATCATGCCTGCGCAAGGTGATAAATGGAAGATCACTGGAGACTTTGAAGAATCACCCTCGTAAGCAGATCAGGGCGCACTGTAGCTCGTCAGCATCATCATGATAAAAACCAAACATCACCCCATACTTCAATATGATGATGACGATGAGAAACCGGTCGAAGGAGAACATGATGATGATGACCATCATCGAAACAAACATGATGACGATGACCTCCTCCTCAAGAAATATGATGCTGCAGTTGAAAAATGCTGAGGAGGTCCAACACTTAGAAAAAATGGGCAAGAAGATAAAGGCTTCAAATGAAGAAACCTCCTGATCATGACAAATCAACCCCTGGTCAAAATGAGTGTCAACATTCCTGAGATGAATTTGTTCTTTGCCAGAGCAATATGAAGAGGGTCGGGGAAAGCAAGAATGAAATTTTATTGATATTTTGCAATACATAGATCGATGTATTGCTTTCAGCAATGAGAATAGGCAAAGCACATTTTATTAGTTACTGCAATATTGGAGGAAAGATCTTGCCAAGCCAACAGTCATGGGCCCCTCTATGAAGATTAACAGAGCCCAGAATATGAGCATTGCATTTGCCTTTGTCTATCGCTTGTTTTGCATTAGTTACCTGAAAGGGTGTAATTATGAATGGACACACTGTTTAAGGCTTGAAGTTTGTCTCCTTCACACATATAAAAGGGAACCAAGGCATAAAAGAAAAAGAGGATCCACAGAATTATCGGTAGTAGAATATAATACATACAGTTTACAATATTTTCAAAAGACCATGTTGCAAGTATATTATTGAAGAAGTAAATTGGAGTTCTTTGATCTTGTGGTTTTATTCTGGCATCAATTATTTGTTAAAGTTGCTCAATTGTGTGGTTGTCTCCAGTTCTATATTTCCTTGTTATTTAGATTAATTTATCAAGTATATATTTAATTTGTCAATACACATTTGCTGTAGTTGCGTGATTTGATTAATTGGTTTCCATAAAAGGAATTAAAATCCTTATGATCAGCCACAGTAACCTGGAAGTATTAGTTTGGATTACTAAGAAGAGCCATATAATTAGGATTGCCATTCTGTCTCCAAATTAATATTATTTGTTATTCTTGCATATTTCATTCAATTGGTTCCTTCAAGAAAGGATTAAATTGCCTTCTAGTGAATAACAAGAAATCTGATTATATTGGTTGGATTATTAAGAAGAGTTTGTTAGTCATCTCCTTGCATGTTTATACAAGTTATAAACTAAAATTGTGCCAAATAGTTAGAATTACCACCCACTATAAGTGACTAGTCTTAAGTCCTCTATTTGACTCTGTTTACCCAACAAGGCACTGGTCTTATTTCAATTCATTAACTAGAATCCTTTATTTAATTAAACACATCCATAAAACTCACCTTGACATTGCTTATACAATTTATACCAACCATACATTAAATATTAGAATTATTCAACAAGCTTTCATCTTGTCTACACCATTTGCCACTGTAGGTAGATCCATTTACTTAGTCAAAATAATTGCATTCCATCTGCTTTAATTTCCAAGGTTTACCCACCTAGGTGTAGCAGGACCTAAAGTGTAGGAAATCATCAAACCTTGAAGGTTGATTTTGTCAAGTTAGTTCAAAAATATTGCAAATCTAAGCATAGAGCCTGACATCCTCTTAGGATTAGCAACCTACATTTTTGAGACCTAATAGTACCTCCGCATATGGTGCTAGTAAGCTAGGTCAGCCAAACCTAAGCTAATGACCACATCCATGCTTCTCCAAGTCCAAAAACATCATGTGGACTAGAGAGAGATACTTCATAGCATTCATACATCTTCCTAGAGTATTCACCATCATCAGAATCTTTTGCAACACTGTTGCAACCACTAAAAACAAAGAATGTCTTCATTATGCACATCAGGAAACACTTCTACTAATCACCAACACAAGAGCTCAACTTGCAGAGCACCCCAACACTAGAAACTTCAGAGGAAGGTAGATCTGGATAGTATAAGCACAACCCTAGATTTGCAGGACAAGAAACCTCAATGCGGAGAAATGTGGAGCAATCTCATTTCTCCTAGTCAGTATTCTTCACAGTCAAACACTTTGTCAAACACATCTTCTATTTCTGCATGATCCAAAACATGAAAATTTGGATATAACACTTTTGAATACCTCTGATCATCACTTCCAAACTGCACAATCATATCTTCAACAGGGAAGAAATGCGGAGAACAACAGTGAGAGCACCAATGTCACACTGCACATCTTTTTAACAAATTTTCTCAAAAGCACTTGGAAACCAAGTGAACCATCTGCTGGAGGTTGACATCAATGCAAACACTAGAAAGTTTCCAACACTTATAGGGTAGAGGCTAAACACAAATCAATATGATGATAAATCACAATGATATCACCTTTATGATGAAACCCTTATGAGGATGAAAGCTCTTTAGCTCATAAGGAGAGATAGATGATAACTTCAAACCTACACCAACACACACAATCACAATACAAATTTGCTTTAGAATAACAATGAATGCTTTCAATACTCTTCACTTCAATGCTTTAAGTTGGCTATCTCCATCTAGGTTCATAATGAATTCAAAAACACAATTATATATGTTTTTCCACTAACATTCATCAAATTAAACCAAATGAGCTGACAAGGAGAAACCCTTTAAAAGGCCCTAAGTTAAAATGCAATTAAATTTTCCCTGACCAATCAGAGAAGACTTGGTCATGGGCACCCAAGTCTTGAGGCTTCATTTTGGTCTAGGGTAGGGTAAAATATGGGCCCCTTATTCCCAATTTACATTGGTTTTGGGGAATTTTGCATTGGGATGAATGTTTAGAATGTAATCATGGGGACCTAGGAGCTAAACAATGAGGTAAAAAGACATTTGTCCACTTTTTACTCCATAACATTCAGCCCCCACTTTAATGTGTGTATGATCTTACAATTAGTACATGCATTAAAGCACATCAAAGACATCAAACACTAGAGTGAAGACAAACCCTAAGATTGGAGAACTATTTCTAGCCCCCAAGCATAGGAAAACATAAGAAAACACTTGACAATCATGTAAAACACAAAGAATATAGTGAGGAAACACACAATACATGAAGAAGATAGTAACAGACATGCATTACACAGGGAAGACATGAACATGGTCACATAATACACAAGGCATACATAAAGAGAAAACATGATTAAACAAGTATACTACCCTAACTAGGCAATGGGGGAGGTCATCACTATGTGCCACCATCAAAAGCACATAAAACACACAAAATGGGGGTAGCTCATCACTATGTGCCACCACATAACATGCCAAACACATGGCATGGGCAGAGCTCATCACTATGTACCACCACTAAAGCACGCAAGATATACAAGGAAGACATGAAAAACACACGAAATACATGAGTACCATAAAGCATGTCATTGACATTCTATACATCTTAAATACATCAAACACGGACATGGGGAGGAGCTCATCACTACACTGCACCATTTAAGACATGCCAAACACATGTGACAATTGAGCTACACTACCACAACTTCCAAAGACACACTTAAGGGTGAATAACTCAAGGTCCAACCCCGCCTCTCCACATATGACTTTTTAAGAGGATGTGCAACCACTTAAGGGAATACACAATCCTACCTTCCACATAAGGGATTTAAAAATACAACCCCACCTACGTCAGGGAGATGTCTTACAATAAAAGGTAGCATGTGCACAAAGTATACAACCCCACATGCATCTCAGAGATACCTTATAGTGAAAAGGAAGTATACACAAAATAAAACAAAGTACACAACCCCACCTACATCATGGATATGCCTTATGGTGAAAAGGAAGCATATGCCACACACAATGTCTAAGAGATCTAAGAATTTACCTATATGTCTGCACCTTAAAGTGGTCGATCCTGCTTGCCAGTAGCAAACACATTTAAGGTAAAGTTGAAAAACATGTAAGGGAACAAGAGCTTTCGCAAAGCCCATGCCCCAAAGTGACGTGCTAACAATTGCCGATTGTTCCCAACAAACACATTAATATTATTTGCTTACAACCAATGATCAAAAATATATAAGATTTGGTTAGAAAATCTAAACTAAGATAATAACCAAATCATATCATAAAAATTATACAGAAATCTATTAACCTATCACTTCTTAAACCAAGGCTACTCTTATGGGTTCGGAACTAAGTATAGCTGTGAGGTTATACTTCAAGTATCTCGGAACCAAGTATAGCCATGAGGTTATACTTCAAGTATCTCAGAACCAAGTGTAGCTACAAGGTGAGATATAAAACATTCCAAAGTGCATAGAAGCAAATTTAGAGTATTACAAAGGTTTGTTTCAAGAAGTTTCACAATAAGACAGATGATCACATTACAAAACAAAGTGATTCTACTAGTCAAGAGTCAGTAACATATTAACCCCATCTTCATATATGGACTTGGTCCATTTTTATTTTCTTGCTGCAGGGATGCAAAGTCCTTATCAACATTTATTTATCATCATCATCCACCAACTAGTAGAGCCACAGAATAATGAAATCATGAAAAATGACTTAGGGTCACAACATGGGAAGATGCCCCCAAAACTACTTCCACAATGTTATGCCCCTAAGGCACCACACACAACAATTACACTAAGAGAGAGGAGAATAGGAGAATAGAGAAACAAATAGAAGAAGTATCACAACAGAGGCAGTCTCCTTGTATCCTTGACCTTACAAGAGTATCAAGGGTCATCTGAGGAGACCTAAATAACATTTAACATCATATGGCAGAAACACAACACAACACATATGCATATAAATATATTTATCTAAGAGGAGGCCAAACTTGCAAGCATCTTGGAAAGTTGCTCCATCAAGTTTGGTGGAATAGAGGAGAGATTCATACCTATTTGATTTTCCTTACCTAAGTATTCACAGGATGCTTGTTTTGTAAGATAGCTTATGTTTGAAATCTTCTGATGCTTGTGGGGAGGTGAATCATTACCTTTTCCAATAGATGACTCATGCCTTTCTCTTTACCTTTATTTTTCTTTCTTATTTTGCTTTGTGTGATGAATTAAACACTCATGGTGAAATGGGATGCTTTTCATCACTATAACTTTCTCTTGCTTCAAGTGATTATATGTAGGCTACTCCATGTACGTATCTTGTTCATTTTGGTTATCTCCTAATCCAGAAAGGGATAATGGAGGAGGAACCTCAGTGTAGATACCTTTTGCTCATGGTTGAGGTAGCTCTACATTTTCCATCTTATCTATTTCTATCATGCCAATTATTTCATCATAATCAAGATATTCATCTTCATGCTCTACTTCATTCTATTATTCCACCATGTTGTTATGCTTAGGAAAAGGATTAGTGAAGATTTGTAGATTTTGACTCAGAGGGGCTACCAACTTATTTCCATTATCATTCACACCAGTCACTTGTATTATGTTAGAATTGATGAGGTCTTGAATTTCATGTTTAAGATGCATAGATCTTTCAGTGTCACGCCCCATCGAGTGATGATAATGACAATAGGAATTAGCATCAAATGAAGGTCCTTGCATCTTGCTACTATCTAGTGGATGAGTAGGAGGAAGCTTCAAAAGATTGTTGTTTACTACTTGAGTCATTATCAAATGGAGAGAATATGATAATGGAGTGAATTGTCTTTACTATTGTCTAAATTGAAATGGTGCCTAATTAGGTTTTGCAATAGCAGACACTTGTGATTGAAGATTATTCAAGTATTGCCCATTGATCTTGATGAAATTATTATTATGCTTCTTGAATGAACTTTGAGATGTTCCAGTTGTAGATTGACCAACAGGAGCCCATGCATTATGATTATCATACCAACTAGTTGAAAGTTAGTAATCTTGGAGAGTTGTGCATAGATGTTGAAAAGAATTATACTTCATCAACAATATCTTGTCATGTATGTTCAGTTGTAGATTTGTAATGAATACTTTTTGAACATCCTCATATATGAATTTTAGATATTGTGTTTTCACAAAGAGAGATTGATATCGATTGATAAATTTTGTTAATTTCTCTTTCGAATCTTGTTTACAATGAACCAAATCAATCAACGAGATAGAAGGTCTAATATTTTCTTGGAAATGTTGAAAGAATTGATCAACTAGCTATGAGAAGGAATGGATTGAATTAGGAGGTAGAGAGAAAAACCATTCTAGAGTGGTATCTTTGAGAGATCGAGGAAAGATTTTTGCTAATAATGCCTTGTCAAAGAAGAAATCAGCACACATTGCTATGAATGCTGCCACATGAGTATTAGGATCACCTTTACCACTATATTTTTCAAAGTAGGGAGTCTCAATTTTGTCATACATTTGAGCTCTTAGGATTGTATAAGATAAAGGACTGTGAGCATGATATGTTGGTAAGGTAGGCTAAGAGGAAGCCTTAGTCAAATTTGCCACTTTTTGCTGCAAGGATGACATACTCTACAAAAGTTGGTTTAGGAAAGAATCATTGGATGATGTGGTTTACATATTTGAGACAAGAGTATTTGATGCTACAGTCATGAAATTGAGAGGTGGTTGGTAATAAGTGGAGGTGATGGGTGGTTGAGAATAATTATTCATGGGTATGGATATAGGAGGTGTTGAGTTTTGATAATTAAATGCCATGGGTTTGTAGTTATGTGAATTGTTCCCATTAGATGTTACCATGGTAGTGGTAGCATTATGACAAGATTGTGCATTGGTGGTGAGAATTAATGGTGTAAAAGTGGATATTCCAATAGTTGGTATGGGTGCTAATACTTGTGAGCTTATATACTTCGGTGGTGACCCATTTTCTATGACATTCACGTGGCTAGCCACTAACATAATGTTATGATCCACTACATGGTCTATTCCATGGAGCATGTCAACACCTTCTTGTCCTTCCTATAATAGTCCTCTTATACCATCAACAAGAGGTATCACTTCTTGAGCTAGATGTGCACCTCCTAGAATTTGTTGGAAATTAGCTAGTTGTTTGTCTAGTTTCTTGAGTTGATCTTCAGGTACATGTGTAATTATGTCAATAACATCTTCAAAATTATGAAATGTTTGTTCTTATGACATGTTGGTGTTTGTGATATCTTTCAAAGAAGTTATGTAATGGATTTTTTTATGTTTGCATATTGTTGCTATTGAAAGTGCTAGAACCCATTAGTCTACAACTTCTTCTTACCAAGGTGTTGGTGTTAGGGTAGTGGGTTATACAACTCATGCAAAGGTTTATAACACTCAATGCACTAACCAAGAATATGATCAATAAGATTATAAATATTAAGATAGTTATGCTTGTTGAAATACACAATGTGTAATTGTAAAACTATGAATTTTCAAACCAATGATATGAAATGATGTAAGATTTTCAAATGAATAATGAAAAGTATGCTATAAATCAATGCAAAAGCTTGGAACTATGGGTTCACCAAAATGTTATATATGAAAAAGGTGAATGATAAGACTAGCATGCACACTAGATCAAACCCTATTCCACAATAACATTCAAGAACAAGATTGAGCCAAATCACTACCAAGTGAAGCTAGACTCAGCTATAAATCTTGTAATCATGAGTGTTATGGAAATATCAGATTTAATCAAGACTTTTATCAAACCCTAGGTTAATGATGCACAAAACCCTAATGTTATGATGATCTAATTATAACAGAAGAGGTACAAAAATTTTCTAGAAACCAATTGCATAGGGAGAATTATGAAGATGTCAGAACCTATTTCCCAAAAGTTGAGATGTCACAAGACTATTTCAAGGGTGCCCAAGTCCTAGAAATTGGAATCTTCAAAAACTATAAACTAGAGAGATTCTATAGAGACTACCCTAATGCCAGATCTAAGGTCTGTTAAGGCAAAAGGATGATCTCAAAAGCACACAAGTCCTACATGGAGGAATATTTTTGAAATGTTATCAGATCCCAAAATCCTAATTCTTTCTTAGTCTTCCTGTACCTTCATTTTCTTGGATCTCGCACTTGTAACCTATACACAAGAAGAAGAGAAGGGGTTTGGGGGTTATGGTGTTTAGGGACTTGCCTCAATCAAATCCTAGGATAGCATTCAAGCTTCCTACCATCGTTGATAGATAAAGAGAGTGTGCCCTTACAAGGTAGAGGCTAAACACAAATCAATATGATGAAATAAATAATGATAAATCACAATGATATCACCAATATGATGAAACACTTAGGAGGATGAAAGCTCTTCAATTCATAAGGAGAGATAGATGATAACTTCAAACCTGCACCAACACACATAATGAGAATACAAATGTGCTCTAGAATCACAATGAATATTTTGAATTCTCCTCACTTCAATGCTTCAAGTTGGCTATCTCCATTTGGGTTCATAATGAATTCAAAAACACACTTATATATGTTTTCCCGCTAACATTCGTCAAATTAAACAAAATAACTGACAAGGAGAAACCTTTTTAAAGGTCCTATGCCGACATGCAATTAAATTTTCCTCGACCAATCAAGGAAGACTTGGGTGTGGGCGACCAGGTCTTGAGGGTCCTTTTTGGTCTAGGGTAAGGTAAAATATGGGCCCCTTGCTCCCAATTTACATTGGTTTCAGGGAATTTTGCATTGAGATGAATGTTTAGAATGTATTCATGGGGGCCTAGGAGCTAAACAAGGAGGTGAAAAGACATGTGTGCACTTTTTTACTCTATACCACTTTGTTTGTTTCCAATTGTTAGAGGTTCCATAGGTTGTCAAAACCTATAAAATTCTCAGCATTCAATATCTTTTATTCCCTCCTCAAATCTTTGCAACTTCCTTTAATGTTTCAATTTGTCAGGGATCTTCTAGTGATTAAGAACTAATCATGTCTTCTTTAACTCTTGAAACTTTTGTTCTTCTTGGGAACCAAGCTTTCATTCAAAACTTGTTAGAGGTTCAGTTAATTTTCAAAACCTATGAAGTCTTTGACATTCTTCTATTTTCTTGCCTTTTTCCTTCATTTTTAAGTTCCCTTCAATATATTAACTTTTTAGAGTTTTAGTATTTAGCAGGGATGAACTTTTCCTTGAGAACTTTTTGGAGCTTTTGATGGTATTCAAAACCTGTGAAAGGTATAACTTTTCTTTTAAGCCCCTTAGATATTTCAGCCTTTTCAAAGTTTTGATGATTACTGGGAACTAACCTCTCACTGAAAAATTTTTAGAGGTTAAGTTTGGTTTTGAAAACTGATGTAAACTCTAGTATTTCTCTATTCATTTTCTTCCATTACTTGCTTCTCTTCTTTTTAGATCTTTTGGACTTACCGGGAACTAACGACTAAGATGAAACTTTTCAGAGGTTTTGATGGTTTTCAAAACCTAGTTAGTTCTTGATAGCATACAAAATTTTGACATATTTTTATTGTAGGAATAGCTAAGGATACTCTGCAACTTGATCTACACTCTCACAATATGGAAATCAACAATACAAGATAAGAAATTGATGATATTGATGAACCTAATTTGAGCATAAACATATATTAATCTCACTTGATAATTTACATAGGAATGCCTTATTATATAGGCATGAATGATGCAATCCACCTTGCATGTGGATTGACAAGTGCCCCATGATGTGGCACATGCATGTAGACAAGTGTCCTATAGGTGTCAACCTTTGGATCACTTGGAATGTGAAAACCAACAACCTTTGGTGACAAGTGTTGGATGATTACAAAGTACCTCTTGAGGTGAGATGGAAAGTCTTCCAACCTCAAAAGGTATACACATGAGGTATACCAAACAACTAGGTAACCTCTAAAGGCCTAAAAGGTTGCACATTCAATTATAAATATGTTGTCTAACCTCATCAATCTAAGTGCACTTAAGCTATAGTGAATATATAAATTATTCACTCTAACACCCCCCCTTAAGTGATACTTGGGAAGATAACAAAAGTGCAAGAGATACATAAATATGGGTCTCGACTACTAGGCCATGTTAGGTACCCATGTACAAAGTTTCTCATAAAGTGGAGTAAAGGAGAAAACCCTTTGGAAACAAAACTCCTCTCCAAAATGAGAAACAAAATGCATGAAAAGAAAACAAGTGAAGAAGGAGGACTTATATCATTACTCCCCTAGGACAACTTCTATCACATGTGTACAATATATTTCCCCAAAGTAGGAGATACAAAGAGAGACTTGGAAGCCCCCTCATAAGATATGCTACAATGCATGTAGATGCTTGATGAAGTATGATGAAGAGAATCCATGAACGTTGAACCACATTTCTCCCCTTAGGAAGAAATTGAACCATAGTAGTGTGCAAATGATCTTCCCATTTCTAATAGGAACATATAGGAAGAAGTAGGAATGTCTCTAAATTTTACACATGATTCAAAGACTTAGATGATGCCCATAATCTCTTCAAAGAATACTCAGTAATCTCAAAGACAATGCTGACATGTGACGAGTGCTAATGGAATGAATTAGGTATCATAGAAGATTCTTTAGTAGGGACAACAAGAACCATATATGTATGGTGATAACTAGAACCATAAGAATCTGATACTATCACTATAGAAGTTGATGTAGGTGAAGGAAGAGCAATCATATCTAAAGAAGACAAGGTAGATTCAAATTCACCGAAGTTGTCATTGAAAAGAGGACGAATGTCCTCAATGATGTCTCCCAAATCTGCATCCAATGTGGTGGATCTAGAAAGACAACATCAATGTCCTCATGCAATGAATCACTGGAAGCCATGGAGATATCAACTTGATATTTAGATGTAGCAACAAGTATTTGTGGTTTTGCAATCTGATAGAGGAGTTTGAAAGCAACATGGGAGAAATAAAGACACATTATGTCATCATGTTACTTTCCACAATAGATGCATTTGATATGGTAGTTAGGCTATGGAGTATCCAAAGCAATATACATGATCAAATGCTAGTGTTGCCCCCCTAAAATTATGAGATTTTCCCCCTTTTTGGCACTTTATAATTTAGTGTGTTTTATAATGTGAATAGGTCCAATGCATGAGAAATGGGAAAATAATAACTTTTACAAAAAATGGTGGTCAATTTCGAGCTACCGAGCAAAATTTATGACAAAAATAATTTCCCATAAAACAAGCCTATTCTAAAAACTGCACTTGAAGAAGCAAAAAATGCCTAGGTGGAAAGAAATAAACTATCCTTTCAACAATTCGTTGGAATTGGCAAGAAATGTATAATACAATGGTGTTTACCATGAGGGTGAATTGGCCACCTACTAACCCAGGCCTCACTCTCCATCTTTGACAAGGGAAAAATACAAAGGGTTATGACAAACCAATATTGTTTTCAAAGAAAATTTTCCCAATTTTATAATGTAGAGGCCCCCTCAAAAATTTTGTAGTTTATTTTATAGTGCTTTTAGCATAGCTTAAAGATGTTGCAAAAAACAAAAAAAAACAAAATGAGTTCCCAATTTTACAAAGCCTGAAATAGGGCAAACTATTATGTAAAAATAATGTGAAGGGGATGAGTAGGGGTAGCCAAAATGGTGGATATCCCCTTCCTCTACGAGCCATGGGTGAACAAGAGCAACTTTCTATAGTAAGAATGGGCATGGTTGTTGCCATTTCTACCAAAAATGACCTAGAAAACATGCCTTTGTTGTAGATTCACACCTTGTACAGGTCATGTGGATAAGTCAGGGATGTTTGAGTTTCCTTTGGATGCCACACAGTGGCCAACAATCACCAAAAAAAGAGTCAACCCTCTCTAATAGAAATAAAATGCCTACAATCCAGACAACTTGATCATCAAATCACTCAATAAAGAGACTGAATAGGGATGTATAAAAGGCCTTGTGGTGCATAAGTTTAGGACTATATGGTACACCTATACTGGCTTGGTTTGGCCACCCTCCAAGAAGGGTTTGAAACCCATGATGCAAAGTATGGAACACCCAAATTTCTATACAAAAGCCAAAATCAGGCCGAATGGGCCAAGAATCTACCTGCAAATCTTGAAAAACCTTGTACAATATAATGAAATTGACCCAAAAATATTGGTAGAGGCCAAATAAGCCACTTGAGCTGCCAAAAACAACAATTTTGTAGAGGACAAATTTTTCTTTTCAAAAAAAAAATGGGTTAGGGGCAAAAAAATCAATTTTTTTACATTTTTGCTCGTGAGATCTATTTCACTCCAAGATGTATTGATTTTTTCCTCACCTTCGGATCCCCTCAAAATGGAGAGTGTATTTGTAACATGGCTTTGATACCATGTAGGAATAGCCAAGTATACACTGCAACTTGATATACACTCACAATATGGAAATCAACAATACGAGCTAAGAAATCGATGATATCGATGAACTCAATTTGATCATAAACATATATTAATATCACTTGATAATTTACATAGGAATGCCTTATTATATAGGCATAGATGAGGCAATCCACCTTGCATGTGGATTGACAAGTGCCCCATGATGTGGCACATGCATGTAGACAAGTGTCCTATAGGTGTCAACCTTTGGATCACTTCGAATGTGCAAACCAACAACCTTTGGTTACAAGTGTTGGATGGATACAAAGTGCCTTTTGAGGTGAGATGGAAAGCCTTCCAACCTCAAAAGATATGCACATGAGGTTTACCAAACAACTAGGTAACCTCTAAAGGCTTAAAAGGTTGCACATTCAGTTAGACAAGATGTTGTCTAACTTCATCAACCTAAGTACACTTTAGCCATAGTGAATAGATAAATTATTCACTCTAACATTTTTAAAGAGACAAAAAAAGAAAGTTTTGAATTGACTAGAAACCTCCAATAAGTTTCTGATTGAGGTGTAAGCTCCGACATAGAAAGGATACTTCAAAAAAATTTGGATTTTTGAAACAAGATTTTTAAAGCTTGAAAATTTAAGGAAAAGATAAAGATTTACATGAATCTAGGACACAAATTTTGAAAAATGAAAATATTAGGGCTATATCCAAGGGTTAGGGAAACAACTAGCTCTACTTGGGGACAAGGACCCTGAGGACACATGAACAGAGGCTTTTCAATGAAACAAGTGACCTGATTCATTGGGAAAATAGAGTTAGAAACCCAAAGGCCAAAAGTACAACTCTACAAAGGATAGGAAAAGAGCAAGGAAACACAAAGGCAACATGAGAAAAGAAGTAGAGAAGCAAAGACACAAAAACTCCTAATAAAGCTATATACAAAATGGGTGGCAACCCATTTTACTAGTTGTAAATCTTCAACTGTTGCCCACTATATGGAATGGGCAAGTGTGTACCATCAAGATATGCTAAATAAAATGAATTGTAGCCACAGACCTAACTTATTTTAAAATTACCTTTCCAAAGACAATCAAATTTGTTGTGACTTCCTTTAGGTTCTTTTCTCTTATCCCACAATAGAACTAAGTCTCTGATTACAAATTTCATCTATTTCCTTTTATCAAATAATTATTTAACTATTGGTTGATGTTCTACAGTTCTATCCACTACTTGATTCCTCTGTTCTTCCATTTTGGTTACGTACAAAACGCTTTTCTCTAGAGAATCTTTGAACTCGTTATCTTCCAGCACAATTTGAAGAGAAAGAGTTGTAATTTCTAGAGGGATAGGTGATTTTTCTTCAACCCCATAGACTAGTTTGAAAAGAGACATTCCAATGGCTCTTTTGTTTGTTGTTATGTCAGCCCACAATGCATTATATAGCCTTTTTGTGATTGTCTTCAATAAGTTTACTAATAATGATGGTAACATTTTTATTGCTAGATTATGTTTGACCATTCCCTTGAGGGTAATTTATAGTTAGATGAATGAGCTAACACGATACATACTTATAGAAAAAATCAAATATTGAGAAGAAAAATTTGAAGCATTTTCTATGATGAGTTTATGAGGAATACCAAATTTGACAACAATATGTTACTTGAGGAAATCACATACCACTTGAGAGGATGTCTATTTGACTAGAATTGCTTCTATCCACTTGGTAAAATAGTCAGTCACAACTAGACTATGAGTATACCCAGCTCTGGATGTAGGATTAAGTGGACTGATAAAATCAAGACCCCATTGTTGGAATGGTTCTTCAATGATCACTTCTCTCAATGGCAAGGCAACAAGTATGACTTTTCCTTTGAATTGCTAACAAGATTCACATTTTCTAACCCATTCATTTAAATTTTTAAACAAAGTAGGCCAACGATAACCATTCCTAAAATTTTTGAAAGTAGTTATAGAGATGAGAAATGACCCCCATTGGCCTCATTGTGGAAAAACCAAAGTAATTTACCCTATTGTTCTTTGTCTAAACACTTCAAGAAGGTCCTGTCTATACCTTTCTTATAAGGTATCACCCAAAATGATATGTTTGGTAGCTTTGAGCTTATTCATCTTTTTTTTTTGTTTTGGAGACAACTGTAGCACATTCACCATAGGTCAAGAAATAAGTGATGTCTAAGAACCACTCATCAGTTAAGCTAACAAAAAACACAAGAGGTAACTTAGCATCCTCTTCAATTGGGTCAACTGCATCATTTTTACCTATCAACTTACATAAACCCTTTCCTCTCACTAACTTGGTGGGCTTTATATCCACATCATATTCCTAAACTTCAGTAGTCCAAGAAGCCCTTTTATTAAAACCTATTTCTTGTTGGGTGAGAACTATCTTCACAGTAGTGTTTGGTATATAAACTTTTGAATGAGAATTTAAAATGTAAAATATGAAATATTTGACTACTTTCACTATAGCGTAGGCATGTTTTTCCATTGCTGAATAATTAAGCTCATGCTTTTTTAGAGGGATACTCATGAAGACAATGGGTGCTTTAATATTGTCTTCATTTTTATGTGTTAACATAATAGAGAGGGTATGATCTAAAGCATAACAATATATAATAAAATCCTTTGAGAAATATGGATGAACAAGGACTGGAGTGTTTGCTATTGCTGTTTTGATATCATGGAAAGTCTTTTTACCATGTTCTGGCCATTTAAAAACAACTTTATTTTTCATCATATCAACAATGTCTTTAGTTTGTTCAGAAAATTTAGCTATGAACCTCCTCAAAAAGTTTATCTAACCAAAGAATGATCTTACACCATGTCTATTAGATGGAAATGGCAATTGTTGTATGACCATTACTTAATCTGGATCAATTCGAATGCCTTCATTGGACACTGTGTCCCAACAATTTTCCTTATGCGACCCCAAAGATAGATTTATTTGGATTTAATGACATACCTTGTTGATAGAAGTGTTGTAACAAATCTCCAGATGTTGCATGTGGTCCTCTCTTTTTTTAGAAAAGACTATCAAATCATCTAGATAGATAACAATTATTTTATCTTTTAGATCACCAAATAATAAATCCATAGCCCACTAGAATGTTGCTCTTGCATTTATTAGCCCAAGAGGCATCCAGTTATATGCTAATGTTCCCCATGGGTTTGTAAATGTAGTCTTATGTCAATCTTCTGAGCCACAATTATTTTATTATATCCTAAAAATCCATCTAACATGGACATCATTTCTGGGCCAGATAGAGTTTGTAAAACATGATCCATGACAGGTAGTGGATAGTTGTCCTTTAAGGAAGTATGGTTAAGATTATGAAATTTAATACAAATGTGTATTTCACCAATTTCATTCTCACTGTGACTATATTATCCACCCACATATAGTAGTGGATTAGATATATAATCCTAGTGTATAACATTTTATCAATTTCATTAAAAATGACACCTACCACCTTACGATTATATTTCCTTTGATTTTGCTTAAATGGAGTCATGCTAGGTTTTAAAGGAATGTGATCTTGGAACTTTCTATTAATGAAAATTTTCATGTCATCATAACACCAAGCAAAGACACTCTTGTATTAATGCTATAAGTTTTTCCCTTTCAATAGGGGAACAAGGCTTGCCAATACAAACTATTTTGGCCTCACTTTTTGTACCAATATTGACTCTATCATATCCAGAACTACTAAAGACTTGCTCTTGGGCTTTATCTTTCACAAAGTGATCATGCTTATCAAAAAGACTTTCTAAAGTAACTAGTCCTTTGGGAATGGTGTTTCCATTCAATTGTAATACTTCTGATTCCTCTAAATTTTCACTTCCATCAAATAACAAATTAACAATGGTACCAACTCTTTCCAAAAAAGAGATAATCTTCTTGTCATTATCAAAAACCTACCAATATTGCTTATTATCTGGGATACTTGGCCTACATATCAACTCAATTTTATACTTATCTCTTTCGAAATTAGGATGAGGAATTAAAAGAGAAGCGGAGACATCAAAACAATTTATTCTTGAATTATGGATTCAAGGAATTATCTCAATGGAGAATGCATAAAAAAATTCACTTCTATCCCAAACTAGATTTTGGTAATGCTTCAATTTCTCATTTGAACTTGAAATTGGTTTCTTACTTGTTTGACAACCAATTCAACATCCCCTAAGACTCTCAAATTTTAATTCCTCTTTCTTTAGATACTTACAACCCTAAAAGATGGGCCTCATACTCAATTGTATTATTGGTATTTCCAAAAACCAACTTAAAAGCAATAATAAATTTTTCCCTGTGGGTGCAATTAAAACTATTCCATCCCCTAAGCTAGAAGATGAACAACTTCCATTAAATTCCATGTTCCATCATTTTGAAGACATATCAGGAGAAATAACTTCAGTAGTTACTTCATCTTCCTGCATGAGCATATACATTATGGGCCCTATTTCTTCATAAAATATTTCAAACCTTGGATCTTCTAATTTCAAAATGGTGTATTTTTCTTTAGGATCTGTATTTAGTCAGACTTTCTTACCATTGACTAAGATCAAAGAATGAGACCGGTCTAATTGTATCTCACCACTTAGATATTTATAAAATCTTCTACTCAACATGTCAGAGTTGGTAGGGATATCAGTGACTAAAATAGTAAATTTCAACTTCTTTTGGGGGAAGGTAGCCAAGAAAACCTATGCATCTTTAAGTTGTCCAACTAGTGGGACCAACTTATACTCCATTGAATAAACTTTACCAGATGGTTTGTTTAAGGAAAGGCCTAGAGCATGTGCAACTTTTGTAGGCATTACATTATTTGAAGCACTAGAATCTATTATACAATTGCTTAATTTGCAACCAACTCTATACAATGAAATATAGAACATATCAGGCTTATCACAATCAAATCACTAACAATAGGAACTTCATTTTAACATGAAACATGTGGGGTATCATCATTACTTGGAACATCATTTGACTCTTGATGAACTGTAGAGGAAGAGGTTTTAGAATCTCCTTTCATGTATTGGACCATTTTTTCTAACTGATGTGGGTTTTCTTTTAAGTAATCAATTTGGGAAATCTAAACCTTTATTTTCTTATACTACTCAATAAAATCAAATGAATCTTCAAAAATAGCAAGAGGTGAATCAAGAGTTTGAGTACCTTGTGCTTCCTTATTGGATGTAGTAGTGGAAGGCTAGCCTTCTTGAGGAATTTTCTTTTTTAGAATATACTTTGGTGGCATTTCAACACCTTTGGGAGTAGTATCAACATTAACATTAACCTTGTGTTGACTCTTTTGTTGTTGACCCCTAGTGAAAACATTGCATGAATGGTTATTGATATACTACAACACTTCTTCCTCACTATCTGATTCATATTCCAAGAAACTAATTATGGTTTGGCCAAAGACTTCATTTTTGTCATCTTCTTGAGCAACATATTCTTCAATTCTTTCACTTAATGTGTTCATTTGCATATACATTGCCATCTCTGGACATGAAGGGCTATCATGGTCCGTAGTCAAATGGAAGTCACACATTGTTGTGGCATGACGATCGCTAGAGGAAGGATGTTCTATAGCTAACCTTTGTTTAGCTGGAGGAAGTCTTGGCTATTTGTTTTGCTGATATATACGAGATATTTTTTCCTTGGGATATCATTGTACAAAGGTGGTGGATTCTAAGGAAGTTGTTTCTTCAATAAGAGTGGATCATTCACCAACTTTTGTACCATTAGATCAGTATTAGGAGGATTCATTGATTGTCCCTTACCTCTTTGCAAATCTTTATTCCAATTACTGGTAGTCAATAAATCATTCTCTGTCTCAATTGCCATAGTTTGAGTTGCTTCAAGATCTTCCACTCTAGCTCTTCTTAAATGGAAACTTACATCTGGAGTTTGAGCATTTATGAAGAAATATTTTTTATTATGTGCAGTTGGTTTCTTAGCATTATCAATATTATTCACCACTTTATTAAAGCATGCCATGAATTCCTACATGGGTTCATGGATTTCTTTCTTCATTTGGGTCAGTTGGGTAAGGAGCATATGTTTATCTTCAACACTTTCGAATCTATCTTCAAAAACTTATCACATAATGGCCCATGAATTAATGGTGCCATTTGGTAGATGATAAAATGATGCAGAGGTAAGGAGGAGATTGTAGAAGTTCACTCAATGAAATTGGTTATCAAAGCTTCCTTCTTAATGTTTCAAAAGATGGGTTGCTTATAAACCTACACAAGGCTTTTACAAGAAACTGACACAACCTTAGACCACCCACTGGTGTTCACCCACACAGGTCATTCAACTTCCTACTGGTGAGTCACTGCTCTAACCAGTCCTTATGCATAGTCCACCTCCAAGGACAGCAACCTACCTTCAAAAGTTCTTACCACTACCAATCCACTCTACCAACAGTGTCACTTATGACTATTTGCACATGCTTGTCAAGAAGACATGACTATCATGAGGTCTCTGACCAAAAGACTGATTTCTACCTTCTATAGGGCAATGGACAACAACAACAATATGACTGTCCTATGACAGTACTACAATGATAGCTTGCACCTTGTAGCCTTTATGGACAACAAAACTAGCATTAGCTCCTATATCTGTGAGGATCTTCACATCAAACACAACATGCATCTAATGAGGACAAGAGATTAATGACACAGTACCTACTACTGTACTTACTCTGACAGAGACAATGACTGTCTTATGACTATCATAGAGAAACAACATTTCAAGAATGTTTAACCTTGTAGCATATGGGAAAAGATAAGCCAATCCTAACTCTTCTAGACTCCAAGTGACACTTACCTTTGAATGCACACTCCAAATACTAGTATTAAATGCATACCATTCATCAAACTTGTAGACCGTACCGTACCACCACGTGCAGGAACAACAAACTGTATTTCTATTAGCAATTGTGGTTTTTCTTCTAAAGACAGTCTAGTTTGAGATTATGGGAAAGATGTGTATCAAGGATCCCTTGTCTAGATTAGTAGGGATCTTGTGTAGGTCTGCCTTCCTTCTAAAACACAAAGATCAACACTATTTGATCAAGCCTTTGACTGTTTTCTTGCACTCTTGCTGTCTTATGCCTTTTCTTGACTAACTAGTCACTGTTTTGACTAGATAGCAGCATACCAACCACCATGGAGGAAGGAGAACCACCCTACAAACATCAAAAACATAAAAACTACTTTGTCTTCCTCCATCCCACCAAGAAATGGGTGACCACCTTTAGAGGACAAAGGAAGAATGGAGCATTTTGTCCAAACCCTAGCTGTGGAGGGTTAAAAAACCAATTTGCAAACAATGAAACCAAACAAAGCACTGGAAATGTTTCAAAAGCTCTAAATAGATGCAAATCAAAGGTAATCTGACGTACAACAATATTTTCAGACCATGGATCTTCTACCTTCCGTACCAGGCCGTACAAAAAGACTGTTTTCAGCAAAAAAAATAAAAACACAGCTTTTTCCTGAAAGACTCCTCTCCATTCATATTTGGCATGTTTATACAAATTAAAGTTTATAGAAAGTTTCCCCAACATTTGCACTTCCTTATAGTTTGTACAACTGCCCATGAAAGGCAGTGAACCGATGGAAAAGCTTATTTTCTTAAAAAAACTCCAAGTTTCTAAAGGGAAATCCTAGAAAATAGGACTTATCAAATACTCTAGTGGACTAGTCAAATAAAATGGACTAAGTCCTTATTACAAAGTATGAAAATGGCTTTCAAAGCCTTAGGAAAAACCAAAATTAACAAGGTCACAAACTGTTATATTCGAAAAAATGACTAAACTGAAGCTCCTGCACCATAAAACCATTCTTCTATTACATTAGAAAGAGATTCTATGAATAATTGAACTAATACATCTTCATGCATTACCCTAAGAATAGAACAAGCATCAAAGAAAGCATTAATATGTTCATCCATTATAGTTTTCTCATCACCATTGAATTTAGGCAAAAAATTTCTAGACCCATTGGGTAAATCATGTAGTTGATTTCCCAAATCTAGGGGCCCAATATCTTCTCCCCATGGAATTGTTGCTGGGGAATGGATTGGAAATTTATAACAATAGTAATAGTAGTTCCATGCAAGGTTAATTCTTGATAAGTGGATGATCCAATAACACCTTTTGTAGGGGAAGTAGGTCTGCATGTTGATTTAAATTTTTTGGTTGGAAATACAGATGTAGAAAAATCAAGATTTGCTAACCTCTCAAAGTTAGGGTCTATAATACCCTTTCTCTGATTACCTCTAGTATATCTCTTGCTAGCCAGTGTGACTTATTAATTTCAGTTGTTCTAGATACCATGAACTAGTTGTACAGGGTGAACAACTTGATTGGGTCATCCTGGTAGAGAAAGTTGAGATGGTTGTCTAGGTCTTGTTCGAATTCTTGTAATAGGAACATCCCAATCAACTATTATCAATTCTCCTTCTTCTTGTCCTTGAGAAATTAATGGTTTGATCTTATGTACCTCTAAGCCAATACACACAAATCAGTTATTATGTCCTCTTGTTCAACATCTAACCAATTTATGTTTGGTTGTAGGAAAGTTTTAATATTACATTGTAAGGCCATAGTTATTGATCAAAGATATTACATTTGAAAACATTAAGGCAACTTTTCAAGAAACAATTAATCTTCTAGATTCTTCCTGCACCAAAAATTTGTTGGTAAATAGTTTTGCACTATGAAAATAAACCCTACTTTTCCCTTAGTGATAGTGTAAACTTGTACCAATAGTTGGTAAGGTTGTATTAATTAGACAACCTACCTCTACATTTTAGAGGGGAATCTCCCTTGCAAGATTGAAAATTTGATTTTTGGGGTGGTATTTTTTACCCAAAACACCATAGGAAAATATAATAAATAAGGATTTTGGATTTTTGAAGACACCCTAATAATAAACTTAAGGATATTTACTTAGGTTTCTTGAATATAAAATAAAATAGAAAAATTGTTTCTCTACCACAAAAGAGATTACTACTCAAATCACCATAGAGGGTATCATAAAGATTTGACATGCAATGGAAAAGAGTAGGTTTTACTAATCTTCAACACATTATAGACTGATAATGAAAGCTAATAATAGTTTCAAGATTTCTTTTACATTACATACCAGAAATAGATTAAGACTGAATTATCTTCACAAATAGATCAAAAAGATATGTAAAGGTATTATCTATCTAACATAAGAGGAATAAACAACTCAAAAATATTGATATGACACCATTTAAATATTTTCATTTCATTGTTGAGAGCTGCATATCTCGAAACCTTTATAAATCCAAAATTTTGTGAAATCTAGAAAATCCTTTTGCCACAATAAAGCCATATATTTATAGGCCTTTGATGATAACTAATTCATAACTAACTTATAACTTACAATGAAATATTAAAAGTAATAAAGTTCATCATAAAGTTATAAATTAAAGAAGTCTTAATTAATTCATGTGCAAATGACTATTGAAACAATGAGCACATCAAATCATTATTGCAAATAAAATAACAAAAAATATATTAATATGTTGAATTTAGGATTATTTTTACAATGCTTCTATGGGAAAGTAACTCCCAAACCAACTACCTAACAAACATTTATTTATGAACTATCATTTATATATAAACTACTAACATTATTTTATTTATTTAATCTAACCTATACTATATATAAAATGATGTAATATTCCAAAATTCCCCCTTATTACATCAATTTGAATAAGGGATGGAACACTACAAGGACTAAATATAGCAGCCCTTCTGGAGACTTGGATGAAGCTCCTTCACCACTTCTCCTCACTCACCCAAGAAACACCAAACTAAATGCACCAGCAGATCTCTTGACTGTCAAACCTGAACAACCTCTATACAACATGAGAGAACATAAATATTCCCATTTTCCATGCACAATGAGAGAACAACTCTCCTTCGAGAGTCCACATCTCCTCAAATTGTGTCAAAATCCCTCCTCAGTGTTGTATCTAAGAGAACAACTCTCCTTTGAGAGTTCATGTCTCCTCAGAGTGTGTCAATATCTCTCCAATGTGATAAGAATCAAATCCATCCTCTGGTGTACAAAAAGAATGAAACCACTCTGAATACACTAATCCCACCTTATTATAGAGATTACACTATCCACAGACTAAGTATGTGTAGATACACTAACCCCACCCTATTTCAAAACTTACAATATCCACACATATTGCCATGAACTACCAAGCCCCCATTGCTCTATGAAAGGACACAGATGGATGGTGATTCTCATGTAGTGGATCATCTCTGAGTGAGAAGCTAGCTCAAGAGCTGGAAAACCTCTAGCCTCTGTTTTCCTCCAACCTCCAATATGATGTGCTTACACTCTATCCATTTTCATTAAACTCTTTAATAGGGCAATCTTGAAAGTCTCTCAAATATATTAAACCTTATACCTCCAAGACACTATTAAACCTTCAACAAATTTTCCTTATTTCTCCAAATAAATGATATTTATAGAAACTTTTCAATTTCACCACACACTTCTTAACATTTGAATATATAAAAATTGAAGTGCTGAAATTCTTTTCTTTGAATTTTTGATATATCTTCAAAATATTCTCTTCACATGCCACTTCAAAAGATGCATAAAAGTAATTATTTCTTACCAAAACCTCCACATCTCACCATAGGCATATATGAGATGAAAACAATTAAATGTAAAAATGAAATTTATTGCCAGCCTCTAAATTTACCTCCCATACACTCTCAAGTATTCAATAATGCACATGATTAATAATTGAAAAGGATGACTACATATGCATAGATAGAAATTTTACTAATATTCAGCAGGGGCAATGCAAAATTTCACTAAATCAAAGAACCTTTAGTCAATGAAATTCAATGTAGCCTTGAACTCTTCCATACACAACATTAAACAATGGAATATTAACTAATGATAATTTCACCTCATGTTGTAAGCTAAATGCCAGGTTTGAAGGTGACCATATTGAATCATACACCACTCACTTTCAAGATATGGATGACTGAACAAGGGAGAGAAATTGCACTATAAACTACCTTTTCTCATGCCTAGCAAATATCACATCAATATTTTGCTAAACTTCTCATTGAATACTAAGAATATCTTCAACCCATTTCTAGGTTTTGTCCTACTCTTCTTCTTTCTGAAATATTTTGAATTTTTAAATTTTGTTAACAAGAGACAAAGTTATCACATTTTTACTATGACTGTGTTAGATTGATATAAAAACACCATTTTATAAAAAATAATACAACATAACAACAAACCATTTTTCTTTGCTAGCAACTTCTTCATTACTTCCTCACAAGCGTAGCAACATGAATGCTTCTGATACCATATTGAAATGGTGAGCACAAAAATAATATTGCACATCAAATCATTATTGCAGATAAAATAACACAAAATATATTAATATGTTGAACTCACGATTGTTTTTACAATGCTTCACATTGGCTTATATAGCCTTACATTTCTCATAAATACAACTAACTTCTTCTACAAGAAAGTAACTCCCAAACTAACTAACCTAACGAACATTTATTTATGAACTATCACTTATATATAAACTACTAACATTATTTTATTTATTTAATCTAACCTATACTATATATAAAATGATGTAATATTCCAACAACGACTTAATTCATAAAATAGGAAATAAAAACTATAAAGTCATCCAAAGCCTCAAGATTATTTGACTAGAATATCTTCTCCTACTATCTCCAATTTGTTGGAAGAGGAAGAAAGGCCTTTGTAAATTTTGTATTGCTTCACCACAGGTGCCATAGCTTTTGTTTCTAGAACCAAAGTATTGGTTGAACCTTGTTTCTAGATTGACATAGAATCTTCAATTTCTCTCATCTTCTTATCCATTATTGGTAATTCCCTACAAAAATTATGTAGTGTTTGACAATGTTGAAAGTTTCATCATAGTACTGGCACTAACATTTTCTTTATTAAATAATTCTTTGAAAACTACTTGTCTTTGAAACCCTGTTTGACCACTTGAATATCCTCTAGGTCCCACCATCATCTTTGACTAGATTTACTTCCATGTCTATACAACCTACCAATATTTATGATTTAATAAGCTCATTCTCCTTTGTAAGTCTCTTTAATTCATTAATGGCTTGTCTAACAACTATGAGTTTCCACTCAGTACTTCTTATCCATGTAGTGGTATTATATTCCTCTACCTGGATCAAAATCTTTTCAAATATTAAAGTATTAATGTCCATTTTCTCCATTTCTTGTATTTCTCTTATAGCTAGATGCGAGACAATCTATTCTTTCCTAACTATTTGGACTCATTTTTAAATTCTTTTGTTTTCTATTCTTTTTTTTAATACAACCTCATTGATAACTCAATACACATCATTCCATCTATCATTAGTTGTCCACCTCGGATTCAGAAGCTTCCCCTAATGCTTTATAATTGCCCAATTTCTTGATTGGTTCTTTATCAACACCTGGTATATCTAAATTTCTAGAAATTGAAGGCCCTCCTAGAGATTGTATAGAAATATTTATAATATTCTTGATGTATGATGTTAACATAAGCACTTTCTATTCAAGTTGTTACCTATTGGTCTTCTCCTTTTTAGTTCTATGCACTGGCTTAGCAACAAAGAGTTGGAAGTTTTGTATAACTCATTCATGAGTAGAAGGTCCTAAATCAACTTTATATACTTGATAATCTTCGTCTATGACCTCTTCTTTTATCTTGTCCCCTATGGGTTTGGTTATTTCAACATATTGATTACCCGAAGGGTGAATCATTAGCCTAGATGCAATAGATGCCTTTTTAGATTTGGGAATACTTCCTTGTAGCAATTTGGAAACTACATCATAGTCTAGTTCAATGATTTCATTGTATTTTCTCTTTTTACAAACCACATCCTTGAGACATTGAGAAGAGGATGGTACTATAGATGGACTGAAAGAAAAATAAGAAGAAAGTGGAGGCAAGGTGGCTTTTGGTGAGGAGGGTATTGCAACACCTTCTTAAGTAGGTGATGGAAGAGGTGACATATGCACTATACTATCTATATTCAATGGTGGCACTTGAGATATAGAGGGGTTCTCCTATGGGGTTTATGTATTTTATTTAGGTACTTCCTCTTGAGTATTTTTCTCTATCTGAGGTATTTTCACCTACAACTTAGTTCTTACCCTTGAGTCATACTGAGCACATGAACTTTTCAAATTTGTTCCTTTAGCAGGCTCTTTATCATCTCCTCCACCAAATCCAACTAGGTTAGTATTTGTCATAGGGACATTGATAGTGACTGTAATAGTAGGTTTTTCATCTATTGCATCTTTTTGTTTTGTACTTTTGGATGAAGATCCTATAGGATTAGTAGTAGTGTGTTCAGCCTTCTTGGCTTGTAACCACTTCTAAGATTTCTTTAAAACAAAAAGGGAGCATTCTCTTACATCTTTCATCTCTTTATCATTCCAATAACTTGGTGAAAGAGGTTGGAATTGAACAGTATTTGTGTAAAGTTGATCAATCAAGTCAAAACCATCTTTAACTCCTTCAAGATCCCAACTAAATCATAATCTTTCATCTTCTGCACCGTCATCCTTAACCAGTCTATTTTCCTCACTTCAAAATCATTTTCACAATCTTCCTAGTAATCATCTAGGTGAGGATGATGAAGATGTTTAGAGCCTAGATATAGGCTTATATCCCTAGCATAATTTTAGTTATCATAAGTATACATCATACTGTGATAATGCATTATTATTTTAACCAAGGACCTTTCAATATTTATAGAAATTGAAGGCCCTTCTAGATATTGTATAGAAATATTTATAATATTCTTGATGTATGATGTTAACATAAGCACTTTCTCTTCAAGTTGTTACCTACTAGTCTTCTCCTTTTTAGTTCTATGCACTAGCTTAGCAACAGAGAGTTGGAAGTTCTGTATATCTTGTTTATGAGTAGAAAGTCCTAAATCAACTTTAGATACTTGATAATCTTCTTCTATGACCTTTTCTTTGCTCTTGTCCCCTATGGGTTTGGTTATTTCAACATATTGATTACTTGAAGGGTGAATCATTAGCCTAGATGCAATGGATGCCTTTTTAGATTTGGGAATACTTCCATGTAGCAATTTGGAAACTACATCATAGTCTAGTTCAATGATTTCATTGTATTTTCTCTTTTTACAAACCACATCCTTGAGACATTGAGAAGAGGATGGTACTATAGATGGACTAAAAGAAAAATACGAAGAAAGTGGAGGCAAGGTGGCTTTTGGTGAGGAGGGTATTGCAACATCTTCTTGAGGTGATGGAAGAGGTGACATATGCACTATACTATCTATATTCAATGGTGGCACTTGAGACATAGAGGGGTTCTCCTATGGGGTTTATGTATTTTATTTAGGTACTTCCTCTTGAGTATTTTTCTCTATTTGAGGTGTTTTTACCTACAACTTAGTTCTTACCCTTGAGTCATATTGAGCACATGAACTTTTCAAATTTGTTCCTTTATCAGGGTCTTTATCATCTCCTCCACCAGATCCAACTAGGTTAGTATTTGTCATAGGGACATTGATAGTGACTATAATAGTAGGTTTTTCATTTGTTGCATCTTTTTGTTTTGTACTTTTGGATGAAGACCCTATAGGATTAGTAGTAGTGTGTTCGGCCTTCTTGGCTTGTAACCACTTCTGAGATTTCTTTAAAACAAAAAGGGAGCATTCACTTACATCTTTCATCTCTTTATCATTCCATTAACTTGGTGAAAGAGGTTGGAATTGAATAGTATTTGTGTAAAGTTGATCAATCATGTCAGAACCATCTTCAACTCCTTCAAGATCCCAACTAAATCATAATCTTTCATCTGCTACACCATCATCCTTAACCTGTCTATTTTCCTCACTTCAAATCATTTTCACAATCTTCCTAGTAATTCTCTAGGTGAGGACGATGAAGATTTTTAGAGCCTAGATTTAGGTTTACATCCCTAGCATAATTTTAGTTATCATAAGTATACATCATACTGTGATAATGTATTGTTATTTTAACCAAGGACCTTTCAATATTTTGTGCATCAATAGTAGATGGGAAAGTATAATGGGTTAAACCCAAAGTAAATGGGTATTCTACTTAATTCATGTTTCTACACTTTTTATTTACTACTTGCATCTACCTACATAGTTCAATAAGCACTAGATGATCAATGGGATACCTAGGTAACTTGTATGGGTATTCATCAAACCTCCAATTCTTATGTATGTAAACTTAAGAAATTGAATGAAATAGATTCCAAATTTTTTGATCAGTAGTACAACTTTAGGGGAAAACCTCTTGCCCACATTAGCATCTAACTCTCTAACTGTTAGTATAGTAAATGCATTGTTTACCCTTATGTAATGTTTATTGTTGTTTTTCAACTATAATTGGGGGTAAAAACCATAAATTGTACAATTTTTTTTATCATACACTCCCACTACATATAAACTAGGCCATGGATGCATATTAGCAATAGAGTAGAAAAGATAGGATGCCATGTAAAATTCCTATTTATTTGGAAATTATGTCAACTGCTTGTACAAATCATCACCTATTAATTGTCCCCAGTTAATGAATTGAGAATTCCATCTAATTATAGTGATGAATTGGCACATCCAATATTTAAAAAACTATTTTCTTTATCTCCATGAACCCTGTGTAGTAGGGTTATGATCTTTGAGGTGTCTTCATTGAAATGTGATCTGAGAAGTCTTTTGGGTAATTAAGACTTCCCCTTTCTCAGCTTCTTGAACTAGGTCTTAGCAATATTGTTCTCACATGTGGCTCTTCTCTCACTAATTTTTTTTTCCATTTCCACATCTATCTTTGTAAAATATTTTCTATCTGGTAGTCTTAGCATTTGCCTGATTGATGGTCCATCCAGTTTAACCATAACCCTATCATCTGTACTTTTCACTTCTCTAGTTCCTAGTTATAATATTTATCATAGGCCAAAGCTAGGTCAATGCATTGGATAGAGGTTGGGAAGCCACCTACATGTGCTAGCCCCCTCTAAAATGTAGCTTCAACTATTACACATATATTACATATGGTTGTTACTGTTGTGGTTGTCATTGATGTCAAGACTCAGTTTGGACTATTTGATGTCAAAACTTAGTTTGGACTATCATTGATGCTTATGTTGATGGCGTGCTAATAGTGATGTTATTGATGTTCATGGTTGGATGTCATACATTTTTAAGTTGTATTGAGTGTGTTTGTTAGTAGAGATGATATCATGACGATATATTAAGATGGGAATTAGAAGCATTAAGATGAATGATGATATATTAAGATAGGAATTAGAAGCAATGCTATCTTGGGAAGATGTTTCTGATGGCCTATTGCTTGTTTTATTCTCTTTCCTAATGATCCTAAGGAAGCATGTGTTTCTATAAGAAGGTTATGGTCACTAAAAGTTGGTAAAAATTGTTGTTGCAGGAAGCTGCCTAGAAGACTGCTTGATAAAATACTCTGCATTTGAAGATATGGTCATGTGGTTTAGAACTTAAGTTTAGTATGGTGTAAAGGTGCTAAATCCAAAGTTTCATATCATTTGCTCCTCCGTAGTGAAAGTTATAAGTGACAGAGTTCTGGTCTATGCTCTGGAAAAATGAGGTGATGATGAAGGTTGATTCCTCCGCTAGTGAAGATTTATCCATTTGGTTTTGTGGACATGTTTAGGGATGTTCAATACATGCTAATTTGTAGTATTAGGAGATTTAGTAATCTACAAGTTTAGTTTTCCAAACGATAGTGAGGTACAGATAGTTTGGATGCCTAATTATTCTCAGAATACTTGATGGCGATGTGCGCCACAAAGTTCTTGTTGTGTGGACTTCAAGGAGTGTTTGGAGATGGTGTATAGGTCTTGCCAAATCATCAAGAGGAAGTGCAAGCAATGTTCAATCTTTCATGAGTACCTCTAAGTTGTAATGGCCGAAGTGCTATAGGTTCATGTTTTCTTGCTTAAGGGTTACCTATTTCAAATAAGCGTGATGTGCAGATGTTATTCCTTGCAGGATGATGTTATGAAAAATGTTTAGGACTAGGTTAAGCATGTTTTGGGATCCTCAAAGCATGTTCCTCTTCCTGGTGTTGCATGTGGTTCATGTTAGGGCTTGCCCTCTGCATGTTTCATGTTGTGTGATCTTTGGATGACTTGTAAATTGTAATATTCTTGTTGTATTAGCTGACTTGTAATGTAATCAATGTAATATCATGTATATATCATAAACCTAGTTGATCTAGGTGAGACATGATTGCAAATATGAGTGTGTGAAGAGCAGAGTATGAATTTGTAATGCATTATGATGTGTGACTGAAAGAGAAAGAGAAAAAGTGTTAGAGCCTATCTTGATTCATCTTGAAGATATCTTTGTGATAGAAGGGAAGTGAAGAGTGTGCCTAATTGATTCAATCATCAAAGAGAAGTAAAAAATAGAAGTGCAATCATCAAAAGGAGTGAGCTTCATTGTCAGTTTCAAATAGTAGAAGGACTATCATGCTATAATCATTTTTGAGTTTGTTCTTAGTTCATGGAGTAGTTGTTTCCTTGGGTTGTAGCCTAAACACAAAGTCTGCATGGGAGTGACCCTAAAACCTTTCTTCAAGGAGTAGTAGCTTTCTTAGGTTGTAGCCCTAAAACAAAGTCAATAAGGAGTAGTAGCTTCCTTGGGTTGTAGCCCTAAAACAAAGTTGTACTCTTTTATTACAGTGAGCTTCATATATTGTGAGTTAATCTTCACTGTGTTTTTTCCCCTTTTGAGTTTTCTATGTATATCTAGTGTTATGTGTTGTTATGCACTGTGTTGATATTTCATGTTTATGTTAATGCTATAAAAGTTGAGTATTAATCTGCTCCAAAGGATTGGAAGTTTGTTTGGATACTAATTCATCCACCCCCCCTCTCAATATCTGGGTGTGTTCAACAATTGGTATCAGAGCCAAGTTACTCAGAAGAAGCTTAACCACTTGAGGAAGGTCTGGGATGGTCAATAATGGATCTCACAAGGCACCTATGTTTGATGGAACAAATCACACCTTTTGGAAGCTAAGGATGGAAAACTATCTATCTTCTCTAGGGTTTGGTGTTTGGCAATCTATCAAGAATGGTTACACTACTCCTACTTCTGATCCTACAGATGTAGATGAGATTAATTAATATGATAACAATGCCAAGGGAAAGAGTGCTATTATTAGTGGGCTAGTTAATTCAAAACTTCTGAAGGTAATGAGTTGTAAATCTGCTAAGGATGTCTAGGTAAAACTTGGTAGCATTTATGAAGAGATAGTGAAGTGAATCAAGCCAAGATGCAAAATTTCAAGAGCAAATTTGAGACCCTAAGGATGATAGAAGAAGAGGACATTGCTAGTTATATGGTCCAGGTGGATGAAGTAGTTAATGGCATCAAAGGTCCTGGTGGAGAAGTGAAAGAAGATGAGATTGTGAAGAAGGTTCTGAGATCTCTCCCTAAATCTTATAGTCATAAGGTATCTACTATTGAGGAATATAAGGACTTGGATGCCTATACAGTAGATCATTTGTTTGGTGCTCTCATAGTCTTTGAAATGAGAGAATTTGACAAAGGTGCTCCAAAGAAGGAAGCAACATTCAAAGCAAGTAAAAAGACAAAAGATAAAACAACTGATCAAGATGATGATTTTGATGAGGTAGAGGCAAACTTTGTGAGAATATTGAAGAAAGGCACCAGTAAATACAAAGGTAAGTTACCCTTTAAATGCTTCAATTGTGGGAAAGTTGGTCATTTTACATCTAAATGTCCTTTTAAAGAATCAAAGCATAACAACAAGAGAGAGAAGCCCAAAAGAAGTCTTTATTCCATGGAGAACAACTCTTTAGAAGATGAGGATCATGATGATTCAAATGATGAAACACTTTTCATGGCCTTGAATCTTGGTGACAAAAAGGGTGATATTGGGAAATGTGAAAAGTTTGATACCTTGTTGGATGCTCAAGATAATGAAAGATCAATGGTTGTATGGACTGCCTTTCATGCAAAAGAAGAAGCCAATGCTTGGGTAATTGACAGTGGTTGCTCTAACCACATGACTGGTGACAAGGAGAAGTTTATCAGCCTTAAGAAATAGAATGGTGGAGTTGTCAAGTTTGGTGGTGATGAGTCAGCACAAATCTATGGAAAGGGTGCTATAACTATTGATGGGAAGAACAGGACTGAGGATGTCCTCTATGTCAAAGGGCTAAAGCATAATCTCCTTAGTGTTAGTCAGATGTGTAGTAAAAGATACAATCTTACTGTAAGTCAGGGTAAATTAGTAAAACATGCCAAAATCAAACTACAAGAACCCTAACTCATAAATGGAGTGCAAATAACCTAGAAATCAATCAATAAAGCAAACTAACTAAATTCCTAAGCTTCATTTGGCTTCCCTTCATTGTTCTCCTTGACTTTGCTTATGATGTTCTCAGATTTGCAGACTTGCAACAATCATGAGAAGCTCAAGTGGATTGACTTAACAAAATCTTGGAGAGTATTCATCAAGCTAGGAAGTGAGAAAATGAGGCTAGAGAGGTGTTCTTATAGAAAGCTAGGGTTGAATGAAGGGCTCAGATTTAGTGTTGACTTCGGAGTGAAATGGATGGTGAGGATTAATTAGGGTTTCCCTTCCATAAAAGGACAAGAGGGAATTTTAAATTTGAAAATATGATGAGGTGTGAGGGATTTTGAATTAAATAAATTTGGCAATTTATTTAATTTATTTGAAGTGGGAGAATGAATGTGAACCCATAATTAAATAAGTGTAATTTGTTAATTAAGGTAAGGGCTATAATGTAAATAAATATTTATTTATTTAAATTAATTGAGTGATGGAGACATTGGAAAGTGAATAATTAAAAATTAATTATTTAATTATAAAGGAAAATAAAGGCAAATAGACAAATAATTAAATAAATAAAATTTATTTAATTATAAGCTAGAGATAGGAAAGTGATTTAATTAAATGTAGACACTAAAAAATTACCCTAGATAATTCTCTCTATAATTAAATAAATAGTTATATTTATTTAATTAATATTGTCTTAATTTCCTCCAAATTAAATAAATATTTATATTTATTTAATTATTTATCTTTTAATTTTTCCTCCTCATCTTGGAAACTTTCTCCAATCATTATCACTTGATTAAGTATGATAATAGCAACTTTCCTAACTTCTCTTTTGGAAAAAATCTATATAAACTTATCATTTTAATTTTCTTCCTCTAACACCTTGGAGAATGCGAAGAAACTATACTGAATTTTTATTGTGCTATATCAAAAATCTGAGAGCAAGCTTCATTCAAGCCATTTCTCCCAAGATAAAAAATAGGAGAGCAATGGAGTGCAATTGGGATGAAATTTATGTTATGTTTTAATGAAGTTTTTAGTTGTTTTAATTTGATCTTTTCTTTACTCGATTGTGTGACTGTTTGATTTATGATATCTTAGATTAAATTTTTACTGGTTAAATAAAAAAACCAAACCAAAAAAGAAAAAAATATAAAAAAAACAAAAAAAAAAAAAAAACAACAATAAGCCTAAACCCTACCCCCAGCACCGCCCCCGCCCCTGCTCTTTGTACTCCCCCACACCACCCTTCCCGGCCGCTCCAACTCCCATCCCTTCCACCACCCATCCCCTACCCCCACTCCTTGCCCTAACCCTGACACCCTTCCCATCCCCCGTGCCCTGCTCCCCGCTCCCCTTAGCACAACCCACCGCCCGTACACCGCTCAGTCTCCCGCTCCCTTCTGCTCTCCACCCCAGCCTCTACTCCATCCGCCCGCAGCCATCCCTGCTGCTCCACACACCCCTGCACCCACCAACATCTCCCACCACCTTGCACACAAACCAAAAAACCCAACTGCTTCTCATTGCACATTTTAGGTTTTTAGAATTAACAGTAATTCTTCTTTAGAATTTAGGTTTTAATGTCATTTAATCTTAGGTTAAGTTTAGATTTTAGGTTTTTCTCATTTAATTTAATCTTAGAGTTAAACTTATATTTTAGGTTTTTCATTTTATTTTATCTTAGAGTTAAAATTAGATTTTAGGTCTGCATTTAATCTTAGGTTACATTTAGATTTTAGCTTTTAGCTTTTATTTTATTTTAAATTATTTTATTTTTAATGTTTTTAAATCTAGGGTTTTATGTTAGGGTATCTTATTTTTCACGTCCGTCTTTGCATTTTTATATCATCTAACCCCCTTTTCAATCTTTTGAAGTTAACATTTGTGTAGCATGTGGCGTTGGAAAAAAGTAAAAGTTTTATTTTAAGGCATTAAAACTGAATAGACAAATTTCACATGATAATTTTAAAATTGAACAAACAACTTTCACACTTCATTTTGGTGCTCTAAAATGGAACAAACAACTTTCACATTTCATTTGGTGCTCTAAAATTGACCAACAACTCACACATTTGGATTTGGTGCACTAAAATTGAACAAGACAACTTTCGAACACTTCATTTTGGTGGTTTAAAATTCAACAAGACAAATCAAACATTTTGTTTTGGTGCATTAAAATTGAACAAACAACTTTCACACTTCATTTTGGTGCTCTAAAATTAACCAACAACTCACACATTTCCATTTGGTGCTTTAAAATTGAACTTTCACATTTGGATTTCGCTCCTTTAAAATTGAATAAAATTGTTTGCCGTGTCTTGTGCACTTGCACTTTGTGAGTCAATTTTGTCTCCCACCAATTGGTACATATCAGTGCACTTTGTGAGTCAATCTTGTCTCCCACACCAATTGGTACCTATCCTCTCCCCTCGTACGAGAAATACCAATGGCCCAATTTTTTATTTTGAGAAGGCCTCCCTTGGGACCTCATCACCCAAGGGATGACCTTCAACACATTTTTCCCAAGGGAGGAGAGTGAAAGTTGTAACTCAATCCAATCATCGTCGTGTTTCCCAACTCACACTTGTAGACGGATTGGTGTTTACAGCGTACCTCCACTATGAACCCTTGTTTTAGAAGCCTAAAGTCCTTATTGGTCGTCTGCATAGCATGGTGCAAAGTATAGTATCATGCTTGAAGTTACTCACCATGTACCATCCTGAATTATAGAGGAATCCATGGAAGACAAAAGTCTCCAAAACGAGAGAGTGAAGGTGTGCCCGTGCCATTAAGGCCGTGTCATTGGAACTCTATCTCTTGGTTCTTGAGAGTGGAAAGACCCTAGTGTATAAGGACCTTTTATGCATTGGAGAGGTCGATCTACGATATTTTGTCATGGGCCCAAGTTATGCAGATACTCCTTGAATAAATTAGGGTTGTAAAGTGTGTTTTAGCATGTTTTCAATGTTAAATACTAGTAAATGAGCCACTTAACATTTTGATGTTAAGGACAAGCCTATGACCTTGAAAAGTTGAGTCAAAACTACTTTGTATCCTTTGTTTTGTGTGTGTGGATCTCTTTCCACCTAGGGATTGAATAGTTATCACCAAGAAAGTCTCACAAATCAACAAAATCCCCTAAAATCAACAAGTAAATCAGCACATCTCCAACCCATTTTAGCAGTAAACCTAACTTCACCCAAAATCAATACCTTCAGATTTATCAATCATCTAATCAAATTCATCCATATTCATATCATACTTTGGACCTTTCAAGCCTTCATCCTCTTAAGACACTAGGATTTATAAACAACATCATCATTAATCAAAACAAGCCCTGATTTTACCCAATCATTGTCCAATCATCTATTGACATTAGCTAGCTTATGAGTACATCTTCTCTTGGGTTGGTCTAAATCACTATCCTATCTGTCTTTCCTTGAGTTCATGAGTCTATCTCTTGGAAGATAATCAAACCCCAATCAAATCAGCTCTTGATCTAGATTTTATTCACCATCCTAAATCAATCCAAATCAATCAATCAACACCAACATCCTAGAGTCTCAACTTTGTCACAAGAGTCCAAACAACATCACATTCATCCTCAAAATCATTGTCATCTCAAATCTGAAGTACTATGCCTCAAACTAGAAGTCAATAACATCAAGCCATGGAGAATAGCCAAAACAATCTCCAAAACAATCCCCCATCTCTCATAGAAGCTACACAATTTACCACTGGAATGAACCCTCGTGTTTTTCTTCCTAAGGGTTACACACTAGGTGCATCTAGTCAAGTACCACAACATGAATTTGGTCAAACATCCCATCAAGTTTCACAAGACCAAATAGAAGAACAACAAGATCCTGAAACCTTAGCTGCCATAGAAAGACTCTTAAACTTAGATCTTGATAGATTCTTTCTCAAGCTTTCTCAACAAGAAACTAAATTACCTAGTAATTTTGACACCTCAACAATCAAAGAACAAGATTTGTTTCACACAACTTTTTCAGCTATGGGAAACCCACATCCTCTTTCCATCCCAACCATATCAACCAAAACACCTACTATACCCACAAACACCCACACATAACTCTAATCTAGCACCATCCATACACCCATTTGTAAACCCTTATATGCACCCCCAACATCAAAAGATCCCACTCTTTCTAATGTCACCACATCACAAGAACCCCTTCTCACACCATCATATATGATCAAACAAAACCCTCCTCATGTGACACCATCACAAGCACCTAAAATTTCAAATCAAAACATATCATATGTAAACCCTCCTCATGTGACACCATCAGAAGCACCTCAAATTTCAAATCAAAACATGTCATATGTCAACCCTCCTCAAGTGACACTGTCAAAAGCACCACAATCTTCCAATCAAAACATAACATGTGTCAATCAACCACTTATGTCACAAGCACCCCATCCTTCCAATCAAAACATGACATATGTCAATCAACCACTTGTGTCACAAGCACCTCAAATTTGAAATCAACATATGTCATATGTTAATCTTCCTCAAGTGAGACCATCACAAGCACCACAATATTCCAATCAAAACATGAAATCTTTCAATCAATCACTTGTGTCACAAGCACCCCAACCTTCCAATAAAAACATGACATATTTCAATCAACCACTTGTGTCACAAGCACCTCAAATTTCAAATCAAAATATGTCATATGTTAATCCTCCTCAAGTGACACCATCACAAGCACCTCAAAATCCAAATCAAAACATAATATATGGGTCACAAGTACCCCAATCATCCAATCAAAATATGACATATGTTAACCAACCTCATGAACCACAAGCACCACAATCTTCCAATCAAAACATGTCATATATCAATCAACTTCTAGGATTACAAGTACCTCAAAATCCAAATCAAAATATGCCATATGGTAATCCACTTCTTAGATCACAAGTACATCAAAATCCAAATCAAAACACGTCATATATCAATCAACTTCTTGGATTACAAGTACCCCAATCTCCAACTCCAAACATATCATATAGTAATCCACCCCTTGGGTCACATACACTTCAAAATCCAAATCAACACATGTCATATGGTAATCCACCCCTTGGGTCACATACACTTTAAAATCCAAATCAAAACATGTCATATGGTAATCCACCCTTTGGGTTACATGCACCTCAACCTCAAAATCAAAACATGACATATGGTAATCCACCTTATGGGTCACAACTCCAAGCTCCCCAAATTCAAAACCCATATACCATACCATCACAAGATCCCCAATCTCAAAACACTTATACCCCACCTTATAACCCATCACATAACTACCTCATCAATATCAATCATCCACAAGTTTCTCAAGCACAACATTATCAAAATCTTGTTCCAAATCAACCACCTATGTCAGACATTGAGCTTAGATTTTCAAGTCTCACAGATATGAACTTGGGACAAAACAAGAAATCCTTCTCATTGAATGAAGTTTGTCCTTATCCATTTGATAGGTCACTACTTATGGTACCTTTTCCTCCACATTTTGAAATACCCAAATTTGACAAGTACAAAGGAAAAGGGGACCCTAATGAACATCTTAGGGAGTTCCATATAGCTTGTTTAGAGGTTTCTTATAATGACCCATATCTTTTACACCTCTTCCCTTGCAGTCTAGGAGGGCAAGCTATAGATTGGTTTTCTCATCTGCCTTCAAGTATCAAAGCTTTTAGTGAGTTGGTGGAAAAAATTGTCTCACTTGTCCTTCAATATTGAACATGAGATTTCCATGAATGACCTAGTAAACAATAAGCAGTGCAATGGAGAAACTTTCATTTCTTTCCTTCAATGGTGGTGAAATATAGCCAGCAAATTCCCATGGCCAAACCTAAAAAGCAATTGGTAAACATCTTTGTTTAAAACCTAAAATTTGAGCTAGGGTTCCATTTACAAATCCAATGCACCACTTCCTTTGATGACATTATATCTAAAGGGACTAACATTGAAAAGGCCCTTATTGCTAAAGGTCTAGAATAAATCTTTAAGGAAACTAAAGACAATCTTCAAGCATCTAATGAAAAATCTTGATTTTGGTCCAAAAATAAAAAAGTTGTCAATGATGGTGTTGTGGACACTAAACATATCCAAACTCTCCAAACACCAGTCAATATTCAATCACCAACAAAAACTATTCCCTCTGCTTCTAGGGAGCAATCGAAACAAGATTTTCCACCTAGACAAAAATTCACTCCTTTGGGAGAGCCTATTGAAATGGTCCTCAAGAAACTTGTTCAAAATGACCTAATCACGTTACCAAAACTACGTATATACGATGAACCCAAATTCAAACCCACTTGGTACAAAGACAATGAATATTGTGAGTACCATAGAGTCAAAGGGCACAAAATCACTGGATGCATGAAATTGAAAAATCTCATCCAGAATCTCATAGATAGAGGAGAAGTCACTATTGATGATCCTCCAAAACAAACCACAAACAAGGACCTAGACATGTACAAGGATCCATTCCCTCCACATGGTAAGGGTAATAACCCTGATAAAGGTAAAAATGTCAACAAGGCTTCCTCTTCATATGATTACATTATAGATTATCTTGAAGAAAGTTGTGTGTCCACTCTTACCATCAAGGGAAAAACCCCAGATTGTGCTACTACTACTCATCATGGTCGTGTCACCCTTTGTGGGCCAACACAAGAAACTCCCATCAACTATAAATACAATATCATAGAACACCTAGGGAAGACTCTCACACAAATTTCCAGTTTAAACCTTTTAAAGTCATCACCTGCCCATAAAGTAATACTTGAAAAGGCCCTCCAAGAGTCATCAGTTCCAAACAATATGGCTATTGTGGACTTTCAAGCCATGACTGGTCACATTTCATCACTTTACCACATGGTCTTTTCTAAAAAGGACCTCCCATCTCATGATCCTTGTCATAATGATGCACTCCACATTGAAGTTCTCATCTATCAATGTAAAATCAAATGTATACTTATAGATGGTGGTGTTGGTTTGAACATTTGTTTGCTCAAATTGCTAACACAACTAGGATACTCTGAGGATAGCATAAAAACTAAGAAGTCTATCATTATCAAAGCTTATGATGATGTAGAGCACTGATCAAAAGGTGTGATCCATTTGCCTATTCAAGTAGGCCCTGTCATGTTAGAACCAAGATGCCAAGTATTGGACATTGAGCTTGCTTCCATATAATATCATCCTAGGATGCCAATGGATTCATTCCATGCATGTTGTACCCTCTACGTATCATCAAGCTCTCAAGTTCACATTCAATGGTATTGAAATCACAATCTTAGGAGATCCTAATCCATTTGAGTTTTGTCGCGCCATGCAAGGAAATTACCACAATAGCAACCAAATCCCAAATAATGTTGAAGCTCAATCATCTCCATTATATATTGACCCAAATACTTTGCAAAGAGCCTCTGTAGATAAACCCATTCTAGAGGTCAAAGTCCACTTTAGGGACATAGGATTTGGAGAATATGGCATTTCAAAGTCTTTTTGCCTAGGGAGGAGCCTCTCTCACCAAAATCTTATGGCAAACCACCCATAGCAAAGGTCACCAAAAAGGCAAAGATACCAGCTTCCCTAACAACATTCTCTCATTGGGGCTTGCTCAAAGAAGAATCTCTTGAAGATATTTCCTCTTGGCTATACCAATAAAAGTATCTAGTCACACTACCTATTGCACAATATGGTATAGGTCTTAGAATTCTACAAAACATGGGATATAAAGGCAAAGGTGGCCTAGGAAAACATGGTCAAGGAAAGCTAGAACCTATTATTGTGACTAAGAAATACAACAAAAAGGGTTTTGGATATGGTAAGGAGGTACCACGTGCCTCGGACATTAAGTTTATTCTCGATGAGGTAGAAAAAGCTTTTCCCCTAGTTTCAATCTCTGAAGAGGATACTATCGATGAATCTTACCTACACCTTGTAGATCTATTCCAAGAAACCTTGATATTCATGATATCATCCATCTCCCTCACTTCCAATACAAACACCTAGAATCTTCCACTCATCTACCCTAAACTTATTGATTGGGAATAACAAGAGGCCCCAGTTCTTGACATCTTTCAAAATGATGAGGCTATAGTAGAACTCATGGGACTCTAGGACGGTATCCCTCTTGGTGATCATAAAGTTGGGTTTGTCATGGATTTGGATCAAGATACATACTTTGGTAACAATGCCAAATCCTCCAATCGCAAAAGTGAAAATAAAAATAGATCCCTAGGTGAAAACCACAATGTGGCACCTCTTGATCACAAAAAAGTAAAAATAAAGGATGTATCCAATGGTGAAAACCTCTTTGACGTGCCTGAGGATGGGGGATTTGACCTTCCCTTACCTACAAAGTATCAAGAAAAATCTGCTCTCTTGGTGGAAGAATCACAAGAGATGAATCTAGGCATAGTTCAGAATCCTAAAATCACATTCCTAGTAGCTTCCTTATCAGAACAAGAGAGGAAGGACTTCATAAAATTCTTCTTACAAAGGACAATCAATTTCACTTGGACATATTCTGACATGCTAGGGTTGGAGCCTTCACTAGTGGTTCATCACTTAGTAGTATCTCCAAATGCCAAGCCAGTCAAACAAAATCTTCGTAAGATGCATCCACACATAGCACTCTTGGTAAAAGTAGAGCTTCATAAATTGCTAGATGTGAAGTTCATAAGACCTATTGATTATCCACAATGGGTCTCCAACCTTGTACCTGTTACCAAACCAAATGGGGACACCCACATTTGCACAGACTTTAGGGATCTAAATAAATCATGTCCTAAAGATGACTTTCCACTGTCGAACATTGATATAATTGTGGACTGGACAACAGGTCATGAAATGCTTTCCCTAATGGATGGCTTCTCTTGATACAATCAGAATATGATAGCACCAGAAGACCAACATAAAATATCTTTTACATGTCCTTGGGGCACCTATTGTTGGCATGTCATACCTTTTGGTCTAAAGAATGCAAGAGCTACCTATCAGAGAGCAATGATTGTGATCTTTCATGACCTTTTTCATAATATTATGGAAGACTATGTTGATGATATATTGGACAAATCTACTAGGGAAGATCTATTGAAAAGAGACACTGCTCCGGTATGGATTTGTATGTTGTCATTGATGGAAACAAGGCTCAGATATCCTATCACCATGACAAGAAGAGATATCTCTAGAAGAACATATTAGATTCTAGGTCCGGTTGGCAGAAAATGGCTAAGTATGGAAAGTATGTAGAGTAGAAGATAGAAAGTCATCTACTATGCCTTCATAGATAATGATCCAGTAATGCAGTTCAGGTATGATGTCAGTTGGTGCTTGATAGTGTTATGCCTTAGAGATTAAGTCCCAATCTTTTCCAGAAGTCATCTTGAAGAAATGTCTAAGTTTGGGCAAGCAAAGGTGTAGCAGGAACAATGAACAGAGTCTAGTGTAGTGGTCCGCATTCCTCCACAGAAAAGTATTTTGTTATGCAATTTTGATGTGTTGTAAACACTTATACAAAGTGTCTCATTCTAGAGTTAAGAGATTTAAAGTTCACCGAAAGGATAGCTACAAGCTACTAAGTATCGACATAGTATTTAATAGAGCTTGACAGAGACAGAGTCTGAGTTCTGATGGTCCACATTTTTCCGCAAGATGATATGATGCCTTGTGGTTCTAAGGATAAGATTGGGAATGTGTAAGGAGTTCTTGATATGGTTTTGGAAGTGTTTTGAGATCCTTAGCAAAAGTTGTAAGTCAGTAGATGAAGCTATTAAGCATACTTTTGAGGAACAAACTGACTGGTGAGATAAATTATGATGTAGATAAAGGATAGCATGTGAAAGATCCTTTCAAATATTAGAATGATTAGAGCCAACCTATATGAACATGCTTGGGAGAACATTTGGGTCTGTGCGACATATAGTGCATTGGATTGAGCGACAAGGTACACTTTTCTATGTACATGTTTCACTGCTTGGATGCTGACCTGATTATACATTAAATGATAATGTGGATATATAAGAGCAATGATCTTTAGTTGAGTTGGAGTTGGTGTGTGTGTGAAAAGGTATGTGTGATGCGAAGATGCTAATAGTGGAGCAGAGTTAGAGGATCAACAACATGAAGACTTGGGATTCATAATACAGTTGTTAAATGACTGCACCCTGACATAGTGGCAAATGCTTAAGAAGTATTCAGTTATTATGTGTGATCTGATTGAAAGCATGTTTTTTTCATCAAGGTAGTAAGTTGACAGTGAGCCTCTAGTAGGGTTTAACAACCCTTATTATAATCTTTCTAGGTTTAGGGTAGAGGTATTGAGCCTAGTAAATCTAGTTGTACTTCATGGCAGTAAGCCAGCATGTTCTAGGCCCATGGAGTGACCAAACTTGAACATCATTTTTGTAAAGATTACAATACATATTTGAGAACTAATCCTCTCTGTGGTTTTTCCCTTTTTAGGTTTTCCATGTAAAATCTTGGTGTTATGTGTCATGCTTTTGTGGATGCTGTTCAGTTGTATATTTTTCTTCTGTTTGATTATTCTTTTGAAATGGTTAAAATTAAAAGTTCAAGAAAAGATTTATAGAACATTGATTCATCCCCCCTCTTAGTGTTCCTGACAATCAACAATTGGTATCAGAGCAAGGTTTCTCAGAAGAAGTTTAATAACTTGAGGAAGATCTAGGATGGTGTGATCATGGCAGCAAGAAGGTATGGAAATTATGAAAGGTACAATCAACTAGAAGTAGCTCTTATGGATCTTTACAACTCTGAAGCAGAAGTCAGGGATCTGAAAGAAAACTTGCAACAAGTAGATGAATGCATCATAAAGCTAAAAGAGCAAGTCAACAAATTCAAAAACAAATACAAAGAAGTCAGTGACCAACTGCTATCAACAAATGAAGCCCTAAATGATTTGGAAGGAGAAGTTACAGAAAGGACAAAAGTAGAAGATGATCTAAACTTGATTGTGAAAAGTAGATCAGAAGATTGTACAAAACTTGAAAAAGAAATTATAAGTTTAAAAATAGATCTGGAAAAGGCAAGAAGTTCTGAAGAAAAATTCAAGATAAGTACTGCAAAGCTTGATGAAATAATTGCTAGCTAGATGAATGTTGATGACAAACATGGTTTAGGATTTAAGAAAGGAGAAAGTTCAAACCCAGGCAAATAAGCACTGAGCCAAGGCAAAACAAAGGATACCAGTTCAGAAATCAAAGAAGAAGACCTGGAAGACCTCAGGTCAGACAACCAAATGCTCAAAGGTACCCATCTTTCAATGGCTATTGTAATTCATGCAATAAGTTTGGTCATAAGGCTACTTAGTGTAGAAGTAGAATAAATCAAAAGACTCCACTTTTCTCTGGTTAGTGTTTCAATTGCAAGAAAATTGGTCATAGAGAAAATGAATGTAGAAATCAGTTCAAGAAAAGTTTCAACAATGGAAGGAATGAACAGTCATTCAAAGGTAAATGCTTCACTTGCAATAGGATTGGTCATAGAGCTATTGTTTGCAAAAGTAAAGTAAGTCAAAATCCTATTAGGTGCAATGCATGCCATAAAATAGGACACAGATCAAATAAATGCAGATGTTCGGTAAGAACTAATCTTCAAAATTTCAAGAATAATCAATCTTTCAATGGAAAGTGTTTTGCATACAATAGATTTGGACATATGACTAGTCAATACAGATCAAATTCAATCAATGAAAGAAATCAAGGTTAGAAGAATGTGGAGTGCTTCAATTGCAACAAATTTGGACATGTTGCAAGGTTTTGTAGAAGCAAGAATGAGAAGAGAAATCACTACTTTGAAGAAAGGAAAACAAAGTAGAGAAATGACAAGGGAAAGATAAAGTTGATCTGGTTGAAACCAAGAAAGAAATAATCAAGGTATGGATCAAGAAAGGAGTAATTGAAGTCAGAGATCAATCTACACCAATATCTGGTGCAGATACCTCCTCCAGGAAGTAAATTGAGAACTCTAGCTCAGGGGGAACAGTTTAGAAAATTCAAATCTCCTAGCCAGAATTTGGGTGCCAGAATATGGCATGAAGATGTAGCATGGAATCTGATGTGACACACCTATTAGAAGAAGAACTGGAAGAAAAGGAATCAATGCGGTATATTATGGAGTGATTCTAAGCAACTATATTCTATGGTTAAGGGTTTTGAAAGATTTTTGGAATGAGCATTTAATGACAATTAGGTCAGGCTGTGCGGAGGATAAAAGGAACATGTTTGGTTTCAAAAGTCACTTTGCACTCAGATCTATTAGAAATTTAGAGATATCAAAGCCAACTTGAGCAGCGACAATCAAGATTTGAAGCATTAAGAGAAAGAAAACCCTAACTCGGCGAAACAAGGTATTTTCAATAAATCTCATTTTGTGAATTTGCTAAATCTTTGCTATGGTGACTCCACAAATTGTAGATAGCACTTAGCACCCTCAACCTAAGTTTAAGAAACACCCTTACAAGGCAACATAAATGGATCAAATGGGTGCATTCTCAAACATAGCCTATGGAGTCCTATATGTGGAAGATGCTAGGGCATACATCCATGTGGCCCTAGATGAGCTTGGTGGCAACAATTTTTCAAACCTATTTGTGAAACACCTATGCAATGATCCATTTGATCTAAAGGAAGAATATAAAGCCTTAAAGGAGAAGAAATTCATCTAGTATGCAGAGTTTCCTACATTTGCAGAGGGTGAATGGGTCTAGTATGTTCTTAGTCAAATTCATGATGAATTTATGTGGTTGGGAAAAGGGCAACCCTTCAAAATAATGAAAAAGGAAATTCAGGCAGTCACTGGACTAAACTCCATTGGAGGAGTGCCGTTATTAAAAGAAGTTAAGAATCAAACGGTTACCGATGCTACTGGAGCGCAATTCAACAAAAGGGTATTAACGATAAATGATATCACTGATCCTACAATAAAATTTGCCTCAATGGTCATAGGTTATAAAGTCTACTTCTCAAACTGGGAGAATTTATTTTTGGTGCCGCAATATACACAGCATATCAAATGATCAAGGAAAATGCAGACTATGATCTATGCGAATTGTTGTGAACCCAACTAGTGGAGAATTTGAAGAAGACAAAAGAAAGCAAAAAGTACCCATTCAAGTATGGTATGCTAATCATCTATTTATTCTTCTATTTCTTGAATGAATTCCCTAATCATTAGGGATTGATTTGGTTGAGTAACAAACCAATAGCTGTGCAAATTAGAAATTGTCTTAACAACTTAGTAAGTTATAATTAACAAAAAGTAGCCCTGTGAGGATTTTTCAAGAATTTTTAGAGCATGATGTAGTCTAGAGAAAGAATTCCTAAGAAAATTGTTAATAAGTATAGGGATACAATTTGTTTCATGGTCACTAAGGATCAATGTTCAATGGAGACTGTGGAACTAAGAATTGTGTGGGTACTGCCCATGGGCTATGAGGTAGATGAAGAAATTTTGGAAAATTATGCCTAGCACCTTCTTAGCAAACTAAAAGATATCAAAGAAGAAAGGTCTAGAACGTATGAGGAGTTGTTAGTGAAACTCCATGTTGAGCTTAGATGAGTTGAATCTACCAAAAAAGTGAGAAAAGAGGTGGAAGAAATTGCTGCAAGGTATGGCATCACTAAAGAGCAGCTTAAGGAATCAAGAGAAAAAGCAGAGAAAGCAAAGAAGGAAAATCAAAATGATCAGGCTAAGGTTCTAAAGGAATCTATAAAGAAGCCAAGAGAGGCTAAAGATACTCAAAGGTCTAGCCGAAGCTCTGCCATTTCATCTGGTGCAACATCATCAAAGAAGCCCTCTAAAAAGGACACAAAGAGGAAAAAGATGAAAGGAAAAAGATTGTATGTTAGTGTGGGAGAAAACGATGAAGAAGAAACAGAGTTAGATGAAGAAGTCAAGAAGATGAAAACTAAGGCTATCAAAGTCTCTAGAATCAGTAAAGAAAAATCCTCCATAAAGGATAAGCCTACCAAAAGATAGAAAAAGGAAAAGACTCGACCACTCACAGATGTAATAAAATCTATCACCATGGATGGAAATTTAAAACCCATGATTGAATACTATGTTGGATATAGTGATATTAATAAAAGAAGTCTAGAAGAAGCCACTGTAAAGTATCTAAACATTTTCAACAGAGCCCTTATTGAGATTATCTTTGAAATTCTGAAAAACCTAGCAAATCTTCTAGGCATCAGAAAGGAGACTGCTAGAGCCAAAGATATAGAGCTAAGAAAACATGTTCTGACAAAATTGTGTCCTGAAATCACTTTGGAAGAAGAGAATTTGATCTCTAAGGAAACCAAAGAGAAATTCAGAACCAAAACAAGGATGAAATTGTTGATGCTAGGAGAAATTGACAAAGTAGTTAAGGAGACAGAAGAAATCACCTTGGAAATATTGAGAAAATACAATATTTCTATCACTCATGACAATGAAGCAATAGATGGTGGAAATGGTACACCTGTTTTGGAAGTAAATCTGAAGCAAGAATCAGATAAAGATGAGAAAGTGACTGAGTAGGAAGAAACACTTGCTGATGTTTTTGAGATAAGACCCTCTTCAGTACATCTTGTTGAGGATGACATTGGCAAGGAGATGATTGAGGAAGAACAGGTCATGAAAATTCATCCAACGAAACAGGAGGATACTAATATGGATCAAGAGGATCCAAAGAAAAGGCACAAAGAAGAAGTCCCTATCACAACAAGATACACTGCAAAGCCTGCAAAAGAATTGTTGGAGGAAAGAACACTAATTTTGGATGATTCAAAATTTCTACATGGTCCAATAAACTTGGACACAATGACAATGGAACAGAAGTTTAAGTTGGTTACAATTGTTTAGACAAAGGCTCAAGAGGAGATATTAAAATCACATATTGAGGATAGTAAACTGATTGATGAAGCATCTAGAATTTTGGAGAAGCTACTGCCCATGAAAAAGAGGGATTCATCAATGCCCCCAACAAGTCATATGAAGGGATTAATAAGTTCCATAAGAAAATAGTTTGAATCATTTGAAAAATCTGGAAAAATAAAGGTGAGACAAGAATTTGATGAAAAATGTCTGGAACAATTAGACATAATGATAGCAAAAGACAAAATCTCATTAAACAATACAATAGCCAGCATTCAAAAATCTATGAAGGATGCTAGAGATGTGTAGAAGTTTTGTCTGTCTTGGCCCAAAGATGCTCAAGAGATTGAAGAAAAGATCAAAGATTCAAAACAAAAACTGATGGATATTTTTGAGAAATTTGATCTGGAAATAGAGTTAGTCACAAGGAAAGAAACATAAGTCATTAAGATTCACAATGATTTGACTAACTTAATAAATTAGAAATACCAAATAAAAAGTAGAATGGGACAACTCAGAAGACTAGTCTGTCCAAAGTTAGATTCAATGACAAATCTTATTACAGAGGCTAAGTTAGCTATCCAAGCAGACACAACATCTGATCTTCAAAAGGTAGAAGCCTCAGTTTTTCTTCTCAGTAGTCAAATTTAGATTTTGGAAAATGGAAAGAAAAGCTAGGATGCTGAGTGCACATTGATCAAAAACATATTTAATGATGTGCTTAAACACATGTAATATTAAAATGAAGATTGCACTTGTAAATATGCGATAAAATATATAAATGTTTGGGATTTTGACAAATTTTTGGTTTTGGATCAACACCCTTTGCCATTGATGTCAAAGGGGGAGAAGTAGATCAGTGAAAAATCAATAATCATCTTAGGGGGAGCAAGAAAGTACAGTGTATATAGAAAGAGGGAGTAGTCATATATTTTTCACTAAGTGTTTCCATCAATGCCAAAGGGGGAGATTGTTGGCAAGAGACACTGCTCTGATATGGATATGTATGTTGTCATTAATGGAAATAAGGCTCAGAGATCCTGTCACCATGATAGGAAGAGATATCTCTAGAAGAACATATTAGATTCTAGGTCCGATTGACAGAAAACGGCCAAGTATGGAAAGTATACAGAGTAGAAGACAGAAAGTCAGCTAGTATGCCTTCACAGATAATGATCCGATAATGCAGTTCAGGTATGATGTTGGTTGGTGCTTGATAGTGTTGTGCCTCAGAGATTAAGTCTTGATCCACTCTAGAAGTCATCTTGAAGAAATGTCTAAGTCTAGGCAAGCAAAGGTAGAGTAGGAACAGTGAACAAAGTCTAGTGCAATGGTCTGCATTCCTCTATAGACAAGTATTTCGTTATGTAGTTTTGAGGTGTTGTAAACACTTATATGAAGTGTCTCATTCTAGAGTTAGGGGATCTAAAGTTCACCGGAATGATAGCTACAAGCTGCTAAGTATCGACATAGTATTTGATAGAGCTTGATAGAGACAAAGTTTGAGTTCTGATGGTTTGCATTTCTCCGCCAGATGATATGATGCCTTGCGGTTATAAGGATAAGATTGGGAATGTGTAAGGAGTTCTTGATATGGTTTTGGAAGTGTTTTGAGATCCTCAACAAAAGTTATAAGTCAACAGATGAAGTTGTTAATCATACTTTTAAGGAACAGGCTGACTGGTGAGATAAATTATGATGCAGAGAAAGGATAGCGTGTGAAAGATCCATTCAAATATTTGAATGATTAGAGCTGACCTATATGAAAACACTTGGGAGAAGATTTGCGTCTGCGCAACATATAGTGCATTGGATTGAGCGACAAGGTACACTTTTGTATATACACATTTCACTTCTTGGATGCTGACCTAATTATGGATAAAATCATAATGCAGATATATAAGAGTGATGATCTTTAGTTGAGTTGGAGTTGGTGTGTGTGTGAAAAGGTGTGTGATGTGAAGATACGAATAGTGGAGCAGAGTTCGAGGATCAGCATCGATGAAGACTTGGGATTCATAATACAATTTCTAAATGACTGCACCCTGGCATAGTGGCAGATGCTTAAGAAGTATTCAATTATCATGTGTGATTTGATTGGAAGCATGTTTTTGTCATCAAGGCAGTAAGCTGGCAGTGAGCCTCCAGTAGGGTTTAATATCCCTCAGGGTTTAACAACCCTCATTGTAATCTTGCTAGGTTTAGGGTTGAGGTAGTGCGCCTGCTAAATCTAGTTGTACTTCATGGCAGTAAGCCAGCATGTTCTAGGCTCATGGAGTGACCAAGCCTGAACATCATTTTTGTAAAGATTACAATATATTTTTGAGAGCTAATCCTCTCCATGGTTTTTCCCTTTTTGGGTTTTCCACATAAAATGTTGGTGTTATGTGTCATGCTTTTGTGGATGCTATTCAGTTGTATATTTTTCTTTTGTTTGATTATTCTTTTGAAATGTTTAAAAGTAAAAGTTCAAGAAAAGATTTAGAGAAAATTGATTCACCCCCCTCTTAATGTTCCTGACAATCAACAATTAATATTAGAGCAAGGATCCTCAGAAGAAGTTTAACAACTTGAGGAAGATTTGGGATAGTGTGATCATGGCAATAAGAAGGTATGTAAATTATGAAAGGTGCAATCAACTAGAAGCAACTCTTATGGATCTTGAAAACTCTGAAGCAGAAGTTAGGGATTTGAAAGAAAACTTGCAACTAGAAGATGAATGCATCTTACAGCTAAAAGAGTAAGTCAAGAAATTCAAAGACAAATACAAAGAAGTCAGTGACCAACTGCTATCAGCAAATGAAGCCCTAAATGATTTGGAAGAAGTTACAAAAAGAACAAAAGAAGAAGATGATCTAAAATTGATTGTGAAAAACAAATCAAAAGATTGTACAAAACTTGAAAAAGGAATTATATGTTTAAAAATAGATCTGGAAAAGGTAAGAAATTTTGAAGAAAAATTCAAGATAAGTATTGCAAAGCTTGATGAAATGATTGCTAGCTAGAGGAATGCTGATGACAAACATGGTTTAGGATTTGAGAAAGGAGAAAGTTCAAACTTCAGGCAAATAAGCTCTAAGCCAAGGAAAAACAAAGCATACTAGTTTAGAAATCAAAGAAGACCTAGAAGACCTCAGGTCAGACAACCAAATGCTTAAAGGTACCCATCTTTCAATGGATATTGTAATTCATGCAATAAGTTTTGTCATAAGGCTACTCAGTGTAGAAGTAGAATAAATCAAAAGACTCCATTATTCTCTGGTCAGTGTTTCAATTGTAAGAAAATTGGTCCTAGAGCAAATGAATGTAGAAATCAATTCAAGAAAAGTTTCAACAATAGGATTGGTCATAGAGCTATTATTTGCAAAAGTAAAGTAAGTCAGAATCCTATTACATGCAATGCATGCTATAAAATGGGACACATATCAAATGAATCCAGAAGTTCGATAAGAACTAATCTTCAAAATTTCAAGAACAATCAATCTTTCAATGGAAAGTGTTTTGCATGCAATAGATTTAGACATATGGCTAGTCAATGTAGATCAAATTCAATCAATGAAAGAAATCAAGGTGAAAAGAATGTGGTGTACTTCAATTGCAACAAATTTGGACATGTTGCAAGGTTTTGTAGAAGTAGGAATGAGAAGAGAAATCACTACTTTGAAGAAAGGAAAACAAAGTAGAGAAATGACAAGGGAAAAGAGAAAGTTGATCTGGTTGAAACCAAGAAAGAAATGAACAAGGTATGGATCAAGAAAGGAGTAATTGAAGTCAAAGATCAATCCGCACCAGTATCCAGTGCAGATACCTCCTCCAAGAAGTAAATTGAGAACTCTGGCTCAGGGGGAGCAGTGTAGAAAATTCAAATCTCCTAGCCAGAAATTGGGTGCCAGAATCTGGCATTAAGATGTATCATGGAATCTAATGCAACACACCTATTAGAAGAAGAACCGAAAGAAAAGGAATCAATGAAGTATATTACAGAGCGATCCTAAGCAACTTTATTCTATGGTTAAGGGTTGTGACAATTTTTTTGGAATGAGCATTTGATGACAACTAGGTCAAGCCGTGTGGAGGATAAAAGGAACATGTTTGATTTCAAAAGTCACTTTGCACTTGGAGCTATTAGAAATTTAGAGAGATCAAAGCCAACTTGAGAAGTGACAATCAAGATTTGAAGCATTTAGAGAAAGAAAACCCTAACTTAGCGAAACAAGGTATTTTCATTAAATCTCATTTTGTGAATTTGCTGAATCTTTGCTATGGCGACTCCACAATTATAGATATCACTGAGCGCCCTCGGCCTAAGTTTAAGAAACACCCTTACAAGGCAACAGAAGTGGATCAAATGGGTGCATTCTCAAAGATACCATATGGAGTCCTGTATGTGGAAGATGTTAGGGCATACATCCATGTGGCCCTAGATGAGCTTGGTGGCAACAATTTTTCAAACCTATTTGTGAAACACCTATGCAATGATCAATTTGATCTAAAGGAAGAATATAAAGCCTTAAAGAAGAATAAATTCATCTAGTATGCAGAGTTTCCCACATTAATAGAGGATGAATGGGTTCGATATGTTCTTAGTCAAATTCACAATGAATTTATATGGTTGGGAAAAGGGAAACCCTTCAAAATAATGAAAAAGGCAATTCAGGTAGTCATTGGACTAAACTCCACTATACGATTGCCATTATTAAAGAAGTTAAGAATCAAACGGTTACCGATGCTACTGGAGTGCAATTTGACAAAAAGGCATTAATGATAAATGATATCACTAATCCTGCAATAAAATTTGCCTCAATGATCATAGGTTATAAAGTCTACTTCTCAAACCAGGAGAATTCAGTTTCTGGTACCGTAATATACACAACATATCAAATGATCAAGGAAAATATGGACTATGATCTGTTTGAACTACTGCGAACCCAACTAGTGGAGAATTTCAAGAAGACAAAAGAAAGCAAAACCTACCCATTCAAGTATGGTACGCTAATCATCTGTTTATTCTTCTATTTATTAAATGAATCTTCTAATCATCAGGGATTGATTTGGTTAACAAACTAGTAGCTGTGCAAATTAAAAATTGTCTTAACAACTTGGGAAGTTATAATGAGAAAAAAACATCCCTATGGGGATTTTTCAAGAATTTTTAGAGCATGATGCACTCTAGAGAAAGAATTCCTGAGAAAATTGTTGATAAGTACAAGAATACAATTTTTTTCATGGTCTCTAAGGATCAATGTTTAATGGAGGCTATGGAACCAAGAACTATGTGGGTAATGCCCATGGGCTATGAGGTAGATGAAAATTTGGAAAATTATGCCCAACACCTTCTTAAAAAACCAAAAGATATCAAAGAAGAAAGGTTTGGAACATATGAGGAGTTGTCAGTGAAACTCCATGTTGAGCTTAGACAAGCTAAATCTACCAGAAAAGTGAGAAAAGAGGTGGAGGAAATTGTTGCAAGATATGGCATCACTAAAGAGTAGCTCAAGGAATCAAGAGAAATAACAAAGAAAGCAAAGAAGGAAAATCAAAATGATTAGGCTAAGGTTCCAGAGGAATCTATAAAGAAGCCAAGAGAGGTAAAGATACTCAAAGGTCTACCTGAAGCTTTGTTGAAGTCTAGGACAACACTGAGAGGGGGAGGGGGTGAATCAGTGTTGTATAAATTTTCAATCCTTTTTGCAACTTTTAACTTACATGACAAATAGAGAGGAAGACATCAATAATTTGTTAAACACATATGTACAAGATTGATAATGAAAGGTGTGAACAAAAAACTCATGAGCAAAGCATTAATATACACACATAGATGAAAACAACATGAATCATGACACAAGTTTTTCATGAGTGGAAAAGCCTCCCCGGGGTAGAAAACTCAAAATGCTTCACTAGCTTATTCAAAACCTCACTAGTTACACAAAGATCTCACTGATCAAGAAAGCTTCACTAGCTTTACAAAAATGCCTCACTGGCATACACTATGTCTCACTGGTTGATACAAGGCCTCACTGGCATAAATTTACCTTACTGGTAAATACAATCTCCATTATCAAACAAAGTGTGCAAGAAATGATTGCCATTCAATCTGATTTGCACCATTGCATACCATGTCTTCTCTTTTGCATATCTCTATTCAATTACAATTTGAATATCAATCTCATTACCAATTTACCTAATACTCAATCAACTGCATATTGTCTTCATAAATTTTTTGCACAAGGAGATCATCATTTTTGATTTTTTGGTCCTCACACTAACTCTCACATAATCAATGTACTTGCAACATAATTATATGCAAAATCTAAAAACCTTTTCATATTCCTGCAAGTCCATCTTTTCACACAACACCTGGAATAAAATTATAAACAAAAGGACTCTTGGAGTTCCTCTCCTCTACATATTCATCTTCTTCAATTCTCATCTTCTCTATATAGAACATTTCTTGTGTGAGAAAAATAAAATCTTTCTCATAATTTGATCTTCTTCAATTGACTTTTCATTTTTCTTTTCTCTGCAAATATAAAAGTTAGAAAAACATAGGCATTTATCTACAAAATCCTTAATCAATCTGCCCCAATCAAATCTCTCTGCTCATTTGCATGAAGTCCTTTCACCTGCAAAGAAAAATGACCTATTGCTTCTCTTCAATCAAATCATTTGACATTTCTTTTTCCAAGATCTCCTAAGAAAAAATGTCTTCAAAAACCATTTTTGTTCTCCAAAAAAATTTCATAATATATCTTCAATAATAAATCAATCTCATCATCTTCTCAAAAATATAATCTTCTCACAAAAATGTCTTCCAAAAATAATTTCCAATATAATAGAATGTCTTCAAAAAAACTTTCTAATATAAACCCCTTAAATCCAGAGAGGGAGTGAGATCAATATGTGTTTCAAATAGAAACAAAGCTTTAAAAAAATTCCTCAAAATACTCAAAAAATCTCCTAAAAAATCTTATAAAATCCACTTTACTTGATATCATAAAAATATGACATTTAGAAAGCCATCGAATTAGGAGATAAAAAAACAAAGTTTTTAAATTAAAAAACAAAGCTAATCATGTCATATTTGTACTCCCAATACTCATTTAAACATTTCTTTTTAGTGCTCATTGAATACAAAGGAAGACCTATCAAAAAGATAAAGAGGCCGCTTCAAATGGTAAAGGAAATAGATTAGGACTAGGACCAGTTACCATGATGTCAAAAGCACCCTTCAACAGGTCATACTTAAGTGGAATGACCTTCTATCTTAGGTCACCAATTAAAAATAACATAAAGTGTATTTTATATAGGATGGGCAGATAATAGGTAAAATGATAAAAGTGTGTTAAACTTAATTCAAATGATTTATCAAAGCTCCCTATAATATATCTATCAAGACCTCTGAAAATATACTACTCTATCTTTCTAATAGACACAACATAACCATTACCATTATGAATAAGCAAAATACCATCTTGCTGCAACACCATATTGTCATCAACCCATGATGATGAGCTCTTCAAGAACCTACTGAAGTCACTGATACAAGCAACTGAACCACATCTGACCATGGTCAACCAAGACATCATCTGCTCAACATTATCATGAAGCAACCAAAGTATGAACTTCTAAGAACAACATTGAACCATAAACTTTCTCATATGAAGCAATTTCATCATGTTCATAAAGTGAACTCTTATAAACTCATGAAAGTAAGATCCTCATCTTGTCATCTCAACTCAAACTATAATCACTATGAATGATCTAACTTTCACTATGATGTATCTGCATCATCAACTCAACACTCTGTGTGAAGAAATGATCAAGAAAACAAGAAGCATAATAACATATATGCACTAAAATTTACCATCACTCTACAAACATCTTGGTTTCTGCTATATACTGCTGCTACAACATCATGATTATGAACACCATAATAACTCATGACATATTGATGCATGATACATGGTGAATGAACTAAAATGATATCTTGAACTCCTAAAATGAACATCTTGACATGAAGACCATACCAACATCCATGACAACCTAACATCCTCTGAAGACACATCAACATGATGAACAACATGAAGCAACTCTACCAAGTATCCTTTTTGACATCAATGACAACCTGTCTCCATCAAGCTCTGCCATTTCATCCAGTGCAACATCATCAAAGAAGCCCTCTGAAAAGGACACAAAGAGGAAGAAGATGAAAGAAAAAAGATTGTATGTCAGTGTGGGAGAAAAGGATGAAGAAGAAATAGAGTCAGATGAAGAGGTCAAGAGGATGAAATCTAAGGCTATCAAAGTCTACTGAATTAGTAAAGAAAAGTCCTCCAAAAAGGATAAGCCTAGCAAAAGATAGAAAAAGGAAAAGCCTCCACCACTCGTAGATGTAATAAAATTTGTCACCATGGATGGAAATTTAAAACCCATGATTGACTACGATGTTGGATATAGTGATATTGATAAAAGAAGTTTGGAAGAAGCCACTATGAAGTATCTAAACATTTTCAATAGAGCCCTTATTGAGATTATCTCTAAAATTCTAAAAAACCTAGAAAATCTTATCGGCATCAAAAAGGAGACTACTAGAGCCAAAGATATAGAGCTAAGAAAACATGTTCTGACAAGATTGTGTCCTAAAATCACTCCGGAAGAAGAGAATTTGATCTCTAAGGAAACCAAAGAGAAATTCAGAACCAAAACAGGGATGAACTTGTTGATGCTGAGAGAAATTGACAAAGTAGTCAAGGAGACAGAAGAAATCACCAAATGCTAGAATCTATTTGGTAGATGGAAGAAAATTTCTGGATGGTTTGAGACATGAGAATATGTGTTATGCTTTGATTCCTAAGAAGCCTGAAGCATTGAAAAAGGAGACTGAAGAATCACAACCAGAAAAGATAAAAGAGTTGCTGACAGAGTATGAAAACATCATATCAGATAATGTACAGGAATGATTGCCACCAATTAGGAGTATTAGTCATCACATGGATCTTATACAGGGAGCTAGTTCGCCTAACAACGCAGCACATAGAATGACACTGGTAGACAATGAAGAATTGAATAGACAGATGCAAGAATTGTTGAGGAAAGGTTTGATTAGAGAAAGTTTGAGTCCTTATGTAGTACCTATAGTGTTAGCACCTAGGAAAGATGGAAAATGTAGAATGTGTACAAACTCTAGAGCAATAAATAAGATCATAGTTAAGTATAGATTTCCTTTACCTAGGATGGATGATATTATGGATTGTTTGAGTGGAGCAAGATATTTCACAAAGATAGACTTGAAGAGTGCATACCATCAAATCAGAATCAGAGAAGGAGATGAATGGAAGATCACTTTTAAGACAAATGAAGGACTATATGAGTGGTTAGTGATGTCTTTTGGATTGACAAATGCACTGAGTACTTTCATGAGATTGATGAATGAAGTCTTGAAGAGATTCTTGGGTGAGTTTGTGATCATATACTTGGATGACATCTAATTTTCAGTAAGACAAAGGAAGAACATTTGTGGCACCTTAGATAAGTTTTGTAGAGGTTGAGAGAGGAGAAATTGCTGATAAACATCAAGAAGTGTAGTTTCATGAAGGAAGAATTGGTATATTTTGAATTGGTGATTTCTGCAGAAGGATTGAAGATGGACCTTGAGAAAGTGAGCAATTCTTGAATGGCCTACACCAGAGAGCATTAGAGAGGTTAGATCATTTCATGGATTGGCTAGTTTCTACCAGAAGTTCATCAAAAATTTTAGTTCAGTATGTAACCCTATGATAGAGACAATGAGAGGTGATAGAAAAGACTTTAAGTGGACATTAGGAGCAGATAAAAGTTTTGAACTATTGAAGCAGAAGGTGATATAACAACCTGTTTTGGCATTACTGAATTTCAATAAGGTATTTCAAGTGGATTGTGATGCAAGTGGGAATGCAATCGGAGTAGTGTTAAGTCAAGAAGTAGACCTGTAGCATATTTTAGTGAGAAGTTGAATGATGCAAGAAGAAGATATTCAGTTTATGATCAAGAGTTCTATGCTATAATTCAAGCCCTGAAGAAGTGGAGGCATTACTTGTTGCCTAAGGAATTTGTGTTGTATACAGATCATCAAGCTTTACAATTTTTGAACAGTCAAGGTAAGTTGAATCAGAGACATGAGATGGGTAGAGTTCATGCAGAGTTATACCTTTGTGTTAAAGCATATGAGTGGAAAATAAAACAAAGTTGCAGATGCATTAAGTAGGAGAAGAAACTTGTTGACAGAGATGAGAGTTGAAGTGTTGGGATTTGATGAATTGAAGAACATGTATGAGGGAGACACTAATTTTGCATAACCTTGGAAAGCATGTAAGGAACCTATTGTGATAGATAGGAGTAAGTGGTTGGACTATTTCATTCAAGAAGATATGTTATACAAACGAAACCATTTATGCATACCTAGGAGTTCAATGAGAGACAATTTGATAAAAGAGAAGCATAGTGGTGGATTGGTAGGACATTTTGGCATTGATAAGTTAGTGGCTTTGGTAAGTGAAAATTATTTTTGGCCTCAGATATATAAGGATGTTAGGAAATTTGTGCAGAGTTGTCGAATATGTCAAGTTGTAAAAGGGAGTAGTTAGAATACTGGATTGTACAAATCTTTTACAGTACCGAAGAGACCTTGGGAAGACATAAGTATGGATTTCATAATGGGATTTCCAAAGACACAAAAAGGACATGAATCAATATTTGTAGTGGTGGACAAATTTTCAAAGATGGCACATTTCATACCTTGTAAGAAGATAACTAATGTAGTTCATGCGGCTAACCTAATTTTCAAGGAGATTGTGAAATTGCATGGATTACCTAAGAGCATAATTTCAAATAGAGATACATGATTTATTGGATACTTTTGGAAGCCACTTTGGAAGAAGATGAAAATATATTTGAAGTTTAGTTCATCATTTCATACATAGACCAATGGATAAATAGAGCTAGTAAATAGGAGTTTGGGAAACTTGTTGAGATGTTTGGTCGAAGAGAAGGCAAGAAATTGAGATTTGATTCTATCACAAGCAGAGTTTGCATATAATAATTCAGTGAATAGGAGCACCAGAAGAGCACCATTTGAGATTGTAATAGGAACTAACCCTAGAGGAGTATCAGAGTTGAGAAACATCAGTATGGAAGAGAAGAGGAGTACAAAAGCAAAAGAATTTGCACTATACATGGAGACAATGCATAATCAAGTTAAGAATCATTTGGAGGAGATGAACAGTAAGTATAAAGAGCAAGCAGATCAGAAGAGGAGACACAAAGAATCTGTAGTTGAAGATGAAGTGATGGTGTACTTGAGAAAAGAAACATTTCTAGTTGGGACATTTAACAAGTTGAAGATGAAGAAGTTTGGACCATGTAGGATACTCAAAAAGTTTGATTTAGGAAATGCAAATGAAGTGTAGTTACCAGATACATTGGGTATATCACCTATTTTCAATATTGCAAACCTATATTAGTATCATGAAGTAGAGTTCAGTGACAACATTGAAAAAAACTTAAAGAAGTAGTTACCACAACAAGAAATAGAGCAAATTGAAGACATTTTGGACAACAGAGATGGATGCAGCACTAGAGGAAGACAATATAAAGAATATCTTATGAAGTGGAAAGGTAGACCAGAAGAAGACTCATCTTTGATTTCTCAAGCTGAGGTGGACCATCTTGGTTTTCCTCTATCCCCAACAAAGTGAGGGGTTCACTTTTTCAACAACCCCAGATGTCTAATGTAGGAGCATCCTTGGTTTAAGAGCAATCTTGCATCAACCAAAAAAAATTTGTATTTGAGTTTGTTTTCTTTCATTTTCTAGTTCAATTCAATTAGTATTAATTTCTATATTTTGGTCTGCATTCTATTCTAGTTTCCTTTAAGACCTTATAGAGCTAGACTTAGCATCTAGACACCTTCATGCCCATCATATCCAAAATTCAAATCATTTGGATTTGTGATAGGTAAAAAATTAGGTTAATAAGATCAAGCATAGGCATGAAAACCTAACCTACCATCATCAAAAAATCTAATCCAAATGAAACCAAAAGTATGCAATTTAAGCACAATATCACCTAGATTATATGATTCCTTGTTTATGATGTGGATTGCTTCTTCAACAATGAACAATTATTAAGATAAAAGCTAGCATGATGGATGGATGATGATGATAAGCTCAATGGATGCTATGGATGCTCAAGTGCTCAATATGCTCAGGATGATAATGTAGATGCTATATGATTGTTGAATTAGGATGAAGTATGGAATGAGAGGATGTTTATATAGAACTCAACCAAAATCAATGAACGGTGGAGGTTCCATGGCTATGTGAATGGATAAGATTAAAAGATAGACATAGATGATTGTGAAGATGACAAGTGGTGGGAAGATAGGGCTTATGTGTGCTTGTGTACATAAAAAGTACTACATGTGAAAGATATTAAATAAAAAGATGTAGTACTGCTTATCTTTTTTAAATGAGAGAGGCACACATGTCGAATCATGAGATAAATGATACGATAAATTAATTAAATAAATAGAATTTATTTAATTAATTGGAAAGTGGGTTTTATGAAAGGAATTTTTTAATTAAATAAATAAAATTTATTTAATTAAAAATAGATAGAATGAAGATAATTAAATAATTAAAGATTGTTTAATTATAGCTTAGAGGAAATAGCTAATGAATTAATTAAATAAATATAAATTTATTTAATTAATAGAAGAAATATATATGTTAGGGATATTACTGAAGTGTGTTAGACAAATGCAGATGATGTGTAATGCCATGTTTGAATGCTAATGATAATGAGTCAATTTTGAGTGTCTACATTTTGCCCCTCTTTGATACAATGTTTGATAGAGCATTGTGTCAAAGAAGATATGATATACATTTGATAAATAGGGCTATGCCCCAGTGTAACTGGCAGGTGATGCCCCCTTGAGAGGTAAGCCAGGCTAACCAAGAAGGGCTGGGTTGGCTCGCGATAAGAGAAAAATGTTAGAAACAAGGTTGACATGAAGAAAATGGGGGTCGGGTGGGAAAAAATGGGATGATGCAGAAGAAAATAGGCTTTGGCATAGAAGAATTAGGGTTTGGATAGGGCTATAAGTAGGTCCGACAAAGGCAAATAGGCTCATTTGTGCTCATTTGTGTTCAGAAATCTATAGAGATCCAGAGCTCCTTAGATTTAGTGTGTGACGAGAGTTGGAGAGCTATCAGGATGGTGATTCCACGTAGAGATCATCGTGCAGAGCGAGTGAGGACACATGGATGACCAGAGGGAGTAGGTGTACCGGTATGTATCAAAATTTTTGCTAAAAGTGTGATTTTGATAGGCTAGAAGCGTCATAAATGCACACACTTCACCATAAGCGACTAGGTCTTATGATATACAGTTGAGGTAGCTTATGTAGGAAAATAGGTCACTTAGGGTAGTTTAGGTCACTTTTAGGTGCGCCTTGGTCTCATATGGTAGGAATAGGTTGCTTCCAGTCAGCTAGCAAATGAATAGGCTAAATGCGCATATATTAAAAAATAGGTCGCTTATGGGCTAAAAGGAAGCACATGCAGAGGTGCAACTCACTTAGAAAGGAAAATTGCTTGCTTATGAGATATGGCTCGCATATAGGCTAAAGTGAGGTGCATAAGGAAATAAAGCTCACATATGGTCCAACAGTGATCGCATAGGGAGAATAGGTCGCATATGGGTGAGAGATAAGTGCAGATGGAAAAATGGGTTGCTTTTGAGCAACAAATAGGTGTAGATGGAAAATTGAACCGCTTATGGTAGATGAAAGCTAGGATAGCAATAAATGATCAAATTTTTATAGCATTTAAGTAGCGGAATGGACTAACATGATGAATGAAATGATGTAGGATATACTACCACCTTTGTTGTCATGGGAGCCACATCCTAGGGATTTGCAGTTGGTGAGATTACTGGATGCAGGAGCGGCTAGTGCTAGAGATCCTTGGGTTGGAGCATGTATCGAGATTGGAGCCGGTGCAGGCACATCCAGGACTAATGATGGTGATGGTGGAGTGATCGATGAGCGAGCATAGTTCTTTCTTGTTGTTAACATGAGAGGCGATGATCAGACTGGAGGATGTGTTTCAAATTCTACAGATTCCTATAGATGGGGACCAGATAGATTATGATCCTGATATGGGTCTAGCTGCATTTAGGAGATTGTTCGGGACACCTGACATTGGAGTAGAGGGCTCAGAGATCCCAATGGCGAGGATGGAGGAGCTATGTGATAGTTTGCAGTGAGTTGTAGTGGCTATCATCAAATGGCTTGTGGGAGATAGACGAGTGAGAGGCTTTACAGTAGGATGGGGGACAGTGATGGAGGGGATGTTCTCTTATGGTACGAGGTATGCATGGGCTGAGTGTGTGCTGGGACAACTCTATCATTTCCTAAATGATTGTGCATATATGTTTGGAGCTAGCATGTCAGCAGGAATTACAGTGTTGCACATATGGGCTTATGAGCACATCCCAGTTACGAGACCAGAGGGATGGGTGGCGAGAGCAGCAAGAAGCCATATGTTAGGATGTATAGAGGAGCTTTGACATACCAGCATAGAGGAGTGGTATACTGGCGAAGGAGATTGGATGAGGTAGATAGCTTTGTATGGAGGCCATGGCTGGGATGTGAGAGATGGGATGAGGAGGATGTAGAGCTTGTCTATGCTAAGCAGGTGAGATACATTTTTGGATGCAACATTTATATTATAGAGCACTATTTGCCAGAGAGGGCTTTGAGGCAGTTCAGGGTAGGACAGATAGTACCAGTTGGTGATGCCATTTTTGAGAGGACGAGACAGGAGGTATTTGATTGGGGGCCAGAGGTAGTGGTTGACACAGCTTTGGTGGAGAGAGGGGATACAACCAGTTGTATGGCAGTGGGGACAGGGTCTTGCAGATCCAGGCATGCTGCCAGATTATGATGCATACTGGGTGACAGTGAGGCCTACTCTGTTGACAAGGGTTGGCGAGATAGCGGAGATTGGAATGGAGAGACCAGTCAGGAGGAGACAACGATGGGCTCCACCAGCGCAGGCTATTGTACTAGCAGCACCAGGGATACAGATGCAGGGATAGATGCCAGGACAACCTTAGATACTTGCACAGCCTTTGGGGCAGATATTAGTGGGTGATGATGTTGGGATTTAGCAGCTGTAGAGGCAGATTAGAGAGAAGAGGAGATGGAGGTAGTGGGCACAGATGAGATTGAGGAGGGTGGAGCTAGACAGGCATCAGGCAGTGATTGGCTTATGGCATGCGAGGGCTCAGGAACAAACTTACCAGGCTCAGCTACAGTTGAGAGCATATGCTGAGGATGGATAGGATGATGGTGCACTTGCTAGGGTGACAGGGGAGAGAGATACAATGAGACAGAGTGAGCGGATGATGAGACTAGAGTGAGATACTATGGTGCAGTAGGTGTAGGCTATGAGAGCAGAGAGAGATGGTTTGTGGGTTGAGAGCGATATGGCTATGCAATTCGTACAGGGGATGACCAGTGAGTAGGATAGACCAATGGTTACATTGGGTATAGATGGGGTGACAATGTACTTGGCCACATAGTTAACACAGGTGCAGGCAGAGCTTTAGAGAGTATAGGGTGAGGTTGAGTACTACAAAGGCTTATATTATGGGGCTGTGCCAGCAGAGCAGAGGTAGCCTAGCTTCAGGAGTAGATTAGGGGCTTTAGATTCATGGAGGTCAGGTGGATCTTGATCAGTAGCCTTAGTGATGGGGCCACTGAGAGATAGAGGGGTAGTGGTTAGGGCGAGGGAGCTTCCAATAGTCAGTAGGGCTACCTTGTTTTATGTATATTATGTTGTACCATGATGAGGCCTAGAGCCAATTGTACATACATTCTTTATGGCTCAGATTGTATATGGAGACACTTGTACATTGACACATGTATATATATATATATATGATGGCATATGGTTGATCTATATGATGATGTCATGGATGTACTATTGGTATTATGATGGTTATGCATGTTGTATTTATATTTTGATGGATTATGTATAGATGCTTATGCAAATGACAATGAATGGAAAATGGTATGATAATGCAAATATATAAATGGTAATAATATGATATGGACATATGCATATAGATAGCTGGTAATGAGAGGATATATGAGGGAATTATGTATGTCTAACACACTTATTTTGTAGGATAGGGAATGTAGACGAAAGACGATGGAAATGATTGATCTTGGTTGAGGACTATGTAGGCGAATAATAGGATAAATAGATGGGATGATGGGAAACTTTCTAAGTAATTGCTCAAAATGAAAAGAAATGCAATCCTTATGTTTGATATAGCATATGGATGTTATGCACCAAGGTATAGAAGACCAAGGTGTTGAGATATCCAATGCGCAACTAGCATGCTACAACCTTGTATGAACATATGAGGTGAAGATGTTGAGCCAACATGCACAAGATATGAATAACAGCTAGTGTTTCAAGATGGACTTTGATGCTACAAGCAATGGTTTGAGCTTATCTCCACTACACATAATGACATCTTGCTGGTTATATGTATGGAGCTAGTCTTGACATAGAATAGTCTCAAGTGCATAAGAGACTGTTTAACTTCTTAGATGCTAGAGATATTGATATGTAAGATGCTAATCCCAACATGTACAAGATAACAATACACATAGGAAGAGAATAAGATCATCCCACAGACATGACATATGAAAGCAATATGACCATGCCCCATTTCTTACTTCATTGCAACATACCAAGATATAGATAGATCAAGGCAGTCTTGATAAGGCATAAAAAATGGACAAAAGATAAAACAAAAGATACTGTCATCATGTTCTCTTGCCAAATTTAGGTGCTCTTAGATGGATTTAAGCTGGCGCCTTGTTAAGAGGAAATCTGCATCCTGTTGAAGGCTAAAGTTGTTGATAAAATGCTATAGCGAATGTTGGCTTAAGGCATACGGACAAATAACTTCTGGCTTAGTCTTGATTGGTTAAAGTGCTTGACCTTTCAGTATACACATAGTTTGCTTCCTGCTTGAACTAATCAACGGGAAGAAGATGGAAGATGGAAGAAGATGAAGAAGAAGATGGGGGGATCATCTGTGCTTGAGTACTGGAAACTTCCTTCGTATTCTAGACTGCCTACATACCCTATATCCACAGGATCAAAACACATTTACGATGAAGATGAGACATGATGAATATGTAGTTATGGGTTTTATTGATGATGTTAGTGATGAATGATAGAAGAATGCGAGATGAAAGACTAAAGGATGATTAGAAGAAAGATGAAAGATGGATGATGAAAGAGGGGACTATCGTCTTAGCCTGAATCAGAGTGCTTCCTTCGCATCTCCGATTGCCTACATACCCTGTATCCACGGGATCAAGGCTTTAATGATAGAGCTGGGATGTAGTTCTTGCTTATTACGTTGGTTGCTTGGATGCTTGCATTGGCGATGTTTTGTGATTGTTGGATGAATGTGAATTGATTGAAAAGATATGAATCTTGGTTACAAATTGTTGTGCCACGTTTGTTGTTGGATGAACACTATGGTTGAAGTTAAAAGTTTTCTGTGTTGCGAGCTAAAGTGTTTGATGTGTTATGAGCTAGAGATAGTGGTATCCACTTCCAAATAAGACTCAACAAATGCCCCCAGTGTGAGGTGAGGTTTATTATGGAGAAGTGATGATAAAGAAGGCATACGGTCAAGATGCTAAGGTGCTAAAAGAAATAGTTATTGCAACAATGTCTCAAGTACGATAGCTAGCATTGACAGAGGTGAAGATGGGAAAGCTATATATTGTGATGAGATGTGGATTATGATATGGACTATGCAGGATAGGATGGAAAAATATGGTATGAAGAGTGATGATCAAATGAACCAAGTAGATGATGGTGGCTGGTCACTACACATAGCGCCTGTTTGCCAGGTTTTCACTATGGTACTTATCCAAGGTGCCTGTTTACCAGGTTTTCACCAGAGGATGGATTATTTATCTTATGTTATTTTTTTGTTATCCAAAGCACCACAAAGTGGTTTTCACTATTGGATGGATTTTTTTTTAAGGATAGCTGAGATTCAAGGATAAAACTTCTTGAAATGAACACTGTTGACTGGTTCATCCAAGGGAATGCCTTTAGGTGTGGAAAGAGTGTATGCACCTGATCCATAAACTGCTATGATGATGAAAGAACCAAGCCAATTTGGTTCAAACTTGCCATGTTTCTCCCAGTGTTGTTGATTCTTTTGGTTTCCTTTAAAGACAAGATCTCCAACTTGAAATCTGTGTTCTCTGATTTTCTTGTTGTAGCTAAGGCGTAGACGATTTTGATAGACTTGGAGATGGTTGAGTGCTATAAGACACCATTCATCTAGGAGCTCAAGATCATCGAGTCTGGATACTCGGCATTCTTCCTCTGAGATAGTATGTTGTAGAGATATTCACAGTGAGGGGATCTCAACCTCAATAGGTAAAATAGCTTCAGTGCCATACACAAGAGCATAAGGTGTGGTGCCAGTGGGAGTTCTGATACTTTTTCTATATACCCATATTGCAGGATGGAGTTGTAGATGCCAATCCTGACTAGCTTTGTTAACCATCTTTTTGAGGATTTTGATGATTGTTTTATTAGAAGCTTCAGCTTGGCCATTGCTATGAGGATAGTAAGGTGTAGAGAATCGATGTTGGATATGGAACTTGTTGCAAAGATCTCTGACTTCCTGATTCTTGAAGGGATGACCATTATCTATAACAATAGCTTGGGAACTCCATAACGGAAAATGATGTAATGTAGAATAAACTTAGATATTTGCTTGCTTGTGATATATGTCATTGGTATGGCTTCCACCCACTTTGTGAAATATTCGGTGGCAGTGATAATGAACTTATGACCATTTGATGAAGTAAGATGGATTTTACCTATGAGATCAAGTCCCCACTGTGAAAAAGGCCATGGAGTAATGATAGGATAAAGTTCATGTGTTGGTACATGTATTAAATCTCCATGTTTCTGACACTATAGACATCTCTTTACAAATTGTTGTGCATCTTTTTTCATGGTTGGCCAATAGTATCCTACTCATAGAAGTTTCTTAACAAGGCCAGGGCCAACGGAATGTGAGCCATAGACACATTCATGTACATCACATAAGGCCACTTTTGCTTCCTCAAAATCGAGACATCTAAGAAGGATACCATCAAGACTCTGATGATAAAGGGTGTCTCCCAAGATAGTGTAACGACAGACTTGACAGATAAAGGTTTTGCATTGGGTGTTGGATAGTTGAAGTGGAAAGGTTTGATTACGGAGATACTCGTATAAATCCTCATACCACAGTGAATTTGGACCAACAATGTCACATATAAGCTCAGACTATGGAACTTCAAATGCTAGAATCAAAAGCTGTTCGACCAAAAACTCACATTTATGTGTATTAGATGGCATGTCTAGAAGAGATCCAATCATAGCCATGGCATCTGCTACTCTGTTCTGTAGTCTTGGGATTTGTTCAAAAGTGATATTGTCAAAATACTTTTTGAAATCATCAACCATTATCTTGTATGGAAGAAGCTTCTCATCTTTTGTTTGATATTCATCTAAAACCTGTTTGATAACCAGTTGAGAATCACCAAGGACTTGTAACTGTTTGATAGCCCATTGTATTGCCATGTGCAATCCTATGATTAAAGCTTCATACTTTGCTATGTTATTGGTACATGGAAATGCAATTCTGTATGATTTGGGTATACAATCTCCTTGAGGGATAAAAAACAAGATGCCTGCTCCTGATCCATGTTGTGTGCGTGATCCATCAAAATATAGCTGCCACTGCGTTGGAGAAGTTAAATTGAACAATCCTTCATCAGGGAATTCTAGATACATTGGATGAATATCTATGATGGGTGCTACAACTAATTGATCAGCAATGACTTTCCCTTTAATGGCTTTTTGATCCAAATATTGTATGTCAAATTCACTTAAGATCATGACCCATTTTGCTAATCTTCCTATGAGAATTACTTTAGAAAGAAGATATTTGAGTGGATCCACATTAGATATAAGCTTGGTTGTTTGGTTCAACATATAGTGTTGCAACTTTTGGGAAGCAAACACAAATTCTAAACATGCTTTTTCCATAGATGAATAATTGAGTTCATATCCCACAAGAGTTCTTTTGATGTAGTAGATGGCTTGTTCTTTTCCTAAATCATCATGTTGAGCTAGAAGGGCACCCAATGCTACTATTGTTGATGATTTATAGAGCAATAATGGATGATCAAGTATAGGAGGTACTAACATAGGAGATGTTGCTAGATATCCCTTTATTTTATCAAAATCTTGTTGACACTTTTCATCCCACTTAAAAGGTTCACCCTTACGAAGAAGATGCTGAAAAGGATGACATTTATCTGCTAGTTGTGAGACAAATCTACGGATAGACTGTAACTTGCCTTGTAGATTGCGGAGCTGCTTGAGATTTGTTGGTGGAGGCATCTCCATGATAGATTTTACCTTAGCTGGGTCAACTTCTATCCCTTGTCAAGACACAATGTATCCCAACAGTTTTCTAGATGTTACATGAAATACACATTTCTTTGGGTTCAGTCTGACTTGATATTTTTCTAATCGATCAAAGATTTGTGGTAATACCTATAGATGTCCTTCTCTTGTCTTAGATTTTCCCAAGATGTCATCAACATAATCTTCCATGATAGTATGAAAAAGGTCATGAAAAATAACTGTCATGGCTCATTGATAAGTAGCTCCAGCATTCTTGAGACCAAAAGGCATTACAACCTAGCAATATGTGCCCCATGGACAAATAAAGGATGCCTTATCTCAATCTTCCTCTACTATTATGATTTGATTATACCATGAAATCCATCCATCAAAGATATCATTTCATGTCCGGCTGTAAGATCTACAATGTTGTCTATACTTGGTAGTGGAAAGTCATCCTTAGGACATGCTTTGTTAAGATCTCTAAAGTCTGTGCAACAAAAAACTCGTCCATCAGGTTTTGCTATAGGTATCAAATTTGAAACCCATTCTGGATAATCAATAGGCTTTATGAACTTTGCTTCTAATAGTTTTTGAATTTATGCTTTGACCAATAAAGCTACTTGTGGATACATTTTGCACATTTTTTGTTTGACAAGTTTTGCATTAGGAGATACTGCTAGATGATGTATCATAAGTGATGGATCTAGACCTAGCATATCAGCATAAGTCCATGCAAAATTTATAGCTCTTCTCATAAAAAATGCTGTGAAGTCTCTTCTTTCTTGCTTTGATAGTGATGCTGCCAAAAAGGTGATATTTGGATTATGTTATGTACCCAAGTTCATGTCTTGTGATTGTTCAACTAGCACGGTTGATTTCTCATGATAATCAGTAGCAATAGGAAGATCAAATCATCCATCCTCAGGCACCTCGGAGAGGTTTTCAACTTTAGATACGTCCTTTATTTTTACTTTTTCATGGTCAAGAGGCACCTTTCATTTTTCACCTAGTGACCTATTTTGTTTGATTTTGTTTATTTCACTTTTACGACTGAAGGATTTGATACTTCCGCCAAAATATGCTAGTTTAGGTAGGTCCATCATGAAACCTACTTTATGATCACCCAATGGAATACCTTGTCATAAGCCCATGAATTCTACAATAGCTTCATCATTTTCATATGTGTCTAATATCGGTGCCCCCTATTGGTCCCAATGGACGAGGTCAGGATATATGAGTGAAAGGTTAATAGAGGAATGGTTATGGCTAGAAGAAGCTTCATAAATCATGAAGATGGAGTGTTCTTGGAAAAGGTCAGTAATGTGAAGGGAGGAGTCATCGGTAGTATCCAAATTAGAAGTCTCTCCTATCGATGAAGGTTTAGCGTCAGTATCAGAAATACACTTAATGTCTTTGAGTCGCAGTACCTCCGACTGATAACCAAGGCCTTGCTTATTAAACTTCTCAGGCACAATAATGGGTTTGGTAGGTCCTTGTTCTTGTGATCCCAAACCACCATGTCCTTTGTAGCCCATGTTCTTTATGATGTGGAACCCATTGTTGTATCTCTCTACTTCAAGTTGGACTTGGTCATTTTCATCAAAGAATATCCAAGAGTCTATATCATCAATGTCTTCATCATCCAAAAATCTACCTTTAATGAATACTGTGGGTGGAGCTTTGATGACAGTGGGGGATGAAGTTGGGTTGGATGTAGAAGGCTTAGCATAGGATTTAGGAGACAATGGAATGGTGCCAACACAACAAGATTCTTGTAGTGTGTATTCACTAGGGCCATGTTCGATGTACTTGATACTGAGGTTGGAGGCAGCTTTACTAGATGATGGCTTGAGCAGGTCAAATGGCTCAACATAGGATGAAGACAGATATGCCTTGATGTTGATAGGAATGCGGTTCAGACTTTGATATTTAGCTTGGAAGGCACGAAAGAACTCAAATGGATTGGGATAAGCTTGAGTAGTAATCTCAACACCGTTATGTGGAAATTTAAGACATTGATGGTATGTAGAAGGAACTTCCTTGAGGGCATGTATCTAAGGATGACCAAGGATGATGTTATAAGGAAGGTCAATATCAAGAACTTGACAACAAGTTTTGTGGTGACTGGCCCAACTTGGATAGGCAAGAAAATAATCCCTTCAGTATCTCACTCGGCATCATCATATGCTCTGATAGTAATAATCTTGGAGGTGTCAGCATCTTTCTCATAATATCCCAATTGTTTTATTAATTTCAAAGAACATATATTAAGACCAACTCCACCATCTACCAAGATTCATTTAATACGGTGTTGTTTAACAAATACTTCAATGTGGAGGGCTTCATTATGTGAAGGATGAAGGGAGGGCTGAAGACCTTTGTCGGAGAAGGTTAAATGACAGGGAACTGCAATGCTAGCGACCATAGATTAGAATTGTGTGATATCAATATCATTAGGCACCGAATATTCTTGTAGGGCTTTGTCAAGGATAGCTTTATGAGCAGGGGATATGTGAAGCAACTCAAGAATGGATATGTGTGTGGGTGTTTTGCCAAGGTGATCCAAAATATTATAGTTAGAGAATGGTCGAGGATGGAAAGGTGCTCCTTGAATGGTGACTTGACCTCTTTGAGTGGTTACAGCGCAATCAGGTACTTTGCCTTGGATAGTAATGGTAGAAATGTGAGCATGGTTAATGCGGCCAATGGTAGATGATTTATAGTTGTACTAGATGGCATTCCTGACATGAGGGTTACTTGTTTTATCATGCAATGGAAGTGGATTCTTGAAAGTCTCTAGATCATAGTTCGATGTTGATTGTTGTGCAGGTTGAGTTGTTGAAGGTGTGACTTTGATTAAACCTTGATCGATGCAATCTTGGATGAAATGTTTTAAGCACATACAACCATTTGTTTTGTGTCCTTTAACTCGATGGTAATCGCAATACTCATTTTCTTTGTACTAGGGAGCTTTGAAAAGTGGTTCACCATTGGGTGGTGCATCCGGTAACATAATACCACCTATTTGGAGAAGATTTCAAAAGATAACTTCCATAGGTTCTTCTAATGGTGTAAATTGTTGGCATGGATTGGAAGTTTGTTGTTGTTGCATTCGTTGAAAAGGTTGCGTTGGTGTAGAAGCAGCTTGAATGTTGATGGGAGCTTTCATAGTTTGTATGTTCTTTGCGTCTACAACACCATTGTTGACAACATTCCTATTTTTGTTCTGAAAGCGAGACTTATCATTGGAATTTTGAGGATAGTCTTTGTTATCGCGAAAGATCTTGATAGTTCCTTTTGCAATTATAGCTCATTCAATGATGGTTCCTTTGGAAACAAGTTCATCAAAGGTGCTAGCACTTTGCAATTGTAATTGAAATGATAGCTTGGGATGAAGATTTTGAACAAAGATATCAAGATGTTGCTTCTCAGGTATTTCCCATGATATTTTGCTAGCCATATTACACCATCGTTGAGTAAATGAAGAAAAGGCTTCACCATTGCGTTGTTTATTTTTGACAAGGTCATTCATGTTTACCTCATGTTCAATGTTGAAAGCAAAGTGTGATCTAAACTTGTTTGCTAATTCTGAAAAAGGACTTAATTCCCAAAGGTAAATGAGAAAACCATTCAAGAGCTTGTCCTGCTAAGCTTCAAGGAAATAGTCTCAAAAGATATGTATCGTCATAAGCAACATTGAGACATGCCACAAAGAATGCTCTAAGATGGTCTTCCAGATTTCCTTTTCCTTTGTACTTGTCAAATTGTGGAATTTCAAAGTGTGGTGGAAAAGGTATCATATGAAGAGATTTGTCAAATGGATAAGCGCATATGTTCTCTAGAGAAAATGTTTTCTTGCCTTGTCCTACCATTTGATTGATCATTTGTTGAACATCCGTTGAAGATAATTGCTATTGTTGCAAAGGGGGTGAAACATGGTATGATGTATATTAAGGTCGCTATTGTGGGATATATGAAGCCATAACCATTTGTTGAGGTTGCGTACTCACAATGTATGTCAAAGGATTGGTATGTGACACATATGTGGTTGAGTATTGTTGTCCTTGAGACACAAGCGGGGGTTGAGTATATTGTGACAAATTGGCACCAAGATTTGGCATCACATGGGAAGTGGAAGATAGATTAACACTAGTGAATGGTTGGGAAGTTGGAGTTGGATTTGTGACATGGTAAGTGATGGAAGGATTGGTAGATGTGAAAAAAGGATGGACACTTGGATTTGTATTTTGGACAACATGGGGATTGGTATGTGTCATGTGTTGGGTGATAAAAGGCAAGCCTTGGATAGCATACGATGGATTGATGGTGTGTGAAGGATTGGAAGAATATGATGGCATGGATGTAAGTTTCTTGACATAAGTGATCATATTGCTAGGATTGGGTTGAGAAATGATAAGAGGATCACTCATGTCAATAAGACTAACATTGGGATTATATGGTGTAATGGATGGATTAGTAGAGATGATGGAAAGCATATTGGCAGTTGGTATATGAGATATGGTATTCATATGGGATATAGCAAGTTGTGATGGTCATGAAGCTTGGGCTATTGGTGTTGTTGGAATGGTTTGGGAGGCTTGCACATTATGGGATATGGGAATAGCTTGTGGTGCTTGGAGCATTTGCGCTTGGGCCACATGGAAAACTTGTGTTACTTGAGGCATGGAAACAGTCATGGTAGGAGGAGGAGTATGTTGAGGAACATGGAAAGATGGAATGTTAAGATTTTGTGACATGAGAGGAAGCACATTGGTTGGCATTATCAAAGGTCCTAGAGTGTGCTCTGAGCGTGGTAGATCAAATGAAGCAATACTAGGCAATGAAGGAGATGCATTGGAAGATGGAGCTTGTGATATGATGGGAGATGATGTGACTATAGTGGATGGTCCGTTTCCAACAATAGCGAGAGTGCTTGAATCTTGCTCTTTAATAGTAGATATGTCAAAATCTTTTGGTAATTTAGCAACCATGCAATCAAGTTGCAAGAAGTAGTGATTAGGCTCAGAAATAATAAGTCTCTCAACTTGATCCCACACATGGGTGTCCTAAAATTCTGATAAGTCATCTTGAGATTGTTCTTCAAAAGTCTCCAAAGATGTTTGAGGTTGCATTCGTTATGAAGATGACTCGCCAATGGTATAGCCTTGAGGCATAAACATATGAGGAGGCATACCAGTCATAAATTGAGTTGTGTCCTTAAGAGGTGTTGATCTAAATTGTTGCATCTCAGCTTGAAATTTGGCTTCCATTTCAGCTCGCAATTTGGCTTCCATTTTAGCTCTATATTGACTCCTAGTTTGAGGCATTATGTTGATGATGAAAACTGAAGTTTAGCTTGTCAAAGTTTTGAGACCCAAAGAAAGGTGATAGTTTGCTAGATGGTTGGTTGGTTTGCTTTGTTGTTTTGCTTGGTTGTTTATGTGTTTGGGTTGATTGGTTTGCTTTAGTTGGTTTGTTGTTAAGTTGCTTGGTTGATTTGTTGTTGGCTAGTTTTCCCTAGAGAATAGCTCACACACTCAAGGGAAAAGTTGTTTTCTAAGAGTTGCTAAGTTCTTGATGTTGATGAAGCTAAAGCTAGAAGATGATGTTTTGTTGATTGATCGAAATGATTGGTTTGATGTTTGGGTTGCTGGTTTGGGATCTCAAAAAGATGAAAATCTCATGAATTATGATTGATTGGTAAGCTCAAAGCAGGAGACAAATTCCAGGTATCTGCTAATGATCAGAGATAGGGCTGGAAGCTAATGCTGAAGCTAAGCAAGCTAGATTTGTGGCTAATTCAACTAAGGCACTAAGATTTGCAAGTATTAGACCATAGGCGATAGGTAATAGCTCATATGTGACTTAGAAAATGCCAAAGGCAAATGATGATAGATCAAATGCAGACTGGTTTAGGTTCTGACAACAGGTTATAGTGTTAACCAGAGGTGATCTAATTTTTCACAGGATTATTATTAGCTCAAAAGTGAATTACTGCTGATTGGAAGTGACACGGGTTAGGCCAAAGGTGATGGACTGTTGTTTAAAGGTGAATCAGTTTAGACAAAAAGTAGCTGACTATTGTTTAGAAGCGACTCTATTTAGGCAAAAAGCAGTGGACTGCAGTTTAAAAGTGATTCGGTTTAGATAGAAAGTGACTAACTACTATTTAAAAGCAATTTTGTTGTCTGTATGCAGGCAGTTTAGGCTCAAAAGCGACTGTGTCTGTCAGGAAAGATTGTCTTATTTGTAATTTTTTGACAAAAAAATAGTAATTACAGTCACTCACACTCACAACAATCACAAACTTGTACAACCTATGCTAGGAAAGGACTGCATTTATTGAATCCCCTGGCCGTGCTTATTCAAAGCGGATAGCTTCAAAATCTTGGTAGCACCAACTCCCCTCCACAACACACACTTCTCATGTATACCAAGATCCAGGTTTCCTATAAGGCTTGTCCCCCCACCAAACCTTAGGATTGTCCCTACTATCTCTTCTAAGAACCATGTGAATCAAGGTGGCTTTAAAGGTCCCACCTTTTACATCAACAAATAGAAGGTTTTTTGGCTACTACACAAAGTTGCTAATAAGGGCACCCGTTCGGGTGGCTAAACATACGACAATGCTACTCTCTATTATGGAGTCTCCCAGCCTTCAAGGGTTATGCCTTGGAGGGTTGTGGGGGAGGTTGGCTATTAGTATAACACAACACCTTTTGTTTGTGGCTTTCGACACAAACACTTTTCTTATATAGTGGTTCGAAAGGACTTGGCTTTAGCCTGTTACCGCTTGGGTCATATCCCTTCTCACACTGGGAAGGTAGGCCCTCTAAAGATAATAACAAGTTCTCATACACCCAAGATCCATTTGATAGGCAAGGGGAGAGGATACTTTTTTTATTCAATTTGGGTTACAATCAATCACATGCAAGCAATCAAAAAAGATAAATCAAGCACGGAGCAAGCAATGATTCATTTTAAGCACCAAGCCCAAATGTTCCTAATTTAGTGATAAACCACAAGTCTTGGACTGATTGAAGCCGCAACAGATATGTTAGTAGTTTGATAACCTCCTTTTCTTGGACAATCAATAAGATGTTGCACAAATACCCAATTAGTAGCCAAGAAAAACAAACTACAAATGATACAGACTAAAAGTGACACAATTTACCAGAGGCAATCCATTGTCAATTAAAAGCGATCTCTATTTTGTCACATGCAAAATGTTATAGATCATAAGTGATGATGAAAAAGCTAAATGTGGATTGTTAAAGTTCATAAGCGATGCGAACTGGCACGAAGCGACTAGTTAAGGCTCATAAGAGACCCTGATATACAAAAAGGAATAGTATGCAACAAAAACCCTAATTCTACAAAAAGTGATTCAATTATCTAAAAGTGGCCACTGTCAGATCAAAAGCGATTCAGTTAAATGCAAAAGTGACCATTGTTAGTATAAAAGGGATGCAAAAAAGACAAAAGGCAACCACTGTCTACTTATAAGCAATCCAAAAATTGCTAAAGGCGGCAGATTTCAGTGCAGAGGTGACGCGGGTATGCAGACAACAACAAATTTTTGCTCAAAAGTGACTAGAACTTGCTGTAAGTGCTTAGAAAATTTGATCTTGATAAAAACAACTTCAAACAACAAAGTTAATGAAGGACGTGAGTCCCACCGGGCATGCCAAAATGTCATAGGTAAAAAATTAGGTTAATAAGATCAAGCATAGCCATGAAAACCTAACCCTACCATCATCAAAGAATCTAATCCAAATGAAACCAAAAGTATGTAATTCAAGCACAATATCACCTAGATTGTACGATTCCTTGTTTATGATGTGGATTGCTTCTTCAATAATGAATAATTATGAAGATAAAAGCTACCATGATGGATGGATTGTGATGATAAGCTCAATGGATGCTATGGATGCTCAAGTGCTCAATATGTTTAGGATGATAATGTAGATGCTATTTGATTGCTGAATTAGGATGAAGTATGTAATGAGAGGATGTTTATATAGAACTCAAACAAAATCAATCAACGGTGGAGATTCAGTGGCTATGTGAATGTGGTGCAGGGCACCCAGGAGCAGTTTGACACCTCAAGCATTTGGATGCATCTTTGACAAGTTAAGTTTTTGTTTGATGTGTTTTGTAATAAGGCTTTTTCATAGCCATGATTGGAAGGTCTATTTTGTGTGGTCAAGAGGTTTGGGGTAACTTTATAAACCTCACATTCTTCTTAGTCCACTTGGACCTAGTTGTGCCACTTAGGCCTAGTAGGTCTAATGATGGCTTTTTGAGTTTGTTTGGATTGTTCAAATGTTTGTCATGTTTAGGAGAGTAGGATAGTTGTTAAGACTCCATTGGACAAGTGAAACCAATCAGTATCTTTGTGCTAAGGCAAAATGCCATAGTGTCAAGTGTTGTCAATAGTGTCAATGACACATTGACCGGTTGCAACTCCATTTTGGGTGGTTGAAACTATTTGGAGAAGTTGCACACCAACTTGGATTGGTTGATAACATTGTGATTTCACTCCTGTACGGCAGAGGAGGTCTAGTACAGAGTTTGGGGCATTCAAACAATAAAAACAATCACTTTTTCCCTATTTTTCTTGCTGTGTATGGCCTGTACGGATTGGCCAGGTGAGAAAATGTACTTTTCCTAAAACTAGACTAAGTCAAAGTTTGAATGCAACTAGATTGAGGTATTGAAGTGGTCGGAGTCAAAATTTATTGAATTTTCTTTCAAAACTGGTCTAGAAACCCTGTTTTCTAGGGTTTGTCATATAAATCCGGCCCTAGAATGCATTCCCACCAGTGAAAATTCATGAAAACTGGTGAAATGTAGGCTAGTGATGTATTCTACAAGATTCCAAAAGCATTTGGTGGGGAAAGGTTGTTTTCAAATTTTAAGGTGATGCCCTAGGTCAAGTATTACCATGTATTTGGCCTATTTTATGCAATTTGTTGTTGTAGAAGGCAAAATCTTGATAGGGTGAGTGAATAGATGGTGGTTTTGTGTTGTTTGGGCATGGTAGGAGTGTTCCAAATTCCTATCCCTGATCTATGCACCCAAAATTGATCACTTGCTTTGTAACCTAGCCCTAAACTAATCAATTAGGCCTAGAGACCTAGTGAGTGTTTTGAGTTGCTGGAGTAGAGTTGGAAAAGGAGACTTGGAAGTTTGATAGGGTCCCTTAAAGGGTATCTAAAACCATCATTTACTTGCTTGGTCATTTGGGATTTTGTCAAGTTGTGTTGAGAAAACTAGGTTTGGAGGGCTAGTAGCCTTACTAGTCAAAGTAGAGGTTGGAGAGTTTTGGGAAGTTGGGGATCAAACCAACTGCATGGAAAGTGTTTATTGATCTGTCTTAAGGTGTGGGAGAAGCCTTGAAGGTTGAGTCATCACCAGGGTATCAAACCCTTCATATACCCTTGAATGTGCCTTTGGTTGGTTGGTTGAAGGCTAGGTGAGTGGGTGAGTGAAAGAAGGAGAATAGTAAACATTGTGTTGTTGCTTCCCTTGTGCCACTTTGCATCAGAATGGCTAAGATTAAAATATAGACATAGATGATTGTGAAGATGACAAGTGGAGGAAAATAAGGCTTATGTGTGCTTGTGTACATAAAAAGTACTACATGTGAAAGATATTAAATAAAATGATGTAGTACCACTTATCTTTTTTAAATGGGAGAGGCACACATATTAGCTCATGAGATAAATGATAAGATAAATTAATTAAATAAATAAAATTTATTTAATTAATTGGAAAGTGGGTTTATGAAAGGAATTTTTTAATTAAATAAATAAAATTTATTTAATTAAAAATAGATAGAATGAAGATAATTAAATAATTAAAGACTGTTTAATTATACCTTAGAAGAAATAGCTAATGAATTAATTAAATAAATATAAATTTATTTAATTAATAGAAGAAATATGTGTTAGGGATATTGCTAAAGTGTGTTAGACAAATGCAGATGATGTGTAATGCGATGTTTGAATGCTAATGATAATGAGTCAATTTTGGGTGTCTACAGGATTAGGTACCGAAAAGATATCGCTATCAAGAGATCAATTATTTTCTCAGAGCAGAGCACCTTGACAGTCTCAGACAATCAGCTAAAGGAGAAGACCTGTAGAGCACTTCATGACTTCCAAAGCTAAATGACACATCATTCAAGGAAATTTGGATCATGGCTGACCTTCCCTGAGATCCGCACGCTATTCCATTCACTTGTGGAGGATTCCCATCTATTTAGGATTGACCTATCTATGTACACATGTTACATCTCTTTCATCAGAGTTTATAACCATCCTTGGCCAATGTGGAGGAATCTTGTGTTTCGGAGATGATATATATTCATGTAATAGATGGCTAGGAAAGTAGCTAGCATAATTTACAAGTTTGATAGTTTAAATTTCTTCTATAAGGAACTTCAAAGCTATATCTTGCACATATCCTGTAACTGAGGAATCAGGCTTGTGAGCCCTAATTGTAAGCCCGTATGTTGTCGACATGTTTGTATTTTGAATCTATGATATACTAAAGACTGAATCTACATTTGCACCCTATCTTTAAGCTATTTCTATTGTGTTTACTCTTGCTGCACGGTCTAGACTGTTCACTTTATGGACCCTCCTAACTGTGACTACACCATCTTGAAACAACCAAACCTTTGCAATAAATGCACTTTGTAATCTCCCCCTATCTAACATTGTCACCTAACATTGATCATTGCCATAGACAATTGATCCTCTTGACTGCATTGTCATTCTAAGTGCCCTGAGCACTTTGTGTAGCTAAAATTGACTATGAAGCATACAGACCATATACTAATCAAATCCTTAAAACTACCTAATTCATATACTCAAACATTGTCAATGGATAATACAAACACTGCACCACTTATGATATCACTTGCTCCTATACATTGAAAACTTGCAACTGAGCATTATATGTGATACAAATACCCATGAAGTATGAAAGGATATCCCCAAAAACTGATTCATACTGATGTCTTTTCACATTGTAGATATAATCTTGTTCACGTTGTAAAACTGCAATGATAGAGATGTCTGAACACCACAATACATCCATCACACAACAAAACCATGACAATCATTCATCAATGTAGATAATGACTCCTCTATTTACACATTGAACCAATCATTCCTTGGTTAACACATTAACTTTGTATTACACATTGAGTGACAATTGCCTTCTCCATTTTCCAACAAAGACTGAATGTAATGCAGACATCTGATGACTAATAAAGTGCTGACTTTTGATGACTACTGATGAGTCCACTAATAACAATAATGCAGACTTATGATCAAGTATCAAAGACATGTGATCAGGAAGATCAAGGACTAATGTCAAGAATTAAGTCTAGTAGGGCTAACCAACAAACTCGAGTAGACCTTTAACACCAATGACAATATTGCCAATAGATTTATCATTTGTTTACTAGAGGTCTTTTAGGTCTATATGTGGCTAGTGCTGAATGAACCTAGTGATAGTTATACGAGCTCATAGAAACTTGGGTATGGCCACTTAAAGGCCTTGCATTTATTGTTTTATTTCTTTTTAAATGTCTTATTATTGAGACGTTAGGGAATTCCCCCTTTGCCTTGTAGAGCCTAAAGTCAAAGGTGGGTTTACCCACTCATAGCACTTAGTCCATTCATGCCACTGTCTAAGCATGAGTTTTTCCCATTTCCTTTTTTGATAACTCCTTGGCCTCAGGTTGTGGTGCAAGTCTCTAGGATTTGTGGACCTACATATTTGATCACTAAAAGGTCCAATAGGGAGAAATTGTTGATATGTACTCATGGCTATTATGAACAAACATAATTAGTTTCTATTTCTTTAAGGAATAAGCACATATCATGGAGAATATAAATATAATTTAGAATGTTAATTGTTATAATGATTACTCATTTTAAGATTATTTTTTTATAGTTACCTTTTATAGAGGTTGCTTTCCTAACAAACTAAACACATATTTAGAAAATTGCTATATGTTATTTCCTCTTTAAGAATCTTTCAGAATAACATTAAATATGTACTAGATGAATAGATAGTATAATATTGTACATTGTTCTTAGTTTTATGGTAGAAAATGTTAGAATTCTAAAGTGAGAAGAAAATTAGATCAAGCTAGCAAGAGATCAACTCCAACATGACAATGTGAGGTAGAGCCCACTCATCAGACTATGGTTATTGATGGTTAGATGTTTATTTATTTATTTTGGGTGATTTAATTTGATTATTTTAAGTTTATAGTTGATGTGAATAAATATCATAACATTTATATTTACATTAGAGTGATTAATGTAATAATTTGTTCTGTTAGATGTGCAAATCTTATAAATTGCATGTTATTTTGATAATCATGATTACTTTATCAATGTGCACATGTAAAAGTGAATATACAAGAACAAATTAAACTAAGTCTAACCTATTATATTCACAACTACAAGCAACCTCAAGATTAAACCTAAGGAAAAAGGGAAGTTTGCTGTTGCTGCAGTGTATTTGTTGTGAATGATTCAAGAACACATTTGAAGTGTGAACCAATTTGTGTTAAAGGTACACATGGTATTCCTCCTACCATTGAGATAAGATTTCTTTCCTAGAAAAAGACACATATTTGTAATGCCTATATTTTCTTTCCAGCATTGTAGAATATTTTAGTCATGGGCTATTGGTTTAGAGATGATGACTCCCCTTAATTTGTGTCCCCATATATTTCATGCCCAATATATTTTGATGAAGATAGTGCTTATTGTTTCAAGTATATGCTATCGGTGTTGTCATTGATGTCAACAAGCTTGTGTTGTCATTGGTGTCAACTGTGTCTACTGATGAGGTTGTTGTTGTTTGATTGAGTTGCTTTGTTGAAGATGATTTGGTTGCCTTGTGGAAGTACTAAAGATGTTAGGAATATGTTTTTTATGGTTACTTTCCTAGTGCTTTTGAGAAAATTTGATTAATAAAGGAAACAATGTGGTGAAGTGGATTTTTGGCTTTACAGAGTAGTGTTCTAGCTCTGCTCCACATTTCCTCTTTGTTGAAGATCTATCCTTGCAGTTTGAATATGTTGTTAAGAGATGTTTAGAGATGTTATATTCCAAGTTTTGTGCTCCAATTCCTTGTGAAGAGAAAGTTGTATTCACCAGTATGAAGATTATGTTTCTGAGTGTTGCAAAGGGATCTGGGAGAAATATTTTTGCTCCGTATTTCTCCAAAAAGTGGATTTTGTTCTTGTAGTTTCAAACATGTACTTATAAGGTTCCTATATTTCTCCATTTAAGGTTATTCATGATTTGGTGCTCTAGAAGATGACCTATTGAGTTGTAGTGTATGGCAGAGATATTTGAGTTTGTTGGGTAAACAGGATAAGTTTATGCGGCAAGTGAAAGTTGTTGTGGAGGAATTTGTTGGATTTCAAGAAGTTTCAAGATGATTGTGGAATACTCTAGATTGTGTTGAAGCCTTACATGTGATCTAGAAGTCATCTTTAGGTTTGATGAAGTGTGCACTGAAAATTTCATTGTGTTAACATAGGTTTGGCTAACCTTGGGTGTTTACACTAATTAAGTAGTTGCTTTGATGATTGTGAAAGTGTGGAGTAGCATGCTTTGATGAATTTGGGTCCAAGCTAAGGTGTGTTGTGATTTTCCTTCATTCCTTTCCACCACAAGAATGTTTAGGTCTAGACCTAATTTGTATCTTCTAGGTTAAAGTGATTTGCTGACCTTGGAGAATGTTCTCAAGGTTGAAGATAATATAAATACGTGTTAAGAGGTTGTGATTGTGTGCAAGTGTGATTAATATGATGTGATTAATAGAGTGGTTGAGTGAGTGGAGCAGTACAAGCCTTCATGTGTTCGATTATTGGATGCAGTGAGCAAAAGGTGTCTACTATCTTTCAGTGGTACTATGGAGATGATGTTGATGTTGCAGTGAATATCAAGATTCATTAGAATTGTACTCCATGCATGTGTTAGATGCAACTATAATAATTCAATCCTAGCAGTGAGCCACCTTCTCTATTTCTTTCATTTAGAATAGTGAGTCCTTTGGCAGTGAGCCACACGCAGTGAGCATTATTGGATAGTGAGTCCACCATTTGTATCAACCTTAGCTTGTTGTCTTATTATATATATTGTGAGCTAATCCTCACCATGGTTTTTCCCATCTTGGGTTTTCGATGTACAATATGGTGTTTCCTTGTGTATGGTGTTGTTATGATCCAATTTCTGTTATTTACATTTCATGCTTAATCATCATAACAAGATTAAGGGTTAATTAGATTAATGTGGATTTGAGTGTGTATGAGGGTTTTGAAATTTTAAGTTATAATTGATTCATCCCCCTGCTTCTCAGTTGTCTTGTGCATTCAAAAATTAGTATCAAAACAAGGTTCCTTGGAAAAAAGCTTAACTGCTTGAGGTAGATCTAGGATGGTGCACAAGAAGGATGTTCCCCTATTTAATGAATCTGACTATGCTTTTTGGAAAATAAGGATGGAAGGTTATCTAATTTATCTTGGATATTGTTGATGGTGTTTTTAGCATGTAGCAATGCATGTAAGATATTAGATACCTCATCTCTCTTGAAAGGAATCCTATCCTAGAAAAGACTTCCCCAAAGTTTATACAACTAGGTCTTAGCTTGCAGGAATAACTTTAGTGGAATGTTTCAGCTGTACCAATAAAGAGGACTTACATGCAATGCAATCAAACTTTAGTGCATTAGGGTTTGATTAGACATGACCTTGATCAATTTTCTAATTTGACAATGCATTAAATGAATTGATATATACCCAGATTACTATAAGATATGTGATTTCATCATGCAACAAGCAATTTGCTAACTTGCATTCACTAAATATGAATTTTGTGACAACACTATGCAAGTTTATGAAACCTAATCTAATAGGGTCTGATAAATAAAATGCAAAAGGTAAAGGAGAGAAGAGGGATAGAGGGATCCTATAGACAACAACAAAAATTAACAACAAGCAAATAGACAAATTCCCAACAATAAACAAATATTTGCTTAATCAGGCAACCCACAATGCCACAAAGATGGTGCAATCTTCTAAGGAAACACAAGAGTTTTCAAACTATGAAAGATTCATCAAACACCCAATTTTTGGTGCAGTTTAATGAACTCACACAATTGAACTTATCTCATATGAAATATGTCCAGACTAACCATGCACAATGACATACAATCAGCAAGCCATTAATGGTATGGATAAGAAATCCATCAAATATCTAAATAATTAACCACAAATGCAACTGAATAAATAATTGGAAAGATGAAGAAGAACCATGATAACCATATCTAATCAACAAAATGAACTCAAATGACATAGGCAAATGAAATTGTGAATGGAGAAATTAGGAAAATATCAATAATGATAAATAATAACCCAATACATCAATGGAAGTTGAAAGCAAAGAAGATTGAAACTAAAACAAGTAAGAATACTTACAAACTCCTTTACCTATTATTTTTTATTGTTTGCCTATCTTTCTTTGATCTTGATTGTGAAGCCCTCAGAAGCTTTCCTTGCTTGCTTGTTGAAGATGACAAAGGAAGAATGGCTTTGATACCTGTTTGTGTTGAATGTGAGCTTCCAACACATGATAATGGAGGATACTAGAAATAGAGAGAAGAAGAGAAATTGGGCATAGATTTGATGCCAGAAGAATGAGGTTTCCCTAGAGAAAATTAGGCATGATAAGAATGCCAGAAGAAGTCTCTCTAATTGCTTAGAGAAGGGTCTCATTTATAGATTTTCTGAAAAGGCGATGGAGGGTGAGGATCAAAAGATGAGATCAATGGCTCTCATTTTTTGTGAATCTTTAATTCATAATGGATGAATTAAAATTTTTTTTTTTTGAGAAGAGTGGGTTATGACAATTGAATTAAGAATAAATGGTGGAGGATAGTGAGTTATGACAATTGAATTAATAATAAATGGTAGAGGATAGTGAGTTATGACAATTGGATTAAGAATTCAATGAGTGGAGAATAGTGGGGAACAATTGAATTAAATATTCAATTGGTGGAGGATAGTGGGGAACATTGAATTAAATATTCAATTGGTGAAGGCTAGTGGGGAACATTGAATTAAATATTCAATTTTGGATTTTGGAGGATATTAGCTAATTAAATATTAAGAATATTTAATTATATGTGCAACATGGTGAGGTGGAAGGGATGATGTGGAAAGATGAGGTGGATTGATGAGGTGGATTAATGAAGTGGATTTTGTGAGGTAGATTTAAGATTTGAGACATTAGAAGAATTTAGGGATTTTAATTAAATAAAATAATTTTATTTAATTGTAGGATAATGAACCAATCAAATAAACTTATAATATTTATTTAATTGACAGAAGAAAATAAGAATTAAGATAAATATTAGAATATTTACTTAATTCAACCTGAGCCAATTTTAGGTGTCTACATTTTGCCCCTCTTTGAAGCAATGTGAATGCCAGAAGAAGTCTAAGAAACCCTCGACCCCCCCATCTCTCCTCACCCCTCTCCCTCTGCTCCCTTGGCCCTCCCCCCGCAACTTCTCCCCCGCGCCACCCTGTGCTCACCCTCCCCTACCTTCAGCCCTGCCCCGTGGCCTCCCTCTCACCCATCCCCCTACCCGCACCGCCCACACCCAGCCACTGCCCCTCCTCCCTTCCACCTCCGCCCGTGTCCCAACCACCTGCCGCCGCCGCTTGCGCCACTTCTCCTCCGCCACCCACACCCTACCTCCACCTCCGCGGATCCGTCCCCCTCCGCCTGACCTCCACACCCTCGCACCCGCCACCGCCACCACCACCCTACCTCCACCTCCACCCGATCCCCACCTGCCCTCCACCACCTCTTAAAAACAAAAAACAAAAAAAACACAAAAAACATTTTTTCAACCACATCTTAAAAGTTAAAAAAAAATAAAATTAACATTAAACAAAAAAAAAATTCAAAAATTACAAAAAAAAAAAAAAACAAAAAAAAAAAATAAAACAAAAAAAAATTAATTAAAACAAAACAAAAATTAACTAATAATTTAAAAAAAAAAGAATAAAAACAAGGGGGAAGTTCTTTTTTTTTCCCACTTAGCAAAATAGGCCTTTTTTTTCAAATTTTTACAACTTTCACATACGACATTGAAATCGGACAAATTTGGACTTTCTGGAAAGCTGACGAGTCGACCTTTGCAGTGGTGAAAACATTTTTAGGTGCTGATACCTTTTACCAATATTTTTTTTTGCAATCAAAATCAAACCTACTTGCACAACGCGTTTGGTCAATTTGTTTATCTTTTGCTGACTTGTGAGTTTTTGTGGAACTAACTGCCTTGTTGCAGCTTCTTATCACTCACACAGAGCAAATAGGTTTTCTAACATGTTTATGTAGGACAAGCATTGAAGAAATCTTGATTTATTGCAATAAGTCTTAGAAACATATTGCCTTCTTAAGGGATAACTGAACAAATCATTTCGGCAATCTAAGCCTTAGGAACATACTGCTTTTCTTAAGTTACAATGGACATGTATGTGAAAACACCTCAATTTTCTAAGGGACAATGGACATGAATGCCAAACACTTCAATTTCATAAGGGACAATTGACAACTACAAATGTGTGTGTGCCTAGTTTAGTTGCACCTTATTTTTCTTATAATGGGACAATTGAACCTTTGTTTGATGTGCTTGCTCTTACATTTTCGTACATCCTTTAGAAGGGCCTACTTTTGGATTGCACTTCATCCAAAAGGGATGACCCTAAGAGGAGTTTTCCTTTGAACTGCTATATAAGAGGGATAAGGCGAAAACCAAGTCCTAACTGATGTCAGCCTTACCTTGTGGTGCCAAACTAAAAAGAGGTGTACTAGCTCCTTGTGGAAATGATTTTCACATTGAGCGAAGTGTTTGATACTCTTAGTAGGATTGGTTAAAGCTTTTAGTAGCTTGTCACATTACTCGTAAGGTGTTGGTCCCTCAAAGTTACTAAGAACCATTCTAGATAGAGACTACCCAACCTACCTCTGAACATTGCGGTAATCATCAGTGCAAGGGGAATCGATTTAAGCCCTTAAGATACTCACCATTGGCTCCCTTGAGAAGAGATAGTATTCCCTTGGCCATAAAGCTCTTGTGACCTACTTGAGCTTTCCAAGGGGAGGGTGAGATATCCCTACCTATCGTCTCTCGCAAAGATACAAAATATCTGACACCTTTATGGAATGATATTTTTATCGACGGAGTATTAAGCTATGAGCTGATCTACTGTAATGAAACCTTGTCTCTAGGGATAAAAAGTGCTTGATAGTTGTTTGTAAATTATCTCATACCTATGGAAACATTGGGCTTTTTTGTGAGCCTCGAACATACACTATTTGTTGTGTCAATCCATCTTTACCGACTTTGTTTGCTGTGTTTTCTCTTGTCAAAAACAAATCCAATCAGAAACAAACCAGATCTATCAAAATTTTACATTTTTAAAACATCAGACACTACTTCAGCACCTCTGGTAGAACAGTAGCTCACCTTTGGTCTAACAGTAACTCACCTTTGGTATAACAATACCTCACCTCTCGCTAAACTACTTCAGCACCCTTGGTATAATAGTAGCTCACTTTTGGTAACCATAGCTCGCCTTTGGTAGCTCAGTCCATCACCTTTGGTATTACAGTAGCACGCTTTTGGTTGCACAGTCCTGTGACTCTGGTCAAATAGTATAGCACCTTTGGTCCAGTCAATTGTGCATCAGAGTTTGTCTTTTCCACATCACAAGCAAAATCTCAGCAGCCCTTTTGTCCTAGTGTATTCCATGGTACTCACTAGGATCCAGCAAAGTATGAAGTCCAAGCAAGTTGTCCCTAGGAAGCAAAAATCACCTCCTCACACACCGCAATCTGGTCGTCTCAACATTACCCCCACGGTTACTCCTAGGACACTCGCAGAAAGATCTACAAACTTTCCAAGCATCCCACAGCTAGATCACCCAAATAATCCACAAGCAGACACAATAGGTATGTCTCCAGATTTTGTACCGCAAGGTTATACTGTCGACCAGGTCCCAGCTCAGGAAGTAAGGGTCCCTTTGGTAAGTACACCTCACTATACTACCTGTATGCCTCAGGATCTTGTTGTTTATACTATAGATCTCACCCCATCTCACGAAGAGTGACACTTTGAAATAGGTCAATCCTCTCAAGAAGATGGACAAGATCTTGATGAATTCATACAAAATCCTAGAGCCATAGCCACCTTTGACAAAATCTTGAGTGAGAACCAGGATCATTTCTTTCACTTGCTTGCCGAGCAAGGAGCCAAATTGCCTCAAAATTTTGATTTATCCAATCTCAAGGAGACAAACAGTACCCAAGACACCATACAAGCAGTGCAATCCATGTCAACAGTGACCACACCTTTACCTGAACAAGGCTCGCAAGGGAGATCAATTGTGCAATATAAGAACCCCCTTTATCAAAATTTGCCAAAGGAAAGACCAATATCACCGCTTCTGACTCCTATGGAGATCTACAAAAATCAATAAGAAAATCTCCAACGTCAAGCGGAGCTAGCTAAGCAAGCCCCCTTAGCTCGATCAAATATACAACAAACCCCTCAAGTATCCACACCAATCGCAAGTGGAATCTTGGTTACCCCATCACGCCTAGGTTCCCCACCAAATTACAATCTAGGGAACAACTATATAGTCATGCAACAAGGGTCTCAACAAATGCCACCTCCTATATCATCAAGCCTTCATGTCTCTTAACCAACTAAAGTCATGCTAGCCCAACTACAACATTCTGCTACTCTCATGATCAATCAACCACAACCATCGTAAATCACATCTACCTATGCCCCTCCTCCACAATGTTCATCTGCGCTAAATTTCTTTCACACATTGCCTAGCCATCATCACCATTCCCAACATCAAGTTTCCTAACGCTATGTGTTGCCATCACAACCTAATCCAGTGCACTTTAGCTTTCCACCCCCAAATTTTTTTCTCCAACCATCACAAAGCCAACATTCTTACCTAGCATCGCCCCCACCTCCTCTGAATCAAAACATCCAATTCCAACCCAATCTCAACCCAAGATACAACACATATGACCCCAACCAATCATACGACCCTTACAACACCAATGCAAATGGCTTACACTACAATCTGCCGTATGGACAACAACAACCACTTCTAGGACAATAGGAGATGTTTCCAACCCCTCCAACACCAATGGAACTAAAGATCGTGGAATTTCAACAACAACTATCTGATCTTACGTTTGGCCACACCAAGAAGACCTTCTCTTTAGAGGAAGTGTGTACTTATCCATTTGATCAGTCCTTACCAATGATCCCTTTTCCTCAAAATTACTATTCCTAGGTTTGATAAATACAAAGGAAAAGGTGACCCAAAAGACCATCTCAGGGAATTCTATCTTGCTTGCTTTGAGGTCTCACATAATAACACATATCTTATGCATCTCTTTCCTCACAGTCTTGGAGGCCAAGCTATAGAATGGTTCTCGCACCTCCCTATGGGTATCAAGTCTTTTAATGAGCTGGCAGAGAAATTTACCACCCATTTCTCCTACAATGAAGAGCATGAAATATCCATGACTGATTTGTGCAACAACAAACAGAAAAATGGTGAAACATTCATTTCTTTCCTTCAGCGATGGAGACAAATGGCTAGCAAATTCCCTTTCAAGATTCTGGAAAAATAGCTTGTTAGCATATTTGTGCAGAACCTCAACCAAGAGTTAGGTTTCCATTTGCAATTCTTAGTGCTACAACCTTCGACAAAATCACATACAAGGGAATCAACATTGAAAAGGCCCTCATTGCTAAGGGTGTGGTCAAAACCTTCAAAGAAACAAAAGACAATGCTTCTCATCAACAATCGAGCGATAAACCCAAATATTGGAAAAAAAACAAAAACGTAGTCAATGATGGTGTGGCCGATTCTAAACATGTGCAAACATTGCAAATGCCGCGGCAACATGCACAACCAAGTCAGCATCTGCAACAACAACAACAACAATGGCAACCATATCCAAATCAACAACAATGATAACAAGAACGGACTCAACAAGATTACCCTCAGCGGTGTCAATTTACTCCCTTGGGCGAACCCATAGAGGTTGTCTTACAAAAGATTTTACAGAGAGGTCTTATAACCCTACCTGATGCTCCTCCTTATGGGGAACCTGTTTATAAAACTGTACGGTACAGAGAAAATGAATACTGTGAATTCCATAGGAGCAAAGGGCACAGAACTGCATCATGCATGAAACTCAAACACCTAATCCAAAATCTCATCGAAGACAACCTAATCTCTCTGGAACATGATCCACCAGCTCAACACGCGAACAAAGACCTTAACATGTATAAGGAACCATTCCCTCACCATGGTCCACCTCCTCCTCAGGATAAGGGTAAAGGTGTCAATCATGCTTCTACTTCCTTTGACTCTATCGTAGGTCGTTTTGAAGAGAGTCGAGTGTCTACCCTCACAGTCAAAGGAAAATCTACAAATTGTACTATTACCACTCGCCATGGTCATGTCACCATTTGTGGTCCTACACCTAGCCTTTTGACTCAATCTGATTATAATCTTGTCGAACATCTAGGGAAAATGCCAGCACAAATCTCTATCTTGGACCTTTTACGGTCATCACCTGCACATAGAGTTGTGTTAGAAAAGGCCCTCCAAGAGTCTTCGGTTCCTAACAACATAGCGGTCACGGATTTCCAAGCTATAGTGGGTAATATTGCTTCACCTTACAACATGGTTTTCTCTAAGAAGGACCTCCCATCCCATGACCCATATCACAATGATGCCCTTCATATTGAAGTTATCATCTATAAATACAAAATCAAACGCATACTCATAGATGGTGGTGTTGGTCTCAACATCTATTCTTTAAAGTTACTTAATCAATTGGGATACTCTGAGGATCATGTCAACTCTGAGCATAGTATTACAATCAAGGGATATGATGATGCTAAACATCGGTCAGAAGGCGTTATCCACTTGCCTATACAATTGGGCCCCGTCATGCTTGAAATGAAGTGTCAAGTCCTTGATATTGACCTGCCTTACAATATTATCCTAGGTCACCCATGGATCCATGCAATGAAGGCTATTCCCTCCACATACCATTAGTCTCTAAAGTTCCCATACAATGGTACAAAGATCACTATCCCAGGAGACCCTAATCCTTTCGAATTCTATTGGGTTTTGTAAGGTAGTTATAAGAATTGCAACCTAGTGCCTAACAATGAAAAAGCCCTTGACTCCCCACTATATGTTGATCATGAATACCTGACACAAGCCTCTACAAGTAATCCTAATCCTCTTCCTGAAATCAAAGCGCACATCTGTGATATAGGCTTTGGCACTTATGATATCTCAACATCTTGTTGTGTAGGGTGGATGCCTTTGTCTCCAAAATCCTATGGCCAACCGCCCATTGCCAAAGTAACCAAAAAAGCCGCTATCCCTCCCCCAACATTCCTAACCCAATTCCAACAGGGACGGTTATTGGAAGAGGAAACTATTGAGGACATCTCTTCTTGGCTCTATAGGGAGAAAGAACCAATCACAATACTAGTCAAGCAATATGGCAATGGCTTAAGGATTGTCAAAAACATGGGCTATAAAGGCAAAGGTGGCCTTGGGAAACAGAATCAAGGAACTATGGAACCCATCATTGTAACAAAGAAACTAGACAAGAAGGGGTTATGATTTGGTAAGAAGGTATCGCATGCCTTGGACATCGAGTATATCCTCGACGAGGTAGCCGAAACTTTTCTTGCTGGTTCTATGTCTAACGAGGATATCATAGATGACTCTTCCCTCCATATGACTGAACTATTTAGAGAAGCCTCCATATTTATGTTATCCTCTGTATCCCTAACCTCCACCACAAAACCCAGAATGTCACACTTGTCTACCTTGAACTTATTGATTGGGACCAACAAGGGTCCCCTGTTATAGATATATTTTAGAACAACAAAGCTTTAGCTGAGTTCATGGGACTTCGGGATGGTATCCCTCTGGGCGATCACAAAGCAGGTTTTGTAATGGAACTAGAGCCAACAACTTATTTTGGTGAGAATGCCAAATCCTCCAGTTGCAAAAGTAAAAATACATAAAGGTCTCTAGGTGAAAACCACATTGTGGCACCTCTTGATCAAAAAATAGTAAAAACAAAGGACATATCCAAAGGTGAAAACCCAATTGTGGCACCTGAGGATGGAGGATTTGACCTTCCCCTACCATCTAAGTATCAAGAGAAGTCTTCTCTCCTAGTGGAAGATTCTACAGAGATAAACCTTGGTACAGAGCAAAATCTGAAGACCACATTCCTTGCAGCATCATTATCAGAAACAGAGCATAGGAATCTTAACAATTTCTTCTTACAGCGAACCATCAACTTTGCATGGACCTATGCTGAAATGCCAGGGTTAGACCCTAAGCTAGTTGTTCACTACCTCACAGTTGATCCAAAAGTGAAACCAATCAAGCAAAAGCTAAGAAAGATGCACCCACAGATAGCTCTCTTGGTAAAAGTGGAAATACATAAGTTACTAGATGCAAAGTTCATACGACCTATTGACTATTCAGACTGGGTATCAAATATTGTACCTGTGTCTAAACCCAATGGGTGCATCCGCATGTGTAATGATTTTAGAGATCTCAACAAGGCATGTCCTAAAGACGACTTTCCACTACCGAACATTGACATTATAGTAGATTTGACAGCAGGTCATGAGATGCTTTCTCTCATGGATGGATTCTCTGGCTACAATCAGATAAGGATAGTAGAAGAAGATCAACATAAAACTACTTTTACTTGTCCTTGGGGTAATTATTGTTGGTGTGTAATGCCGTTTGGTCTCAAGAATGCAGGAGCAACTTATCAAAGAGCCATGACAGTGATATTCCATGATCTCTTTCATCATATCATGGAAGACTACGTAGATGACATACTAGCTAAATCTTCTAGGATAGATCACATACAAGTTCTAGGACAGATCTTTGATAGGCTCGAGAAATATCACGTCCACCTCAATCCAAAGAAGTGTGTCTTCGGTGTAACATCAGGGAAGCTATTGGGATACATTGTATCTCATAGAGGCATCGAAGTAGACCCAGCAAAAGTAAAGGCCATAGTGGAGATGCCTCCACCAAAGAAGCTCAAAGCATTAAAAAGCCTTCAGGGAAGGTTGCAGTCCATCAAGCATTTCATCTCACAGCTAGCAGATAAGTGTCAACCATTTCAACACTTACTCCGAAAGGATGTCTCATTCCGATGGGATTATAAGTGTCAGGCAGTATTTGATCAACTTAAAGAGTATCTAGTTACACCTCTTGTATTAGTTCCACCCGTTGCGGACAAACCTTTGATATTATACATCTCAACTACAATTTCGGCCCTAGGGGCCTTGCTAGCACAACATGATGAGTTAGGAAAAGAGCATGCAATCTATTATATCAGTCGAACCTTGGTGGGATATGAACTTAATTATTCACTGATGGAAAGAGCTTGTTTAGTAGTAGTGTTCGCTTCCCAAAAGCTGCGGCATTACATGCTCAACTAGCACACAAAGCTTATAGCCAAAATTGATCCTTTGAAGTATCTACTAGCAAAAGTGGCTCTCATAGGCAGATTAGCTAAATGGGTCATGATCCGAGTGAGTTCAACATTGAGTATGTGGATCGTAAAGCAATCAAGGGACAAGCCCTAGCAGATCAATTAGCAGAAGCACCCATGATAGACACACACCCTATGGTAGCAGACTTTCCGGATGAGAATCTATTCACGCTTTCCAACTCCACAATGTGGAAGTTGTACTTTGATGGTTCCTACACATAGCATGGATTAGGGGTCGGCATCCTATTTATCACACCTCAGAATGACTATATTCTTAAGTCATATTGGCTTGCATTCCCTTGCACCAACAACATTGCTGAGTATGAAGCACTCCTCATAGGTCTCAATACAACATTTCAATGGGACATCACATAATTACAAGTGTATGGAGATTCACAACTAGTCATTCGCCAAGTCACAGATGAGTACCAAACAAAGGATGAAAAGTTGGTCCCCTACAAGCAACTAGTGGATGCCTACAAACCACACTTCTCTAGCATCACATTTGAGCAAATTCCAAGAGAGCATAACAAAGCTACAGATTCTATGGCATCTGTAGGATCAATGATCGACATGCCTGCAAATACACAAAAATGCGAATTCTTGCTCGAGCAATTGTTGATACCAACCGTCGACATTTTAGTTATTGAAATTATTTGCGAACTTGTTGGTCCCAATTCCCCATGGTACAAAGATATTTATGAATACCTTAAGCACAATACCTTTCCCTCTGATCTTTCCTCCACCCAATGCAAAACCTTTATTCGTTGATCCTCCCGCTACACCATTCTGGGTGATACACTATATCGCCGAAGTCTTGATGGTATCCTTTTATGATGTCTTAACGCAGAAGAAGCTGAAGCTACCTTATGAGACATACATGAAGGTGTCTATGGCACACATTCTACTAGTCCTAATCTTGCTAAGAAGATACTCAAAACAGGTTATTACTGGCCAACAATAGAACAAGATGCTACACAGTTTGCTAAGAAGTGTCTACAATGTCAGCAACATGGAGATTTGATTCACGCACCAGTTCATGAACTACAACTTGTGACAACTCCATGGCCTTTTTCTCAATGGGGTCTCGACCTCGTAGGACAAATCCACCCCTCCTCTTCCAATGGCCACAAATTTATCATTACCGCCACTGAGTATTTCACGAAGTGGGTTGAATCCATTCCCATGACCTATATCACCGGTAAGCAAATAGCCAAGTTTATCCTTAACTACCTCATTTGTCGGTATGGTATCCCCTAGGCCATTGTCACTGATAATGGGAGACCATTCAGGAATCAAGATGTCCGTGCCTTATGCACACAATACAATATCCAACATCATTTCTCAACTCCCTACTATCCACAAAGTAACGGCCAAGCTGAGGCTTCCAATAAAACCATTCTCAAAATCCTCAAAAAAATGGTCAATGAAGCTGGTCGTGATTGGCACCTACAAATCAACCCCGCCCTATGGGCCTACCGCACTAGTATCCATACACCCACTGGTGCCACACCATATGCTTTGGTCTATGGCTCTGAAGCCATCCTACCTATAGAGGTCAAGATCCCATCTCTCAAAGTATCCATGCAGGACCTGATAAATGAAGAGGAGTATATCACTTCCAGATTAGCAGAGCTAGAATTACTAGATGAAAGATGCCTTGCCACGCTCAATCATCTCCATGTCTATCAAAACTGCCTACGGCATAATTACAACAAAAAGGTCAAAGAAAGGCGGTTTCAAGTTGGTGATCTTGTACTCAAGGAGAATCAGAGAAATCAAGCAGACCGTGAGAAGAAGGGCAAGTTTGAGCCTAACTGGTTAGGTCCCTTTATTGTGACAGCAACATATGGATCAGGAGCTTATACTTTAGCTACACCTGACGGCATTCCTCTAGATGAGCCACTTAATAGTGTCCATCTCAAAAAGTTCTATGCCTAATCCTCAGAATATTCCAAAAAAAACAAAGAAGAAGAGGAAAAAAAGGAAAAAAAGAAAAAAAAGGCAAAAAAACACAAAAAGCAACAAAAAACAAATCTGTCCTTTCATGAAAACCTGGCAAACGGGTGCCTTGGATAAGTACCATAGTGAAAACTTGGCAAATAGGCACTATGTGTAGAGTCAAACATCTTTGGTTTCTTCTACCTACCTATTCCATTCACCCATACATCTACCTATCTAAGGTGCTTCCTTGTCATTAGTATTATCTGTTCCATACCTGAGTCTAGCTCTACTTTCCCATCTGTCCCATATCTAGTCCTTCTGTCAATATGAGTCCACACCACTGCCATCGCCTAGGTCTTAGGTCCGCTAGGGTTTACCCTAAACTACGCTGCCTCTGTGCCATCAAGTAGGCAAGACCATTTAGCAATGAGCCCTCGAGGCACTAGGTCAGTCCCTTAGGGTCCGTCCCACCAATAAGGATTGTGATACCTTCCGCTAGACAAACAAGAGCAACAAAGCATGCTTCGCAAAACAACAAAAATCATGACGCAAAACATCAACCTATCCAAAAACAAAGCAGCACACCATACTGAAACACTCAAGCTAAATCTCATATCAATTATGGCAAGAAACAAACACATCTAAATGCAAGAATGTTTTATGATTGGTTAGATTAACTTACAAAGTCTTGATTTATGCTATCATGCCTTTCTATGCTACTCAAGGATGCCAAAAGCTAGAGATGCTATGATGGGGGCATGATTATTTTCTTTGTCTGCTGCTTGTGGATTAAACTTTAGTAATGTGACGATTTCTGTCTAACGACATGATCGGTAAAAGATCATTGAGGACTTCGAGATCTAAACATGAAAAGGGGCAATCCTTGTCTGTTGAAAAATGCAAGAAGTACTTAGGTTATCTAGATTCAATTTTAGCTAGATGCTTGTACTAACTTGCTAAATCAAAATCCATGTAAGTAATACTCAGGTCATCTCGGTTTAATTATACCTAGATGCTTGTATTTTCTTACAACATAATAAAGCCCAATGATGAAAGCGCTTCGAAATACTTGCTATATCAAGGTGACAAGTATCCATATCTATATGCATACCGTATCCAATCACATCTCATATCTATACCATATCAAATTGCGTCCCATATCTATATCCATATCTGTATCCATACCGTATCCAATTGCAAGTCTATCCTTAATCCATGCCAATCAAGTCAAGTCAATCTTGTCAAATGATCCAATCACAATCAATGGTCTTGATCCTTGTCCGGTTGTAAACCAACTCGATCAATTAATCAATCAATTGTCTTATACAGGATGTTGCATTGTTGAAATCAGACCAACACACGTGTCTTACATGACATGCTTCATTTCCTAAAACTAGACACTATCCTTCGTGTTGCTCTGGGGATCCATCATTCCCCGCCATGACAACACACCTGCCGTGTTGGTCTAGGGATATATTGTTCCCCGCCATGACAACACTATCGTATCAAATGTCTTAGACAGGATGTTATATTATCGAAACTAGACCCAGAGTCTTATACGACATATTTCATTCCTAAAACCAGACATCATCAATCCATATCATTGGTTTACCGCTCAGCAGGGGCAATACCTTGTTTGTGCTTGTGTCATTTGTGCATACTTGCTTACTTGCTTGTGTGTGTTATCATTTTTATCTTGCATTCCATATCATTCATCCCTTTCTTCTGCATTCAACCATTTCATTTCCTGTCAACATATCTTATCGTGAGATTGTCCATCTCACGCCTATCGCCTTCTCCCCGTCCAATCTCCTGAGGGGGCATCTTATCATCATAACCTATACTAGGGGCAAACTGGGGCATGTATCATTATCAGACTATTCTTATTCTTTGAAATAACATGATAAAACACATTGCTTCAAAGAGGGGCAAAATGTAGACACCTAAAATTGACTCAGGTTGAATTAAGTAAATATTCTAATATTTATCTTAATTCTTATTTTCTTCTGTCAATTAAATAAATATTATAAGTTTATTTGATTGGTTCATTATCCTACAATTAAATAAAATTATTTTATTTAATTAAAATCCCTAAATAATTCTAATGTCTCAAATCCTAAATCCACCTCACAAAATCCACTTCATCAATCCACCTCATCTTTCCACATTATCCCTTCCACCTCACCATGTTGCACATATAATTAAATATTCTTAATATTTAATTAGCTAATATCCTCCAAAATCTAAAATTGAATATTTAATTCAATGTTCCCCACTAGCCTTCACCAATTGAATATTTAATTCAATGTTCCCCACTAGCCTTCACCAATTGAATATTTAATTCAATGTTCCCCACTATCCTCCACCAATTGAATTCTTAATTCAATTGTTCCCCACTATTCTCCACTCATTGAATTCTTAATCCAATTGTCATAACTCACTATCCTCCACCATTTATTCTTAATTCAATTGTCATAACTCACTATCCTCCACCATTTATTCTTAATTCAATTGTTATAACCCACTCTTCTCAATTTTTTTTTTTAATTCATCCATTATGAATTAAAGATTCACAAAAAATGAGAGCCATTGATCTCATCTTTTGATCCTCACCCTCCATTGCCTTTTCAGACAATCTATAAATGAGACCCTTCTCTAAGCAATTAGAGAGACTTCTTCTGGCATCCTTATCATGCCCAATTTTCTCTAGGGAAACCTCATTCTTCTGGCATCAAATCTATGCCCAATTTCTCTTCTTCTCTCTATTTCTAGTATCCTCCATTATCATGTGTTGGAAGCTCACATTCAACACAAACAGGTATCAAAGCCATTCTTCCTTTGTCATCTTCAACAAGCAAGCAAGGAAAGCTTCTGAGGGCTTCACAATCAAGATCAAAGAAAGATAGGAAAACAATGGAAAACGACAGGTAAAGGAGTTTGTAAGTATTCTTACTTGTTTTAGTTTCAATCTTCATTGCTTTCAACTTCCATTGATGTATTGGGTTATTATTTATCATTATTGATATTTTCCTAATTTCCCAATTCACATTTTGGCACGCCCGGTGATCTAACCTATCTTGTTTGTGAATATTGTTTGCCTATCTTTATTTGATCTTGATTGTGAAGCTAGTGGGGAACATTGAATTAAATATTCAATTTTGGATTTTGGAGGATATTACCTAATTAAATATTAAGAATATTTAATTATATGTGCAACATGGTGAGGTGGAAGGGATGATGTGGAAAGATGAGGTGGATTGATGAGGTGGATTGATGAAGTGGATTTTGTGAGGTGGATTTAGGATTTGAGACATTAGAAGAATTTAGGGATTTTAATTAAATAAAATGATTTTATTTAATTGTAGGATAATGAACCAATCAAATAAACATATAATATTTATTTAATTGACAGAAGAAAATAAGAATTAAGATAAATATTAGAATATTTACTTAATTCAACCTGAGCCAATTTTAGGTGTCTATAGAATTATGTTTGTATTGATTCAGAAAAATGACAGAGTTTCAATAATCCTTTCTTCAGTGCTTCCCTTATTACTTTTTACAATGAAAGAGGCTACCTTTTCATAGAGAGACAACCATATTGATTTTTTCAATGGATGGTGATGATCAATTCATCACCAAGGGTCTAGATTACATTGCATTTAATTTTGGTCGGTGGGTAGTTACAATCCCAAATTTGCTTTTGTCTTGTAGGAAAAAGACAAAATTACAACTTTTTAGCTCATGAGAACAAGACAAAATTACAACTTTTTAGCTCATGAGAACAAGACAAAATAGCAACTTTTTGAGTTGTGTAATGGAAAAAATGACTTTTCCAATGTGTTGACTAGTTAGGAGGAGTATATGGCATGTTCTTGATGAAGGCATGTCCAACTGGATGCTTGTTGGATCAATTCTTGATGACTGAACTACTAGGACAGCTGTGGACATGTCCTAGACATTCAATTGGATCTACAGGAACAACAATGATGTGGGCATGATCTTTAATGTCTTCTAGCTCCTAGGACTTATCTCCATCATCTTTGACATCATACTAACTTTCTCTTGTAGGTATAGAAACAATTTAGTTGATAAAATGATGATTCTTCATATCTAGGTTAGCACTGCATCTTTGTGTGTTCATCCTTCCAAGACAGCTCCAACAAGCTCCTTTGTCCTCTCAAACCTGCAATTTGCAATGCCAAGCATCAATTTCATCATATCAAGTCATTTTCCATCAAAATAAATCAAAATATGTCCACTTGCAGTTATAGATTCATTTGAGACAACTCAAAATCAATGTGGCTTCTTTATGAACAACTTCGCAAATCTAGTGCATTTCTCATCATTTTCTAAAATTTTAATCATTTTTTACTACCCATTTCATGTTTATAGTGATTTAGGATTTTTTGTGGCCATTAAGATCCATTTGGAGACAATTGTTTCACATTTTTAGACCCTTTTTTGCAAAAAGCAAGATTTTTCGGGGTCACTCAATATTCATGTGCAGTGGCATTAATTAATGCAAACATGCTCAAAATCCACACTAACATGATAAAAATATTCATCATGATGTAATAAATGGTTATGCAGATCAAATTTGTCAATAAAATCCAAGTTTGTACCCTTAGAAATAAGTTTTTCTGGCCAAATTATCAAAAAATGGGGTTTTGGGGGGTCATTGGAATATCCAGTGGAGGCTGATTTTAGCATTGGCCTTCTAAAGGGTCTAGTAGGAATTTTGGTCCTCATAGGATGGAAGGGAAAATGGCTTCAATATGATCAATAGGAATTTTAGACTCTAGTAGATATATCATGTCGGGCTTCTTTTAGTGCAGATCCCGTCAGGTGGTTTTTTGGCGCAAAATGTAACGAAGGATCTAAAGGCTTCTTTGGCAGGAAAATCAACTATCACTGGATAGCGGAGTTTTAGGGTGCTACCAGATATGTCCTACAGATGTGATTTTTAGCGTTATCTTGTACACTTAACTTTTAGTGTAAAGCGCTTAAATCTTTGTCAGTGGAGGATTCAAGTGGTGCAGGATATGTCCTATAGGAGGGTGAATTAGCACATCTAGTTAGAGGAATTTTTAGCACATATCCAATGGAGGGGAAAATCAACACAATATCTAGTAAGGGTCATTTTTCCTGCAAACTCTAGTAGGAGTCAAAATTCCTGCTAGATATGAAAGTGTCCTGAGTGACAGTATATTTTAAAATATATTAAAGTATATGTTTAGATATTACTTTAAATATTTTGAAATATACTATCAAGATGTTTGAGATTGGTGCTGGATCCATGGGATTTAACATGCAGATTAGAGATTTTTTAGGATCCACCAGATTTTAGACTTAGTTTTCAGGGTTTTAGGACATCAGACTTAGCCAATTTTAGGGCTTTAGGGTTATATGTTAGGATGAAAGTATATGGACCCCTTAGTGAAATGTTGTGGATTTTGACATGATTTTGCAACTCTAAGGCAAGAAAACTAGGAATTCTGACATGACACACCCTGTAGTAGCAATTTCAAGGACTACATCCAGTGACACATGATATTAGAGAAAAATGCAACAATACCCAATTTCATCACCAAAAGGCAACAAATGCCTATTTCTTAAGCACAAACCCAATCAAGACACCCCTAAATCAATCATGAAAGGCATCAAATCACTTCAAACATACTAAATACTTAAATATGGAACAAATCATGCATTCTAAGCACTATTTCACTCTCATCATCATAAGGAAGAAAAGTCAAGACTCTAAGCCAAAGCAAAAAGAAGGGGTCTCCATTTAGTAAAATGGGGCGTGTGTGCAAGGCACAACAAATATGACATCCGAAAGTCTGCAATGAATACATATACAATACTTAAGAATGGTCTAAGCACTACAAATGAGCTCAAAGCCTATGAAATTGATGGTAAAGCAAGGTATACTCTTTTAAGTAGTATCTCTAATTATGAATTGGTGAAAGTCATGGATCTAAAAACTGCTAATGAAATCTAGAAAAAGCTAGAGAGTATTCATGAAGGTGATGATAAGGTCAAGCAAGATAAAATGCACCATTTGAATCTCATGTTTGAAACCATGAGAATATTTGAAGACGAAAATATTACAAGCTACTTACAGAGGGTAGATGAAGTTATCAATGACATCAAGGGTCTTAGTGGAAAGATGGATGAACAAGAGGTGATATTGAAGGTACTCATAACTCTTCCTAAAGCTTATAGTCATAAGGTTTTTGCTATTGAAGAATTACAAAATTTGAAATAGTTTACCAAAGATTAGTTTCTTGGTACCTTAATTGCTTTTGAAATAAGAGAATTTGGTACAAGTAATGCAAAGACTGAGACTGGCTTCAAGACTAGCAAATATGAGAAGACTGTGGAATCAGATCAAGAGGATTCAGATGATTTGGAAGTCAACTTTGCAAGAAGAATGGAATTGGGTATTGGTAAGTATAGTGGTAAGTTACCTTTCAAGTGTTTCAGTTGTGGCAAGATAGGTGATTATGCTTCAAGATGTCTAGAAAGAATTTTGAAGAGCAAGAATAGGGAGAACAAAAGTAGAGTGCCTAAGAAAAGCTACTATGTTAGAGAATATGCAAGTATATCTCATGATGAATCTAATTATGAGAATAATGAGGAAAATGAATGTCTATTCATAGCTTTAAGAGAGGATACTGTTGCTGCTAACTCTAGGAAATGTGTGAAGGAAAGACTCTGGAGGTAGGTCTTAATGTTGAAAGGACTATGATATCTGATTTTCATACTACACAGGAAAAGAACCTTTGGGTCATTAATAGTGGATGCTCAAATCATATGACTAGTGATAAGAGTAAGTTTGTTAAACTTGAAAAATATGATGGAGGACTAGTTAGATTTGGTGATGATAATGCTGCTAAGATATCTGCAAGAGGCTCAATCAATTTTGATGGCAAGTAGACTACTGATGATGTTCTTTATGTTAAGGGTTTAAAGCATAATCTTTTGAGTGTTGGACAAATGTGTAGCAAAGGATACAATCTTGTGTTTCAAGATGATGGCTATGAGATCAAAAGAGATTCTAAAACTATGATAGCTACTGGAAAGAGGATAGATGGAAATGTTTATCTTCTCAAAGGTGGTGATGGTTGTTTCTTCATGACTCAGATCAATGAGAGTTGGCTATGGCAGAGGAGGTTGTGTCACATCAATTTTGATAGCCTAGTAAGGATAAGTTTAGTTCAAGTTGTGAGAGATCTGCCAAAGATTACAAATCCCATCAATGAAGTCTATAAGGAATGTCAAATCAGAAAGAAAATAAGAAGAAGCTTTTAAGTCAATGATCAGTCTTCTATCAGACTATTAGAATTGGTGCATATAGATCTTTGTGGCCCTACCAAGGTAAGGAATTTTCAAGGTGATAGGTATTTCATGTTATTGATTGATGATTATTCTAAGATGACATGGGTTACCTTTCTCAAAGAAAAATCTGAAGCCCTAGATAAGTTCAAAGCATTCAAAGTCATGGTTGAGAAAGAAATGGATATGACAATTAAATGTTTGAGGTCTAATAGAGGTGGAGAGTTCACCTTCAATGTGTTTAACATGTTTTTGTGAGAATCATGGGATAAAGAGGCAATTATCTGCCCCTAGAACTCCTCAGTAGAATAGAACAGTTGAATGAAAGAATAGGACTGTTCAAGAAGCTGCAATGACAATGATAAAAGAAGTAAATGTAATGGAGGTCTACTAGAGAGAAGTAATTCATGCTATTGTCTACATACTGAACATAGTGCAGGCAAGAGAAAATAGTACAAAGACACCTTATGAGCTATGGTATGGAAAGATTCCTACTATTAAGTACTTCAAAGTGTTTGGAAGCAAATGTTGTATCAAAAGGGATGAAGAAAATCTAGGAAAGTTTGATGCAAGGTCTGATGAAGGTATTTTCCTTGGGTATTCTACTAAAAGAAAATCTTATTAGTGCTACATAAAGAGGTTAAGATGGATTGTTGAGAGTGCAAATGTCAAAGTTGATGAATATCTACAAAAGAATTCAGAACTTGATGGTTATGAATCAGACGAGTCATCTTGCAGAGAAGAAGAAAATACTAATAAAAAGGAAGTACAGATTGAAGAAGAAGCTCTAAAAAAGACTCCTAAAACTCCCAAGTATGTGCAAAAGCATCATTCTGAAGATCAAATCATTGGCGATAAGGATAAAGGTGTACTAACAATAAGGAAAGCTACTGAAGAATAGGTAAATCTGTTCTTACTCTCTAAAGTTGAACCTAAAATAGTAAGTGAAGCATGCAAGGATGAGTATTGAATCAAGGCTATGGAAGAAGAACTAATGCGAATTGAAAAGAATCAGACTTGGGAACTTGTCCCAAGACCAGCAAACAAAAATGTGATTGGAACTAAGTGGGTATTCAAGAACAAACTAAATGAGAATGGAGAAGTGGTAAGAAACAAGGCAAGGCTTGTGTGTAAAGGTTACTCATAGGTAGAAGGAATAGACTATGAGGAAACATTTGCTCTGGTGGCAAGGATGGAGGCCATCAGGATGTTTTTGGCTTTTTCAGTACCTAAGGATTTCAAAGTATATCAAATGGATGGGAAGTCTACTTTCTTGAATAGTGAGTTAGAAGACGAGGTATAAATAGAACAACCAGATGGATTTCAGTTATCAGACAAACCAGATAGGGTTTGCAGATTGAAGAAGGCACTGTATGGATTGAAGAAAGCCCCCAGAGCTTGGTATGCAAGTTTAGACAAGTACTTATTGCAGAAAAGTTTCAGTAAGGTTTCTGCAGATAGTAATCTATACATCAAAGTAGGTGAAGATCAAATTCTGATTATTCAAGTATATGTGGATGATATAATCTTTGGTGGAAATGAAGGCATGTGTAAGAACTTTATAGATGAGATGTAGAAAAATTTGAGATGTCAATGTGTGGAGAAATGAACTTCTTCCTTGGGCTATATATCAATCAGACAAATAAAGGCATTTTCATTTCACAATCAAAGTATGTCAAGGAAATGTTGAAGAAGTTTGGAATGGAAGACTCTAAACCATTTTGTACTCCTATGAAAACTGGTTACAAGATGAGAAAGAATAATGAATCACCTAAGACTGATTAGAGTAGGTATAGGTCAATGATTGGAGGATTATTATACTTGATTGCTACTAAACTAGATATTATGCATGCAGTTTGTCTTATGGCTAGATTTCAAGAAGATCCCAAAGAGTCACATGTTACAACAGTGAAGAGGATATTCAGATACTTAAAGGGCACTCCGGTTCATGGATTGTGGTATCCAAAGGGTACTAATTTTTCTCTAAGTGCTTATATAAATGTAGATTGGGCTAGATGTGTAGATGACAAGAAGAGTACAAATCATGGTGCATTCTTTCTTGGAGATAAAGTGGTGTCATGGTTAAGTAAGAAGAAAGATTTAGTGTCTATGTCTACTGCATAGGCATAATACAATATAGTAGCATCTTGTTGTATACAAGTGTTGTGGATGAAGCAAACTTTGAAAGATATTAGTATTGTGTATGAGGAGCCAATTCCTATCTTCTATGATAATACCAATGCCATCAACATTTCAAAGAATCTGGCATTGATGCACTCAAGAAGAAAACATATTTCAATCTGGTATCACTTTTTGAGAGAGGTTGTAGAGAATGAAGTGAAGCTTGAGTATGTGCCTACAAAGGATCAGGTTGCTGACATATTCACCAAGGCTCTTCCTAAGGATACATTTGAGTATCTCCAAGAGAAGGTAGGGATTATTTCCCCTCCTTTGTACTAGATGCATAATGAATTGCATCAGTCTAGTATAGTTCAAGATTCATTCCTTATTGTGGACTGGTGTTGGAGGCTACCTCTCAGGGGGAGTGGGTAGTGGTCATGATGATTGTTGTAGACAAGGAGAGTAAGAGTTGATATAGTTTGGTGTGCACTCCTAAGGGAGAATATTCAGAGTAGTGAAAAGAAAAGATGATGTGACCTAATAAGAGTGAAAGAAGAGTTGTGTCACCCTTTTCCATTGATGTCAAAGGGGGAGAGAGAGCAATGTGAAAAAGAAAAGAGCCAGTGGTTAGAGAGAGGGTAAGATGTGTAAAATAAAGGGGGAGAGTAAGAAAGAATAGAAGTCTAGTGCAGAGCTGCATCTTGATGATTTTTCACATTATGTTTTGCCATCAATGACAAAGGGGTAGATTGTTGTAAGTATATGCTATCACTGTTGTCATTGATGTCAACAAGCTTGTGTTGTCATTGGTGTCAACTATGTCTACTAATAAGGTTCTTGTTGTTTGATTGATTTGCTTTGTTAAAGATGATTTGGTTGCCTTGAGGAAGTACTAAATATGTTAGGAATATGTTTCTGATGGTTAGTTTCCAAGTGCTTTTGAGAAAATTGATTAATAAAGGAAACAATGTGGTGAAGTGGATTTTTGGCTTAACAGAGTAGTGTTTTGGTTCTGCTCCGCATTTCCTCTTTGTTGAAGATCTATCCTTTGGGTTTGAATATGTTGTTAAGGGATGTTTAGAGATATTATATTCCAATTTTTGTACTCTCATTCATTGTGAAGATAAATTTGTGTTCACCAGTATGAAGACTATGTTTCTAAGTGTTGCAAAGGGATCTGGGAGAAATGTTTTTGCTTTGCATTTCATCACAAAGTGGATTTTGGTCTTGCAGTTCTAGATGCCAAGGATTCTTTTAGTGGTAAATCTTCACCAATTGGTGAATAGTTCATATCCATGAATTGGGAATTGGCGAATACATTCCCACTGGTGGGGGGCTAATTCACCTAATTTTTTTGGATTTTCGGTCCAATGTGTTTCAATTTGCCACCCTATTAATTTTTGAGTCATTTATAGTTAGTATTTTTTCCATGGTATTCTATGCAGTTCTAACAGTGATTCACCTAGAATTTTGGAGGCATGTTTCAATTCACCTACATATTCACAAATATCATTAAATGGTTGACACGTATGAGGACCCATTTTACCAACATTATTAAATGATTGACATGCACGAGGACCAATTTCGACAGTATAATTAAATGGTTCACATGTATGAGGACCAATTTCACCAATACCATTATAACTCCATGCTAATATAAGGGCCATATTCACCTAGAAAATCACAACATATGTGTTTGATGGAAGTCCATTTCACCTAAGATTTACAAGTGTCCTATTAATAGTAGGTGGGATTCGCCAAATTATTACACTACCATTTAAAAATCCCATGGTATTCTCCAAATATGAATTGATATAAATGAATTTGAAACTATAATTAATCCTTTAGACATTTTGTTTAGCTCTAATCTCTTGAATCCTCGATTCATTTCAGATCAGAGAAGTTATAGCTACAGGAATTGGCAAGTCACAGAAAAGGTAAGTGATCATTTCTTTACTATGTAATAATATAAGATTCATGTTGATTATTTTTGTTTTTGTTTGGTTTCATTGTAATTTGTTATAGATGATATTGGTTGAGTAGTAGCTAGGAGTCTAGGACTAGGGAGATATCTTAATCTAGGACCCAAGGAATCAAGGATCTATGTTCTATCATCTATGATTCCTTCTTGAACAAAATGACATTTTTTTGTATCATTTAATTTGTGAGAGAAGTTGAGAAAGAAGAAGTTGTTTGAGGGTGGTGAAGGGAGGTCAAGGTCATTAAAATGAAGAAACGTAAAGTCGTACTTTGGCAATGGTGGTGGTCCATCTGATGGAGCTACAACATCAGAACTTGTACCATCTATTGACTTGGATGATAATGCCATGGATGATATTCCATGGAATACCCAAGGTATCAGGAATGATGACAATGCCAGAGATGATGTTCCATGGACAGAGAATACCTAATGTATCAGGAATGATGAGAATGCCACAGATGATATTGATGTTATAGGGAATAGCCAAGGTATCATGAATGATAATATGAATAAATCAAACTCAAAAAATGATAATGCAGTTAATGAAGTTATAGAAATCAATGAAGATGAAGATCCTACAAGTGCATGCAAGGGGAAAAGAAAAGCCAAATCAAAGAAGGGGCATGAGTGGGAAATGTCAAGGACTTTTCAGATTGATTGGGTGTCAAAATTCCCATTCATTGAATTGGTGGAGAATGTAAACAAAGATGAACCTCCCACATAATGAAAGTGTAATATTTTTAGTTGGAAATATTATAGGGACAAGAGGTTGCAGCTAAAACTTGACACCATAGAAAAACATATTGGCAAAGTTTAGGAAAAACAAATCATAGATGGATAGGAAAAATGAGTGAAAAGATGGAAAATGAAGGATCAATGTCTTCATGTAAAGAATGCCCTCGAATATGATGCACATATGCAAAGAAAGGTGAAGATTCATGTAGGTGGAGGTTTAATTGAAGCTCAATTTGGAAAGATGATGGGAGAAGCACAAATGGAAAAAACTATTTAGTTGGGTGTTGTTTTTCATATTTTGACCAGAGGGCATCCTATGACAGACTACCTAGAATATAATAGTTTATTATCTTTTATGGGTGTTCCTAATTTTCCTAACACACATTAGTCAATAAATAGTGGATGGGAATGAGCAAGTTGTCTTGCTGATGTGGACAAATGTGATTTATAGGAAAAAATAAAAGAGTCAACTTTTATTGCATTATCTCTAGATGAAGTTACAACAATAGACAATACTTCTTGGGTATGTATGCATGTGTATTCTATGGAAAATCATGTCCACCAACCTCATCTACTCTATGTTTATAAAATGAAGGAGAATGCAACATCACAAAATCTATTTGAGATAGTCAAGAAATCTTTGATTGAAATTAGAGGTATGGATGACTGCATAATTGCCAAAAAGTTGGTGTGTGTAGGGGTGGATGGAGCTTCAGTAATGCAAGGTCATAGGAATAATTTGTGTGTAAAGATACAAAATTCTATTTCACCATATGTAATTGGCATCGACTGCATGGCCCATAGAATGAATTTAGCATTTAAAATGGTGAGCAAGTTTCTTGTAGTATCAAAAGTTGAAGATCTAGTCTGCGAGCTATACTCATACTTTTGTTGAAGTCCCAAACAGTTTTTGGAATTTTAACATTTTGATGAGGGAGTAATTGTAGGAAACAAGCTTCTTAAGGATGTTGATACCAGATGGATCTCCTTGCGTGAACCAATGGAAAGAGTTTTTGTAGAATATCAATCCTTGATTGGTGTAATGTACAACCATCGCTTCTCAATTGACAAGGCTCCTAACCTTTACATTTGTTAAGTGACATAGAGACACTCCTTGTTTTGGATGGTATTCTTCCCATGCTAGAGGAAATGAATGTGCTTATAGAAAAAGCCCAAGAAAGAACTATGTATATTTCTAAATATACTAAACTTCATCAAATGATATGCATGACCCTCGATAATCTATATCTATTAGACAGGTCCTTCATAAGTCCAAAATTTAGCAGCTAGCACTTGATAACAAACATGACCAATCCTGCTAATTTTTAACAGTTTAATGATAGCAAGGAGTTATGTGTCTCTGTAAATGGATTTGAGATACCAATGCACTATTTTAACAAGGTCAAGTGTACTATTAGAGAAGAACTTGTTTCAAGGGAAGATTTTGACAAGATTGTTATTTCTATAAGTACTACTTTAAAGAATATTGCAAAATCTCTTTTATCAGAGATTAGAGATCGATTCCCTCATGATGAGCTACTTGAAGCAATGTCTATAGTATATCCTCAATATTGGGTCAACTGTGAGCCAAGTGATTATAAAAACAAGATAAAGACCTTAACAGATCATTTTTGTAGAAGTACAAAACTCGATGGACAACAAATAGAAGGAATTTTAAATCAAATTAAGCTTAGAGAGCAATTAGGTCAATTTGTAACTTCAATGATGGAACAATTTAAACTCATGGAGGCTTCCCACCAAGAGGGATCAATAACAAAGCTTTGGCCAACCTTAAGTCAAAGAAAAATATTATGTGAGGCATTATTAGAATTTTTAAAACTTGTTGATTTATGTCAAACCATGATATTGGGGTCGGTGGAGGATGAGAGAGTTTTCAGTGCATTGGTGTTCTTGAAATCAAAGATAAGAAATAAACTTGAAAATAATTTGAAAGATTACTTGAGAATGCATACAACTAGACATGATATCCAGAGTTTTCCTTTTGATAGGGCACTCGCAATCTAGAGGCCCATATGTGAAAGAAGAGGGTTGTGCAACACTTCAAACAATAATAGCACAAATGATAGTGACACAATGAATACTAGAACCACATGTAGTGGTAGTGGTGTTGATGAGACACTCTTAAGTGGAGATATGGAGATAGAATAAAATGAAGAACATGATCAGGATGACACTGGATATCATGGTCAAAGGGAGGAGAATGAGGATGACAAGATGATTTGGCAATTTGAAGGGAATTATCAGTTATTAGGTAGTTATACTATATTTCATGTTCCAAACTCCAAAATGTTGTTGATGACATTTTATTTGTCTATCAGTGATGTACATTCTTCATTTTTGATATAAAAAATTAATATTTTCATATTATTATTTTGTAATACTGATAAGTTTTACAAGCATTCAACTAAATGCAAAGTAATTTTTCTTCTCTATAACCACAATAGTGTTTCATTTGTTTTCCTTTATTGCATTGCATAGTAATCAACAATAGTAGCATATTAATATAAATCATTAGTAAATTTTTAATGTGTATGTAGAAACTAGAGTTTTCTTGAAGTAGGCAATTAAATAGTACAGATAATTTGAACAATGAACACATAAATGGATTTTAGTGTTATATAGATTTTCAAATGAAGGTCCAAAGAAATACATTGAAGTATTACATTAACAATGTACAATAACTTGCTCAAAACCAACTTTGCATAATGCTATGTTGGAAACACATATTACTAAATCATTTTATCAACTTTTGTAGAGTACTCCACTCTTCATCTGATGGAAGTGTAACTTTTCTTAACCCAATTTGAGTGAGTTGTAAGTGTGATAAAAATTTATAATTATAATTCATATATTTACTTGGCTTCAATATTTCACTAATAGTTCCATTCAAGGTTATCAATGGTGAGATAGAATCCAAAAAGTTTGCCTTATCAACATTTTGAGGAAACTGGTCCTTATCCAACTTCATTTTATCCTCCATATTCTTTTTGAAAGCAACCTTTCCAATATATCGGCATGATGGGTCAAAATCCCTCGGCAAACCAAGCTCTCTGAAGCATTCTTCCTTTGTTTGCATCCTCTTTGTCAATACTGTAGCTTGTTCCAAAAGATGTCGTGCTTCTTCCAACTTCTCACATTTTTCAATGATAGATGAGACCTTTATTATGGCATTGATGCAGAGTGCTAGAAGAAGCGAATGAAGATTGACTATATCTTCCCTATCGGCAAGAGGTCTCCCAATGTTTCACCGAAGCCAAGAATGACTTCTCTATCAGGAAGACATGAACCATCGGCCGTTCCTTATTCTTTTATCCCGATGGCCAAGTTCTCACCGATAACTCCGTGACGGTTAGTTGCTTATCGGCAACACCTCATACTATCGGACCATGAGAAATTTCTTAGGCCGATATACTCCGTCACTCTGATGACCAATCTTCATCGGCCAGACTTCCTCCTTCGGTAAGACTCCTTTCACCTACGCCGACACCTTGTCTCTCGCCGATATCGTCAGGTACATTGGCCAGATCCTCCGCTTTGGTGAGACTCTAGTTCGCAGCCCCGATGGTTCATCTCATTCCGATGAGTCTCTATCGGTGAGACTTCTTGAACTCCTCCTGATGAGCTTCTATCGGTGGGACTCTAACGGTCGCCGTGACTTCTTCGGCTTCCCCCGATGAGGTTCCTCACGCCGATACTCTTTATCAGCGGTACTCCGAGGATGTCTCACCGATCGGTGAAACTGTATACCGTCGGCTAAGTGTATTTTCCTTAGCCCGATATCGTTTCTCTCACCGATGCGAATAACAAAGGTATGTGTCTCCGACACTATACCAATCTTCGACAAGACGGAGAGTCTTTCACACCGATGGATTCCCAACTGTTCTGTGACGCCGAACTAGAATTCCCTTCGATAGAACAATGGAATTAGGCCGTTTCATATATCAAACCCTCGATCACTTGTAGCAATCTGATCCCACATCAAAACTATCCAATTTCACTCCGATTTCCCGACTAGCCACATGACGATGTCTAGTCGAACTTGACTGAGTTCGCTGGCTTCCTGGGTAAGAATTCAACAACAACAAACATGAAAAGTCTTTCCCCCATCACACTGATACTATACAGGGCTTCAGTGGACAGAGGAAAGGGCCTCCATGTATGAATCAAAACCCTACTCCTAGGTTACGAACTAGCCACTATGGAACCGTGGGTTTTACACCGTTTGCACACTACAGAGTCACTATGGATTGACAGATAGCATCCGGTTAGGGTTCCATTTACAAAATCAGGATAAAGATATCAAATCACTAAGAACAACCAAGAAAATCAACACAGATCATACCCAGAACTCTCTTTATTCAGTTATCAAAAGAACTTGTTGTAATACACACTTCTCTCTCTGCTCCGTGTGACATACAACCTACCTCTAAAGAAGATGTAGAGACAGCAGTTATCCCCTCCAACCGTGCAAACTGATTTTCAAATCAGTTAGCCATTGGTTTACCCTTCATACAAGCAAAACTACATGTGTGCCTTGCACAATTACATTCATGGGACCAAATTGACCCTTATTACAAAATGAAATGGCTTAAGAGCCTTATCAGAAAACAAAAGAAAAGATGACCCTGCACTACAGAGAATGTGCTCCTGCACCATACTCCCCCTGTAGGAAAAACTCAAGTCCCTTGAGTTGCTAACTGCTGAAGTGTCTGCCCATGCTTTAGAATATCTGCTGCACTCATCCAGGTTGCCTCTGAATCAGGAAGATCCTGCCACTTGACCAAGTAGTCTTTGTATACCCCTTTTCTTATCTTCTTGACAATTTTGGAATCCAAAATGCATTCCAATTGCAAAGGCTTACTTGGAGGTAAATCTCTGATCCAGTCTTCATCTTCAATCACAGCATCTGAGCCATCTTCAGCATGTAATGGAGGTCTAAAAGGGAACAGGTCTGCAACATTGAAAATGGGAGAGATACCAAGGCCAGATGGTAATTCTATCTCATATGCATTTGGACCAAATTTATGCACTACCTTACAAGGTCTTATCTTATTCATCAACAATTTGGTTGGTTGCCCCTTAGGTAATCTTTCCTTTCTGAGGTAGGCCATCACCAAATCTCCTACCTTGAACTGTACCTCCCTTCGCTTCAGATCTGCCCTATCCTTGTACTTGGAGATAGTTTTCTCCAACTGAAGCTTGACCTGATCATGTACTGTTTTCATGGTAGTAGCAAAGTCTTCTCCTAGAGCACTCCTTTTATCCCATCCTTGGAGGTCTTTGAGTTCAAGTGGTCCTCTTGGGTGGAAACCATAAACTATTTCAAAAGGGCTTTTCCCAGTACTTCTATTTCTTGAATCATTATAAGCATATTCAGCTTGACTGATCACTAAATCCCATGCCAATCCATGCTGTTTGGTAAGGCATCTCAAAAGGTTTCCCAAGGACCTATTAACAACCTCAGTCTGACCATCAGTCTGGGGATGGTAGGCTGATTAAAAAGACAACTGAGTGCCCAATTTTCTCCATAGGGTCCTCCAAAAATGACCAACAAATTTGGAGTCTCTATCAGTAACAATTGATAGGGGTAAACCATGAATTCTGACCACCTCTCTGAAAAAGAGACCAACAATATGAGATGTATCATTTGTGCATTTGCATGGCACAAAATGAGCCATCTTACTGAATCTATCCACAATGACAAAAACACTATCTACACCCCTTGCTGTCCTAGGAAGACCAAGCACAAAGTCCATACTAATGCTTTCCCAAGGTCTGGTGGGAATGGGCAGTGGTTGGTACAAACCAGCATTAGAAGACATACCCTTGGCCTTTTGACATATGGTACAACTTGCAACATATCTCCTTACATCTGTCTGTACCTTGGGCCAATAATAGAACCTGGTGACTTGTTCCAAAGTCTTGTCCAACCCAAAATGTCCTCCTAAGGCTCCATTGTGCTTTTCCTTGATGATATTGTCCCTCATTGAACATTTAGGAACACACAACAAACTACCTTTAAATAGGAGCCCTTCTTGTAGCACAAAATCAGAATACTCACCATGAAAAGTGTTAGCCAAACTTGCACACACTTCATAGGCAGCCTTGAAATCTACATCATCCTTGTACAACTCCTTCAGACATTCTAGACCCATATGCTCCATTTGTACTTCCTATATGACCAGTATCCTTCTACTCAAAGCATCTGCCACTTTGTTGGCAACACCTTTCTTATGCTTAATAGTGAAGGTATAGGCCTGCAATTGTTCCATCCACTTGACGTGCCTATGATTCAACTTTTCTTGACTATTTAGGAAGCTAAGAGCATGGTTGTCAGAAAAAACAATGAACTCTTTTGGCAGTAAATAATGTCTCCATTTTTTCAGAGCTTGCACCATTGCATACAACTCTAGGTCATAGGTAGAATACCTCTGTTTGGCCTCATTCAACTTCTCTGAAAAGAATGCTACTGGATGTCCTTCCTGACTAAGAACAGCACCTATAGCCTGTTGGCTTGCATCACATTCCACAACAAATACTTTGTCAAAATCAGGGAGTACCAACGTAGGTAACTCGGCCACTTTCTGTTTCAACAGTTCAAAACTATCATCTGCTTGTTTTGTCCATTGAAATTTACACTTCACTCCATCCTTGATGGTATTGAGAATAGGAGCACTTATGTGACTGAACCCTTTAATGAACTTCCTGTAAAAAGTTGCCAAACCATGAAAACTTCTTACATCTCCTACTGTCTTAGGAGTAGGCCAATTGAGAATAGCCTCAACTTTTGTAGGATCCATTTTCAAACAGCCATTGGAAATCACAAATCCAAGATACACTAGTTCAGTTTTCATAAAATCACATTTATCCAAGTTGATCATCAACTTCCTCTCATGCAATTTCTTTAACACCTGTCCAAGATGCTTCACATGCTCTTCTTTGGTCATGCTGAAAATCAATATGTCATCAAGATAAACAATAACAAATTTTCCAATAAATTCTACAAGTACCTCATTCATCAACCGCATGAAGGTGCTTGGAGCATTACTGAGACCAAATGGCATGACAAGCCACTCATAGAGACCTTCATTTGTTTTGAAAGCAGTCTTCCATTCATCTCCCTGTCTTATTCTGATCTGGTGATAACCAGATTTCAAATCAATCTTGGAATAGTAACATGAACCACCAAGATAGTCCAACAGATCCTCAATTCTTGGCATAGGAAACCTATACCTTATGGTGATCTTATTGATAGCCCTTGAATCTGTGCATAGTTTCCATTTGCCATCTTTCTTAGGAGCAAGTACACTAGGGACTGCACATGGACTAAGACTTTTCCTAATCAAACCTTTCTCCAAAAGTTCTTGAATCTGTCTACCTACTTCTTCATTCTGCTGTGGTGTCAACTTGTAGGTAGCTTTGTTGGGTAATGTGGCTCCAGGAATCAAGTCAATCTGATGACTTATGTCCCTCATAGGTGGTAAGGAGTTAGGAGTATCCTCTACCACAAGATCTTGGTACTTATCCAGTAATTGTTGTACTTCCAATGGAATCTCCTTCTACTCTTTGCTTTGCTGATTGGATACAGGCTTCATCATCAGTGCATACCCTTGGGTATCCTCCTCCTTCATGAGTTGTAGGAACTCTTTGCCACTCACTAACATGACACTGTTGTCATTGCTCTTCTCTCCAACCTGCTCTGGTAAGGGATCCATCTGAAACTTCTTACCATTCTTGGTGATCATATATGTATTCTTTTCACCATCATGCTGTGCCTTCACATCATACTACCAAGGTCATCCAAGAAGAAGGTGACAAGCATCCATAGGAATAATCTCACATAGCACCTTATCCCTATAATCACCTAGTTCAAACTCTACCCAAGTTTGTTCTTCCACCAAATAGTTCTGATTCTTATTCAACCAAGATATTTTGTGAGGATTAAGATGGGGTAATCTTTTCAGTCTACACTTTTCTACCATTTCAGTAGACACTACATTTTCAGTAGAACCTGAATCAACAATGATTTTACAGAGCTTACCATATGCTATTCCTTGGGTTCTGAAGAGATTCTTCCTTTGTGGGGGCTCCTGCTTCAATGGCATCTTCACGAGGGTCCTCTTAATCATCATATTCTCTCCTTCAAGCACTGGTGCAGCACTACCAATTGGTGAGTTTACACTTTGACAATCATCCTCCTGCAATAGTTGGTTCCTTCTCCCACCATCATGAGAGCTAGATGCCTTCTCAGGGCACTTACTTGCAGTGTGGCCTACTTGATTGCAGTTGTAACATCTTCCAGTGAAGACTCCACGTCCTCTGCCTGCACCACCACCTCTTCCTCTGCCATTAGGTCTTCTCCAACCTCCGAAACCACCACCTTTCTATTCTGTGTCAGAACGTGATTCTTGATGACTTGAACTTTCCCCTTTGTTTGGCTGTCCTCTGCCAAAATTACCTCTTCCTCTATTGTTCCTGCCACCTCTTCCTCTGTTATTTTGATCACCTTTCCCTTTTAGTTTATCCTCTGCCCTAGAGGCTAACTGAAAACATTCATCCACAGTCTTGGGAACCACCATACTGAACTCATCCTGTATATTGTACCTCAGTCCATCCAGGTATTTGGCCACCATCTCTTTTTCTTCTTCTCTGTGATTGGCTCTCATGCTCAATCTATGGAATTCTTCAGTGTATGTAGCCACGTCCATATCTTTCTACCTAAGATGATTAAACTTTCTGATAGTCTGCAGATCATAATCACATGGTAGAAATTTGGCTCTCAGCATGGCCACCATTCTGCTCCACTTGGTGATTGGACTCTTTCCAACCTTCTCCCTTTCACATTGAGTGTAGTTCCACCAAACCAATGCAGAACCTCTCAGTCTGGTCTTTGCAAACTTTACTTTCTTACTGTCACTATACTCTTTGAAGTCAAAGTAATTACTTAGGGCTTCAATCCAGTCCACAAGAGTATCTCCATCCAGTTTCCCATTGAACGTGGGAACATCCATTTTCGGATCACCACTATCTCCATGACCCTTGAGTGCGTTCAGAAATGCCTTTTGATCAGCAGTCATACCTTCTCCTTGAGGATTCTCCCCAGTTTCTCCTTCTTCATCCTCCTCTAACTCAGAAGTGCTTCCATCCTTCTCTTTGGATCTTTCTTCCTTTAGTCTCTCTTCGAGCATTTCTTCCACCATCTTCTGGATGGCTGCTTTACTCATCGTCTTGGGAGGCATTGTGCTAGCCTCTATTTCTATCTCCAATTCTTCATCTGACATACACGGCTGTGATTCAGAATATTGGCTCTGATACCAATTTGATGCAGAGTGCCAGAAGAAGCGAATGAAGATTGACTATATCTTCCCTATCGGCAAGAGGTCTCCCAATGTTTCACCGAAGCCAAGAATGACTTCTCTATCGGGAAGACATGAACCATCGGCTGTTCCTTATTCTTTTATCCCGATGGCCAAGTTCTCACCGATAACTCCGTGATGGTTAGTTGCTTATCGGCAACACCTCATACTATCGGACCACGAGAAATTTCTTAGGCCGATATACTCCGTCACTCCGATGACCAATCTTCGTCGGCCAGACTTCCTCCTTCGGTAAGACTCCTTTCACCTACGCTGACACCTTGTCTCTCGCCGATATCGTCAGGTACATCGGCCAGATCCTTCGCTTCGGTGAGACTCTAGTTCGCAGCCCCGATGGTTCATCTCATTCCGATGAGTCTCTATCGGCGAGACTTCTTGAACTCCTCTCGATGAGCTTCTATCGGTGGGACTCTAACGGTCGCCGTGACTTCTTCGGCTTCCCCTGATGAGGTTCCTCACACCGATACTCTTTATCGGCGGTACTCCGAGGATGTCTCACCGATCGGTGAAACTGTATACCATCGGCTAAGTGTATTTTCCTTAGCCTGATATCGTTTCTCTCACCGATGCGAATAACAAAGGTATGTGTCTTCGACACTATACCAATCTTTGACAAGACGGAGAGTCTTTCACGCCGATGGATTCCCAACTGTTCTGTGACGCCGAACCAGAATTCCCTTCGACAGAACAATGGAATTAGGCCATTTCATATATCAAACCCTCGATCACTTGTAGCAATCTGATCCCACATTAAAACTATCCAATTTCACTCCGATTTCCCGACTAGCCACATGACGATGTCTAGTCGAACTTGACTGAGTTCGCTGGCTTCCTGGGTAAGAATTCAACAACAACAAACGTGAAAAGTCTTTCCCCCATCACACTGATACTATACAGGGCTTCAGTGGACAGAGGAAAGGGCCTCCATGTATGAATCAAAACCCTACTCCTAGGTTATGAACCAGCCACTGTGGAACTGTGGGTTTTACACTGTCTGCACACTACAGAGTCACTATGGATTGACAGATAGCATCCGGTTAGGGTTCCATTTACAAAATCAGGATAAAGATATCAAATCACTAAGAACAACCAAGAAAATCAACACAGATCATACCCAGAACTCTCTTTATTCAGTTATCAAAAGAACTTGTTGTAATACACACTTCTCTCTCTGCTCCGTGTGACATACAACCTACCTCTAAAGAAGATGTAGAGACAGCAGTTATCCCCTCCAACCGTGCAAACTAATTTTCAAATCAGTTAGCCATTGGTTTACCCTTCATACAAGCAAAACTACATGTGTGCCTTGCACAATTACATTCATGGGACCAAATTGACCCTTATTACAAAATGAAATGGCTTAAGAGCCTTATGAGAAAACAAAAGAAAAGATGACCCTGCACTACAGAGAATGTGCTCCTGCACCATATGGTTCTCAATTCCTTTCAATTCCAATTCTTTGTCAGTAGCATTGTAGATTGATTCCAAAATGTTGTTTGCATTTGACAGTTTTGAAGTTGCCATGTATCCATTTTCAGCAATGTATTTTTTGAGTGTATTACTACATAATAGTAGATCATCAATGAATTCAAACATTTTAGACATATCTTTAATCCTCTTCATAATTTTCTCCCACATGTTATGTATTATATAAACCATTGTGTTTCTATAAAATTCAAATACTTTCTGTCTAGAGGATTTTATTTCATTTTTTGCATTCTTCAATTTTATCTACAAATTTTTAGAGTTTGTTCTCTCTTTCTCCACATTTTCTTCCCACACATGTCCTACTTTTTATGCTGTCTACAGTTTGTCTTTGGCTTGATTCAAGGATTGTTCTAATTTTTCTGAATTGGCTTTTTCAATATCATAATTTTTTTACTTTCACTTAACATTTTCTATAGTTTATTCACTTCCACCTCTGTTTGTTTATTCACTTCACTTGTAGATGTAGAGTCAAAGTTTTTAATCCTTTTTTCTAATTCTTTGGTCTTATTCTCTGCCGCTTTCCTCTTGGCTTTTTCATTTGCTATGTCTCCCTGTAACTTTTCTATTTGAGTCTATAACCTGTTACGTAAATCACAAAGTCAAATAAAAATGAATAATTTGAATGGAATTAACATCAATAAATATATTTTTCTTCTGTTGTAACTCAATTACTAGAACCTCTGACCTATCTATATTACAACTTTGATTTTTAGACAATATATTCAACAAAGTTACTAGGAAATTAAAAAACAACCATACATTTTATGTTATGTCTCTTGCTTTAGCAATGATGTGTACACCACTTCGTTGTTCTTTTTTGATACATTAATTTTGTCAGAATTTTTCATTCTAGAAAAATCCACTTGGATGGTGCTCACCTCATAGTTAGAGTGTTGCATCTTGTCCTCTAGTTTATTTTGAACTTAGGGCACAATAATCATGTAATCCATTTTTTTGATTTTTGAGTCAAATGTAGTCAGTACCCTGGTTGTTGCAGGCTCTAAAGTTGCAGTAGTCTCTATCTCTAGCACTTTTTTATTGTGTGTTTTAGATATTTTGCATTTCTTTTCAAACCTTGCTTTGTAATCAGCATCTGTGACACTTGACATAACTTTGTTCATGGCGAAGGAGTAATTGTAGTGTTGGTGGCATCTTTAATTAATTGATGCTGAGGATTAGCCATTCATGTCCTAGTCACACTAATGATAGGAGGGGGGTGCCTTCTGGAAACAATTGCTTTGATGTGGACATGGAATCAAAACATGTCATAATCTTTTGCTTCTTAGTATTCAAAAGGCCTTGTTTTATATGTTTGTCTATAGTATCATCTAATTTTATTGATGGCCTCTTGTGAGTTTGTTGTTGTGTCTCTTGCTAACCAGTACTAGTACTACTACATGTACCATCACTAGATTTGCCACTAGTAGCACTAGAATGTCAACCATCTCTTGAAGGAAAAGAATGAAAAACATGCAGATCAGAAGACCCTTGTGGTACTATTAGTGATTGGATCTCACTCTAAGGATTTAATACTAGAATAAATCTAATCTCTTGATTTGTATGTGTATTCCCTTTGGCTTGTTCATCACCTTGTTGCAAGTATGGGCCTAACCGGTGTTGTCATTGATGTCAACATACTCCTGCTGCATTGATGTCAAAGATTGAATGAGTTGTATGCTAAGGATATTGAGAAAATTAGTCCTACCAGGATCAAAGAAGAATAGTGAAGACAGTAAGGTAAAGATTCTAGCTAAGATGAATATCAGAGGATGCATATCAAAGGTTTTGTAGATATGTGTCTTAAGTTGATCCAATAAATATTTCAGAGGTTCACATGAAGATCTGAAGAAACTATGGCCACTTAAGTAAAACTAGTTTTGGTAGATGTTCAGAGGTGACAGAGTGACACAGATAGGTCCAGTGAGATCTGGAAATGAAATATCTTGTTCTATGAATTTGATGGAGTGTTTAGGAAGTTAATGTGAATTGAAAACTCAATTGGTTCATGGTCTGGAGGTCTGCAAGCATCTATTCCATTATGATAGTGATGACAGATTGTGTTCTTGAGGTTCTGGATGAAGGAGAGAATGATTTCAGTAAGCAGAAGTAATGTGGATGTTCTTGGTGATTTAGGCAAGGTTGTGGAGGTCTTTGGATTGTGTCCAGTTCATGTTGGTGGTCCGTATTGAAGATTGAGCTTGTAATTGAAGAATTACTTCCAGATGATGATGTTCTTTCCAAGTCAGGCTGACCGGATGAGTTACACATCTTGCGGATGATCTTGAAGATGTTCTATGAAGATTGGCGTGTTCCTAAAAGAATATTGAAGTCTCAGATTTGTGTGGCCGACAGTGTGTTAATCTGCATGAAGTCTTTTTGTAATTAGTCATGTTGTATTTATGTATTTGCTCTGTAATGTATGCCGACTTGGATGATTATCCCTAAGTCAATGTCTTGTATAAATAAGGAATTGTAAAGTCATTTCAAAAGTATCTCAGGATGTGGAGAGTGTGGTGAGAGCAGAGAAGCGAAAGGTAGAGAAGAAGTTTTGGGCTTAAATAGAACTGACTCAAGCATGGTGAAGATGCTATTCTTCAGTTCAAGTATGTAATACTTATTATTTTGTAGATAGTGTGTCTCCTATAGGCAGTGGGCCTCTTATGAGCAGTGTGCTCAAGTAGTGAGCCCTAATTGGCATGTGCCATTTTGTTCTTTCTATTCTTCTAATAGAGAATACAATCTTGGGTTAGTCACCCTGTGGTTTTTCCCTTAACCGGGTTTTCCATGTTAAAAATCTTGGTGTCATATGTGTTAATGTGTTTCTGCTCTTGAATTGTTGCATTATGTTTCCATGATTGATTTATCATTATGTTGCTGAATTAAGAAAAGGATTTAAGTGATTAATTGCAAGAAAGTTTTGGACAACTGATTCACCCCCCTCTCAGTTGTCTATCCTAAATCTAACAATTGGTATCAGAGCTAAGTTCCTCTAAAAGAGCTTAACTTCTTGAGGAGATCCAGGATGCCATCCTACAAAAAGGATAGTCCGAGGTTTGATGGAACCAATTTCACTCTTTGGAAAAGTTGCATGGAATGCCACTTGCAATGTATGGGAATGTAGTATTGAAATTAAGCCTTCAAAGAAGTATGATCCTCCATAGAATGGTCTGTGTACTGTAGATGAATTCAGAGATGCTAAAAATAATTTGTGGACTAAAGAAGCTCTTTTAAGTGCATTATCTGATTCACAAATGTTATTGACCTAAAAATTGCTCATGAGATTTGGGAAAAATTGGAACTTCTGTATGAAGGAGATAAGTATGTTAAATGTGCCAAGCTACAGAGTCTGAAAGGAAAAATAAAAAACTTGAAGATGAGAGAAGATGATAATATCACTACATTTATGCCAAGAGTAAATGAACTTGTTTGCGACATTAGATGTGTTGGTGGAATCTTGGATGAAGATGAGATTGTTGGAAAAGTTCTCAGATCCCTTCCTAATTCTTACAAATATAAGGTTGCTGCTATTGAAGAATTTAGATCCTTTTCAGGTATCACAAGAGATCAATTGGTTGGTAAACTAGCTGCATTTAAATTGACTGAGTTTGGAGATGCCCCCCCAAGACTAAATCTACATTCAAAGCCAGTGCCTCTGTAAACGGAAAAAAAAAGTTTGATCTGGGAGAGAACTCTTCAAAGAAAGTATCATGGTATGAAAAAGCAAGAAAAGACTTGGAAGAAGATGAAGAAGAAGATGCTCAACTTGAAGCCCTTATTGCAAAAAGACTGCCAAGAGGATCCATTAAGTATGAGGGGAAATTGCCTTTTAAATGTTTTAACTGCAATAAGATTGGTCATTTTGCCTCAAGGTGTCTGGAAATATTTTCAAGGCCAAATCCCAATAGATCAAGGTTCCAAAAGAAATGTTACTATGTTCATGAAGATGATTATGATGAAGGAGTAACAGATGATGAATCAGAGATAGGAAACAAATCTGGAAGTGATTGGGTGTTTATTGCCATCAAGGAAGAAGATCCAATGCCCTCTAAATCTATCAATCACAAAATTGTAGAAAGAGCTCTGGTTGCCCAAGTTGAAGAAAAGGATGGTTGGGTCATTGATAGTTGATGCTCCCACCATATGACAGGTGACAAAAATAAGTTCATAGATTTTGAAAGGTATGAAGGAGGAGTGGTAAAATTTGGTGATAATTCTACTGGCAGAGTCAGAGGTAGAGGAACTATTTCTTTTGATGGAAAGAACAAAACTAGTAATGTATTGTATGTTGAAGGTTTGAAGCACAATCTTCTCAGTGTTGGACAGTTGGTGGACAAAGGCTATGATCTGTGATTTAAAAATGGACAATGCAAGATCTTTGAAAGTTTCAAAACAGAGATTGCATCTGGTACTCAAACTAAAGGTAATATCTTCCACTTGGTTGGTACTAGTAAAAGTTGCTTATTTGTTCAAATTGATTAGAGTTGGTTGTGGGATAGGAGAATGTGTCATGTGAATTTTGATAATATCATCAAAATAAGAAACACTCAAGATGTAAGAGATCTTCCAAGACTGGTGAAACCTACTAATAGTTTGTGCAAAGAATGTCAATTGGGTATGCACAACAGAGTCACATTCCAAAGTAAAGAATCATCTTCTACCAGATTATTGGACTTAGTTCATACTTATCTATGTGGTCCGGCAAGAATCAGGAGTGTGCAAGGTGATAGATACTTCATGTTATTAATTGATGATCACTCCCAGATGATGTGGGTAACTTTTCTGAAAGAGAAATCTGAGGCCTTTGAGAAATTCAAAATATTCAAGGCTATGGTAGAAAATGAAACTAGATTGAACATAAAATGTCTAAGGTCTGACAGAGGTGGAGAATTCACATTCGATGAGTTCATAGAATTCTATGAGAAACATGGGATAAAAAGATAGTTGTCTGCTCCAAGGACACCACAGCAAAATGGAGTAGTGGAGAGAAAGAATTGGATCATCTAGGAGGCATCTAGAACCATGATGATGGAAGCAAATGTTCCTCAGATCTATTGGAGAGAAGATGTAAGCACTGCAGTCTACACTATTAATCGAGTTCAAACCAAAAGCAATACTAGTAAGACTCTTTATGAACTCTGGTTTGGCATCACTCCCACTGTGAAATATTTTAGTCTTTGGTAGCAAATGCTACATTAAAAGAGATGAAGATCTAGGCAAATTTGATGCTAGAAGTGGTGAAGGAATATTCTTGGGTTATTCTACTCAAAGCAAAGCATACCAGTGTTATAACAAGAGATTGAGAAAGATTATAGAAAGTACAAATGTGAAGGTTGATGGAGGGATTGCAAAACCCTCAAGGTTTTATGAATATGATGAAGATGATCAGAATGATGTTTTCATCCAAGGAGTCCAAGCCCCTTCTGAGATTCAGAATCAGATTGATCCGATTAACCAGGAAGAAGAGATGAGTTTGAATGAACCTGTTCAAGAGATAGAAGTGCAAGAAAGTCCCAAAATTCCTAGGTATGTAAAACTAAATCACTCTGAAGACTAGATCATAGGTGATAAAAGCAAATGTGTTCAAACAAGAAGAAGGATTGCTCAAGATTCAGAAGAGTATTGTCTGATTTCAAAGATTGAACCCAAAACAATGAATGAAGCATGCAATGATGAAAACTGGACTAAAGGAATGGAGGAAGAGCTGATGCAAGTTGAGAAAAATCACACTTGGGATCTTGTTTCCAGACCTAAAAACAAGAATGTGATTGGAATCGAATGGGTCTTCTAGAATAAACTGAATAAAGATGGCGAAGTAGTCAGAAACAAAGCCAGACTGGTCTACAAGGGTTACTCCCAAGTAGGAGTTGATTTTGAAGAAACATTTTCTCCGGTGGCAAGAATTGAAGTAGTCAGGCTATTTCTTGTCTTTGCTACCTTCAAGGACTTCAAAGTATATCAGATGGATGTCAAGTCTGCCTTCCTGAATGGTGACTTGGAAGAAGTATACATTAAGCAACTAGATGGATTTCAATTATTTGATCATGGTGATATGGTCTGCAAGTTAAAGAAAGCACTATATGGACTCAAGCAAGCCCCAAGGGCCTGGTATGAAAGACTGGATAAGCATCTTTTGAAGATTGGTTTCAACAAAGGTACTACTGACAGTAACTTGTACTTCAAAATTGATCATGAAAATATCTTGGTTGTTGAAGTGTTTGTTGATGATATCATTTTTGGAAGAAGAGATAGTATGTGCAAAACTTTTGAAAATCAAATGAAAAATGAATCTGAGATGTCCACATTTGGGGAAATGAATTTCTTCTTGGGTCTGCAAATCACTCAAACAAAGAAAGGAATCTTCATTTCTTATACCAAATATGTGAAAGAATTGTTGAAGAAATTTGGGATGGAAGACTCAAAACCAATGAGTACTCCCATGGCAACCAAATGTAAATTGAGAAAAGATGATGACTCTCCCAAGGATGATCAAAAAAAGTATAGGTCAATGATTGGAGGATTGTTGTATCTCACTCAAACTAGACCTGACATTATGAATGCTATTGGTCTTGTTGCTAGATTCCAAGCTGATCCTAGAGAATCTCATGTCATGGCAATCAAGAGGATTTTTAGATATCTAAAAGGGATAGTTGAGTATGGTTTGTAGAGATCATGATTTCTCTCTTCATGCATATACAGATGTGGATTGGGTAGGAGATGTGGATGACTGGAAGAGTACCAGTGGTGGAGCATTCTTTTTGGGAAAGAGATTGGTTTCTTGGCTGAGCAAGAAACAAGAGGCAATATCTTTGTCGACTGCAGAAGTAGAATATATTGTAGCAGTAGGTAGTTGTACTCAAGTATTGTGGATGAAGCAAATACTAAGAGACATCAGAATGGAGTATGAGGAACCTATCACAATTTTCTGTGACAATTCAAGTGCAATAAACATATCAAAGAATCCGGTGTTGCATTCAAAGAATAAACATATATCAATCAAGTTTCACTTTTTGAGAGAGCAAGTGAACAAGGATGAAGTCAGATTGGAGTTTGTGCCTTCCAAAGATTAGATTGCAAATATTTTTACTAAACCTCTACCTAAGGACTCTTTTGAGTATCTCAGGGAGAAGTTAGGGGTTATTACCCCTCTGACTTTGAATTAAGGTGCACTGATGTGCATCAGTCTATCTCACAGTCATATCTTGTGGTCTAGATTGATGGTGGGAAGCTGCTACTCAAGGGGAGTAGCTAATTTGATTCCAAAGTTATGCAAGTATGTGCCCTTTGCCATTGATGTCAAAGGAGGAGAGAAGACATGTTAAAAACAAGTGGTTGTTGATCAAAGAGGGAGCAACAAAGGAAGAGAAGACATGTGAATGGTTGTTGTTGATAGGGGGAGTTATGTCAGTAAGGAGAAGTTCTTATCTTGATGGTTAAAATAGTTTTTCACATCATATGTTACCATCAATGACAAAGTGGATTGTTGCAAGTATGAGCCTAATCGGCATTGTCATTGATGTCAACATAATCCTATTGCATTGATGTCAAAGATTGAATGAATTTTATGCTAAGGAGACATTAAGGTAAAGATTCTAGCTAAGATGAATATTAGAGGATGCACATCAAAGGGTTTGTAGATATGTGTCTTAAGTTGATCCAGTAAAGATTTCAGATGTTTGCATGAAGATCTAAAGAAGTTATGGCCACTTTAGTAAAACTGGTTCTGGCAGATGTTCAGAGGTGACAGAGTGACAAAGATAGGTCTGGTGAGATCCAGAAATGAAATATTGATGCAGAGTGGGACGCAACGGAGGCAACCTAACAGGAAGGAGCTGCCAACAATACAAACAGCATGATAAAATTCTCTATCGGCTGAACATCATCTTCATATTTCCTAGAGACACCAACAACATCATCACATTTCAACAGCATCTTCATATTTCGGATGATCGCCAATATCCTCCTGTCGACTACTATTTACCTCCTCCCTTTGTCGCCTATCATCATCATCATGATAATCAATGGGCGCAAACATCCTCCGGTTGCACTGTTCATCGGGTGCCAAATACAAGCGGCATCATCATGATATTCAATATCACCTTCGTCAGCAGGATATCCAAATATCCGGTAGCTTCTACTATCCTGATGACGTTGTACTTCAACAACTTGCCTTCGATGCTCCACTGCCCGACGATACAAACAACAGCATCATGATATTAAACATCCAGTTCCTCGAAACCTCCTGATGATGCTAATACAACTCCCTGCCTTCGCCGATACTTAACCACTTAGCGACAACAGGATAAACTCGCATTGAGGGGTTTCTTAATATCCTGATGACGATGACATCATATCCTGATGACGATGACGTCACACATCCTCCTGATGAACTCTTCAACACTTAGCCAAAAAAAATGTAACTTTCACACCCGCATCCGTTAGCGATACGCGGATGATGACCTTCCCCGAGAGATGATCCTGACTGCGATATATACACTGAGTATATATCCACCTCAAAACTTCATGATGCACTTGCAACATGCAAACTTCTACACTTCACGACCCGATCCTGATGGCGATGGATTCGCAGATGATGATGCGGCTCGTTCCGACTGGAAACGCACATGCAGACTCCTGTGTATCCTTCCACTGCATGTAAGCACTCCGAATCGCTCTATTTCACAAAGATCATGGGACGACCGGGCCGGATCACCTTCAAACCAAAATCTAACAGCTTATCTTCTAGACCTAGCACATGAGGATGCTAGGCTGATTCACAGCATGCTCCTAACTGATCTCCTGAACAATGCAATGCAGAAATAGAAAACACAAATGCAACCTAAGCTATGATACAGGACCATTCCACCGATTTGCAGGATCAACCGGTGGAAGGGTTGAAAGTGCCCATTAACGTGAAAACAGAAAAAGAAATCAACACAGATACAACTGATACAACCAGATAATGCAAAAGATGAGATCTTATTCACTTGAAATTCAATGTCCTGAATACAGCTTCACAATGTCTGAACTGATCACCAGTACAACATATCACCAGTACTACTGAACATGACAACTATCAAAATCGAAATGAACTATCAATATCAACTGTGTCTAAACCCTAACAGGTCGAAGTTATATATAACAAATCCTTCGAGTACTACCAACTTCACTTCCCAGCGGCTGGGAGCTTCCAAGCGGCTGGGAGAGAGGACAACTCAGATACCTTATCCCGATCTCTAACTGCCTACACATACTCCTAGGCTGATCTATTACATAGCATCGGTCCAGTGGACCTTATTACATGAGAAAGTCAAACATACTAAAAATAGCCTACTGCCCTGTCATCATGCTGATAATTATCCTATATCCTGATCATGTATGTCATCATGCGGACCTATATCCTGATCATGTGTGGGTGCTCCTGCACCATACTCCCCAAAAGAAGAAATCTCAAGTCCACTTGAGATGAGAGTATCAAGGTCGGCACCATGCTTCTGTATCTGTTCTGCAGTCATCCATACTGCTTCAGAAGTCGGCTGTCCCTTCCAAGAGACGAGGTACTCCAAGTACTTCTTGTTCCTGGTCTGTTTGACCACTCTAGTGTCCAAAATCTGCTGTATCTGTGGGGGATCATGTTGAGGAATGTCTTCAGCAACTGTATCCTGTAGGATATCCTGATCTGCATCTGGATTAGCCTTGTATGGAGTTAAGTCACATACATTGAAGATAGGAGATAAACCGAGATCAGGTGGTAGTTGGATCTCATAAGCATTTTGTCCATGCTTTTGCAAAATCTGACATGGTCCAACTTTCTTTGGCATGAGCTTAGTATACTTCCCCTTAGGGAGCCTGTCTTTCTTCAAGTGAACCCAAACCAAATCTCCAACAGCAAATTGAACATCCTTTTTCTTCTTGTCAGCATACTCCTTATATTTCAAAGTGGTTTGCTGGAGTTGGGTCTTAACCTGATCATGAACTTCTTTGATTGCTTCAGCAAAAGCTTCTCCATCTGCACTAACAGGATCTGCTGTAGGTAGCTCTCGCAACTCTAAAATACCTCTGGGATGCATTCCATACACTACCTGAAAAGGCGATTTTCCTGTGCTCCTGTTGACAGTATCATTATATGAAAACTCCGCTTGAGACAGAATATTGTCCCACTTCTCTCCATGCTGTTTTGTCAAGCATCTAAGTAGATTCCCCAAGGAACGGTTCACAACCTCAGTTTGTCCATCCGTTTGAGGATGATATGCAGAGGAAAAAGATAAATTGGTTCCCAGCTTCCTCCATAGGGTTCTCCAAAAGTGACCCACAAACTTCACATCTCTGTCTGAAACTATGCTCAAAGGCAATCCATGAATTCGTACAATCTCCCTGAAGAATAAATCTGCAATATATGAGGCATCTGCAGTGGTTTTACATGGCAAGAAATGTGCCATTTTACTGAACCTGTCCACTACAACAAAGACACTGTCAAATCCTCTCCTGGTCCTTGGCAAACCTAAAACAAAATCCATACTGATACTTTCCCACGGTCTGGAAGGAATGGGTAAGGGCTGATATAACCCTGCATTAGTTGACCTGCCTTTAGCCTTCTGACAAATTACACAGGTTTCTACAAATTTCCTGACATCTGACTGCAATTTAGGCCAGAAATAATGCCTCCTGACCAGATCAAGAGTCTTGTCTAGACCAAAATGACCTGCCATGGCTCCACAATGTTTCTCCTTGATTATATTCAACCTCATAGAACACCTTGGGATACACAACTGTCCACCCTTGAACAGCAATCCATCCTGGATCAGGAATTCAGAGAACTCAGCATGGTATTTCTCCCCAAAAGAAGTACAGACCTGATATATTTCTCCAAAATCAGCATCAGACTCATACATGGTCTTGAGTGAATCAATACCAACACTCTCTAACTGAATCTGATTGACTGTGAGAACTCTTCTGCTCAAAGCATCTACAACTTTGTTTTTAACCCCTTTCTTATGCTTCAAGGTAAAAGTGAAAGCCTGTAGTGTTTCTACCCACTTCATATGTCTGTGGTTCAGCTTCTCCTGGCTGTTGATGAAACTCAAAGCCTGGTTGTCTGTGAAAACTATGAACTCCTTTGGCAACAGATAATGCCTCCATTTCTTTAGGGACTGAACTAAAGCATACATTTCCAGATCATATGATGAATACCTTTTCTTAGCATCATTGAGCTTTTCACTGAAAAATGCAATTGGTCTACCCTCTTGACTGAGTACTGCTCCAATGGCCATGTGACTGGCATCACACTCTACCTGAAAGATCTTGTTGAAATCTGGAAGTGCAAGGACTGGCTGCTGTGCCACCTTCCTCTTCAATGCCTCAAAGGAATCATCTGCTCCTTGAGTCCAAACAAACCTGCACTTCTGTCCTCCTTTTATAGTATCCAACATGGGTGCACAAATATGACTGAACCCTCTGATGAACTTTCTGTAGAAGGTTGCTAACCCATGGAAACTTCTGACTTCATTCATGGTCTGTGGAGTTGGCCAATTCAATATGGCACTCACCTTCTCCTTATCCATCTGCAGCTTTCCTTGTGAGATGACAAAACCTAAATATGTGATCTCCTGTTTCATGAACAAACACTTGTCCAAGTTTATCATCAGCTTCTCTTCATGTAACCTCTTGAGAACCAGATCTATATGCCTGAGATGTTCTTCTCTGGTGTTACTGAAAATCAAAATGTCATCTAAATAGACTATGACAAACTTACCAATGAATTCCTTCAGAACCTCATTCATCAGCCTCATGAAAGTACTAGGGGCATTAGACAAACCAAATGGCATAACCTTCCATTCATACAAACCTTCATTTGTTTTGAATGCTGTCTTCCACTCATCACCTGGTCTAATCCTGATCTGATGGTACCCACTCTTTAAGTCTATTTTTGTAAAGTACTTAGCATTTCCCAAACAATCAAGTAAATCCTCAATTCTGGGGATTGGAAACCTATACCTGATTGTGATCTTGTTGATGGCTCTGGAATCTGTGCAAAGTCTCCAAGTGCCTTCCTTCTTAGGTGCTAGTACAGCTGGTACTGCACATGGACTCAGACTCTTCCCAATCAGACCTGAATTCATCAATTCTTCAATCTGTCTGGCTACTTCTACATTCTGTTCTGGGGTAAGCTTATAAGCTGCTTTATTTGGAAGTGTAGACCCTGGAATCAAGTCTATGCAATGACTGATATCTCTGACAGGTGGTAGGGATCTTGGCATTCCCTCTGAGATAACACCTTTGTACCTATCCAATAACTCCTGGACAGCTGGGTCTATCAACCTTGGCTTCTTCTCTTTCTTGGCTTCTTGCTGTTGTTTCTTATTCACACTCAGACATGGGATTAGGGCATATGCAAATGCACCTTCTGCTGCTACTTCTTTCATGAATTGTTTGCCTTCCATCAGCATGACCTTCACTTCTTTGCCTTTAGACCTCTCCTCTTTCTCCTTCAATGGGAATAGTGTTACATCTTTACCATCTTTAGTGATTTTGTAGGTGTTTTTAACACCATCATGCTGTGCCTTCAGATCATATTGCCATGGTCTACCAAACAAAAGGTTGCAAGCATCCATCTTGGTGATATCAAACAACAACTTATCCTTATATCCACCAATCTGAAACTCTACCCAAGCCTGCTCTTCCACAGTTGTCTGCTGACCTTGAGTAAGCCATGAGACTTTATATGGAGCTGGATGAGGCAATCTCCTAAGCTTCAGCTTCACCACCATTTCTTCAGACACAAAGTTCTCAGTAGAACCAGAATCAATCAAAACCTTACACGCCTTACCTCCTGCTTTGCAAGTGGTTCTGAAAAGGGACTTCCTTTGAGGGGCTTCTTTATCAGGTACCTTCATGGTAGTTACTGTTCTTCTCATCATCAGGGACTCTCCACTTTCTGGATATCCATAACTCTCAGGACCATTCACACTCTGGAAATCATTAGAGCTTGTCCTACTTTGATTATCAGGTTCATTGACCAGATTTGTCCTCCTTTCTCCTGCTGAGCTTGTGGCCTTGTCTGGACATCTGCTGGCTATATGGCCTTCTTTGTTACAGTTGTAACACCTGATGGATCCTCTGCCCTGGGATCTTCCTCTGTAAGGTCTTCTGCCTCTGAGGTTTCCTTGCTGACTGAAATTCTCTCTCTGATTCTGACTATTGTTGCCCTTGCTATTGTCCTGACTGGACTCTCCTTGATATCCCTGTCCATGTCCTCTGCCTCTGAAAGGACTTCTTCCACCTCTTTGTTGTCTTCCTCTTCCTCTGTTGTTTTGATCTTGTTTTCTCTTCAGCTTTTCTTCCACTTTCAATGCCAACTGAAAGCTTTTCTGCACTGTATCTGGGTTATGTAGACTCAGATCTTCCTGAATATTAAACCTCAGTCCATTAAGGTATCTGGCTACCTTTTCCTCTTCACTTTCTTTCACTTTTGTCTTCATACAGAGTTTCATGAACTCTTCTGTATATGAGCTGACATCTAGCTCCTTCTGCTTCAGATTCTGCTTCCTCTTGTGTAACTGGATACTGTAATCCAAAGGAATATAAGCCTCCTTTACCAATTCCATCATCTTCTTCCATGTGGCAACTCTACGTTTTCCCTCCTGCACTCTATCATCCTGAACAAAGTTCCACCATGTCAAGGCAGCTTCTTTCATCTTTGACTGTGCTATCTTCACTCTCTGCTGTTCTGGTATCTCCTCTGTCACAAAGAAATTGTTCAAACAATCTATCCATTCCATTACTGAATCAGGGTCCATCTTACCTGTAAATACTGGCAAATCCAGCTTCACATCCATGGTTCTCCTCTCCATGGCCTTGAGGGCATTCAACAGCGGTCTCTGGTCTGCAGGAACGACCTCCTCGCTCCAATTAGGGATATCCTCTTCTTCCCTATCATCTTCTCTACCAGAACCTACTCTACTCCTCAACTTTGCTAACTCATCTTTCAACTCCTGATTCTGAGCCTTCACGGCCCTACTTTCTGCAATCTATTTCTTCACCAGAACTGCCAACTCAGCGTTGGTCATCTTTGTTGGAAACTCAGATGTTCCTTCTTCGTCTGACATCCTGCTTATCTTTTCCAGAAGATCCTAACCTTTGCTCTGATACCACTATGATGCAGAGTGGGACGCAACGGAGGCAACCTAACAGGAAGGAGCTGCCAACAATACAAACAGCATGATAAAATTCTCTATCGGCTGAACATCATCTTCATATTTCCTAGAGACACCAAAAGCATCATCACATTTCAACAGCATCTTCATATTTCGGATGATCGCCAATATCCTCCTGTCGACTACTATTTACCTCCTCCCTTTGTCGCCTATCATCATCATCATGATAATCAACGGGCGCAAACATCCTCCAGTTGCACTGTTCATCGGGTGCCAAATACAAGCGGCATCATCATGATATTCAATATCACCTTCGTCAGCAGGATATCCAAATATCCGGTAGCTTCTACTATCCTGATGACGTTGTACTTCAACAACTTGCCTTCGATGCTCCACTACCCGACGATACAAACAACAGCATCATGATATTAAACATCCGGTTCCTCGAAACCTCCTGATGATGCTAATACAACTCCCTGCCTTCGCCGATACTTAACCACTTAGCGACAACAGGATAAACTCGCATTGAGGGGTTTCTTAATATCCTGATGACGATGACATCATATCCTGATGACGATGACGTCACACATCCTCCTGATGAACTCTTCAACACTTAGCCAAAAAAAACGTAACTTTCACACCCGCATCCGTTAGCGATACGCGGATGATGACCTTCCCCGAGAGATGATCCTGACTGCGATATATACACTGAGTATATATCCACCTCAAAACTTCATGATGCACTTGCAACATGCAAACTTCTACACTTCACGACCTGATCCTGATGGCAATGGATTCGCAGATGATGATGCGGCTCGTTCCGACTGGAAACGCACATGCAGACTCCTGTGTATCCTTCCACTGCATGTAAGCACTCCGAATCGCTCTATTTCACAAAGATCATGGGACGACCGGGCCGGATCACCTTCAAACCAAAATCTAACAGCTTATCTTCTAGACCTAGCACATGAGGATGCTAGGCTGATTCATAGCATGCTCCTAACTGATCTCCTGAACAATGCAATGCAGAAACAGAAAACACAAATGCAACCTAAGCTATGATACAGGACCATTCCACCGATTTGCAGGATCAACCGGTGGAAGGGTTGAAAGTGCCCATTAACGTGCAAACAGAAAAAGAAATCAACACAGATACAACTGATACAACCAGATAATGCAAAAGATGAGATCTTATTCACTTGAAATTCAATGTCCTGAATACAGCTTCACAATGTCTGAACTGATCACCAGTACAGCATATCACCAGTACTACTGAACATGACAACTATCAAAATCAAAATGAACTATCAATATCAACTGTGTCTAAACCCTAACAGGTCGAAGGTATATATAACAAATCCTTCGAGTACTACCAACTTCACTTCCCAGCGGCTGGGAGCTTCCAAGCGGCTGGGAGAGAGGACAACTCAGATACCTTATCCCGATCTCTAACTGCCTACACATACTCCTAGGCTGATCTATTACATAGCATCGGTCCAGTGGACCTTATTACATGAGAAAGTCAAACATACTAAAAATAGCCTACTGCCCTGTCATCATGTTGATAATTATCCTATATCCTGATCATGTATGTCATCATGCGGACCTATATCCTGATCATGTGCGGGTGCTCCTGCACCAAATATCTTGTTCTATAGATTTGATGGAGTGTTTAGGAAGTCAATGTGAATTGACAACTCAATTGGTTCATGGTTTGGAGATCCACAACCATCTATTCCATTATGATAGTGATGCTAGACTGTGTTCTTGAGGTTCTGGATGAAGGAGAGAATGATTTCAATAAGCAGAAGTAGTGTGGATATTCTTGGTGATTCAGGCAAGCTTGTGGAGGTCTTTGGATTGTGTCCAGTTGATGTTGGTGGTCTGCATTGAAGATTGATCTCGTAATTGAAGAATTACTTCTAGATGATGATGTTTTTCCCAAGTCAGGCTGACCGAATGAGTTACACATCCTGTAGATGATCTTGAAGATGTTCTGTGAAGATTGGTGTGTTCCTAAAAGAATATTGAAGTCTCAGATTTGTGTGGCTGACAGTGTGTTAATCTGCATGAAGTCTTTTTGTAATTAGTCATGTTGTATTTATGTATTTGCTCTGTAATGTATGCTGACTTGGATGATTATCCCTAAGTTAATGTCTTATATAAATAAGAAATTGTAAAGTCATTTCAAAAGCATCCCATGATGTGGAGAGTGTGGTGAGAGTAGAGGAATGAAAGGTAGAGTAGAAGTTTTGGACTTAAATGGAACTGACTTAAGTATGGTGAAGATGCTATTCTTTAGTTCAAGTATGTAATACTTATTTATTTGTAGACAGTGTGTCTCCTGTAGGCAGTGGGCCTCTTGTGAGCAGTGTGCTCAGGTAGTGAGCCCTAATTGGCATGTGCCATTTTGTTATTTCTATTCTTCTAATAGAGAATACAATCTTGGGTTAGTCACCCCGTGGTTTTTCCCTTAACCAGGTTTTCCATGTTAAAAATCTTGGTGTCATATGTGTTAATGTGTTTCTACTCTTGAATTGTTGCATTATGTTTCCATGATTGATTTATCATTATGTTGCTAAATTAAGAAAAGGATTTAAGTGATTAATTGCAAGAAAGTTTTGGACAACTGATTCATCCCCCCTCTCAGTTGTCTATCCTAAATCTAACACACCTCCAATGCTGAGTCGAAGATCATTAGGTTTTCTAGGGTATACATCTGGTACAATCCAAATGCCTTGTCTTATGGGCCACAAACCACCACCTTCATAACCCAATTTTTGGCCTATTGATGCCCCTATAGTATATGTTTCTCTTGTGGTCTCACTCATGTGAGGTTTGAATGCATAGGCACTAAGATCTCTAGGTTGTTCTTCATCCTCATCATCACTTTTAGTATTAGATGCTTCATTAATAGTGGGATACTCTATATCTCACAATTTTTTGAACTCTTCATCTTCTGAGTTTTCTTCAAATTCTACAGTAGCTTTTGGATCACCAAGATCCTTCCTCATAGACCAAAAGGCACTAATTTTTTAGTGTGACCAGTGTTCCTTTGTACAAGCCTCTTTTAGAGTCTCTAGAAATTTTGTATACGTAGATTTTTAAGCACCTTTTTCTATAGAAATTGTCATATCTTTTGTTTACCAGTGCCACCTCTGCATCTCTCTATGTTTGTGGAATTGGATGCAATTCCATTATTTCTGATGACAATATTTCAAAAGAAATACCTCTTTGAGTAGCAGTTTCTTCCATGACTTTTCTGACCTCATCCCAAGAATTCTTATTTTGCAACATTTCTAACAAGGGTTTAATTTCATGTTGAATTCTACTTGGAGTGTTCTTATTGGCCACAAGACTTGTTTTAATCACATCACATGGGTCATACTGCCAGTGAGAGTCAACATCAAATTTAGAAAGTTGTAAAATTTCACATGTCATAGTGAATGCTTTTCTCTTGAATCTGAACCCTCCACATGAAAAAGGTAAAGAAGGAAATATGCTCTTCTTTTGTTGACTAACAAAGTGTATTTGATCTGTACTCTCCATTCGCCGTATGTATTCCAATGAAAAAATCCTCTTTGTCACATGTATTGGACGTTTGTGGGGCTTTACTCCTGATCCATAAAATCTTAGGACAATATATTCCTCCATGAAGTACCAGTCAGCCAATTGTATTTCTTTTCTCAGTTGAATACAATTTCTACAAGACTCAAGCAATCTAGGCATTGGAGTATTTGTAATGGTTTGATACAATAGAGCCAAAAATTAGTCCACAAAATGATTGTAGTTCTTTTGATTATGATACATCTTTATCTTATGGGTCCAGTCTAGTAGTCCATTTTTATCTTGCTGATGCTGAATTTGAAGCTTGTTGTCCTGAAACATCCTAGTAAATTGCACTAGAAAAAAATAGCACAAGTAGGTTGTGAACCTAAATGTATTTTTGTTGGAACTAGGAGTGGGAGATTCACTTTGACTTCATTTAATCATTAAAAACTGATCTTGCATGGATCTTGCAATGTGCTCAAGAAATTTGTATTTAGTAGGTGGATTGGATTGATGGATATTGTATACCATTTCAAGAAGGCTTGCATCCACTTGACTATTATTATCCAATCCAAGGAAAAACACTAGCATGGAAATAGTATCCTAAACCCATGGTTTAAAAATATTAATTTTATAAGGAGGCTTATGATTCTAATTGAGTAGGGCACTATCCAATGTTAAATATTTGGTAATTTTTTTTATCATTTTCACTAACTGCTTCATAAGTACTAGCAAATTTTTCTAGGTTTATGTGCACTGTTCCACATTCTTTAGTGGTAAAACCCAACAATTTGCCAAAATATTCTCCATTAATGGGAAGCATTACTTTTTGGCTATCTTTTATAACTATTGCTTTTCTATTTTCACCATAATTCTAGGCACAAACCATGATAACTTCAAGGCAAGGGAAAACCTCAGGGAACATTAGGCGTCCCAATCCAACCACCCATGGTGCAATCAACCTGCTATTTGGTATTATTTTTTTGGGGTCAGTTTGTGCTTGATGTACCTTATTCTCCAATGAATATCTAAGTGTTGAGGTAAACCTACCAAAGATTACAGAGTCATAAATATCTTGGTATTCATCTATAAAACCTGGGGTTTTAAGCAATCTGGCGTAGTCTATTTTATCTCTTTCTTTGGTTTTCCCAATTTTTGATTTGGTAGTATTAGTAGACATGCTTGTAAACACTCAATCCTAATTTCTAAACCTCGGTCCCCAAGATTGAAAAAACTAAAGTTTCAAGGAGAATAGTAATAGCAATAGTAATAGGAATGAAGTATTTTTGTATTTCACTTACCCAGAAAAGATGAAATACAAAGATTGGCATTGAGTGACTCCGTGGCATCGTACAATCGATATTAAAATTTTTGGTACACTACAATCTCCTTGAGTCCTTGACCCTCTCTCTTCCAAATAGTATCAATTAAAATTGCTAAATGTTAAGTGCCAACTATGAAGTAAGCAAGTGAAATGTGTTACATTCTTTTATTAAAGTTATAAATTTTATTTTATTCTTGAGGAAGTTAATTTTTTTAAAAGTTATTATATTCTATTCTATCCTTCACTTTTAGTACAAGTTTTTAGTTGTAGTTGTACTACTACTGAGTACTCCCACTTCAAACAAAATTTAATGATGGCATACAAGTTTGTAGCCTGAATTCATAATTTAATACTTATACAACACATACGTCAGGCCGTAGAATTGAAAACTATAGTATAATCTTAACCATTGATCTTTGTAAATCTAACGGCTCTTGATTGATTCCTGAGGTTTGAGTTCCCAAGTCTAGGGCTCTAGACTTTCGTTCCAGAATTCAACTACAACTATCCATTTGGCATCGAAAGTTTCAATGAACGGTGATACATGGCACTAAAGTGTGAATATAATATAGGTTAGATATATTATATAATAATTATAATTAATATTATAATATAGGTTAAAGGTTTGATATGTTATTATAATATATTATTTAATAATTAGAATTATATATTTTATTATATAATAATTATATTATATTATATTAATATATATAATAATCATTCATCTATTGATCTTTGTAAATCTAACGACTCTAGATTGATTCCAGAGGTATGAGTTTACTAGTCTAGCACTCTAAACATTTCATTATGAAATTCAACTACAACCATCCATTAGGCATCGAAACATTCGTGCAAGTGTTTTACTTATTTTCCTTAAAACCCCAAGTCTTATAGTCAAGAGTTTACTTTATGATCTATTTTGCTATTGACCGTCTATCCTAGGTTCCTGGTTAGCTATGTTATAACCTTATTTCTTTTATGTCGTGAGTTAACTGGCCCCCAGGTCTTGAGTTACCTGTTCTAGTGCATCAAGTCATATGCATTGCAAAGTCTTAGTCTTATATCCTTGTAAGGGTCCAAAAGTGCCACTTGGCAGGATATTGCAAGCCCGCACAATGCTGAAGGTGATGTCATGTTTGCACCACGGGTTTGCGAGGTGAAGACAGGTGTCAAAGACATACATTGTGGCCTATGGCCATAATATCAACAATTCAGTTGAATGAAGGATATGGTACTAGGTGTCAAAGGATCGAGTGAAGTAGTGGGACCATAGATATTGAAGATTCGATAGTAGTGCATCCTCGCAAGAGAATCTTGACTACGGGGAAGATTATCTACGCTACTGCAAGATTTTGATACCTAGCTAACTCTTGGAAAGAAGAATAAGGTTTGCATAATGGATGTCCACGTGGAAGCCTTAGCTCACACCCATGGAGCCAAAAGGAGGTGATCTATTTTCTACTGCACCACTGCGAAATGATGCCACATGGCCACGTAGGTAAAAAATTCAAAAAGTCAGCAAGAAAGCGCGTATGAGATGGAGTAATTTTATTGGATGTTGGTCTGGCTACTTTTCACGTAAAGGCCTAGATTTCCAATTCTCGTGGTTGATTCACGGCCGTTGATCTCACAATATGAATTCTACATCAATGGTTGGAATTTAAATTTTTGTGTACACGTATCACAAATTCGCAGTGATGGCTGAAAATATGTGCATTTATGCACTGAGCCCTAATTTGTAAGATCAATTAAAGTTAAAGGTAAGAGTTTTACACAACATCTTCATAAACATGAAGAGGATTTCTGCGCAGCAAGCAATTAGATGAGAAAATTTTGTGATTTCAAGATTCTACAACTAAAACTTGTAAGTCATTCTTGCCTGTTGTGTTTGTTTGAAGGTGAATTGCTAATTTGCTACTTGGTAGAGGATATTTTGAGCAATCTTAGAAGAGAAAACCCTAGTCTGTTGAAGTACTATTTCCAAAAATGAGTCAAACAAGTTATCCTTTGACTTCTAAGTGGAGTCTAGATGAGGATTTAATGAAATAGTTGCATGGGTCTTCAAGAAGGCCAGTGAATACATACAGTCTAGGTGGGCCTAATCATAAACTATTAGATTTGTGTTATGGGTGCGAAGATGCTAAATTGATTATGCATGGGTGGACTCTGTTTAAGCAATGGCATGATAGGAAGGAGTACAAAGCCCCTATTTGTAATGCCTAGAATTTAGATGTGGCAAAGTTGATGTGCCCTAATGTATTTGTAAATCTTGACCTAGTAAGGGTTGTTGCACAGAGATATGATCCTGCTTCTAGGAATGTTAGGGAAGGGAATAATGAAGTCATGATTAGTATAACAAAGGCATTCATCACAAAGGTATTTGGCCTCAACCCTACTGCAAACAAAAAGATTGATTTCAACATCCTAAAAGATTAATACAAAAGAGCTCGACATGCATACAAAGTATTCAAGTTGCCTAAACACAGAGCAAGGGGAATTGATGGAAAGTTAATTAGAATATCAGATAGTAAAGAAGAACCTTTTGATGTTTCACAACTCATGCATTACTTTGTAAAGACTTACCACACTCTATGTCATGTACTGGGAAGAGATGCATTGGATAAGATCCTAGTTCCTATGATGATGTTAGCTGCAAATGTACAAGATATTTCAACTACTGAAGCATTTGATTATGCAACATATATAGTAGACAAGATGCATTAGTAGTTATTAAAGATTAAGAATAATGTGTATGTTGTAGATGCAAGATTGAATTTAAATGGTATTCAATTATATGCCATATGTTTTTATATGCTAGAACAGGGATGTGGCTATTGAACTACACCGAACAACTGAGAGGGGAGGGTGAATCAGCTGTCTTAAAACTTTTAACCAAACATGATCATCAATTTATCAATTACTTATATTCAAATATAACCATGAAAGCATCAAATGAGAAACTCAACACAAATGTATAAACAACATAGGAGACACTGGATTTTAATGTAGAAAACCCTAAAAGGGAAAAACCATGGTGGGTGTTAGCCCAGAAAAATATATATTTTATATCAATACTGAAAACCAAAGGCTCACTACCCAAATTGCTCACTGCAAAAGAAGGCTCGCTTCCAAAAGAAGGCTCAATGCCAAAAGGTTGAACTGAGATAACAACATCTACTCCATGCCAAGGTTTAGTTCCATTGAAGCACAAAACACCTCTGCTCTGCTCTGCTAGCTTACTTTACTTTCACTTCACATTTTCACACTTGGATACATTTTCATGACTTAATTACAAGTATTTATACACTACATCAACCTTAGAATGATCATGAAGGTCAGCATCACAATCATCAACCGATGGAACAATCTCCAAGGTTGGCATTACAAACATACATAAAATAGGTCTAGACCTAATACAAATTCAGCTAAGAAAAAGGTGTAAGAATGTATGCAGATCATGCCACTCCTTAGCTATGACTCAAACATGATCTTCTATGCTACAACATATTATCACAATCTTTACAACACATTATCACAATCTTCGATGCATATCCCTAGATGATGAATTCCACCAGGTCGGCCAAGACTGATGTTAACACAAGTATCCTCAAGAACATGCTTCATGTATGATTTGACTTACACCTTATGGACCAATCCAAATGTAGGAGCATGATCAGGAGACATCCACAAGAACATTGTAATCATCAAGAACAACTACATGATCTCTAACCACTCTACCAATGAGATTCTTCAAACCAGAGCACAAGAACAATACTACCATCCACTGTTATAAATAAAAGATAGCTTACAGACCACCAAATCATGAACCATTGTAGTGGAAGGCGCTTAACATCACCATAGACTTACTTCCAGAACTGTAAACTAAAATACTTTAATTCGGAGGAATGCGAAGAAAAACACTTTCTCCCTGTCACCATCAAACACAAAAAAAGTTGTTTTCACTCTCGTGAAGATAACTCTTTCAATTCTTCATACCAGAGGCTCAAACTTGGAATATAACATCTTCAGACAAGCCCCTAAATAAATTTCAATCTGCAGGCAAAGATATTTGTTCTACAGGAAATGTCGAGCATTCTTCTAGGTTGTTCTTTTTCCTGTAATGCACTGTTTCTACTGCAACACAATGTTATCACCGAAGGGGCTAATTTTCCCAATATCCTCAACAAAGTAAGAGCACAGTTGACACCAATGATAACACAAATATGTTGATATCAATGACAACACTGATTAGGCACATACTTGCAACAATCTCCCCCTTTGTCATTGATGGCAACATATGATGTGAAAAATTGAAAAGACCATCAAGACAAGATTCTCCCCCTTTCTCTTTACACATTTGTACTGCATTCTTTGCACTCTTTCTCCTCCTAAGTTTTTCACATGATTTCTCTCCCCCTTTGACATCAATGGAATAGGGAACATACTTGTACGATGCTTTTCTAATCCATTTACTTTACCAGAAACACTTAGCTACTCCCCCTAAGAGGTAGCCTTTAGAACATCAATCCAGATCAAGAAATGACACTTTGAGCTCCACTAGATTGATGCATTCCTATGCATCTTAGTTCAGGATAGTGTTGTGTGGTTACACAACACGCCCCATTTTGGCTTGACAAAATAGGGACCCAACTTTTCTTGTTGCTTTGGCTTGTTGTTTTTCTACTTTGGGCGTCTGGTAAAATTAAGTCATGCATGATAACCTTGTAGGGGGTAGATAGGTCACCATGATGAGGTTAGTTTGTCAAATTTAGTATTTCACATTATTAACCTCATGGTTGGAAAGTGCTCAAAATTCTAAGCAGGTTTGCCTTTTGGATCACACTAAAATTCTCTAAGGGAAGAAAGTTAAGTCAAAGTTCTAGTCAAACCTGATATTCCAAGGGGAGGGTCATGTTTCAAATGACAGTCACATTATATAAGATCACCTCGATAAAAGTTTATCACCTGATGATCACTTGGTCCATGAAGTCTGAACGTCAATTTTACATAGTAGCCGTTATTTGCCCGTCAAACGTCTTCATATATTTTGTGGGGGGTCATATGTTTAATATCAGTCATCTTACGAATATCACCCTATGCCAATATGATGGTGACATCATCCAAGTCCAAAGAATAAAGGAAATCACCCTAATGATGATGTCATCATTTTGTTTTTCCTCATGGAGATATATAAACAATGACCACCCTATTCAATAACATGACGATGACGTCATTGTAATACAATGCTCAAATAAAGTCATTGACATGGTGACATCATCCCAATCTTTCCCAAGGGGGTCATTTTAGTTATGAGGTCATATTTTAAACATCCTTTGATCTTAAAATCATGACCCAATATACACATGGTCAACGTTGACCATAATCACCTGATCCTTTTGCATTTGTTTTGCCCGTTCGAAGGCAGAAGGTCATTTTACCTCGAGGGGGTCATATTTTGAATATCACCTGATCTTTTTAAGATCACCACCCCTCCTATTTCCTAACATTAAAGGGATTTAAATGTGGTAGGTGGACTCTTGCCGATTGCAAACACAATTCAAACACTTGGCACCATCCATGGGTTCATTGCAAAAGATCAACGGAGTTGATCAATTTAAGACAATTTTACCCTAATTTGCTCTACAGATGCATTTAAAGGTAATTTTCTAAGGTCATTTTCATTTACCTTGCGAAAAAACAAGAAATTACAGAGAAGAGAAGTCAAACCCTCATACGATCTACCTATGAACAGACAAGATCTTCCAATGTCATGGAACAGGTGATCATTAGCATTTGTAGCCCTTTTCTATAATCACTTGTTTTTCCCAGGAGGAAAGCATTATCAGGTAAGTAATTGAAAACACTCTTGTTGTCATTTTTTGCATTTTCAGGTAGTATGTTCTTTTTTGAGGTTTGAATCTGTAAATGTGCATATCATGAGGTAGTAAAGATGATAAATAGAGTATGCATGATGCCACGAAATATATAATGTTGTATGAATGCATATGCATATTGTATGGTAGGACTAGACATGTTTATTGTAAGAGTCAATGGCGAACCTCAGGCAGAATAGGCCTAATGCAGAATTTCTTAAGCCTATGTTTGTTCAACCCAAAGGGGTACAATTTAAGTATGGTGTCATTGGTGACACTCACCAAGGAGATACAGACCTAGCAGTGTGGTCAAAAAGGAATAGATAATGATAAAGACAATACCCTTCTAGATGCAATATATGTTTCAGGAATGTGGCATGTGACTGGATTCCCATATGCCATGGAAACCCCAGAACTGGTAGTAGAGTGTGCCAGGAACTATAACCCTTAGACCAGGTGGGTGGAGAAGCATGGAAGGGTATATGGTGACTTTTCGATTAAAGGGATTACATCTACTTTCAATCTGCCAGTTGGAAAGAGGGTGGTCAGTGTGGATCTACATAAACTGGAGACAAAGTATACTAACAATAAGAAAAATGCAAGGAAGAGGATGTACCAATGGAGGTCAAAGAGCAACACTTACATTGCTTCAGCTAAATTACCCATGCACTTATATAAATTATCTGTGCAATTATATAAATTTAATTTTAGATGGTCCTTTATACAGAAAATGAGCCATTATGGGCTAAGGTCATCAGTGATGCATTAGATGAAGAAATGAGGAACCTAGGAGGTCAAGAATGTTCATTCCATATGACTTCATATGTTGTGTACTCATGTGCTTACAAAGGAACATTTGATGCATTGACTACAATGGATAAAGATGGTGGTGATGTAGATGATTTCCACATATGGGATCACTATCCTCATCTATAGAGAAAGAAATACCTCCTAGATTACAAATTGGTGAATGATGCATTCTCTATGCATCTAGTTAGAACTATGGAGGAGGACAGAACCAAGAGATTGAGCATGGAAGCTCAAGAAGTTGTATACAGACATGGTGCTTGGTTCATCCAGTATGCAACATTTTCATATATAAGAATAGAAGGATTTGAAGAGCAACCCCTTATGGTACCCAAGTACCCTACTGATGGGGTGGTCCTGATGGAATTTTTGAGACAAGTGTCTACCATAGTGGAGGCATACAAAGCAAAAAAGAAGATATCTCCAGTACTATTTCCAGTATCTATGGGTTGGTACATGTGCTCTAACTCAGAGAGCATAAAGCATGCCATGGAGGGCATGAAACTGATGTACCTACATCCATTTCCATTGGCTAGATCTTATGACCCCTATGGTAGGATGCAGAAAATAATGGGGAAGCCTATACATCAAAAGCACATGGAGGATTTCTGGACTTATTGTGAGGATGAAGCTCAAGTAAGAAGAAGAAAATACCAGAGGCTCACCTTAAATCAGATAAGGACATTTGACTGCATCCCAGTGCCAACACAGTTGAAGAAGGATGATGGAAGGACCATGTCAAATGAATATGAAGACAAGAAGGTGTACAATGATACCATCTCAGCCCCTGATCTAACATAGCCAGAAGATATTTCCTTGGATCCGTTTATAGGTGGGGTGTTGTAGTTAACCCAAGATTGGGTAGACGAATAGATAAATAGAATGAAGAAAAGGGGTGTGACCCTTACAGTGGATACCAAGAAGAAAAGGCAAGAGATCCCTGATGAGGAGTATGATGACTTCCTTGGTGAGAAAAGGGAATCCAATGGGGAAAGGCTACCCACTTAGAAATAGAGAAAATGCCCCCTAGAGGAAAGAAGACTGATGATGAGCCTAAGGGGGTGATAATCAAGAGAATTACCATACCAGCTACAGGTGCATCCACATCAGGATAGGCATTCACCTCATCTGCACCACCTCTGATGGACAAGCCTAAGACAAAAATTATCCTGAGGCCAGATGTAGAAACTGCAGGAGTACAGGATGAAGGCCAAAGCTCCCAATAGGAAGTAGAAGAAGATATCCCTTTGGAGGAAGAGCTGGTAAATAAAGAGCCTACAGGTGATGACCTGATGATGGTTAGCAGGAAGAGGAGGGTGATGCCACTGACGTCACCACCCAAGAAGCAAAGAACATCTATGCAGGGTGATATCAAGGCTGATCCTATAGTATTGAGAGGAGCTAGTGGTGAAGTGTTTAGGAAGGAGATACAACATGATGTGCCTCTTCCCACCATAATCAAGTTCAAGACTGAGAGAGTAGAAGAAAAAGCAAAAGAGATTTTCAAAGTAGGTCAGGGTGGTCCTTTCTCCTTGGAAGACACCATGGACCCCTATCAGATGATGAAGTAGTGCAGAATGTGGCCTCTTAGAGGATGGAAACCCTTACTTCTAGTACCTGTATGACTCCACAAGGGACTCCATTAGTACAAATGACGGTATTGGAAGGATTGAAGCAATCAACTTAGGAAGAAAAAGAAAGTAGCCCAGAGAGCGGTCCAACAAATCGGGCTTGACAAGTTGGTCAATTAGGTGACTAGCCCTGTGGTTATAGATGTGACATACAAGGAGGATGTGAACCCCATAGACAAAGTAGGTGCACCTGATGTGGTGGAGAAAGTTGAAGTAGCCAAGCATGTAGAAGAAGAGAGCAATGCTCAAGATATGGGCCAGCAACAACATGAGATACCTGCTGAGCTGAAAATAGTTGAGGTCTAATAGAAGGGCAAAGGTGATAAGGACACATCAGGTGATGATGCTGCCCAAACTCAAGATGCCACAGGAGATAAGGATAAATCAGGTCATGAGGACCATCAAACACAAGACATCGGTGCATTAGGTATGGAGAAAGAAATGACCCAAGATCAGGGTGATGCACTAGGCCCAAACACACAGACAACCACAGATATCAATATGCCTCAAGATGAGGAACATACTAAAGTGGATGAAACTCAAAAAGAGGGAGTCCAGGATCAAGCACAAAATCATCATGTGGATACTCCACAAGATCCCCCCCACAAAAAGAGGCCCCTCAGCAAGAAGAGATACAACAAGATCCCCCTCATGAAGAACAACATGAGGAAGAAATTAGGAAGTTGTCTTCTCCACCTAGAAAAGAGACAGATATCAGAGAACAAGGCAGACATGATGATGACAAAGACAACAAGGATCTGGAGATGAAGTGCCTCAGTGGCTAGAGAAAGAAATAGGTATGGACCAAGGTTTTGAAATTCAAGAATTTGATGTTTCTACCTTGTTTATAGAGACAATAATGAAACCCAAGAGGAAAGCCAAGTTGACCTTGGCTATTAGAAGAGATCCTATCCAAGTAGCACTTCCGACTGTAGAAAAAGAAAGGGAAAGATAACCCTTGAGGAATTCCAAATCCAACTGTTGATTTGGGTTCTGCTAATGAGGACCAAGAGGGTTAGAAAGGGAAGGATATCATTGATTCTTTAACCCAAAGGGTAAAGAACGAAAAGGAGAAAAATAAATAGCACAAAGCGCACATTGCTTAGCTGCATTCATATAGAAAGGGGTTAATTAACCCTGATAGTACACTAATTGATCCAGTAGTCCCATTGACTATCATATCTTAGGAAGAGGTCAATAAATTGGACCTCCTGAAGCATGAAGCCATGATCACAAAGAAGTGGATGCTATCAGCCCTCATAGGAGTTGAGGATGTATTGAGAACCTCTTTACAGAGGTGGAATTCTTTAAGTAGTTTGAAGAGGAAAGTAGATAAAATGCAGAATGAAATAGGAAGGCGGTCATTCCAATTGGAAAAGGACCTAATTGCTTTGGTGAGATGAGGAGGATTGATCTTCAAATCCTAATAAGCAACCAAGTATTGAATAGTAACACTACCCTACTGATGGACATATGGTATGAAGACATCAGGTTTGAATGTGATATCCTGAAGAAATGTAGTGTCAAGCTTAGGGATATTAGTATATAGCTGCACAGTATGATGGCCTACGAAGCAGAAATCCTTGAGGCTCTAGAAGGAAAAGTGGAGGGGAAAATTGAAAATCAAGACGCAGACTTTGCTATCAAAGCTCTGCATGATAATTTCCAGCCGGTAGCTGATGACCCCCTCACCCACCTGATAGAAGAGGTGATGAATAAGATCATGAGGATCAAGGTCAGGGTGGAAAATTATAATGAAACTTTAAATAATAGAAAAGGTAAACTGGAGGTGCTCAAAGATAAATTTCAATCTCATAAGCATGTTATCACAAAAGCCAAAACCCAAGATAGCAGGGAGATAGATAAAATAGTGTAGGCCTATGAGAATATCAAGATGGCAATGAAGGTCCATATACAGGATGATGTTCATTAGGGTGATACTGATACCGAGAGTAATGAAGATGATGATCATGATGAACAAGAAGAAGATAAAGAGGAGGAACCTAAGGGGTGAATGAAGATGCATCACCAAAGAAACATATGCATCAGGTACTCATAGAAAATGAGTCATCTAGATGGTTGCCTACTAGCAACCTGTGCCATGAGGAAAGTGTTGACTGAGTCAAAGAGTGATAATCTACTGTTGATCTTAATTGACAAATCCTAACCATAGGTCATTTGTAACCGCCTCCTCATCTTATTCTATAAAAGGTGCAAGGGTGCCATATTTTGATTATTTGAAACTTAATTGAAATTTGATTGCTGAAATATCAGGACTCATTTCAAAGTCATTGTAAATGTACATGTTATGCTTACTGAATGAAAGAGAAGATAATTCAATTACAAATCATCATAAATCTTGAGTAATCTATGTTTGAAATCTTGATACATGTTTGATCAGCTGTGTCCCTTGGAGTGCTTGTCAGTCTGCATGTGTTATTTTTATTCCTTATCCTTTGAAGTTAACATCATCCATATCTAGCTGTGGAACATCCTGGTGACATATGGTTTGATTTCTTCTCCTCATGAATGTATCTTGTATGTATGTGGTTCAATGGATAAAGATTCACCAAAATTAGAAGCATTCTTTTAAATTTCTTTGAATTTCATAATAGATCATCACTATAATTGCAAATAATAGAGAATTAAAAGCAAATAACATGAAATATGCTGATATCCCATAGATAATTGGAAATACATAGCATATTTAGAGTAAAAGCATGTTAAATTAACAAATATCATGCAAATTCACACATAAATCCAAGAAATACATGCAAATATCAACTTACAGACACATCATTTGAATAAATGTACTATGTAGAAGAATGAATAGGTTCATGATGATCAATAATCAGAAGAATTGATCAAAATTGTAAATACATCAACTATCTTGGAAATAGAGTAGAAATAACCTCTCTATGGATTATATTTACAGGAAACAGAATCATACTGATCATCTAGACAAACATAAGACCCCTTGAAATGGAAAACATCATGTCACATCAACCTCTGAGTACATCAGACAATCATGACCTGATCAACGGAGACTTGGAGTCATCAACTTATCCTAAGTTGATTGTACTTTACAAGATAATAAAGGTTTGTTGTGCAAATTTTTATGCATGTTGTTATGACTAACAATCATCATCAACATAAATTGGCACTAGAAGGAGGGCCTCCTTATCAGTAGATTTATCTGGTTTGATGACATAGACAGAAAGGTAATACTTCTGCAGCTCTATATTTCAAGTCATACGCAAAGATTCGTTGTTTTAAGTCCGTGCATGCTTATCCTTTGCCAAGTTTTCAAAATTGATCCTAAATACTTCAATATTTGTTGTTGATCACCCTGAAGTTTCAAAGATAAGCTCTATTTCAAGTAAATTTGCTAAAGCTTTGAGGTAGTTTTCTTGAGAGACCTGATATCCATTTGCTTGTGACTAGAGGCCAAATATCACCTCATATTTGCATCATTTATGCAAATATTGCATAAATATCTAGTTAATTTCAAATTTTGATCATAAATACAACCTTTTCTAGGGTGTCTTAGTTAATCTTTATAGTCAACGGGCCAAATTTCATTAAATTCAAGAAATCTTGGCTCCGAGGCCAAATACCAGGTCCACATCTAGTACACTCTTTAAAGAATTGCCTATCTAGGGATTTAGAGCTAGAACAGTAGATATTCATCATTGTCCTAGTTCTAGTGTATCAGGAGCTTCCCCAGAACATATTCCTATAACTCATGTCGGGTTGCAAACACCTATAGGACCACCTGTCACACCTTAGGTTCAACCTCCACCAGTCACAATGTCATTCTTTACTACAGAGTCACCTCTGACTTTTACTGCATATCATGCTTTACCTAAAAATCTTGATAATATTTGTCCTAAGTATCATCCACATTAGAATGCTGATGATCACATTAGAACATTCAAGGAAGCTTGTTGTAAGGTTAAAATCAAACATCAAGATGTTGTATGCAGGTTATTTCCATTTTCCTTAGGGGAAGAGGCATATAACTAGTATATTAGTCTTGGTCAAGGTTCAGTCAGTTCGTAAGGATAGATTCAAAATACCTATAGATCCTTCAATGAATTATCATTTGTTTTCCACAATCAAGAGATTTGAAGGAGAGCCTATTACTAATTTCAATGCAAGATTCCAAAAGATGCTCTCAAAGCTAGTTGCTCCTTATGTTGTAACTGATGAAGCTGCTAGGAGCATATACTACTTAGCTTTAGATCCCTTGACTTCTATGTTTATCAGGAGAGCACATCCTGGTGTCACAACCTTGATAGGAGCTGTTGAAGAAGTTGTCAAGGTCAATCAACAGTTGGTTCTTGCTCCAACACCTAATATTGCATTTCCTACACTCCCTGCTTATCCTGCATATCCTGCTCAACAACAGAGCAATGGAGCCATGATACCTCTAGTTGTGATGCCAAGTCCTTTATAGATACCTCCACTCAGTATCATGCCACCTCCAAATGGAAATGGTCAGATGTTACAACATCCAGGACATACACAGGTACCTCAGGGTGTAGAACAATTCAGTAACAATAACCATGGATCTTCTTTCTTTAAGCCCCAAATAGAGAATGTAGTAGCTAAGGTTTAGGAGGAGAAGGAAGAAATTAAAGAAATATCAGCATAGTTGAGAAAACTCACCACTGAGATCACTCATTTGAGGAGTTAGAACTTCTATTCTCAACCAAATCAGAATAGAGGATATGCCAATGATAGACCTAATTATCCTAATAGGGGATACAATAACAACTACAATAACAACAATGGTAACAATAACCCCCTAGACAACCTAGAGTGTGGAACTCTAGGCCAAATAATGGTTCTCTACCATCACCCCTAGATAATTAGCCTCCTAGTGAACCTAAACAGACTACTAGAGTGAACCTTGCAGAGGCAACCCTTACAAATTGGTGCAAGAAACATAACACCAATGCTCATGTAGAGCTAGATTATCCTCAGTTTAGGATTGCTGCCAGTATATTCCAAACTGAAGTCTCCAATACTTCAGGTAATCCACCTTGTGTTGAAGGAAATGAAATTGTCCCCTGTGGATATGGTTCTGCTCTAGTGTTAGAAAGTTTCATTAATCATCCTCATCAGTAGACAATGTCATCTCATTAGAATTATACCTTGGCATGTGAAGAGTCAGCCATGGCTTTTGAGACTAATTATGTTTTTCCATTTGAAGATGAAAATGAGCCATCAATTGAACATGAAGAAGTACATGCTTATCAACAGTAATATTAGGGTAGGCATAATTACAACCCAAGGAATAACTCAAATAGACTTGCCGGTCCTTTGACCACATCCTTGCCTCCAAATAATTTCAACACTCCTCTTGATCCCAAGGCAAGCAATAACCCTTGATTTCCCAAGGTTAATGCTCAGTACTTAGTACCATAAAATATAGACCAAAAAGTGGTAATTTGCCTCTTGAGTCTGATAAATTGGTCACCTACTTAGCTGATGAAATGAAAAAGATCAAAATTAGCCTGTCATTGTTAGAATTACTTAAAACCCCAGCTATCAAGAAAGCTTTCATGAAATCCTTAGATGATCCTGCTCCAAAAGAGGATAATCATACCTCAGGTCAGACTGGGAATAAAGATCATGCTGTTAGGGATGCTAATGTTAAACACAAAGCCCCAGCTACTGTTCAATCTACAGAGACTTCACACATGACTCTTTATAGAGATAAAACCGAGTCACCTCCATTCCTACTTACCATAAGGATGTTTGGTAAGAACTTGCATAACTGCTTAGTAGATTCAGGAGCATCTACCAATGTAATGCCCCTATCCATATGTAATGCCTTAAGGTTGCATCCTGCTAAGTCATTGAAGAAAGTAACACAATTAGACAAAATAGAGGTGAGTGTGGTAGGAGAACTAACTCACATTCATATGCAGTTAGCATCAGACCCAAGAATCTAGTACTACATTGATATTCAGGTAGTGGATATACCTGATACCTATGGGATGCTACTTAGCAGGGATTGGTCAAAAACCCTTAATGGATACATGTCCACTGATTTTAGTCACATGTGGTTGCCTTGGAAAGGAATACCAAATCAAATAAGGATAGATAAGGAGCCTCGCATGAAGCATATGATCACAGAATATAATAAAACCAATGAGATCATGTATGTAGATGTAGAGCCCAAAGTTTATTCCATCAGACCTCAAACCATCAGAATAGAAGAAATCTTCATGTATGATGTTCATGATCATGATCATAATCCTTAGGAGGATAACATAATTTTAGAGTCTGAGTGTAACCATGAAAATGAAATAGAGGTAGATCACTTCAAGAATTTTGAGATGCACTTGTCCAAAGAGGTCCAACATTGTCAATTGTTAAAAGTGCCTATTCATGATGTTCTGATTGATGGATGGTGTAGGTTACATGATGAGGTACATTCTAAAAAGACTTGCGATGCTTGCTTAGACATGATGGAGCTGGAACAAGCATGCAGTGAGGCATCATCATCATCCATGGTAATTTTTGCAGATAGTGATAGTGACACTGACTTTTGTTTATCATCTACAAGAACAGGAGAAAGCACATATCATGATGAGAATTCTATTCAGATGATAGAAGAGATTCTAGTCTATAGCAAGAGTAATGTTAAGAGTAACAAGAAAATCACCCCAGGGAGTGATTGCTTGGTAGAATCAGATTACAAATTGTCTGATGAAGATAGGGGCAGTAATTTATCCAAGTTTGAAGAATTTTTATCAAGGGAGATTCAAAAGATGATACAGCAGCAAAGGGCTCCACATGATGTCTTGATTGATGGATGGTGCAGGTTACATGAAGCACCACATTCAGAAACTACTTGTTCATTATGTTTGCATATTCTGAAAAGTCAGATGTTGCCTGGTTTAGAAGATTATCTTGTTGATGGTAACGAAAAAGGAGAAATATCAACTTCACATCAGTAGGATAAGGTAAAGTTTAAGAAAATGGAAACACCAAAATTGAAATGGATATCAAATGATGCAGCTGTGAGAGCTAAAAAGAAAAGAGAAGGCCCAGACAAGCCTTTAACTGAAGATAAGCCATGGATCCTCAGGTTTGATGGATCCAAATCAAAACAAGGGGCTGGAGTAGGAATAGATCTTATTGATCCATCTAGTAAATCCTACTTAGCAGCATACAAATTGCAATTCCCATGCACAAATAATGTGATGGAGTATGAAGCCCTAATTCATGGGATATTGTTTTCCCTCAAAAAGAAAGTGAAGATTTGTATGTCTATGGAGACTCAGAATTGGTCGTGAGACAAGTAAGAGGTATATACTCTTGTAATTACAAGAAGTTGTCCAATTACAGACATAGGGTATGGGACTTGATAGAAGATTTTGATGCATTCAACATCACCCATGTACCTAGAGAACAAAATCATAGGGCAGATGCCTTAGCCCAAGCCACAAGTACTTTGGAACCATTGTCCATATCTGGTTTGAAGAAATTTTTAGTTGAATTAGTGTCAGTACCTTCTGTGCCCGACAATGTAACTAACCTTCAAGTATTTGATGATGATCAACATATTCTAGACTTCATATCCAACAGAGATGTGTTTGATGCACAGATCATAGATGAAAGAAATGTGGAAAATTATAGCTGGGAAGAAGAAGAAATCCTAGAATTGCCCAGTAACAAGATTCCCAAGGGAATGATAGAGTTGGAAAGAGCATTTGATTTAGACAACATGCTAAAATAGAAAGATCTCCCTAAAGCAGATGGAGGGGAGTATTCACAGGTTAACATAGGACAGGATGATGAGAAAAGGAATGTCTTGATTGGAAAGGTGTGTATAGAAGAAGAGCTGGAAGGAATAACTTAAGCACTTAAAGATTATATCCATGTCATTTCTTGGACATATGATGAGTTGAAAACTTATGATACATCAATCATCACTCACACTATACCTTTGAAGCCAGATGTCAAGCCATTTAGATAGAAACAGAGACCTGTCAATGCTTTACTGGAGCCCATCATTTTTGAAGAAGTTAAGAAATTGATTAATGCCAAGATCATATTTCCTGTGAGACATTCCACATGGGTGGCAAACTTGGTCCTAGTAAGGAAGAAGAATGGCAACATCAGATTGTGTGTAGACTTCAGAAATTTAAATAGAGATTCTAAAAAAGATAATTACCCTTTGCCTTCTCTGGATGAGGACTTGCAGATTGTGAATGGTGCAAAGATGATGTCTTTCCTAGATGGTTTCTCAGGTTATAACCAAGTGATGGTGGACAAAATAGATAGATTAAAGACTACATTCATGACTAAGTGGGGAATATTCACCTACATGCGCATGCCTTTTGGGTTGATTAATGTTGGAGCCACATTTTAGCGAGTGATGGATATAGCCTTCAGAGGGTTAATTGGTAAATGCATAGTCATATACATGGATGACTTGACAATTTTCTCTAAAGAAAGACGAAATCATGTAGAAGACCTCAGGAAGGTACTAAATAAATGTGAACAATATGGAATATCCCTAAACCCTAAGAAGTGCATATTTAGGTTGACCACAGGGAAGCTATTAGGTCACCTGATAATAGAGAACAGGATCATCATTGAGCCTAAGAGGGTAGAATCAATCATGAAGATACATCTTCCTAGAAGTAAGAAGGAGCTCAATTCTTATTTTGGTAAGATTAATTTTGTTAGGAAGTTTATCACTGGTTTTGTAGAAACTGTCAGACCACTAAATGCCATGCTCAAGAAGGATGCCAAAATTAAGTGGACACCTGAGGCTAGAGTAGCTTTTAAAGATATCAAGAAAGCCATATCTAATTCTCCTATCCTAATCATCCCAGATTATACCAAAGACTTTTATATTTACTCATTTGCTTCAAAGCATACATCTGTAGTAGTATTAACATAGAGAAATGAGGCTAAAGAAGAAAAGCCTATAGCCTGCATGAGTTGTCCTTTTAGGGATGCAGAACTTAGATACATGGATGTTGAAAGACAAGCACTTACTCTGGTTAGAGTAGTCAAGAAGTTCAGACATTACATCCTGAGAAGTAAAGTGATAGTTGTAGTACCTGATGCAACAGTAAAGATGCTTTTAATGCAAAGTGAACCAGGTGAGAAGAGATCCAAATGGATTACTATCCTCCAAGAGTATGATATGGACATAACACCCATGAAGTTAGTGAGAGGACAAGCATTGAGTCAGATGATATCAGAAATTGATCCTAACATCATGAGTCAGCAGTATGTCATAAATGCAAAGGAAGATGGAGAATGGTATTCAAACATTAAGCATATCTTGATTATGGGAAGATGTCCTTCAAGATTGCAGGCCTCACAGAAGAGGACCTTAAAGATAAGATCACAGAAATATATGATAAAAGGAGGAATCCTTTTCAAGAAGAACTATGAGGGAATATACCTTAGATGCCTAGAAAGGCAAGAAGCAAATAAGGTGCTGGCAGAATTACATGACAAGTTTGGAACTGCACATGGATCATCTTTAGCTACCACTCATGCTATTCTCAGGGTAGGGTATTACTGGCCCACTATTTTTAAAGATACTATTGAACACATCAAATGTTGTCATATGTGTTAGGTTGCTACAAATAGAGAAAGATATGCTGCTCAGCCTTTTCATCCAGTGATGGAGATGCGCCCATTTGCTCAATGGGGAATGGACTTCATAGGACCTATTAATCCTCCATCATCTTCAGGCCATAAGTATGTTTTGACTATTACCGATTATTGTACTAAGTGGACTGAAGCTGTTAGCAGTAAGACATGCAATGCTAAGGATGTCATCAATTTTTGGAAAGTAACATAGTAACTAGGTATGGAGTTCCTTATGCTTTAGTATGTGATAATGGGTCTGCCTTTGTTTCCATAAGGTTATCAAGTTGGGCTTTTGACCATGGAATCATCTTAAAATTTTCCTCAAATTACTATCTCCAAGGGAATGGATTAGTAGAATCCACAAACAGGAATTTACTGAACATCATAAAGAAATTGATAGAAAAGAACCCAAGGGAGTGGAATACCCTATTGAAGTATGCCTTGTGGGTAGATAGAACTAGGATGAAGGTTGCATTAGGAAATTCTCCTTTTCACCTAGTATATGGGGTGGATCCCATCCTCCCTGTTAACCTAAAGATCCCTACCTTGTAGTTTACACAAAAATATCTAGGCATGGATAACAAACAAGAAGTCAGGTTGCTTCAGTTGATGCACCTAGAAGAAAAAAAGAATAAAACAATTGATCAATTTGCTAAACATCAGGCTATTGTCAAGCATTGGTTTGACAAAAGAGCTAGAGTTAAGGCTTTTATAATTTCAAATCTAGTCCTGATGTGGGACAAAGCACATGAAAGGAAAAGAGATCATGGTAAATTTGATAAACTTTGGATAGGTCCCTTTTAAGTTTCAAAAATTTTAGGAGACAACACCTATAGGCTAAAGACTTTAACTAGTGAGGATGTTCCATTACCAGTTAATGGATAGTTTCTCAAACATTATTTCCAAGCCTGAGTTAGTGTCATGAAAGTCATGTGTATCATAGTGTGCATATTTGTATAGTTTGGTTTTGTTTTGTTTGTTTGCTTGGTTTTGTTTTGTTTGTTTGCTTGTTGAGTTCTATTTTGGTTAGTCAAGATGATGCAACTCATCACCCTAAGAAAAAAACCAAATTGTTAAGATTCAAGTGATGAGTACAAATTTATATATAGGTTATGACTCATTTTGAGAAGTACTGGTGATTAGGTCTGTGATATCTTTTCATCAGGGTGCCTTTTCTTGACCAAAGTGATTCTTTCACAATTTTTCACCTAACAGCCTTGGGTTTGTGGAACACACAAGTATAGGTGTTAAGTGAAAAATCTAAAGGGACTCCCTTGTTACTAATGCAATCTCCAACCTAAATCAGCAAGTGACCATGCTTTGCACATTAAGCTTACATGATGACATCATATGAATATAGAGAATAAATATTGAAAATCCAAAAGAAATAAAATTAGGCCATCTAAGTAACTCTACCAGGGCTATAGACGCCTGTTGGTAGTGGAGCTCTACTTAGGGGGATTGTATAGATAACCTTGCTGAGGCTATGGACACCTGTTGGCAGCAAGGCTCTATCTAGGTTGGCTATGAGGGATGCTCCCAACCTATGTAGCTTAACATCAGTTACTCATGTTTTCAACTTACTTTCAAGATGAGGATAATTAATCTATACACACCTGATCCTTTGTTAGCACTGTTGCCCGGATGAAAACCTTATCATTCAGAAAGATTATAATACTTATACTTCAAAAGAGTTAAAATACTATGTTATAATGTGATCACATCACTTGAATCATTGGAATTTAGTTATGTTCTTTGGTGGCAAGTTGTTGTGTGGTTACACAACATGCCCCATTTTAGCTTGACAAAAGAGGGACCCAACTTTTCTTGTTGCTTCAGCTTGTTTTTCTACTTTGGGCATCTGGTAAAATTAAGTCATGCATGATAACCTTGCAGGGGGTAGATAGGTCACCATGATGAGGTCAGTTTGTCAAAGTCAGTATTTCACATTATTAACCTCATGGTTGGAAAGTGCTCAAAATTCTAAGTAGGTTTGCCTTTTGGATCACCCTAAAATTCTCTAAGGGAAGAAAGTTATGTTGAGTCAAAGTTCTGGTCAAACTTGATATGCCAAGGGGAGGGTCATGTTTCAAACGATAGTCACATTATATAAGATCACCCTAATATAAGTTTATCACCTAATGATCACTTGGTCCATGAAGTCCAGACATTAATTTTACATAGTAGTTGTTATTTGCCCATCAAACGTCTTCATATATTTTGCAGGGGGTCATATGTTTAATATCAGTCATCTTACTAATATCACCCCCTTCACAAAATATCACCCTATGCCAATATGACGGTGACATCATCCAAGTTCAATGAACAAAGGAATCACCTTGATGACGATGTCATCATTTCTTTTTACCTCGCAGAGATATATATACAACGACCACCCTATTCAATAACATGACGATGACGTCATTGTAATACAACGCTCAAATAAAGTCATCGACATGGTGATGTCATCCCCATATTTCCCAAGGGAGTCATTTTAGTTGTGAGGTCATATTTTAAACATCATCTAATCTTAAAATCATGACCCGATATACACATGGTCAACATTGAAGATAATCACCTGATCCTTTTGCATTTGTTTTGCCGCTCGAAGGCGAAAGGTCATTTTACCCCGAGGGGGTCATATTTTGAATATCACCTGATCTTTTGAAGATCACCGCCTCCTATTTCCTAACATGAAATGGATTTAAATGCGGTAGGTGGATTCCCGCTGATTGCAAACACAATTCAAACACTTGGCACCATCCATGGGTTCATTGTAGAAGATCAATGGAGTTGATCGATTTAACTCACTTTTCCCCTAATTTGCCCCATGAATGCATTTAAAGGTAATTTTCCAAGGTCATTTTCATTTACCTTGCAAAAAAATAAGAAATTACAGAGCAGAGAAGTCAAACCCTCATACGAGCTACCTATGAACGGATGAGATCTTCCAACGTAATGGAACGGGTGATCATCAGAATTTGCAGCCCTTTTCTATAATCACTTTAGTCTAGGAGGAAAGCATTATCAGGTAAGTAATTGAAAACCCTCCTGTTGTCATTTTCTGCCTGTTTAGGTAGTATGTTCTTTTCTGAGGTTTGAATCTGTAAATGTGCATATCATGAGGTAGTAAAGATGATAAATAGAGTATGCATGATGCCATGAAATATATAATGTTGTATGAATGCATATGGATAATGTATGGTAAGACTAGGCATGTTTATTCTAGGAGTCCATGGTAGACCTCAGGTGGAACAGGTCTAATTCAAAATTTCTTAAACCTATGTTTGTTCAACCCAAGGGGGTACAATTTAAGTATGGTGTTATTGCTGACACTCACCAAGGAGATACAAACCTAGCAGTGTGGTCAACTAGAATAGATCATGATAAAGACAATACCCTTCTGGATGCAATATATGTGTTCAGGAATGTGGCATGCTGCTGGATTCCCATATGCAATGGAAACCCCAGAACTAGTAGTAGAGTGTGCCAGGAACTATAACCCTCAAACCAGGTGGGTGGAGAATCATGGAAGGGTATATGTTGACTTTTCAATTAATGAGATCACATCTACTTTCAATCTGCCAGTTGGAAAGAGGGTGGTCAGTGTGGATCTTCATAAACTAGAGATAGAGTAAAATAACAATAAGAAAAATCCAAGGAAGAGGATGTACCAGTGGAGGTAAAAGAACAACACTTACACTGCTTTAGCTAAATTGCCCGTGCACTTATATAAATTTGATTTTGATGACGAGTACTAGTACATGATTGCCCTACTCAGCAGGATGATCTAGATGATGCCCACCTATGGGATCACTATCCTCAGCTACAGAGAAAGAACTACCTCCTAGATTATAAATTGGTGAATGATGCATTCTCTATGCATCTAGTTAGAACTATGGAGAAGGACAGAACCAAGAGATTGAGCATGGAAGCTCAAGAAGTTGTATATAGACATGGTGCCTGGTTCATCCAGTATGCCACATTTTCATATATAAGAATAGAAGGATTTGAAGAGCAACCCCTTATGCTACCCAGGTACCCTACTGATGGGGTGGTCCTGATGGAATTTTTGAGAGAAGTGTCTACCATAGTGGAGGCATACAAAGCACAAAAAGAATATACCTCTAGTACTATTTCCAATATCTATGGGTTGGTACATGTGCTCTAACTTAGAGAGCATAAAGCATGCCATGGGGGGCCTAAAACTAATGTACCTGCAACCATTTCCATTGGCTAGGATCTTATGACCCCTATGGTAGGATGTACAAAATAATGGGGAAGCCTATACATCAGAAGCACCTAGAGGATTTCTGGACTAATTGTGAGGATGAAGCTGAAGTGAGAAGAAGAAAATACTAGAGGCTCACCTTAAATTAGATAAGGACATTTGACTACATCCTAGTGCCAGCACAGTCAAAGAAGGATGATAGAAGGACCATGTCAAATGAATATAAAGACAAGAAGGTGTACAATGACACCATCTCAGCCCTTGATCTAACACAACTAGAAGATATTTCCTTGGATTAGTTTACAGGTGGGGTGCTGCAGTTAACCCAAGCTTGGGTAGACAAACAGATAAACAGAATGAAGAAAAGGGGTGTGGCCCTTACAGTGGATACCAAGAAGAAAAGGCAGGAGATCCTTGATGAGGAGTATGATGACTTCCTCAGTGAGAAAAGGAAATCCAAAGGGGAAAGGCTACCCACTCAGAAATAGAGAAAAGGTCCCCCAAAGGAAAGAAGACTGATGATGAGCCTAAGGGGGTGATAATCGAGAGAATTGCCATACCAGCTACAGGTGCATCCACATCAGGACATGCATCTGCCTCATCTGCATGGCCTCTAATGGACAAGCCTAAGACAAAAAGGATCCTGAGGCCAGCTATAGAAACTATAGGAGTACAAGATGAAGGCCAAACCTCCCAACATGATGTAGAAGAAGATATCCCTTTGGAGGAAGAGCCAGTAAATAAAGAGCCTATAGGTGATGACCTGATGATGGTCAGTAGGAAGAGGAGGGCAATACCACTGATGTCATCACCCAAGAAGAAAAGAACATCTATACAGGGTGATATCAGGGCCAATCCTATAATATTGAGAGGAGATGGTGGTGAAGTGTTTAGGAAGGAGATGCAACATGATGTGCCACTTCCCACCATAATCAAGGTCAAGACTGAGAGAGTAGAAGAACAAGAAAAAGAGATTTTCAAAGCAGGTCAAGGTAGTCCTTTCTCCTTGGAAGACACCATGGACCTATCAGATGATGAAGTAGTACAGAATGTGGCCTCTTAGAGGATGGAAACCCTTGCTTCCAGTACCCGCATGACTCCATAGGGGACTCCATTGGTACAAACAGTGGTATTGGAAGGATTGAAGAAAACAACTCAGGAAGAAAAAGAAAGTAGCCCAGAGAGGGCAGCCCAACAAATCGGGCTTGACAAGTTGGTCGATCAGGTGACTAGCCCTAGGGTTATAGATTTGACATACATTGAGGATGTGAGACACAAAGACAAAGTAGGTGCACCTAATGTGATGAAGAAAGTTGAAGTAGCCAAGCAGGCAGAAGAAGAGAGCAATGCTCCAGATATGGGCTAGCAACAACATGATACTCGTTGAGCTGAAAATAGTTGAGGTCCAATAGAAGGGCGGAGGTGATAAGGACACATCAGGTGATGATGTTGCCTAGACTTGAGTTGTCACAAGAGATAAGGATAAATCAGGTCATGAGGACCTTCAAACACAAGACATTGGTGCCATGTACAGAGCAAGAAATGACCCAAGATGAGGGTGATGCACCAAACCCAAACACATAAACAGCCACAGATATCAATTTGCCTCAAGATGAGGAACATACTAAAGTTGATGAAACTCAAAAAGAGGGAGTACAAGATCAAGTGCAAGATCATCATGTGGATACTCCAAATGATCCTCCCCCATAGAAAGGGGCCCCTCAACAAGAAGAGATACAACAAGATCCCCCTCATGAAGAATAGCATAAAGAAGAAATCAGGAAGTCACCTTCTCCACCTAGAATAGAGACAAATATCAGAGAACAAGGTAGACATGATGATGACAAAAGACAACAAGGATCTAGAGATGAAGTGCCTCAGTGGCTGGAGAAAGACATAGGTATGGAACAAGGTTTTGAAATCCAAGAATTTGATGTTTCTACCTTGTTTGTAGAGAAAATAATGAAACCCAAGAGGAAAGCTAGGTTGACCACAGCTATTAGAAGAGATCCTGCTACAGGTAGAAGGACTTCCCAAGTAGCACTTCCCACTATAGAAAAATAAAAGGGCAAGATCACCCTTGAGGAATTTCAAATCACAACTGTTGATTTGGGTTTTGCTAATGAGGACCAAGGGGGTCAGGAAGAGAAGGATATCATTGATTCTTTAACTCAAAGGGTAAAGAAGGAAAAGGAGAAAAATAAACAGCACAAAGAGCACATTGCTCAGCTACATTCATATATAAAGGGGTTAATTAACCCTAATAGTACACCAATTGATCCGACAGTCCCATTAACTATCATATCTCAGGAAGAGGTCAACAAATTGGACCTCATGAAGCATGAAGCCATGATCACGGATAAGTGGATGTTGTCAGCCCTCACAGGAGCTGAGGATGTATTAAGAACCTCTTTACAGAGGTGGAATTCTTTAAGCAGTTTGAAGAGGAAAGTAGATAAAATGCAGAATGAAACATGAAGGTGGTCATTCCAATTAAAAAAGGACCTAACTTCTTTGAGCAAGATGAGGAGGATTGATCTTCAAATCCTAATAAACAACCAAGTATTGAATAGTAACACTACCCTGTTGATGGACATATGGTATGAAGACATCAAGTTTGAATGTGATATCCTGAAGAAATGCAGTGGCAAGCTTAGGGATATCAGTATAAAGCTGCATAGTATGATGGCCTACGAAGTAGAAATCCTGGAGGCTCTAGAAGGAAAAGTGGAGGGGAAAATTGAAAATCAAGATGCAAACTTTGCTATCAAATCTCTGCATGATAATTTCCAACCGGTAGCTAATGACCCCCTCACCCACCTGACATAAGAGGTGGTGAATAAGATCATGAGGATCAAGGTCAGGGTGGAAAATTATAATGAAACTTTAAATAACAGAGAAGGTAAACTGGAGGCCCTCAAAGATAAATTTCAATCTCATAAGCATGCTATCACAAAAGCCAATACCCAAGATAGCAGGGAGATAGATAAAATAGTATAGGCCTATGAGAATATCAGGATGGCAATGAAGGTCCATATATAGGATGATGTTCTTCAGGGTGATAATGATACCAAGAGTAATGAAGATGATGATCATGGTGAAGAAGAAGAAGATAAAGAGGAGGAACCTGAGGGGTGAATGAAGATGCATCACCAAAGAAACATATGCATCAGGTACTCATAGAAAATGAGTCATCCAGATGGTTGCCAACTGGCAACTTGTGCCACGAGGAAAGTGTTGACTGATTCAAAGAGTGATAATCTACCGTTGATCTTAATTGACAAATCTTGACTGTAGGTCATTTGTAACCACCTCCTCACCTTATTCTATAAAAGGTGTAGGGGTGCCATATTTTGATTATTCAAAACTTAATTGAAATTTGATTGCTGAAATATCAGGACTCATTTCAAAGTCATTGTAAATGTACATGTTATGCTTATTGAATGAAAGAGAAGATAATTTGATTACAAATCATCATAAATCTTGAGTAATCTGTGTTTGAAATCTTGATACATGTTTGATCAGCTGTGTCCCTTGGAGTGCTTGTCAATCTACATGTGTTGTTTTCATTCCTTATCCTTTGAAGTTAGCATCATCCATATCTAGCTATGGAACATCCTGGTGACATATGGTTTGATTTCTTCTCCTCATGAATGTATCTTGTATGTATATGGTTCAATGCCTAAAGATTCACCAAAATTAGAAGCATTCTTTTAAATTTCTTTGAATTTCATAATAGATCATCACTATAATTGCAAATAATAGAGAATTAAAAGTAAATAACATTAAATATGCTAATATTGCATAGATAATTGGAAATACATAGCATATTTAGAGTAAAAGCATTTAAATTAACAAATATCATGCAAATTCACACATGAATCCAAGAAATACATGCAAATATCCACTTATAGACACATCATTTGAGTAAATATATTGTGTAGAAGAAAGAACAGGTTCATGACGATCAAAAATCAGAAGAATTGATCAAAATTGTAAATACATCAACTATCTTGGAAATAGAGTAGAAATAACCTCTTTGTGGAGTATATTTATAGGAAACAGAATCATACTGATCATCCAGACAAATGTAAGACCCCTTGAAATGGAAAACAACATGTCACATCAACCTCTAAGTAACATCAAATGATCATGACCTGATCAATGGAGACTTGGAGTCATCAGTTTATCCTAAGCTGATCATACTTTATAAGATAATAAAGGTTTGTTGTGCAAATTTTTATGCATGTTGTTATGACTAACAATCATCATCGACAGATAGGAGGAGTAATGACCCCTAGCTTTTCTCTAAGATACTGAAAGGTATCTTTAGGCAGAGGCTTGGTGAAAATGTGTACAATTTGATCCTTTGTAGATACATATTCCAACTTTACTTCATTCTCCATCATCTTCTCTCTCAAAAAGTGATACCTTATTGATATGTGCTTTGTCCTTGGGTGCATCATTGGATTCTTTGAAATGTTTATGGCACTTTTATTATCACAAAAGATTGTAATTGGATCTTCATACACAACTCTTATATCCTTCAAAGTCTGCTTCATCCATAATACTTGAGTGCAACAACATGTTGCTGCAATATACTCTAGTTCTGTAGTTGATAAAAATATTGAATCTTGTTTCTTGCTCAACCATGAGACAAATCTATTACCTAAGAAGAAGGTACCTCCACTTGTACTCTTCCTATCATCAACATCTCCAACCTAATCTGCATCTATATAAGCACTAAGAGTGAAATCATTATCCTTTGGATACCATAAGCCATAATCCAAAGTACCTTTCAAATATCTTAGAATTCTCTTGATTACCATCACATGTGATTCTCTTGGATCAAATTGAAACCTTGTAAGAAGACAAAATGCATGCATAATATCAGGTCTGGTTTGAGTTAGATAAAGCAATCCTCCAACCATGGATCTATAGTTTTTTTTATCAGCCTTAGGCGATTCATCATTTTTTCTCAACTTGCAAACAGTCACCATGGGAGTACAAACTAGTTTAGAGTCTTCCATCCTAAACTTCTTCAACAACTCTTTCACATACTTAGACTGAGATATAAAGATTCCTTTATCTAATTGATTAATTTGTAGACCCAAAAAGAAATTCATTTCACTAAACATGGACATTTCAAATTCACTTTTCATCTCACCAGCAAACCTTATGCACATACCTTCATTTCCTCCAAAGATAATGTCATCAACAAAGACTTCAACAATCAAGATATGATCATCATTAATTTTGAAGTATAGATTTCTATCTACAGTACCTTTACTAAATCCCAATTACAATAAATACCTGTCTAACCTAGCATACTAGGTTCTAGGAGCTTTTTTGAGTCCATATAATGCTTTCTTCATATTGCATACCATATCGCCTTGATTTAAAAATTAGAATCCCTCTGGTTGCTCAATGTATACTTCCTCTTCTAATTCACCATTTAGGAAGGTATATTTCACATCCATCTAATATACCTTAAAATTTTGTGAGCTGCAAATGCCAAAAACATTATGATTGCTTCAATCTAAGCTACTGGGGTAAAAGTTTCTTTAAAATCTATTCCCTCAATTTGAGAATATCCTTTGCATACAAGTCTTTCTTTATTCCTTACAACTTCTCCATTTTCATTAAGCTTGTTCCTAAAACCCATTTAGTTTCAATAACATTTTTTATCAGCAGGTCTAGGAACTAATTCCCAAGTTTAATTCTTCTTTATCTATAGTAGTTCTTCCTCCATTGCCTTTACCCAATTTTCACCATTGCATGCTTCATTCACATTTTTGGTTTCAATCTTTGAAAGCAAACAATAATTGACTTGTTCCTCTACAACTCTTCTTCTTGTTAGCACACCTTTGTTCTTGTCACCTATAATCTAATACTTGGAATGATTAATCCTTACATACCTGGGAGTCTTGTCAACACTTATAGAAGACTCTTCTTCATTTTGACTGTCTTCATGCTCATCTTTTTCTTCATTCAAGATAGTTATAGGTTCATCTGATTCATAGTAATTCATGTCTGATTTCTTTTCCTTCCCTTCATCTACCTTCACATTTGCACTTTCAACAATCTTTTTGAGCCTTTTATTGTAGCACCAGTAGGCCTTACTCTTGGTAGAGTATCCAAGAAAGATTCCTTCATCACATCTTGCATCAAACTTTCCTAGATCTTCATCTCTCCTGATATAACATTGCTTCCAAAGACCTTGAAATATTTTACTGTGGGAATTCTTCCATACCACAATTCATAGGGAGTTTTAGTACCATTACCTTTCAATTGAACTTTTTTTTGAATGTAGATAGTAGTGTGAATAATTTCTTTCCAAAAGACTTCTGCCAGACCTTCTTTCTTCATCATGGTCCTAGAAGCCTCCTGAATTGTCCTATTCTTCCTTTGTAGAACTCCATTCTACTAAGGAGTCCTAGGTGTAGACAATTGTCTCTTTATCCCATGCTCTTCATAGAAAATGCTGAATTCATTTGATTTAAACTCACCTCCTCTATCAGATCTTAAGCATTTGATCTTCAAATCTATTTCATTCAAGGATTTGAACTTTTTTAGGGCTTCTAATTTATCTTTTAGAAAAGTAACCCAAGTCATTCTAGAATAATCATCAATAAGAAACATGAAGTACCTGTCAGCTTGTAGACTTCTCATCCTTTTAGGACCACAAAGATCTATATGTACTAGATCCAACAAACTAGTAGAAAATTGTTTTTTACTCTAGAAACTTGTCCTTATCTACTTTCCCACCTTACATTCCTTACAAATTGAGTTGGAGGGTTTCACAAGTTTTGGTAAATCTCTCACAGCCTGACTTGAGCTTATCTTTACTAGACTATCAAAGTTTATATGACACATCGTTCTATGCCACAACCAACTTTCATCTGTCTAAGCTAATAAACAATAATCATTAGTTCCTCTCAATTGATAGTTGTTACCTTTTGTCTTCTTACCGGTAGATATCATAGTTCCAGAAATTTCCATGGTCTTGCAACCATTATCTTTGAATCTTAGATCATATCCTTTGTCACACATCTATCCAACACTTAAAATATTATGCTTCAAACCCTTTACATATAGGACATTGTCAGTATTATGCTTTCCATCAAATGAAATGGATCCTTTTCCACAAATCTTACTAGCTGCATTATCCCCAAACCTAACTAGTCCACCATCATATTTTTCCAAACTTACAAACTTACTTTTGTCACCGATCATGTGATGTGAGCATCCACTATCAATAATCTATTCATCCTTATCTTTCTCAACCTGGACAACCAAAGCACTTTCTTCCACTAGTTTTTCTTCCATTATACAACTAGTAGATTTAGTAGACACATGATCTTCTTTGATAACAATAAATAGACATTCATTTGCACTAGTACTAGCATCATTAGATTCATCATTAGTCACACCTTCATCATCAAAATCTCTGACATAGTAGCATTTCTTTGGAACTCTAGGTCTGCTCTCATATCTTTTCCTATTTCTTTCAATTCTTTCAGGACATCTGGAAGCATAATGGCCTACCTTACCAGAAGAGAAAAATTTGAAAGGTAGTTTACCTTTGAACTTAGCAGAACCTCTTTTCCTCCTATCAATAAAGTTAGCTTCAATTTCTACAAAGTCATCATCCACTTTATATTTCTTAGCTCTGGAAATCTTTTATGAAGTACTGGCTTTGAAAGTTGATTCAACTTTTGGAAGGGCATCACCAAATTCTTTCATCTCAAAGGATGTAAGCTTTCCAAGTAACTGATTTCTATTAATAGTTTTCATAGTCATAAATTCTTCAATACCAACCACCTTGTGACTATAGGATTTTGGTAGTGATCTAAGAATTTTCATCACAACTTCCTTATCAGTGAGAGTTCCTCCCATGCCTTTTATTCTAGTGACAAGGTCATCAACTCTTTGCATGAAGGCAGTTATGTTTTCATCTTCATTCATCTTTAAACCCTCATATTTCACTTTCAAGCTTTGTAGCTTGGCTTCTCTTACAAAATCATCTCCCTCATACAAATTTTTCATCTTCTCCCATACCTCATTTGCAGATTCAAGGTCCACAACTTTTGTCAACACTGAGTCACTTAAGGAACTCAATAGAGTATTCTTTTCTTTGACTTCCAACTCATATTCTTTGATATCATCATCAGTTTACAAACCACCTTCAAGAATGACAAATTGTGATTATGTAGCTAGCCATACTTTATAACCAAGACAGAGGAGATGGCTTTTCATTCATACCTTCCAAAGAGCATATTTTGACCCATCAAAATATGGAGCTTCCTTCTTATAAGACATCCTGGATCTTTCTCAAGCTGTTAGGCTTTCTTCAGAGGAGCTTGGCTCTAATACCAATTGTTGAACTACATTGGACAACTGAGAGGAGGGGCATAAATTAGTTGTCTTAAAACTTTTAACCAAATATGATTATCAACTTATCAATTACTTATATTTAGATATAACCATGAAAACATAAAATGAGAAACTCAACACAAATGCATAAACAACACAGGAGACACCAGATTTTTACATGGAAAACCCTAAAAGGGAAAACCACGGTGGGTGTTAGCCCACAGAAATATATATGTTATATCAATACCAAAAACTAGAGGCTCACTACCCAAATTTCTCATTGCAAAAGAAGGCTCACTACTGAAGGGTGGCTCACTGCCAAAAGGTTGAACTAAGATAACAACATCTACTCCATGCCAAGTTTTAGTTCCATTGAAGCACAAAACACCTTTTCTTTTCTCTGCTACCTTACTTTACTTTCTCTTTATATCTTCTCCCTTGGATACATTTTCATGACTCAATTACAAGTATTTATACACGACATCAACCTTGGAATGATCATCAAGCTTGGAATCACAATCATCAACTGTTGGAATAATCTCCAAGGTTGGCATTACAAACATACATAAAATAGGTCTAGACCTAATACAAATTTGGCTAAGAAAAAGGTGTAAGAATATATGTGGATCATGCCACTCCTTAGCTGGGACTCAAACATGATCTTCCATGCTATAGGATGTTATCACAATCTTTGATGCATCTCCATACATGATGAATTCCACCAGGTCAGCCAAGACTAATGTTAACACAAGTATCCTCAAGAATATGCTTCATGCATGATCCAATTTACACCTTGCAAACCAATCCAAATGTAGGAGCATGATTAGGAGACATCCACAAGCACATTGTAATAATCAGGAACAACCGCATGATCTCTAACCACTCTATCAATGAGGCACAAGAACAATACTGTCAACCACTGTTATAAATAAAAGATAGCTTGTGGACCACCAAATAATGAACCATTGTAGTGGAAGGCACTTAACATCACCACAGACTTACTTCCATAACTGTAGACCAAAATACTTTAATGCAGAGGAATGCGGAGCAAAACACTTTCTCCCTGTCACCATCAAACATAGAGAAAAAGTTGTTTTCACTCTCATGAACATAACTCTCTCAATTCTTCATACTGGAAGCTCAAACTTGGAATATAACATCTTCAGACAAGTTCCTAAATAACTTTCAATCCACAGGAAAAGATATTTGTTCTATAGGAAATGCGAAGCATTCTTCCAGGCTGTTCTTTTGCTTGTAATGCACTATTTCTACTGCAACACATTGTTATCACTGGAGGGGCTAATTTTCTCAATATCCTCAACAAAATAAGAGCATAGTTGACACCAATGACAACACAGATAGGTTGACATCAATGACAACACTGATTAGGTACATACTTACAAAAGTGGCATCAGGCTTTGCATGTTAGAGAATTAGAACAAGATGGTACTTTTCTCCCTATCCAATTATGGACTCATTTGTTAGATATGCACTATGAAAATTAGACTATGTGATTTTTGAAGAACATTTTGTGAGAAGGCTACTAAATTTTATGGAGCTTGAAGGTGAAAGGGTTCCAAGGGATGTATTAGATTTTCTGAGACCATTGGATAGAACCCCTAAACTAGGAATTCAAAATAATTGTGGAGATTGGTTCTTGTACACCCGCACTACTTGCATGAGAGTTTATGGGAGCAAGGTTGCCCCACATATACTACCAAAGTATGTGCCAAGGAGGATTGCATATTTGGAAATTATCTAGAAATTAAATGAATTAGATAAAGAACACCTGAGATTGTAGAAGAAAGGGTCATTTTTCCCTATTGCCACCAAGTTGTGTTACTTCTGGGCTACAAATAAAGATGCTCTAGATCAAATTGATTCAATTTTGGAAGGTTACAAGATGGGGTTTGAACACCCAAGGGCATTTGATTTAGAAGGTTTCATCAATAGGGTGAGACTTAATGTTAAAAGGGAACAATTCACCCATTAGGTTCTGTATGATGAAGATGTAGTGAGAAACTATGCTACCATGGAGGAATTTCATTTATTAAGTGAAAAGTGGAGAGTAGTGATGGAAGGGGAAAGAATGAGAAAAATTTTGAATTCTACATATCTTGGGGATTTTATAGAGGAAAATGACCCAATAATAAGGATTCAAAAAATTATTGCCAATGCAGAGACTCTAATTGAAAATACCCCTGCAGGTGAAGAGAGACCTACATATGATCCAAGGAGTACAGTCAAGCCATATAGTAGAAGAAATGAGTCTACTGATTTACCTCCAGCCAAAAATTGAAAATCATTGACCTGGAGCATGAAGAAGAAATAGAGTTTGTGGACTTGGAGGAGGAAATTAATGAACAAGAACAAGAAATTTCTCAACAGGTGAATTCACCTAAGAGAATAAGGCTTTATGCCTCTCTAGATAATAGGTTGGAAAGGTCACTTTCTAGTGACTAGGTAGATACATAGGACATTAGAGTGCTCACTTGTGCATAATTTTTAGAAGATGATGCCTTTGTCAATACCCTTGAATTTAAGGGGTATGTGTTGAAAGTGAGAAATGAAGAATTTTAGAAGAAAGTAGAAGAAACAAAAAGAGGAGTTGATCTTGAGAAGTATGAAGAATTAACACACAGGGTGCTCAATGAATTGATCAAGATGACCCCTGATGAAGGGAGAGCTTTGGTGGAAAAGAGTGGTCTGTTGTTACTTCCTCATTGGACTTTGGTAGGTGCAATTACATTTGATACTGTCACAAGGATGGGCATAGATATCTCTGATGATCAGGTAGATAAAGTACTCTCTGGTGCAGGGTTCAATCCCAAATTTGAGACCTTGGCAATATAGGTATTGGCCCCAAACAATAAAAATCTAAGGATGGGTTTAGGTGAACTAATAGAAGATGTGATAATAAAAAGAGTATCAGATACTCTAGCTCCTCAAGATGCAAGCTTGAGTGTTCACATAGCTCAATTTGTTGAGGCTATCACCAATAAACTATAGAAGGACTATGATGAGATTTTATTAAAATATGGAAAGGCAATGGTAGAATTGAATAAGTACAAGGGGCAAATGTTGTTATCATCAGGTACTTCAATTCAGAATGTTTCAATCCCTATGGATGCTACAAAATCTTTCCCAACAGACAGAGAGACATTGCTCTCAGAGATTAAAGAGTTGAAGGAAGAAGTAAAAAGTTTGAAAGATGAGACGAAAATCACTGTTAAGGAAATGGTTACAAATTTGATTAACCATAGACTATCCATGATTATAGCCAAGGTTGATGATACATGAAAATCTTTTTCAAGTTTGAGGACAGCCCAAGATAAACATGAGAAGGATAAAGAAATATTGAAGGACATGATTAGGGTATGGCTACTTAGAACTAGAGAAAAAGGGAAATTCATAGATGTTCAAGGTTTTCCCCTGATGCTTTAGCAAAAATTAAATTAACCCTTGACATGTTGCTTTTGCTAGAAGAGGTAGTGGCTTTCTAGCTAAAACTGATAAAGTTTTGAAGGAGAAAAGATAATCAATTGAGAAGATAGATACAAAGATTATGCCAAGCATATTGGAAAATGATAGACAAATAAAGAGTTTGGACAAATGGAAGGCTGATTTTGAAGATATAGCTGGCCATCTCATATCTTCAATTTATGTAGATGGTGATCCAAATATGAAAATTTTAAGTTCTAAACTTGATAAGCTACATGCATTGGAGTTGAATTTTGAGATAGTCTATAAGGAGCCAAAAATCTTATTGGATGCTAGGTATGTAGGGCATAATGAAAAAATATCAAAATTGATTCCTTTCCAATGGCCATCGGAGAAAGCATGTGCAACTTGGGTGGAGAAGTATGGATAAATGTGTCCAGGGTGAACAAAGATCTAATCATGTGATATGTCTTCTTCATCATTGGGATAAAACACTTCTAATAGTTTTTTGGCATCTCCAAGTTGAATTGTATTTTGTCTTTTTCTCTTTCATATGTAATTTGAATTAGCTTCCCAATGCCTATGGCGGTGGCTTGTAGTGTAAGATTTGTAACCGGCAGTTGGTAACGAGTTTTAGGGAAACATGTTCTTGTGTCTATAAAAGAACATGTTCCAATTTGTAAAGAGATAGAAGATTTGTGAAACTTTGATAATGAAATACAGAGCAATTTGTGTTAAGTTGTCCATATTCTGAGTAGTAAGTTTCAATTTCTTGCATGTTGAATGTACTTTCTCTATAAACATTATATGTACTTTGAATGTAATATATGATAATAATAGATTCTAAAGGTTAGTTCCTTGTTAAATGGCTTAATCTAACCTTGTCTAGAGAAAAGAGGTAGCAACAACTAAAACGAATGTTGAAAACAAAAGAAGCAATACACCAAGATTAAAATATATTATCCTTGAAGATTAAATTCAATAGTTAACAAAATAAACTGCACACATCAATAGCAATGCAGGGAGTAATTAATCATCCAAAAGTAATAACAAATATATGATAGAAACACAATTCTATAACTTCATATGTTAATTGAATAATAACTAATAGAATAAAATAAACACATCAATAATAATGTAGAAAGTAATTAATCATCAAAAAATAATTATAATAATATGATATAAACACATTTTTTGATTGGTAAACTGTACCATGTGCGAGAAATTATATTAATACAAAAATATTTACATTCAGTTTGAGCCTAGAGGGCTCTTCATAGATTAATACAAGAGTACTCGTTGTGCCAAAAAAACAAATATAGTGCTAAGAAAATTCCCAAAATTAGTCCTCTAATCTACTAGCCCAAGCTCCAAAAACACACAGCACCACCCACCAACTGAAAAACTTGCCACCCCACCACCCTAGTCCCTAGCATGGTAATTACCAAAAAAGTGGCCCCGGGACTGTGAGCTCGACCACTCCTATGGATAGTAGAATTCCATCACACTCATAGTGGCTACAAAGTGATCAATCGATATAGGAGCCTCCTCTCTATCAATTCCAATTGCCCACCGAAGAAAGTCTCTCCCATGAGCCACCCAAACCCTGTGCCTTCCCAGTTGCTACTCATTCATGTTTAGTAGGAACTGCTGGCTAGCTATGCCCTCCTCTTCCTCCTGCATCTTCTATAGGTCCCTCAGCCACGGGATCTTGACCCCCAATTCTACAAAAATTGCCACATCTACGTCATCCACAAGAATATCCGGAGTGAATATCTCCTGTAGAATCACCAATGCATCCACCTTTGCCTCTCCCATGTCAAACAAAGAAGCCAGAAAGTGCGAGGAAATGCCTATATTTACCCTATATCTATCCTCTGAGACCAAGAAGTCTTTACTCAGGACCATCCTCACTACCTCAAGGAAGAGTCTGTTCTTCTGCTTACAAATGATCATCAGTCTGTAATTTGTGATACAACCTAGAAATGTGACCTGGGGCTTATTGTAGCAGAGCCTTATTGAAGTCTCCATCCTATGTTTTGAACAAGCCATACGAGTGTCATTTTGTTGGAGACCTCTAGGATTTAAAGGAAGTTCATTAATGAACACACGCCTCATGTGAAAGATGCATTTATTAGTTATCTAGATTTTTGTAGCATCAATATTCAGTTAGTGTTGTCATTAATAATTATAATTTATTATTCCTCGTGCTGGCAAGGTTGTCAAAAGCTCTCATGGGAGATTGATGCAGAGGCATCCACACTATAACCTTCGCATATAGCATGGATGTCTGCAGCCCAACCTCATCATCATCATCTTCGCCATCATCATCATATTCCGCTTTACACTGTCAGCATCATCATCATGTTTCCTAAAACCAACAGCATCATCATATTTCGGATGATCACACTTATCCTCCTACCGACTACTGTTCACCTCCTCCGTTTTCCTCCTAACATCATCATCATGATGTTCAACTAACACAAACATCCTCCTGTTGCACTGTTCATCGGGCGCCGAACTCCATCGGCATCATGATATGCAACACTTCCTTCGTCAGCAGGATAAGCAATATCCGGTTGCCCCAAAGATCCTGATGACGACCACTTTAGCACCTTCCCTTCAATGCTCCGCTAGCCGATGACACAAGCAACAGCATCATGATCTACTTTATCCGGTTCTCTCGAAACCTCCTGATGATGTTAATACAACCTTCTGCCGATACCCAAGCACTTAACGACGGCAGGATACACTCGCATAGAGGGATATCTCAATATCCTGATGACGATGATGTCATATCCTGATGACGATGACGTCACCCAATATCCTGATGACCTCTTCAACACTTAGTCAAAAAAACAAACTTTCACTCTTGCATCTACTCGCGATACGTGGATGATTGGCACTCCCGAGAGATGATCCTGATGCCGATATATACACTTAGTATATGTCCGACTCAAAACATCCTGATGCACTCGCAACATGCAAACTCCAACAGTTTCATGACCCAATCTTCTACCTGATGCCGATGCACTCCTCCTCGGCTCCTCCAGATGATGATGATCCCCCCGACGCACTTGCACTTCATGCACTCGAAAGCATCATGCTCTCCTTCACTTATCCAGATGATGATATCCGAACTGACTGCAGGATATTCACCAAGATATCCTGATGATGCCGTTTTGACCAATTTCCAGCCTTAGCGAAATTTCACTTCGCCGATCCTCTAGGGATGACCCGATCCAACCTCAGGGTGATCTTCCACACTCTGTCTTATCAGTTTGACCTAGCACATACGCATGCTAGGGTCTTCAACATCTCTCGACGGCGATCCTGCACACCTGCATGTAAACAGAAAACAAACTACAACCTACCCTACTGTACATTACCATTCCACCGATCAGATGAGTCAACCGGTGGAATGGATCAGTAAATCCATGAAAACCTCTCAAACCAGCAAATCGATTTAACAATGGAATCCAACCAGAGCAAGAACACAAACAGGATCTCTTTATTGATTTCAAAAGATGCAATACAATGATCAACTTCTCTCTCAGTCTCACTCTCTGCAACCTAGCTCGATCGATGATATCTCTCTGTCTGTATATGCAATATCAACCAATCTCATGCTTAAATAGATTATCCTACGAGTACTACTGACCCGACTCCAAGCAGCTGGGAACTCTCCAGGCGGCTGGGAGATCTAACCGGACCCTACCGCATGACAACTGTTATAACCAACTAACTAAAAATAGCAAAAGCCTGGTCCGCATGATCTTATCATGATCAGCGTGACCTTATTACATGCAATTGGTCTTAACAGACCTTCTTGGAAACACAAACAAGACCTAAACTACTAACTGCCTCATGAAGGCCAGCTGTCAGGTAGGTGCCTCTGCACCATACTCCCCAAAAGAAAAGAACTCATGTCCCATGAGTTTAGTATGTGGAAGTCCTCCACCTTCACACTTTGCCTGGTCAATAGTCTGACCTGCTCTAGCTTTATCCTCTGCTGTCTCTTGGCTTCTCCAAGGCTTCTGCACTGTAACTTGCTTTCTGGCAAGTAAATCCTCATGCCTGTTGATGTAGGCTTTTCTCTCACATACCTTGTGTTTGTCAGGTTGCCTGACCAGAACCTCTTTCTGAACTGCCTCTTGAACTGCAGCAATGTTCAACTCTGTCTTCCTGTCAATCTTCATAGGACAAGCAATAGTCCCAACTATGACAACATCCTTGTCATTCCTCTCAACTGATGGTTGTTTGCACCCCTGTTTCTGAACCTGCTGCTGACCTCTGTCAGTCACAACTGAAACTTTCTTCAGCTTGTTGTCTGTAACAACTCCTTTCCCTGCAGTGTCCTTAACTGCCTTTATGCCTGCTCCTCTAGGCATCTGCACAAATTCCTTCTTTCCCATTAAAATGATTTGGGCTGCCTTCTGTACTGCAGCTTTTACCTGCAATGGCATCAACTTAATAATCTTCCCATCCTTCTTGATGGTGTAGGTATTAGCATACCCATCATACAGTACTCTTCTGTCAAATTGCCATGGTCTACCCAATAGTAGGTGACAACATTCCATAGGCAATATGTCACACAAAATTCTATCATGATATGCTCCAATCTGAAAATCCACATATGCCTGTTCTGAGACAAAAAGTGATTGACTATCACTCACCCAAGATGTCTTGTAAGGGTGTGGGTGTGGAATCCTTTCCAATTTCAATTTATCCACCATTTCCTGAGATACCATGTTGTCTGTTGAACCAGTATCAATGACAACCTTACATACCTTACCTTTGCTCTTACATGTGGTCTTGAAAAGAGCTCTTCTTTGCATCATATCTTTTGATGCCTGCAAACTAATTCTCCTTAACATCAGTGATTCCCCACTCTCTGGATATCCATAATTCTCAGGACCTCTGTTTGAACTCTGTGCACTTTCTTCTACTTTCTCTTCTTGTACCAGTTGTACTCTCTTGTCACTAGTTCTATCATTTCTGGATGATGAACCTTTGTTGTCTGGACATTTGAAAGATGGATGACCAAACTCTCCACAGGTGTAACATTTTCCTGAAAATGTAGTAGAACCTCTACCACCTCCAAATCTTCCTCTATTACCTTTCCATCCACCTCTGAAATCAGACTGTCCCTGTCCTTTACCAGTGTCTTCTTGACCCTCATTGGTTTGCTTTTGTGCAGGGGCTGTTCCTCTTCCCCTATTGTTTCCTCTTCCTCTCATGGACTTATCATGTCCTCTATTCATCTTTTCTTCAATCCTAATTGCCATTTGATAACAATCCTCCACATTCTTAGGGTTAGCTAACACTAACTCATCCTGTATGTTAAACCTCAAACCAGCCAAGTACCTAGCCACCTTTTCTACCTCATTCTCATGATGACCAGATCTCATACTTAACAGATAAAATTCCTCAGTATATGCTTTCACATCCCTGTCTTTCTGCTTTAAAAATTGCAGCTTCTTAAACATCTGGATTTCATAATCCCTTGGCAAGAATTTACCTTTTATCCTTGCTACCATCTTATCCCATGAAGTGATCTTAGACTTCCCTTGTTTCCTTCTCTCAGATTGTACATAATCCCACCATACCAAAGCATGACCTCCTAACTTGGTCTTTGCAATCTTTACTTTCTGATCCTCAGCAACATCTTCACATTCAAAGTGATTATCAAGTGCAGCAATCCAATCCAACAACTCATCTTCATTCAAGCTTCCAGTATACTTGGTAACATCAACCTTTACCTTAGGTTTTTCACTCTGTACTGCCTTTAACAGTTTTGCCAATCTCTGGTCTTCAGCATCCAGATCTTCAGCTACCTCTTCATACTCTTCAACAGTATCTTCATCTTCTTCAGACTCACTGTCTTCCACTTCCCTCTTTTTGTTCTTTTCCAGGGCTGTCAGCCTGGCTTGAAGTGCTTCAGCAAGCTCCTTCATCTTCCTCATCTCTCTAGCATGTTTCTCCTTCAGTTCCTGCAATTCCCTTGCAGTACCACTACCTTTAGGAGGCATTTTGTCAACCTCTCAATCAACACACAACACACAATCAACTCTACCTCTGCCCTTTCGGTGACAGAATCAACACACAACAGCCCAGACCTTTTGGTGAGCTCTGATACCACTATGATGCAGAGGCATCCACACTATAACCTTCGCATATAGCATGGATGTCTGCAGCCCAACCTCATCATCATCATCTTCGCCATCATCATCATATTTTGCTTTACACTGTCAGCATCATCATCATGTTTCCTAAAACCAACAGCATCATCATATTTCGGATGATCACACTTATCCTCCTACCGACTACTGTTCACCTCCTCCGTTTTCCTCCTAACATCATCATCATGATGTTCAACTAACACAAACATCCTCCTGTTGCACTGTTCATCGGGCGCCGAACTCCATCGGCATCATGATATGCAACACTTCCTTCGTTAGCAGGATAACCAATATCCGGTTGCCCCAAAGATCCTGATGACGACCACTTCAGCACCTTCCCTTCGATGCTCCGCTAGCCGATGACACAAGCAACAGCATCATGATCTACTTTATCCGGTTCTCTCGAAACCTCCTGATGATGTTAATACAACCTTCTGCCGATACCCAAGCACTTAACGACGGCAGGATACACTCGCATAGAGGGATATCTCAATATCCTGATGACGATGACGTCATATCCTGATGACGATGACGTCACCCAATATCCTGATGACCTCTTCAACACTTAGTCAAAAAAACAAACTTTCACTCTCGCATCTACTCGCGATACGCGGATGATTGGCACTCCCGAGAGATGATCCTGATGCCGATATATACACTTAGTATATGTCTGACTCAAAACATCCTGATGCACTCGCAACATGCAAACTCCAACAATTTCATGACCCGATCTTCTACCTGATGCCGATGCACTCCTCCTTGGCTCCTCCAGATGATGATGATCCCCCCGACGCACTTGCACTTCATGCACTCGAAAGCATCATGCTCTCCTTCACTTATCTGGATGACGATATCCGAACTGACTGTAGGATATTCACCAAGATATCCTGATGATGCCGTTTTGACCAATTTCTAGCCTTAGCGAAATTTCACTTCGCCGATCCTCCAGGGATGACCCGATCCAACCTCAGGGTGATCTTCCACACTTTGTCTTATCAGTTTGACCTAGCACATACCCATGCTAGGGTCTTCAACATCTCTCGACGGTGATCCTGCACACCTGCATGTAAACAGAAAACAAACTACAACCTACCCTACTGTACATTACCATTCCACCGATCAGATGAGTCAACCGGTGGAATGGATCAGTAAATCCATGAAAACCTCTCAAACCAGCAAATCGATTTAACAATGGAATCCAACCAGAGCAAGAACACAAACAGGATCTCTTTATTGATTTCAAAAGATGCAATACTATGATCAACTTCTCTCTCAGTCTCACTCTCTGCAACCTAGCTCGATTGATGATATCTCTCTGTCTGTATATGCAATATCAACCGATCTCATGCTTAAATAGATTATCCTACGAGTACTACTGACCCGACTCCAAGCGGCTGGGAACTCTCCAGGCGGCTGGGAGATCTAACCGGACCCTACCGCATGACAACTGTTATAACCAACTAACTAAAAAATAGCAAAAGCCTGGTCAGCATGATCTTATCATGATCAGCGTGACCTTATTACATGCAATTGGTCTTAACAGACCTTCTTGGAAACACAAACAAGACCTAAACTACTAACTGCCTCATGAAGGCCAGCTGTCAGGTAGGTGCCTCTGCACCAGAGATCCATTTAATACCTGGGAAAAGTATTGTTTCTTCAATAGTTATATAATAATTATTAACAATATATAACTATTATTATATAATATGATTAACATCATATCTTATTAATTTATATTATATATTGTATTAGTATTAATATTAGTATTGATGTTAATATAATATATGATAAAATAACAACTTAAGTTGGGGAAATTAGCTACACAACTCAATGATCAATTAGAAGGATAAACCCTAAATGCCTTAGACAACACCAGCTATAGTGTTTTTACTTGGAGATTTTGCAAAGTGAATTGAATGATAACATAAAAAATCATAAAATTTTGAATTAGCATAACACATCCATTTATCTTTTCCCTTTTTATACATCAATATACATTCCCATTGAACTCATTTCTTTATTCCATGTGATGAATGTTATTTAAATTTTTAATATTGAAAATTTGAACCATCTATGATTTGTATACATTGCAATTTGCCATTAAACTCATGTCAATTTCAAACCATAATTACTTCTATATTTTTTATTAAAATTTAACATCACCCTTCAAAAAAGATTGGGGAATTACATCGTACATGAACATCTAAGTTTCTAACCAACATCTAATAGATGCAAAAACACACACAGACTGCTAAATCTAGAAGCTCTTCATGTAATACTGTCATGGACTATGAAATACTCATGCTTACCATCTAATCAACCTCAAAGTTCCAAATAAAACTCCTATCCTTCAACCTTCAAACCTTGCTTTGATCCTCCAAAATCTTTTTGGTTTCTCTTTTTGATGATGCTTAATGAATATTTCACTATAGTCCATAATTATCATATTAACAAGCAATGGCTCTATTACAAATTTAATTATGTCCTCATTCACAATGACAGTAAATGATTTACTATAGAACCTTACTTTATATGTACAAGAAACTACTAGGTATGGGTAACAATAAGGCTAGTAAAGAAGAATTAAATTGATTTTCTCGAGGTCACTGGCAATTGAGTTGCAATACCAATTCCATGCGTTAATTTGAATTTCTAGTTTCTCATACATGCATGCATGTATGGGAGATTCAACCCACCACCCAGAATAGAATGCATCATTTGCAAATGTTAAAAGTGTCGATATTTGACACAATTTATTCCACTTGATGAATGCACATATTTCTTCATTCCAAGACATGTAAAGCAATAACATATTGCATAACCACACACAAACAAAATTTTCCATCATTCTTATTACTATTCTACATCTATGAACTAAGAACTCTATCACACAGTTAAATTCAAAATCATGAATGATCACAAAATAAGTACTTGGTAACTTACTTTCTTCGCACAACTACTGTAATGAAAGTTATCACTTTGAACTTTTATAGTTTATTGATTCTTCTACTATCTGAAACTTAGTAATGCAATATAAGGTTGAAACAATAAACACTATCATATATACATGACATGTACTTCCATGATAAATGGGTAATAAATAACAAGCAACTCCATTTAATTGACTCTGTCATACCCTAGAAATTCACATTGGCTAATCTATGTGGTATGTCACTTGCCATTAATGAACTCAATTGGTATTGGCTAATCTAGCTGGTTAAGTGGCACTTTCAATGAAATCAATAGTACGACTCTAATTAATGATAGAGCAAATTGTTCCAATTGTAGTCTTGTAAATTGTTCCACCATTTGGTGAACCATTGAATAAATGATGAATGGTTGTAGTTGAAATCCTGAAGGTAGATCTCCAATGGTACACATTACCAAAAAACTCCTCTGGAAATTAGAATCAACTAGGAGCCGTTAGATATTAATAGATCAAAGGTTGAGATATATATAAAATATATAATATATTTATATTGATTATTGTATAAAGGTCAAGGTGGTGGCAGAGTACAAGCCCTCAACTATAGAAAATTAGAAATTTAGGTGTGTCAGTACTTTGGCCCAAAATAGAACTTATGCCTCATTGACATGCATGGTAGAAGTGACATCTGTCCTTTCGTAATAAATAAGGAATGTATTAAACTCTTTTGTTCAATATAATATACTAATATGGGTTATCAATATAGATTACAATTGTTGACAATATTTTAATTCTTTTGTCTTATTATCTATTATTTTTAGATAATAACATAATTCTGGAACCTTTAAGTTTTATTATTTTATGGTTAGATTGATTGGTTGATTCTGGAAGTATTAAAATTCAGAATATATGTAAAAAATAAGTTTAATCAAAATCATTCCTTGAATCCTTCAGAAAAAAGATTAACAATGTGTGTAATTAATGAAATTAACAAATTAGAATTAGAATCATCTCTCATTTTATTAAGTCAAAAACTTAAACAACTATTACAGAAAGATGACAACACAAAGATGACATCCCTTTATAATAAAGGTTACATGGCGAAAGAAGAAGCCATCGGCCCCTTGTTGGATAAATATTTCCATTTGACAAAGAACTAAACACTATATATTTCCCTCATATTTTCTTTACAACACAATGAAGAAGAAACCTTTGCTTTAGCCCTGATCGCTAGATCGACAAGAATATGTGAATGAAATCAGGAATAAAAATGAGGCTTTCGTCCAAATTTAAGAAGAAAAGATAACATGGTGAAAGAAGCCTTCTGCAATATGGACTATCTAGAAGGAAGCCAGAAGAATCATTGTACTAAGTTGGCTGCCAGACACATGAACTAATGGATTGGGAGAAACCACTATCCACAATCCATCACTAGGCTACCAGAAAGATGCAACAATGGATTGGGAGAGAATGCTAACCACAACCCATCAGATAGATGTAAGACCATCTAGCATAAAATGTTGCTAGATGCATTTGCCTGAGGAGCCAAGGCACTTTCCATCTGCACTCAAAGAAGAATGATTCTAGAAGGCACCATTGTCCTTCCTCTTTATTTCCCATGTAGTTGGTTGTTATCTTTCTAGATCCTCCCATATCATACATGGAGTTCCCATGACTCATTTTTTTCATCTTACAAGAACTAAGTCCTTCAAGGTAAGGATAACAACTGAACTATGCAATCATTCTAACCCTTTCCTTTGCCAAAAAAGACTGCATTCTAACTAAATAATTCCCAAATTAGCTAACAAGGAACAACCAAAAGTTAAAATTGATTGTTGAAAGCAACTTTCTCTATCCCTTTATAGCCATGACTACTGGGAAATTGGGAATTCAAAAAAACTTTACCTATTTGTTAGTCTATCTTACTAACCCTACAAATAAATCTACAGACGCCAAAATGTCACTTCAAAATCATATCATGCTCTGAAAGTGTTTAGGCATCCAATTCAACAAATCCTCCTATGGACTTGACATCTCGCATTGAAAAGTACATTGGCTCCCTTTACAAATCTTGAATTTTGCATCCACTTGATCACCTTGGGTGACTAATGTGAGCACCAAAATCTCAGCCATTAGAGAAAATTGTTCCACTTGTAACTTGTTCCATCATTTGATGAACAAATGATGAATGGTTGTAGTTTAATTCTAGAAGGTAGATCTCAAATGCTACACATTGCCAAAAAATCCTCTAGAATCAACCAGGAGCCATTAGATATTATTAGATCAACAGTTAAGATATATATAAAAATAAAATATAAATATATTTATATTGATTATTGTATAAAGTATTGGAGTAGAGACAACACTGAGAGGAGGGGTGAACCAGTGTTGTAGTTAAAAATAACAATTCAATTTTCTTCTTGTCAAACTTGAAAACAGAAAGCAATGATGCTGATATAGTGCTTTATAAAAGCAAGAAACTAAATACTCTACAATAAAGGACAAAACATTCAAGTATGAAAAAAAAATGAACCATGCATCAAATGAGACCATAACACAAATATTTTAGGATTGGAAAACCCTCATGGGGCAAAAAAACCACTTAGTAAATGCCTCACTAGCTTAATCATCAAAAACACCAATTACAGAGCCTCACTAGCCTTTATGTCTCACTGACCACAAAATGCCTCACTGACAACATAAGCCTCATTGACATGATCACATACAACTTCTCAAAGATCATATGAAAATATACAATACAGAGGGTTTCTCTGTTTCTCTACAATCTAGATCTTGACAGTCTCATTTATTTGAGACTCAAGAATACATAACCAAAACTATGTACATCAACTCATAAATGTTTTTGCATTACAACACACTACTATTGTCTCAATGATAGTGTAAATACAATATCATCAACACCACACCAGGTGTTTTACAACATTTTCTTTTTATACTTTCTCACTAGCTATTGTGTCTTTCATTGAATAGTTTGTATTTGTAACTAAAATAGTTGAACTATGTAAAAAAGTTTTCTTTTAAACAAGTAAATGATAGAATCATATGGTTGAGTGATGCCATTTGAAAAAATAATTTGAGATCATTACAAATTTTAGCCCAAGGCTTACAACAACTATCCATAATAACCACTAAACTTTCTTCTCAGCAGTAAGCAAAACTATTTAATATATCAAGAAATGCCTTTGAAGAATTAATACAGAATTAATCAAAAAACTACCATCATAAGTAAAACCCTAGTGTTAAGTCATGTGAGTATATCTTTCCCAAACTCTAGCAGCTTATGCTTGAAAAATAATCTTTCCATTAAAACAAACCCTAACCATAGTAAGCAAAGATAGAAAACACATTCTACTTGTGTGTTCAACCTAATTGATATCATTACCAGAAAACTTACTCATAATTGTTTTCCTTTCTTTTTAACAACAAAGAAAAAAATAGAGTGCTTATGAAACAACAAACCCCACTCGAAGTCAAAGACTTCCTAACTAAAACCACAAAGGAATAATATCACCTGGAAAAATGCTGACAATTGAAGACTTTTTTGTGACTTTGAGGTCCAAGAAAGAAACAATAAATGTCACTCTCACTTTGTTGAAGCTCACTATAGCTTAACTTTGTCAAATCCTAGAGATCCACAAACATCACGACTGTATCTTGCATAATATTGAAACCCTAAGTCGAGAGCATGCATGTCTCAAAGTTTAACTTTACAAAATGGGCCTTCAAACAAACTTTTCATCGTATACACCTTTTGACTTCCAATCCTGGTGTGCCCTAAAGGGACCAATGAAAAACACCCCAAATATCAACTTCATACTTGCTAAGCTTGCCTAACACTTGCTAGGCAGGCTATCACTTAAGTGATCTGAAATGCCTTTGTTTACCATTGATTTTTCAAACCAAAACAATAATATTTAACCTTTCATAAATGAAATGGAGATCACCAATTGAATCCCTTTCTAACATTACAACTAGATGAAACATAATCATAATGATGCCATTTGAAATGAAGAAAGTATGCTTTGTAACCCTTTGAAAGTGATCAAGTCTTTTGAAACAAGAACCCTTCATAATGATAGCCTTGATGACTAAGTATGATCCTTGCAATATTACCCTTTTGAACATGCCTTAGGATCAAGTGAAATCATTAAGTGCCTTTGTCAACATTAAACTTTAGATGAAACAATAAATGACATTTGTATTTGTATCCCCTTATAAGTGATCATGCCTTTGTAGTAACAACTTCAACCAAATGTAACACATCTCAATATCAAGAAGGAAAGACATTCAAATGATATCTTCTGAGTCTTTATAAAAATGTTGGAATGGAGAATAAGAATCATGCAAGATTATCAATAATCAACATGCTCTAACTGTACCATCATGCCATGCCTTATAAATTTACCTTACATTGTGCTTTGACATCCTTGTATGTAGCTAAAGCAAACACCAACTATCAGAGAAGAAGACAAGACAAATTGTAACAACACTGTGATCAACTTCTTACCTTGTCCACTATCCAGTCAAACCACTATCACTATCATACAATACAATATACCAACTTACAGAACATAGATCAAGTATCTAGGTACTGTCACTGTAATGCCAATGTAAACACTTGACATTAATGCCAAAACCAATGTCAAAGGGGTCAACATAAAGGTCAAGGTGGTGGCAGAGCGCAAGCCCTCAACTATGAAGATGGGCCTACCTCTTAATTTTGTGATGTACAGAAACATCACAATGCAATCATGATGAGCCACATGGCATACAACACAATCCACTTGTCTATATTCTAGAGACTTTATATAGAATTTTGGGTGTGTCAGTACTTTGGCCTGAAATAAAACTTGTGTCATCAATCTGCGATCATTTGATGATAAAAAACTATTAGCAATTTAGAATATTTTGCATTTATTGACATGAACAGTGGAAGTGACATCTATACTTTAATAATAAATAAGGAATATCATGAGAAGTGCAATTGTACATTTTTTGGAAAGCAATTTACGTAGCTAATTTATGAATCATACAACAATACATGCCACCAAAATCAATGCAATTTATGGAAACATTTTATTAGGTTTGCAACCCTTGCACCTACCTTATTCTACATTTTCACTGGTGTACTTTGGAGGAACTCTGGACTGTGTCTTCTACAAATGTTGAACATGGGCATTCGCAACCAGGTTAGCTAATTGGTGCTCTTTCTTGCCCATTTATTATAGTGATAAATATGAATTCTTTAAGTCAATTGCGTGGGAAAAACAATTTTTTTTCATGAGTCTAGATTGTTTGTTTACCCCAATGTTTTTGGAGATTTATTTGGCACCCTTAGTAGTTATAGAAGCTTTTATTTACTAGTTTCTCAAACAAGTAAAGATAAAGCTTTTGTTTATTGAGAATAGTTTATCTAAGGTGAAGGATACTGAGCTAAGATATATAGATTTGGACTTGGAGGATTTCTGGGCTCAATTAGAGTAAAACCCTAAGTCACCTATAGATGAGAAAATCCTAACAAGTAGGTTAGCTACTGTTGGGGGTTTCCCACCCCTTGTGCCATGTCCAGACCTGGTTGTTGCATGTGCAAAGAACTATTATCCTGATATTAAGGTCCAGTCATCCTTTGTTTTGGAGAAGACTGAGAGGTGGCTTAAGGGGAAATTTCAAGAGCACGATGATTCTTTTTTTGTGAATAAAGAATCAGGAACAAGAGAGTAAGGAACCTCCCAGGCTTCTGGAATTTAAAAAACTTCAACTGGTGCGGAGAGAAGTCTTCATAGAGTTGGTTCATAATTTGGTAGTAGTGGGGATGTGTTGTGTGGTTACACAACACGCCCCATTTTGACTTGACAAAACAGGGACCCAACATTTTGCTACTTTGGTTTGTGCTATTTTTTTTGCTCTTTGGCGGTCTGGTAAAAGTAAGTCATGCAGATGACCCTGCATAAGGGAGCTGGGTAAGTCATCATGATGAGGTCAGTTTGTCAAAGTTAATATTTCATATCAATAACCTCATGAATGGAAAGAGTACAAAATTTCATGCAGGTTTGCCTTTTGGATCACCCTGATATTCCTTAGGGAACGAAAGTTATGGTGAGTCAAAGTCCTGGTCAAACCTGATATTCCTAGGGGGGTCATGTTCCTTAACATCAGTCACCTTACATTAGATCAACCTGATGCCAATTTTATCACCCAATAATCATTTGGTCCAAAACTCCGGATGTCAATCTTACATGATAGTGGTATTTACTCGTCAAATAGCTTCATATATTTTGTGGGGCTCATATTTCAAATATCACCCGATCTTGCGAATATCACCTGATATTTCAAATATCACCCGATATTTCAAATATCACCCTACCATAGAATATCACCCCAGAGCCAATATGCTGATGATGTCATCCAATCCTGATGAACAAAGAAAATCACCCTGACGGTGACATCATCATCCTCTTTACCTTGCGGAGGTACGTATCCAACGATCACCCTTTTTAAATAATATGATGGTGATGTCATCCTGATCTTTTGAAAGGGGATCACATTCGTTAATGTGACTCATCTTCGTTAACATGATGATGACGTTAGCTTATCCCATTTCACAAAGAGCCTGATATGACGATGATATCATCAATCAGCTTGACATCCGAAGCTCGTCTATTTTCTAACATCAGTCATCTTTTCTAATATGACTGATCTTTCCTAACATGACGGTGACATCATTCTGAACTGATATAAAAAGCTCGACATGACTGTGATGTCATCTTATTCGGAGGGTGATATTCCTCAATATTAAAGTCATATTTCTTAACATCCCGATTTCCTTCAGTATGACCATGACGTTGGCCTTTCACATTTTAATGAAGCCCATCCATGATGATGACATCATCGTCATATCCCGATCTATGAAGAGAGTCATATTAGTTAATATCCCTCATACTAACTAATGTGCATACCCGGACCCGATAGTTTCATTCAATGGAATTTAGTGAACAAAAGTGCATGTATTGCATATGCATGATCTTATGCATGTGATAACTGAAAATGTAAGACTTGCATATCATATGAAGGGTCACATTACCCTTGGAATACAATAAAAGCTACCAGAAGGTGAAACTATGTGCAAGAATTCAAAGAAATTTAAAAAATTAGGAAATTTTTGATCTTCTCCTTGGCAGGGTCATAACTCCTAGCTATTGTGTTAGAATTTAAACTTTTTGGACTCATTGGAAAGATAAACTAGTTATCTAGTTTGAGTTCCTCAGTTATTAAGGCTTAACATCTAGTAACCGACGGAGTCTTGAGGCCCTAATTTCGCTCCTAGGGCCTCCGAAAATGCAATTTAATAAGATATAGAAAATACTGAAAATCATATTTTCAATATTTTTATCAAAAAATCACTCAAATGACCCTAGACCTGATCAGATATTGAGCCATTTTAGGGCTTGATAGCATGTTTTCCAGTCAACGATAGTCACCTAGACCCTCTTGACCACCTATGGACATTTAATTACGTGAATTTTCACAGATCCTCAATATTCATAACCCGATATGTATAGGTTTGCACATTCAGCCTGTTTTAATATAAATGTTGATTTTCCTGCTAGTTATTAAATGAACCTCATGCTTGATTCTTGTCTTTTTATTGCAAGATGTTGAAGCTGTTTTGGAGTACAGCTAAAAACTGGGGAGTTGCTGACACAGAGGCAACCTAAACCAGAGCTGAGGAGGATATTGTCAAATATACTGTTTGCTAGCTGGAGGATGGATTAGGTCAAAGATGCTAGAATATTCTATGTCAGCTGTGTATATGCCAACTGGCAAACACGAACTATTCATCTGGACTATTGATCTTAATAGATAAATCCTGACCATAGGTCATCTGTAACCATTCCCTCACCTTATTCTATAAAAGGTGTAGGGATGTGATAATTGGATTATTCAGAAGCTTAATTGAAATTTGATTACTGAAATATCAGGGCCTATTTCAAAGTTATTGTAAGCATACATATCATTGCATACTTAATGAAAGAGAAGACTGTTTGATTACAAATCATCATAAATCCTGAGTAATCAGTGTTTGAATTCTTGATACATGCTTTGATTTGTTGCATCCCTTAGAGTGCTTATTAGTCTGTATGTGTTGTCTTCATTCCTTTTCCTTCGAAGTTAGCATCATCTGTATCTAGTTGTGGAACACCTTGGTGAAAATATGGTTTGATTTCTTCTCCTCATGACTGTATCTGGTATGTATGTGGTTCAATAGCTAAGATTCACCAAATTTGAAGTATTCTTTTAATTTTCTTTGAGTTTCAGAGTAATTCCCCATCATAATTGCAAATAAGAGATAATCAGAAGCAAATAACATGAAATATGTTGACATCTCATAGATAACTGAATATCATTAGCATATTTGAGCTAAATGCATGTAGTGTTGAAAATATCATGTAAAGAATTGCAAATAATGGTAAAATTCATGCAAATATCAACCTGTAGGCACATTATTTGAGTGAATTCATAGTGCAGAGGTGAAATAATTTGGAGATTTATGCAGGGCAGATATAAAGAACAGGATATTTGGAGAAATATTGATGAACTTTACAGAAATTACTGAAGAACGTAAGGCCCCTGAATGATTAACAGCAACACACATCAACCACTGAGTAACGTCAGTATATTATGAACTAATCAACGGAGACTTGGGATCATGAATTCTTTGAATTCATCGTATCTTTCAAGATGAGTAAAGGTTGTTGTGTAACTTTTATTCTATGTTTGTTTATGACTAACATCATCATCAACATTAATTGGCACTAGAAGGAGGGCCTGAACAAAGAATTTGTGGATTTTCTGTAAATATTTCATCATTTGAGGTTAATGTCTACAAATATCTCTTATCTGGGAGGTTTTGATTATATCTTTGCAAAGATCTAGCTCAAAGCTTCAAAGATTTGGCTAACATTTTCTAAACCTTCAAGTTTTATTCTGAGATATGATAGATCTCATTAAAATTTTAAAATCCTAAAAAAAGAAATTTAAAATAGAGTCTCATTTTGATGGATGCATATGAAAATAATTGTTAGGTCAACATTCCTTTATTTTAGGAAACTTTGAATAGGCAGCTTTATCCTCAGAATTTATTTGACTTTGGTTTATCCAGTTGTTGCAGGATACACCGGACTGCGGAACATAGTGAAATTAATTGTCTAATTTTTCTTATAAGGTTGGATCTATATTTGAAAGGAATAATATTTTTTATAGATGTGTTCAAGGATGAAGTCTGGTAGGAAAATGAAGAAATTCTAGAGCAACAAGCAGATGCAACACCAGAAGTTATTAGTTGTTCAGACACTAAAGTGGACCACTTTAAAGATTTTGAATTATACTTGTCCAGAAATATATAGTGTAGTCAAATATTAGGTTTATCCACTGATGATGTCCTGATTGAAAGTTGGTGCAGATTACATGACGAAGAGCATTCAGAAAGGGATTGTTACGCTTGCTTGGTCATGTTGAAGAAGACTTTAAAAAATACAATAGCTGAATCGGTTCTAGAAGGTAAAGAAGAGGAAACATCCTTCCTTGAGTCATTTTATGGTGAGAACTCGAGTTCTCTACTTCCAAATATAGGTAAGGGTGAGGCAGAGTGCAGGTATGAATCTTTTGAAAATTGTGAAGAAGAAACCATTTGTCAGGATAAAGTCTTTGATTCTGATCCTATTACTTTTGATAAGGATAGTGAAACATCTTTCCTTGAGTCATTTTATGCTAAAAAGGAATGGAGATAGGTGGAAGAATTTAAATGCACTACTGTTGATGTAGTTCCTATGATAGTAACCCAGGGAGTTGTAGAAAAGAGAATAAATGTTCATTTACTATCTAACTTGTTTAAGTTGAATGATCAAATGCAAGAATGTTGCAGGTCAATGGAACTAGATACCTTACTGGATGGATAATGTGAGTTATTTGATGAACAATTCATGAAAGTTGAAGATGCAGAAAGCTTTGGAATTGTTGTGCATAATCAGATTCCAATCCAATGTCATTTTGAAAATGAAATGGGGGAGTATTCCTATTAATTGAAAGTTGTTTCACCTTTACAGTCAAATGATTTAGAAGGGATAAATTTTTGTATATCAGGTTATGAAAATAAAAATACTCATTTAGATGCTGCGGTGCAGGGATTTAATGAAAATAGTGAGGTGCTTCCTGAAGTCAAGAATCAGACATACATCCAGAATGAGGAGACAAGGCTGGATAAAGATGAAGGATTAATACTTCAAGAGTCATACATTCTTCAATTTGAAGTGAGACTAGACACTGAGCTGAGCAATGAGAATGCAAACTTAAATAGAAGACCAGCTGTTAATGAAGAAGCATGTCCAACAGAGCCAGAAATACATTAGGTTGTATTTCTCCTTTCCACAATAAATGATGTTGAATATTATTTTGATTATGGAAATTCAAGAGATAAGACATGCATATGGATTAATCATGAACATGATGAGCTTCCTCAGTTGCTGATCGTTAAGATTTATTATGTTAAACACAGTGAATTTAGAATACAAGAATATTTTTCAGAATACAAGGATGAATTTGCTAAGATGAGAACCATAACTAATGCCCTAATGCTCCTATACAATTTACGGAAGTATGCAAATACTAGTGTCTTTGGGTCTTCCCTAGGTTTTATTTGCCTTGTGGGGTTTGTATATATTTTGGTAGAGTAGTCGTCTTGTTTCTTTCCTTACTTTCTTGTTTTGTTTTTTGCTATTTCCTTTTGTAGTTAGTTGTTTATACAGTTTGCTTAGTGTGTTTTCTTTTGTTTGTTTGCTTGTTGAGTTATGTTTTGGTTAGTCAAGATGACGCAGCTCATCACCCTAAGAAAATAACTAAATTGTTAAGATTCAAGTGATGAGAACAAATTCATATATAGGTTATGATTCATTTTGAGAAGTACTAGTGATCAGGTTTGTGATATCTTTTCATCAGGGTGCCTTTTCTTGACCAAAGTGACTCTTTCACAATGACTCACCTAACAGCCTTGGGTTTGTTGAACACACAAGTATAGGTGTTAAGTGAAAAATCTAAAGGGACTCCCTTGCTACCAATGCAATCTCCAACCTAAATCAGCAAGTGACGATACCTTGCATGCTGAGCTTACATGATGACATCAGATATATGAAGTATAAAAGTTGAAAATCCAAAAATATAATAAAATTAGGCCATCTAAGTAACTCTACCGGGGCTATAGACGCCTGCTGGCAGTGGGGCTCTACTTAGGGGGATTGTATAGATAACCTTGCCGAGGTTATGGATGCCTATTGGCAGCAAGGCTCTATCCAGGTTGGCTATGAGGGATGCTCCCAAACTATGTAGCTTAACATCAGTTACTCATGTTTTCAACTTGCTTTCAAGATGAGGACAATTAATCATTTGCACACACCTGATCCTTTGTTAGAATTCTTGCCATGATGAAAACTTTGTCATACAGAAAGATTATGATGCTTATACTTAGAAAGAGTTAGAATACTGTATATGAATGTGGTCACGTCACTTGAATCATTGGAATTTGGTTGTTTTCATTGGTGCCAAGTTGTTGTGTGGTTACACAACATGCCCCATTTTGACTTGACAAAACAGGGACCCAACTTTTTGCTGCTTTGGCTTGTGCTATTTTTTTTGCTCTTCGACGATCTGGTAAAAGTAAGTCATGCAGATGACCCTGTATAAGGGAGCTAGGTAAGTCATCATGATGAGGTTAGTTGGTTAATATTTCATATGAATAACCTCGTGATTGGAAAGAGTTCAAAATTTCATGCAGGTTTGCCTTTTGGATCACCTTGATATTCCTTAGGGAACGAAGGTTATGGTGAGTCAAAGTCCTAGTCAAACCTGATATTCCTAGGGGGTCATGTTCCTTAACATCAGTCACCTTATGTTAGATCACCCTGATGCCAATTTTATCACCCGAAAATCATTTGGTCTGAAACTCCAGACGTCAATCTTTCGTGATAGTGGTATTTACCCGTCAAACACCTTCATATATTTTGTGGGGCTCATATTTCAAATATCACCCGATCTTGCGAATATCACCTGATATTTCAACTATCACCTTGCCATAGAATATCACCCCAGAGCCAATAGACTAATGACGTCATCCAATCCCGATGAACAAAGAAAATTACCCTGATGGTGACATCATCATCCTCTTTACCTCGCAGAGGTACGTATCCAACGATCACCCTTTTTAAATAATATGATGGTGACATCATCCTGATCTTACGAAAGGGGGTCACATTCATTAATATGACTCATCTTCATTAACATGATGATGATGTCAGCTTATCTCATTTCACAAAGAGCCTGATATGATGATGACATCATCAATCAGCTTGACATCCAAAGCTCGTCTATTTTCTAACATCAGTCATCTTTTCTAATATGACTGATCTTTCCTAACATGATGGTGATGTTATTCTGAACTGATATAAAAAGCTCGACATGACTGTGATGTCATCTTATTCGAAGGGTGATATTCCTCAATCAGGGTCATATTTCTTAACATCTCGATTTCCTTCAGTATGACCATGATGTCGGCCTTTCACATTTTAACGAAGCCCGTCTATGATGATGACATCATCATCATATCTTGATCTATGAAGAGAGTCATATTAGTTAATATCCCTCATATTAACTAATGTGCATACCTACACCTAATAGTTTCATTCAATGGAATTTAGTGAACAAAAGCGCATGTATTGCATATGCATGATCTTATGCATAGGATAACTAAAAATGTAAGGCTTGAATATCAATGAAGGGTCACATTACCCTTGGAATACAAAAAAAGCTACCGGAAGGTGAAACTATTTGCAAGAATTCAAAGAAATTCAAAAAATTAGGAAGTTTTTGATCTTCTCCTTGGCAGGGTCAACTTCTAGCTACTGTGTCAGAATTTAAACTTTTTGGACTCATTGGAAAGATAAACTAGTTATCTAGTTTGAGTTCCTTGGTTATTAAGGCTTAATGCCTAGTAATTGACGGAGTCTTGATGCCCTAGTTTCAATCCTAGGGCTTCCGAAAATGCAATTTACTAAGATATAGAAAATACTGAAAATCATATTTTTGATATTTTTATCAAAAAATCACTCAAATGACCTTGGACCTGATCAGATATTGACCATTTTAGGGCCTGATAGCATGTTTTCTAGTCAACGATAGTCACCCGAACCCTCTTGACCACCTATGGACATTTAATTACGTGAATTTTCACAGATGCTCAATATTCATAACCCGATATGTATAGGTTTGCGCATTCAGCCTATTTTAATATAAATGTTTATTTTCCTGCTAGTTATTAAATGAACCTGATGCTTGATTCTTGTCTTGTTATTGCAGGATATTGAAGCTGTTTTGGAGTACAGCTGAAAACTGTGGAGTTGCTGACACGGAGGCTACCTGAACCAGAGCTGAGGAGGATATTGTCAAATATACTATTTGCTAGCTAGAGGATGGACTAGGTAAAAGATGCTGGAATATTCTATGTCAACTGTGTAGTTGCCAACTGGCAGACACGTGCTATTCATATGGACTATTGATCTTAATAGATAAATCCTAACCATAGGTCATCTATAACCATTCCCTCACCTTATTCTATAAAAGGTGCAGGGATGTGATAATTGGATTATTCAGAAGCTTAATTGAAATTTGACTGCTGAAATATCAGAGCCTATTTCAAAGTTATTGTAAGCATACATATCATTGCATACTTAATGAAAGAGAAGACTGTTTGATTACAAATCATCATAAATCCTGAGTAATCAATGTTTGAATTCTTGATAAATGCTTTGATTTATTGCGTCCCTTGGAGTGCTTATCAATCTATATGTGTTGTCTTCATTCCTTTTCCTTCGAAGTTAGCATAATCTGTATCTAGTCGTGGAACATCCTGGTGAAAATATGGTTTGATTTCTGCTCCTTATGACTGTATCTGGTATGTATGTGGTTCAATAGCTAAGATTCACCAAATTTGAAGTATTCTTTTAATTTTCTTTGAATTTCAAAGTAATTCCCCATCATAATTGCAAATAAGAGATAATCAGAAGGAAATAACATGAAATATGCTGACATCTCGTAGATAACTGAATATCATTAGCATATTTGAGATAAATGCATGTAGTGTTGAAAATATCATGCAAAGAATTGCAAATAATGGTAAAATTCATGCAAATATCAACCTGTAGGCACATTATTTGAGTGAATTCATAGTGTAGAGGTAAAATAATTTGGAGATTTATGCAGGGCAGATATAAAGAACAGGATATTTGGAGAAATATTGATGAACTTTACAGAAATTACTGAAGAACGTAAGGCCCCTGAATGATTAACAGCAACACACATCAGCCACTGAGTAACGTCAGTAGATTATGAACTAATCAACGGAGACTGAGGATAATGAATTCTCTGAATTCATCGTATCTTTCAAGATGAGTAAAGGTTGTTGTGTAACTTTTATTCTATGTTTGTTTATGACTAACATCATCATCAACATAAATTAGCGCTAGAAGGAGGGCCTGAACAAAGAATCTGTAGATTTTCTGTAAATATTTCATCGTTTGAGGTTAATGTCTACAAATATCTCTTATCTGGGAGGTTTTGACTGTATCTTTGCAAAGATCTAGCTTAAAGCTTCAAAGATTTAGCCAACATTTTCTAAACCTTCAAGTTTTATTTTGAGATATGATAGATCTCATTAAAATTTCAAAATCCTAAAAAAAAAAAATTGAAAATAGAGTCTCATTTTGATGGATGCATATGAAAATAATTGTTAGGTCAACATTCCTTTTTTTTAGGAAACTTTGTATAGGCAGCTTTATCCTCAGAATTTATTTGACTTTGGTTTATCCAATTGTTGCAGGATACACCAGACTGTAGAACATAGTGAAATTAATTGTCTAACTTTTCTTATAAGGTTGGATCTATATTTGAAAGGAATAATATTTTTTTAGATGTGTTCAAGGATGAAGTCTGGCAGGAAAATGAAGAAATTTTGGAGCAACAAGCAAATGCAGCACCAAAAGTTATTAGTTGTTCAGACACTGAAGTGGACCACTCTAAAGATTTTGAATTATACTTGTCCAGAAATATATAGTGTAGTCAAATATTAGGTTTATCCACTGATGATGTCCTGATTGAAAGTTGGTGCAGATTACATGACGAAGAGCATTTAGAAAGGGATTGTTACGCTTGCTTGGTCATGTTGAAGAAGACTTTAAAAAATACAATAGCTGAATCGGTTCTAGAAGGTAAAGAAGAGGAAACATCCTTCCTTGAGTCATTTTATGGTGAGAACTGGAGTTCTCTACTTCCTAATATAGGTAAGGGTGAGGTAGAGTGCAGGTATGAATCCTTTGAAAATTGTGAAGAAGAAACCATTTGTCAGGATAAAGTCTTTGATTCTGATCCTATTGCTTTTGATAAGGATAGTGAAACATCTTTCCTTGAGTCATTTTATGGTAAAAAAGAATGGAGATAGGTGGAAGAATTTAAATGCACTACTGCTGATGTAGTTCCTATGATAGTAACCCAGGGAGTTGTAGAAAAGAGAATAAATGCTGATTTACTATCTAACTTTTTTAAGTTGAATGATCAAATGCAAGAATGTTGCAGGTCAATGGAACCAGATACCTTACTTGATGGACAATGTGAGTTATTTGATGAACAATTCATGAAAGTTGAAGATGCAGAAAGATTTGGAATTATTGTGCATAATCAGATTCCAATCCAATGTCATTTTGAAAATGAAATGGGGGAGTATTCATATCAATTGAAAGTTGTTTCACCTTTACAGTCAAATGATTTAGAAGGGATAAATTTCTGTATATTAGGTTATGAAAATAAAGATACTCATTTAGATGCTGTTGTGCAGGGATTTAATGAAAACATTGAGGTGCTTCCTGAAGTCAAGAATCAGACATACATCCAGAATGAGGAGATAAGGCTGGATAAAGATGAAGGATTAATACTTCAAGAGTCATACATTCTTCAATTTGAAGTGCGACTAGACACTGAACTAAGCAATGAGAATGCAAAGTTAAATAGAAGACCAGCTGTCAATGAAGAAGCATGTCCAAGAGAGCCAGAAATACATCAGGTTGTATTTCTCCTTTCCATAGTAAATGATGTTGAATATTATTTTGATTATGGAAATTCAGGAGATAAGACATGCATATGGATTAATCATGAACATGATGAGCTCCCTCAGTTGCTGATCATTAAGAGTTATTATGTTAAACATAGTGAATTTAGAATACAAGAATATTTTTTAGAATACAAGGATGAATTTGCTAAAATGAGAACCATAACTAATGCCCTGATGCTCCTACACAATTTAAGGAAGTATGCAAATACAGGTGTCTTTGGGTCTTCGCCTAGATTTTATTTGCCTTGTGGGGTTTGTATATAGTTTGGTAGAGTAGTCATCTTGTTTCTTTCCTTGCTTTCTTGTTTTGTTTTCTATTGTTTCCTTTCATAGTTAGTTGTTTGTATAGTTTTTTTAGTGTGTTTTCTTTTGTTTGTTTGCTTGTTGAATTCTGTTTTGGTTAGTCAAGATGATGCAACTCATCACCCTAAGAAAATAACTAAATTGTTAAGATTCAAGTGATGAGAATAAATTCATATATAGGTTATGATTCATTCTGAGAAGTACTTGTGATCAGGTTTGTGATATGTTTTCATCAGGGTGCCTTTTCTTGACCAAAGTGACTCTTTCACAATGACTCACCTAACAGCCTTGGGTTTGTTGAACACACAAGTATAGGTGTTTAAGTGAAAAATCTAAAGGGACTCCCTTGCTACCAATGCAATCTCCAACCTAAAACAGCAAGTGACCATACCTTGCATGCTGAGCTTACATGATGACATTAGATATATGAAGTATAAATGTTGAAAATCCAAAAATATAATAAAATTAGGCCATCTAAGTAAATCTATTGGGGCTATAGATGCCTGCTGGTAGTGGGGCTCTACTTAGGGGGATTGTATAAATAACCTTGCCGGGGCTATGGATGCCTGCTAGCAGCAAGGCTCTATCCAGGTTTGCTATGAGGGATGCTCCCAAACTATGTAGCTTAACATCAGTTACTCATGTTTTCAACTTTCTTTCAAGATGAGGATAATTAATCATTTGCACACACACCTGATCCTTTGTTAGAATTGTTACCATGATGAAAACTTTGTCATACAGAAAGATTATGATGCTTATACTTAGAAAGAGTTAGAATACTGTATATGAATGTGGTCACCTCACTTGAATCATTGGAATTTGGTTGTTTTTTTGGTGGCAAGTTGTTGTGTGGTTACACAACATGCCCCTGATGAGACCATAAAATGTCTCATCTTTAGTCAAATAAAAGCATATATTTTCTCTTCATTAAATCAATTTTTGAAGTGCACTTGTGTATGGGTTTGAAGATTTGTAGCTAAATATCAAATAAACTTGTCTAAATGCAACGATCAATGCCATGCATGAGTTTAACTTGATATTATATGTTCACTTTGAGATCAGTATTTATTTTATCAATAAAGTGAAGAGAAAGTCTATTTTATGTTAAGTTGCAGAGTTTTAGAATTATAGAGCTCCGAAGATGGACAGAGCTCTTAAAATGCATAGAGCATCGGAGATGGACAGAGCGCTAGAGATGGACAGAGCTCCAGAGATGCATAGAGTGCCAAAGATGGATAGAGCTCCAGAGATGCATAGAGCTCTGGAGATGCACAAAGCACCGGAGATGGACAGAGCTCCAGAGATGCATAGAGCGCCAGAGATGGACAGAGCTCCGGAGATGCACAGAGCTCCAGAGATGCACAGAGCGCTGGAGATGGACAGAGCTCTAGAGATGGATAGAACTCTGGAGATGCACAGAGCTCCAAAGATGCATAGAGCGTCAGAGATGGACAGAGCTCCGGAGATGTACAAAGCGCCGGAGACGCACAGAGCACCGGAGATGCAAAAATCAAAAATGTAGTTTTAGTAAAATTGCAATATCTCACTCATTTCTTAACAAAAATCAAAATTTCAAAATGATCCAGAAAGCTTAAAGAGAGAGGAACAAATATATGAAGGTTTTTTTTTGGAGAGATTCATTAAAATGAATAAATGGTTAATGATATAAGTTGACTGTTACAGAATGTGAAGACGCAGAACAGAAAAGTTAAGAAAACTAGTTTCAGTAAAATTGTGATATCTCTCTCGTTTTTTAACAAAATTTAGAAATTCAAAATGATCTAGAAAGATAAAAGTTAGGGGAACAAAATGTAGAAATCATTTGAGGAGATCTCATAAATTAAATGAGTATTTTATGATGGAAGTTGACTATTCCACAAGCTCCGAAGATGTTCCAAAAATACTTTATGAAGTTGCTGCAAATTCTTCCAATCTACCAACACACACTCTGAGATTTTTTGAAGTAGATTGAGTATAATTACTCCTAAATTAATGGATCTAATTATGAGTAATTATTCCATGCAAATAATACACACTTAGTGTCATTGCATGTCTTTCTAAAAGACTGCATGTTTTGCCTTGTAATCAACAATTGTATAATCAGTTAACTAAATGAATAAGTTTAGTTAACTAGATAAATAGGTTTAGTTAGTTGCATGAATAAGTTCTCTACTCTAGAGAGACTTAATTAGAATTTAATAACCATAGTTATATATAGAGAACTATGGCGTAGAACAAAAAAAAAAGAAAGGAAGTTGTAAAAGAATTATTTTGAAGAAAAAGAAGAACACTATTTTTTACAGCAGCATGTATTTTGGATCTTGAAGGTTATTGAATAAAGAAACTTATTCTACCCATTTGTTGATTGCTGGAATTGATTAGTCTCTCCGGAGGAAGGAGCAAGGGCCCACTCCAACCGAAGGGTAGAGACTACATTTCTTAGTTTGTTTAGTTGCTTTGCTGTTATGTAATTTGTTTATTCATAATTCCTTTAGCTATTCTTTTATTCCAGAATTAGATCAGCTTCTCAAGTTATTTCTTTCCTTAGATTAAATTATCTTTTTCAGTAGAGTTAAACCCAGTTTGTTTCATGCAATTGTTGTCGAATCCCTTCTATAGAAAAGACTACCATGCAAGTTATTTCTTCTCCCTTTTGCATACAGCCATGGACACCGCCTTGGATTGATATTTATTAAAATTAAATGATGAGGATTGCAATGACTCCCATCATTTTTGGTACCATTGCCGGGGATAGGTGTCATTAGGGAGTTGTTGATTTGGTGACAGCAGGTCAACAAGAGGGAAAATTGGTTTGGTAGTCTTTTTAGATTTATTGTTTTGAAGTCTAGATAGATAAAAGAAGTTCCTGAAAAGAGATATGTATGCCAAAAACCTCCCCAAACAATAGATCCAAATCATAAGGTTCTTGCATGTAAAGAAGGTGAAAAATCTTGTTGTTCTGTAATTTCAACTCTTGTGCAGCCTCTTCAACTGGATGACCATGACTCCAATGTCCAGCAAGGAAAAATGCATTTTAGAAGGAGACATTAATGCCCTATTGCTTGCAATAGGTAACGAGTATAATGAAGAAATCTTATCTCCACTGGAGGAGCTTGTATGGCAGAGTATTATTTGGATGCCTTCAAAGTCTAAGGAGGGCTGTCTAATCAGATATTTGAAGAACAACAGTGAGCTGCCTCTAATCATGTATGTACCAGAATATGAGGAAGGGTTTCAAGGTCTCTCCAATCAGCCCATGAATAGCAAGGAGCTGTCTCTAATCATGCATGCATCAGAATGTAAGGAAGGGTTGCAGGATCTCTCAAATCAGCCCATGCATGTACTAGAGTTAGAAATTATGGAGGAGGCTATTATTTTAGAGGAAGGTGAAGCATCAAAGTTCAAATTTTTAGTCATCTTCTTCTCATGGTTTTCCTTTTCTTTTAGAAATTTAAATGCATGGATTCATAATTTGAGAAAAGGAAGTTATTTTCCCCAACCAGTTAATGGTTTTGTGTAACCTATCTCTACATCACTAAGTAGAGTAGGTTAGGGTAGGTTTCTTTTCTGCAAATAAGTGCTTTGCACATGTTTTTTCTATATAATTTGCTGCTTCCAAGAACTCTTGCAGATATTTTGGCATTTGAAGGAGTTGAAGACCTCTTTGCATGCATCATGCAAAACATGGGCTAAAAGATGGAGAACTAATTAGTGCATGATGGTCACATGGAAGACTAAGATGGATAACAAGGTATCAGCTCTAGAGATCAATAGAACAATAGCTCTAGAGATCAACAGAGTATTAGCTCCAGAGATCAGCAAAGTATTACCTCCAATGATGAACAACAAGCACCAACTCCAGGGATAAACATGGTATCAGATTTGTAGATGCACAACAGGGTATGAGTTCCAGAGATTATCAAAATGGTAAATCTAAAGATCATTAGAATAGTTGCTCCAGAGAACACCAAAACAACAACTATTAGGCATATTCGGAGCAACTGCAATAAAAGCAAAGAGATTACCTCAAAAAGATGATTATGAAGTGCAGGAGGACCTGCAACCTCTTAAGTGTGGGGGAGATGATGAGACCATAAAGTATCTCATCTTTAGTCAAATAAAAGCATATATTTTCTCTTCATTAAATCAGTTTTTGAAGTGCACTTGAGTATGGGTTTGAAGATTTGTAGCTAAATATCAAATAAACTTGTCTAAATGCAACGATCAATGCCATGCATGAGTTTATCTTGATATTATATGTTCACTTTGAGACCAACATTTATTTTATCAATAAAGTGAAGAGAAAGTCTATTTTATGTTAAGTTGCAGAGTTTCAAAATTAGAGAGCTCCGGAGATGGACAGAGCTCCGAAAATGCATAGAGCGCTGGAGATGGATAAAGCGCTGGAGATGGACAAAGCGCCAGAGATGGACAGAGCTCTAGAGATGCATAGAGCTCTGGAGATGCATAGACCTCTAGAGATGCACAAAGCGCCAGAGATGGATAGAGCTCTGGAGATTGACAGAGCTCTGAAGATGTATAAAGCGCTGGAGATGGACAGAGCTCCGGAGATGCACAAAGCTCTGAAAATGCACAGAGCGCCGGAGATGGACAAAGCTCCAGAGATGGATAGAGCTCTAAAGATGCACAAAGCTCTGAAGATGCATAGAGCACCAGAGATGGATAGAGCTCCGGAGATGTATAGAGTGTTGGAGACGCACAGAGCACCGGAGATGCAGAAGTCAAAAATGCAGTTTTAGTAATACTGTAATATCTCACTCATTTCTTAATTAAAATCAAAATTTCAAAATGATCCAAAAAGCTTAAAGAGAGGAAAAAATATATGAAGGCATTTTGAAGAGATTCATTAAAATGAATAAACGGTTAATGATATAAGTTGACTGTTACAGAATGCGAAGACACAGAATAGAAAAGTCAAGAAAACCAGTTTCAGTAAAACTATGATATCTCTCTCATTTCTTAACAAAATTTAGAATTCAAAATGATCTGGAAAGATGAAAGTTAGGGGAACAAAACCCATAAATCATTTGTGGAGATCTCATAAATTAAATGAGTAGTTTATGACAGAAATTAACTATTCCACAAGCTCCGAAGATGTTCTAGAAATACTTTATGAAGTTGCTGCGAATTCTTCCAATCTACCAACACACACTCTGAGATTTTTTCTGAAGTAGATTGACTATAATTACTCCTAAATTAATGGATCTAATTATGAGTAATTATTCCATGCAAAGAATACACACTTAGTGTCATTGCATGTCTTTCTAAAAGACTGCATGTTTTGCCTTGTAATCAGCAATTGTATAATCAGTTAACTAAATGAATAAGTTTAGGTAGCTGCATGAATAAGCTCTCTACTCTAGAGAGACTCAATTAGAATTTAATAATCATAGTTATATATAGAGAACTATGGCATAGAACAAAAAAAAAGAAAGGAAGTTGTAAAAGAATTATTTTGAAGAAAAAGAAGAACTTTATTTTTTACAGCTGCATGTATTTTGGATCTTGAAGGTTATTGAATAAAGAAACTTGTTCTACCCATTTGCTGATTGCTGGAATTGATTAGTCTCTTCGAAGGAAGGAGCAAGGGCCCACTCCAACCAAAGGGCAGAGAATACATTTCTTAGTTTGTTTAGTTGCTTTGTTGTTATGCAATTTGTTTATTCATAATTCCTTTAGCTATTCCTTTATTCTAGAATTAGATTAGCTGCTCAAGTTATTTCTTTCCTTAGATTAAATTATCTTTTTCAGCAGAGTTAAAAGCCAGTTTGTTTCATGCAATTGTTGTCGAATCCCTTTTGTAGAAAAGACTACCATGCAAGTTATTTCTTCTCCCTTTTGCATACAGCCATGGACACCATCTTGGATTTATATTTATTAAAATTAAATGATGAGGACTACAACGACTCTCATCAGCCCCATTTTGACTTGACAAAATAGGGACCAAACTTTTTGCTGCTTTGGCTTGTGCTATTTTTTTTGCTCTTCGGCGGTATGGTAAAAGTAAGTCATGCAGATGACCCTGCATAAGGGAGCTGGGTAAGTCATCATGATAAGTTTAGTTCGTCAAAGTTAATATTTCATATCAATAACCTCATGATTGGAAAGAGTACAAAATTTCATGTAGGTTTGCCTTTTGGATCACCCTGATATTCCTTAGGGAACAAAAGTTATGGTGAGTCAAAGTCCTGGTCAAACCTGATATTCCTAGGGGGGTCATGTTCCTTAACATCAGTCACCTTACGTTAGATCACCCTGATACCAATTTTATCACCCAATAATCATTTGGTATGAAACTCTGGACGTCAATCTCACATGATAGTGGTATTTACCCGTCAAACACCTTCATATATTTTGTGGGGCTCATATTTCAAATATCACCCGATCTTGTGAATATCACCCGATATTTCAAATATCATCTGATATTTCAAATATCACCCTACCGTAGAATATCACCCCAGAGCCAATATGCTGATGATGTCATCCAATCCTGATGAACAAGAAAATCACCCTGACGGTGACGTCATCATCCTCTTTACCTCACTGAGGTACATATCCAACGATCACCCTTTTTAAATAATATGATGGTGACATCATCCTGATCTTTCGAAAGGGGGTCACATTCATTAATATGACTCATCTTCATTAACATGATGATAACGTCAACTTATCCCATTTCACAAAAAGCCTAATATGATGATGACATCATCAATTAGCTTGACATCCGAAGCTCATCTATTTTCTAACATCAGTCATCTTTTCTAATATGACTTATCTTTCCTAACATGATGGTGACATCATTCTGAACCGACATAAAAAGCTTGACATGACTGTGACATCATCTTATTCGGAGGGTGATATTCCTCAATATCAGGTCATATTTCTTAACATCCCAATTTCCTTCAGTATGACCATGACATCGGCCTTTCACATTTTAACGAAGCCCATCCATGATGATGACATCATCATCATATCCCGATCTATGAAGAGAGTCATATTAGTTAATATCCCTCATATTAGCTAATGTGCATACCCGGACCTGATAGTTTCATTCAATGGAATTTAGTGAACAAAAGCGCATGTATTGCATATGCATGATCTTATGCATGTGATAACTGAAAATGTAGGGCTTGCATATCATATGAAGGGTCACATTACCCTTGGAATACAAAAAAAGCTACCGGAAGGTGAAACTATTTGCAAGAATTCAAAGAAATTCAAAAAATTAGGAAGTTTTTGATCTTCTCCTTGGCAGGGTCATAACTCCTAGCTACTATGTCAAAATTTAAACTTTTTGGACTTATCGGAAAGATAAACTAGTTATCTAGTTTGAGTTCCTCAGTTATTAAGGCTTAATGCCTAGTAACCAATGGAGTCTTGAGGCCCTAATTTCCCCCCTAGGGCCTCCAAAAATGCAATTTACTAAGATATAGAAAATACTGAGAATCATATTTTTGATATTTTTATCAAAAAATCACTCAAATGACCTTGGACCTGATCAGATATTGAGCCATTTTAGGGCCTAATAGGATGTTTTCTAGTCAATGATAGTCCCCTGGACCCTCTTGACCAGCTATGGACATTTAATTACGCGAATTTTCAAAGATGCTTAATATTCATAACCCGATATGTATAGGTTTGCACATTCAACCTATTTTAATATAAATGTTTATTTTCCTGCTAGTTATTAAATGAAGCTGATGCTTGATTCTTGTCTTTTTATTGCAGGATGTTGAATTTGTTTTAGAGTACGGCTGAAAACTACAGAGTTGCTGCCACAGAGGCAACCTGAACCAGAGCTAAGGAGGATATTGTCAAATATAATGTTTGCTAGCTGGAGGATGGACCAGGTCAAAGATGCTGGAATATTCTGTGTCAGCTATGTATTTGCCAACTGGCAGACATGTGCTAGCAGGGATGTGATAATTGGATTATTCAGAAGTTTAATTGAAATTTGACTGCTGAAATATCAGGGCCTATTTCAAAGTTATTGTAAGCATACATATCATTGCATACTTAATGAAAGAGAAGACCGTTTGATTACAAAAAATCATAAATCCTAAGTAATCAGTGTTTGAATTCTTGATACATGCTTTGATTTGCTGCGTCCCTTGGAGTGCTTATTAGTCTGTATGTGTTGTCTTCATTCATTTTCCTTCGAAGTTAGCATCCTCTGTATCTAGCTGTGGAACATCCTGGTGAAAATATGGTTTGATTTCTTCTCCTCATGACTGTATCTGGTATGTATGTGGTTCAATAGCAAAGATTCACCAAATTTGAAGTATTCTTTTAATTTTCTTTGAATTTCAGAGTAATTCCCCATCATAATTGCAAATAAGAGATAATCAGAAGCAAATAACATGAAATATGCTGACATCTCGTAGATAACTGAATATCATTAGCATATTTGAGCTAAATGCATGTAGTGTTGAAAATATCATGCAAAGAATTGCAAATAATGGTAAAATTCATGCAAATATCAACTTGTAGGCACATTATTTGAGTGAATTGATAGTGTAGAGGTAAAATAATTTGGAGATTTATGCAGGGCAGATATAAAGAATAGGATATTTGGAGAAATATTGATGAACTTTACAGAAATTATTGAAAAACATAAGGCCCCTGAATGATTAATAGCAACACACATCAACCACTGAGTAACGTCAGTAGATTATGAACTAATCAATGGAGACTTGGGATCATGAATTCTCTGAATTCATTGTATCTTTCAAGATGAGTAAAGGTTGTTGTGTAACTTTTAATCTATGTTTGTTTATGACTAACATCATCATCAACATAAATTGGCGCTAGAAGGAGGGCCTGAACAAAGGATCTGTGGATTTTCTGCAAATATTTCATCATTTGAGGTTAATGTCTGCAAATATCTCTTATCTGGGAGGTTTTGACTATATCTTTGCAAAGATCTAGCTCAAAGCTTCAAAGATTTGGCCAACATTTTCTAAACCTTCAAGTTTTATTCTGAGATATGATAGATCTCATTAAAATTTCAAAATCCTAAATTTTTTTTTTAAATAGAGTCTCATTTTGATGGATGCATATGAAAATAATTGTCAGGTCAACATTCCTTTATTTCAGGAAACTTTGAATAGGCAACTTTATCCTCAGAATTTATTTGACTTTGGTTTATCCAGTTGTTGCAGGATACACCAGATTGTGGAACATAGTGAAATTAATTGTCTAACTTTTTTATAAGGTTGGATCTATATTTGAAAGGAATAATATTTTTTATAGATGTGTTCAGGGATGAAGTCTGGTAGGAAAATGAAGAAATTCTGGAGCAACAAGTAGATGCAGCACTAGAAGTTATTAGTTGTTCAGACACTGAAGTGGACCACTATGAAGATTTTGAATTATACTTGTCCAGAAATATACAGTGTAGTCAAATATTAGGTTTATCCACTGATGATGTCCTAATTGAAAGTTGGTATAGATTACATGACGAAGAGTATTGAGAAAGGTATTGTTACGCTTGCTTGGTCATGTTGAAGAAGACTTTAAAAAATACAATATTTGAATCGGTTCTAGAAGGTAAAGAAGAGGAAACATCCTTCCTTGAGTCGTTTTATGGTGAGAACTAGAGTTCTCTACTTCCTAATATAGGTAAGGGTGAGGTAGAGTGCAGGTATGAATCTTTTGAAAATTGTGAAGAAGAAACCATTTGTCAGGATAAAGTCTTTGATTCTGATCCTATTGCTTTTGATAAGGATAGTGAAACATCTTTCCTTGAGTCATTTTATGCTAAAAAGGAATGGAGATAGGTGGAAGAATTTAAATGCACTACTGCTGATGTAGTTCCTATGATAGTAACCCAGGGAGTTGTAGAAAAGAGAATAAATGCTGATTTACTATCTAACTTGTTTAAGTTGAATGATCAAATGCAAGAATGTTGCAGGTCAATGGAACCAGATACCTTATTGGATGGACAATGTGAGTTATTTGATGAACAATTCATGAAAGTTGAAGATGCAGAAAGCTTTGGAATTGTTGTGCATAATCAGATTCCAATCCAATGTCATTTTGAAAATGAAATGGGGGAGTATTCTTGTCAATTGAAAGTTGTTTCACCTTTATAGTCAAATGATTTAGAAGGGATAAATTTCTATATATCAGGTTATGAAAATAAAGATACTCATTTAGATGCTGTTGTGCAGAGATTTAATGAAAATAGTGAGGTGCTTCCTGAAGTCAAGAATCAGACATACATCCAGAATGAGGAGACAAGGCTGGATAAAGATGAAGCATTAATACCTTAAGGGTCATACATTCTTCAATTTGAAGTGAGACTAGACACTGAGCTGAGCAATGAGAATGCAAAGTTAAATAGAAGACCAACTGTCAATGAAGAAGCATGTCCAACAGAGCTAGAAATACATCAGGTTGTATTTCTCCTTTCCACAGTAAATGGTGTTGAATATTATTTTGATTATGGAAATTCAAAAGATAAGACATGCATATGGATTAATCATGAACATGATGAGCTTCCTCAGTTGCTGATCGTTAAGAGTTATTATGTTAAACACAGTGAATTTAGAATACAAGAATATTTTTGAGAATACAAGGATGAATTTGCTAAGATGAGAACCATAACTAATGCCCTGATGCTCCTACATAATTTAAGGAAGTATGCAAATATAGGTGTCTTTGGGTCTTCTCCTAGGTTTTATTTGCCTTGTGGGGTTTGTATATAGTTTGGTAGAGAAGTCATCTTGTTTCTTTCCTTGCTTTCTTGATTTGTTTTCTGTTGTTTCCTTTTGTAGTTAGTTGTTTGTACAGTTTGCTTAGTGTGTTTTCTTTTGTTTGTTTTCTTGTTGAGTTCTTTTTTGGTTAGTCAAGATGACGCAGCTCATCACCCTAAGAAAATAACTAAATTGTTAAGATTCAAGTGATGAGAATAAATTCATATATAGGTTATGATTCATTCTGAGAAGTACTTGTGATCAGGTTTGTGATATCTTTTCATCAGGGTGACGTTTCTTGACCAAAGTGACTCTTTCACAATGACTCACCTAATAGCCTTGGGTTTGTTGAACACACAAGTATATGTGTTAAGTGAAAAATCTAAAGGGACTCCCTTGCTACCAATGCAATCTCCAACCTAAAACAGCAAGTGACCATACCTTGCATGCTGAGCTTACATGATGACATTAGATATATGAAGTATAAATGTTGAAAATCCAAAAATATAATAAAATTAGGCCATCTAAGTAACTCTACTGGTGCTATAGACACCTGCTAGCAGTGGGGCTCTACTTAGGGGGACTGTATAGATAACCTTTCTGGGGCTATGGATGCCTACTGGTAGTAAGGCTCTATCCAGGTTGGCTATGAGGGATGCTCCCAAACTATGTAGCTTAACATTAGCTACTCATGTTTTCAACTTGTTTTCAAGATGAGGATAATTAATCATTTGCACACACCTGATCCTTTGTTAGAATTGTTGCCTTGATGAAAACTTTGTCATACAGAGAGATTATGATGCTTATACTTAGAAAGAGTTAGAATACTGTATATGAATGTGGTCACCTCACTTGAATCATTGGAATTTGGTTTCTTTCTTTGGTGGCAAGTTGTTGTGTGGTTACACAACACGCCCCATTTTGACTTGACAAAACAGGGACCCAACTTTTTGCTGCTTTGGCTTATGCTGGTTTTTTTGCTCTTCGGCGGTCTGGTAAAAGTAAGTCATGCAGATGACCCTACATAAGGGAGCTGGGTAAGTCATCATGATGAGGTCAGCTTGTCAAAGTTAATATTTCATATCAATCACCTCATGATTGGAAAGAGTACAAAATTTCATGCAGGTTTCCCTTTTGGATCACCCTGATATTCCTTAGGGAACGAAAGTTACGGTGAGTCAAAGTCTTGGTCAAACCTGATATTCCTAGGGGGTTCATGTTCCTTAACATCAGTCACCTTACGTTAGATCACCCTGATGCCAATTTTATAACCCGATAATTATTTGGTCCGAAACTCCGAACATCAATCTTACGTGATAGTGGTATTTACCCATCAAACAGCTTCATATATTTTGTGTGGTTCATATTTCAAATATCACCTGATCTTGCGAATATCACCCGATATTTCAAATATCACCCTGCCGCAGAATATCACCCCAAAGCCAATATGTTGATGATGTCATCCAATCCCGATGAACAAAGAAAATCACCCTAATGGTGACATCATGATCCTCTTTACCTTGCGGAGGTACATATCCAACGATCACCCTTTTTAAATAATATGATGGTGACGTCATCTTGATCTTTCGAAAGGGGGTCACATTCATTAATATGACTCATCTTCGTTACAATGATGATGACATCAGCTTATCCCATTTCACAAAGAGCCTGATATGATGATGACATCATCAATCAGCTTGACATTCGAAGCTTGTCTATTTTCTAACATCAGTCATCTTTTCTAATATGACTAATCTTTCCTAACATGACGGTGACATCATTCTGAACCGATATAAAAAGCTCAACATGACTATGACATCATCTTATTCGGAGGGTGATATTCCTCAATATTAGGGTCATATTTCTTAACATCCCAATTTCCTTCAGTATGACCATGACGTCAACCTTTCACATTTTAACAAAGCCCATCCATGATGATGACATCATCATCATATCTTGATCTATGAAGAGAGTCATATTAGTTAATATCCGTCATATTAACTAATGTGCATACCCGAACCCAATAGTTTCATTCAATGGAATTTAGTGAACAAAAGAGCATGTATTGCATATGCATGATCTTATGCATGCGATAACTGAAAATGTAAGACTTGCATATCATATGAAGGGTCACATTACCCTTGGAATACAAAAAAAGCTACCAGAAGGTGAAACTATTTGCAAGAATTCAAAGAAATTCAAAAAATTAGGAAATTTTTGATCTTCTCCTTGGCAGGGTCATAACTCCTATATACTGTGTCGGAATTTAAACTTTTTGGACTCATTGGAAAGATAAACTAGTTATCTAGTTTGAGTTCCTCAATTATTAAGGCTTAATGCCTAGTAACTAATAGAGTCTTGAGGCCCTAATTACGCTCCTAGGGTCTCCGAACATGCAATTTACTAAGATATAGAAAATACCAAAAATCATAATTTTTGATATTTTTATCAAAAAATCACTCAAATGACCCTGGACCTGATCAGATATTGAGCCATTTTAGGGCCTGATAGCATGTTTTCCAGTCAATGATAGTCACCCAAACCCTCTTGACCACCTATAGACATTTAATTACGTGAATTTTCATAGATGCTCAATATTCATAACCCGATATGTATAGGTTTGCACATTCAGCCTGTTTTAATATAAATGTTTATTTTCCTGCTAGTTATTAAATGAAGCTGATGCTTGATTCTTATCTTTTTATTGCAATATGTTTAAGCTATTTTGGAGTATGGCTAAAAACTACAGAGTTGCTGACACGGAGGTAGCCTGAACCAGAGCTGAGGAGGATATTGTCAAATATACTGTTTGCTAGCTGGAGGATGGACTAGGTCAAAGATGCTAGAATATTCTGTGTCAGCTGTGTAGTTGCCAACTGGCAGACACGTGCTATTCATCTAGACTATTGATCTTAATAGATAAATCCTAATTGTAGGTCATCTATAACCATTCCCTAACCTTATTCTATAAAAGGTGCAGGGATGTGATAATTGGATTATTCAGAAGCTTAATTGAAATTTGACTGTTGAAATATCAGGGCCTATTTCAAAGTTATTGTAAGCATACATATCATTGCATACTTAATGAAAGAGAAGACTGTTTGATTATAAATCATCATAAATCCTGAGTAATCATTGTTTGAATTCTTTATACATGCTTTGATTTGCTGCGTCCCTTGGATTGCTTATTAGTTTGTGTGTGTTGTCTTCATTCCTTTTCCTTCGAAGTTAGCATCCTCTGTATCTAGCTGTGGAACATCCTGGTGAAAATATGGTTTGATTTCTTCTCCTCATGACTATATCTGGTATGTATGTGGTTCAATAGCTAAGATTCACCAAATTTGAAGTATTCTTTTAATTTTCTTTGAATTTCATAGTAATTCCCCATCATAATTGCTAATAAGAGATAATCAGAAGCAAATAACATGAAATACGCTGACATCTCGTAGATAATTGAATATCATTAGCATCTTTGAGCTAAATGCATGTAGTGTTGAAAATATCATGCAAAGAATTGCAAATAATGGTAAAATTCATGCAAATATCAACCTGTAGGCACATTATTTGAGTGAATTCATAGTGCAGAGGTAAAATAATTTGGAGATTTATGCAGAGTAGATATAAAGAACAGGATATTTGGAGAAATATTGACAAACTTTACAGAAATTATTAAAGAACGTAAGGCCCCTAAATGATTAACAGCAACACACATCAACAATTGAGTAACGTCAATAGATAATGAACTAATCAATGGAGACTTGGGATCATGAATTCTCTGAATTCATCATATCTTTCAAGATGACTAAAGGTTGTTGTGTAACTTTTATTCTATGTTTGTTTATGACTAACATCATCATCAACATAAATTGGCGCTAGAAGGAGGGCCTGAATAAAGAATCTGTGGATTTTCTGCAAATATTGCATCATTTGAGGTTAATGTCTACAAATATCTCTTATCTGGGAGGTTTTGACTGTATCTTTACAAAGATCTAGCTTAAAGCTTCAAAGATTTAGCCAACATTTTCTAAACCTTCAAGTTTTATTCTGAGATATGATAGATCTCATTAAAATTTCAAAATCCTAAAAAAAAAATTGAAAATAGAGTCTCATTTTGATGGATGCATATGAAAATAATTGTTAGGTCAAAATTCCTTTATTTCAAGAAACTTTGAATAGGCAGCTTTATCCTCAGAATTTATTTGACTTTGGTTTATCTAGTTGTTGCAGGATACACCAGACTATGGAACACAGTAAAATTAATTGTCTAACTTTTCTTATAAGGTTGGATCTATATTTGAAAGGAATAATATTTTTTATAGATGTGTTCAGGGATGAAGTTTGGTAGGAAAATGAAGAAATTTTGGATGAACAAGCAGATGCAGCACCAGAAGTTATTAGTTGTTCAGACACTGAAGTGGACCACTCTGAAGATTTTGAATTATACTTGTCCAAAAATATACAGTGTAGTTAAATATTAGGTTTTGTTGGATCTAGGGCATACAACTGAGAGGGGGGGTGAATCAGTTGTATACAAACTTGCTTCTATTTCAAACACTTGATTCGTCTTGTTAGTTAACAGCATATCAATTAATCATCCATGAAAGTAAAACACACAACCACAAGAGTAGATAAACATCAACACAATGAACACCAAGATTTTGACATGGAAAACCCGGTTAAGGGAAAAACCACAGGGTGATTAACCCAAGGATTATTCTCTGTTAAAAGAATAAGAAAAAGAATGGCACTTGCCAATTAGGGCTCACTGCCCGAGCACACTGCTCACAAAGAGGCACACTACCTACAAGGAGACACACTATCTACAAAGTGATGAGAATCACGGTCTTGAACTGGAGAATGACACCTTTACCATGTTCAGATCAGTTCCATTTAAGCCCAAAAACCTCTGCTCTGCCTTCCGCACTTCTCTTTGCTACACCATCCTCATCCACACAAATCCACTTTACAAAATGAACTCACAAACCTTTATTTATACAAGACATCGACTTAGGAACAATCATCTAAGTTGGCAATCAACCATAAGAATGTCTGCAAGATGAATAACACATCCGGTCGGCCACCACAAGAACATTCGCAGGAGGAACAACTCATCCGGTCGGCTAAACAGAGCAAGAACTTTATCTGGAAGATTATCTTCAATTCCGGGCTCTACCATCAATGTGGACCAACAACACAACCTCAACATGATTCAAGAACCTTCACAAGCCTGCCTAAATGACCAGGTACATCCGCACTTTCTCTACGTACTAGAATCTTTTCTCTTCCTCATCCGGAACTTCAAGAACACTGTTTGTCGCCACTGTCATAATGCAAAAGGTACTTCCGGACCTCCAAATCATACACAACTCGAGGTGACACATCACAAGGACATCCCAAACACTCCTTCCAATCCGCAGATTGGGATTATAAAGTTCCGAACCTCACCGGACCTTTCTGTGATCCACTGTCACCTCTGAACACTTGCCGGAACCGGTTCTACACCGATAGCCACAACTCCTTCAGATCTTCATGCGGACCTCTGAAATCTTAACTGAAGCATCTCAAGACTCATATATACAAACCCTTTAATCCGCATCCTCTGGTTCACATCCTATACAATACATTTGCCTTCTTCTTATCACTGTTCTTCACTGTTCCTGACTGGGGCTAATTTTCTCAATATCCTCAGCACACTGCTCATCGAATCCCTCTTGTCAATGCAATATGAGTATGTTGACATCAATGACAACACTGGTTCACCTCATACATGCAACAATCTCCCCCTTTGTCATTCATGGCAACATATGATGTGAAAAACCATCAAGACAAGAACTTCTCCTTTCTGTCACAGCTCCCCCTATTAGCAACATGTCTTCTCCTCATTTACTGCTCCCCCTTTGATCATTAGCTACTTGTTTTTCACATGTCTTCTCTCCCCCTTTGACATCAATGGCAAAGGGCTCATACTTGCAATTTTAACACATCAGAATCATACCAGCTACTCCCCCTTAGTAGCAGCTCCCCATCATCAATCCGGATCACAAGATATGACTGTGATATCCACCGGACTGATGCACATTAGTGCATCCTAGTTCATCACCGGAGGGGCCATGACCCCTAACTTCTCTTGGAGATATTCAAAAGAGTCCTTGGGAAGAGGTTTAGTAAAGATATCTGCAATCTGGTCCTTGGAGGGAACATACTCCAACCTGACTTCTTCCTTGTTCACTTGTTCTCTCAAAAAGTGAAACTTGATAGATATGTGCTTAGTCTTAGAGTGCAATACCAGATTCTTGGAAATATTAATTGCACTTGAATTATCACAGAAAATTGTGATAGCTCCTCATATTCAACTTTAATGTCTCTTAGCATCTGCTTCATCCATAAGATTTGAGTGCAACTACCTGCTGCTGCAATGTATTCTGCTTCAGTTGTAGATACAGATATTGCATCTTGTTTCTTGCTTAGCCAAGAAACCAATCTCTTCCACAAAAAGAATGCTCCACCACTGGTGCTCTTCCGGTCATCCACATCTCCTGCCCAATCTGCATCTGTGTAAGCATGAAGAGAGAAATCTGGATCTCTAGGGTACCATAGACCATACTCAGCTGTTCCTTTCAAGTATCTAAAAATTCTTTTGATTGCCAGAACATGAGATTCTTTAGGATCAGCTTGGAATCTTGCTACAAGACCAACAACCTACATTATATCTGGTCTGGTCTGAGTGAGATACAACAATCCACCAATCATTGATCTATACTTAATCTGATCTGCCTTTGGGGAGTCATCATCTTTGCTCAACTTACATCCAGTTGCCATGGGAGTGTTCATTGGCTTTGAATCTTCCATACCAAATTTCCTTAACAATTCTTTCACATATTTGGTCTGAGAAATGAAGATCCCTTTCTTTGTTTGAGTAATTTGCAGACCCAAGAAGAAATTCATTTCACCAAGCATAGACATTTCAAACTCACATTTCATCTGATTTGCAAAAGTTTTGCACATACTATCTTTTCCTCCAAAAATGATATCATCCACAAACACTTCAACAATCAAAATGTTTTCATGATCAATTTTGAAATATAAGTTACTATCAGTAGTACCTTTGCTGAATCCAATCTGCACAAGATGTTTATCCAACCTTTCATACCATGCTCTTGGGGCTTGTTTTAACCCATACAATGCTTTATTCAACTTGCAGACCATATCATCATTGTTAGACAATTGAAATCCATCCGGTTGTTCAATGTAAACTTCTTCTTCGAGATCACCATTTAGGAAGGTAGACTTGACATCCATCTGATATACCTTGAAGTTTTTAAAGGCAGTAAATGCAAGAAATAATCTGACTACTTCAATTCTTGCCACTGGAGCAAAGGTCTCTTCAAAATCAATTCCTTCTATTTGAGAGTAGCCTTTGCAGACCAATCTAGCTTTGTTTATGATTACTTCACCAGCTTCATTTAATTTGTTCCGGAAGACCCATTTGGTTCCAATCACATTCCTGTCTCTAGGTCTGGGAACAAGATCCCAAGTATGATTTTTCTCAATTTGCATTAATTCATCTTTCATTACTTTGGTCCAGTTTTCATCATTGCAGGCTTCATTTACTGTTTTAGGTTCAATCTTTGAAATCAGACAACATTCATCCTGATTTTGAGCAACATTCCTTCTAGTTTGCACACCTTTGCTTCTGTCACCTATGATTTGATCTTCAGAGTGATTCAGTGTTACATACCTTCAAATTTTGGGAGTAACCTGCACTGCTGCTTCTTGATCAGGCTCATTCAAACCTATCTCTACTTCCTGATTTACCGGATCAGGCTGACTCTGATTTACCGGAGAGGATTGAGTTCCTTGAACCTGAACACCGTCTTGGTCATCTTCATCAAACTCATAAAATCTTGAGGGCTTCTCAATTCCTTCATCAACTTTCACATTAGTGCTTAGAACTATCATCTTCCTTAGTCTCTTATTGTAACACCGGTATGCTTTGCTTTGAGTGGAGTAACCCAAGAAAATTCCTTCATCACTTCTAGCATCAAACTTTCCTAGATCTTCATCTCTTTTAATATAACACTTGCTACCAAATACTCTGAAATATTTCACAGTAGGAGTGATGCCAAACCAAAGTTCATAGGGGGTCTTACCGGTATTGTTTCTGATTTGAACTCGATTTAGAGTGTAGAACATCTGAGGAACATTTGCTTCCAACATCATTGTCCTGGCAGCTTCCTGGATGGTCCAGTTCTTTCTTTCAACTACTCCATTCTGCTATGGAGTCCTAGGAGCAGACAATTGTCTCCTTATACCCTGCTTCTCACAAAAGTCAATGAACTCACCAGATGTAAATTCACCACCTCTATCAGACCTTAGACACTTCAGTTTCAATCTGGTTTGATTCTCTACCATAGCTTTGAAGATTTTGAACTTCTCAAATGCTTCTGATTTTTCTTTTAGGAAGGTAACCCACATCATCCAGGAATGGTCATCAATTAACAACATGAAATATCTATCACCTTGTAGACTCTTGATTCTTGTCGGACCACAGAGATCAGTATGTACTAATTCCAACAATCCAGTAGAGGACTGATCTTTGCTTTTGAAAGAGACTCTGCTCTGTTTACCTAGCTGACATTCTTTGCACAAACTATTTGTAGGTTTCATCAATTTTGGAAGATCTCTTACAGCCTGAGTATTGCTTATCTTGATAATGTTATCAAAATTTACATGACACATTCTTCTATGCCATAACCAACTCTGATCAACTTGAACAAATAGACAACTTTTATTTGAACCAACCAGATGAAATATATTACCTTTTGTCTAAGTACCGGATGCAATTTCAGTTCCGGAGCTTGTAAAGATTCTACATTTTCCATTCTTAAACCAGAGATCATAGCCTTTGTCTACTAACTGACCAACACTGAGAAGATTGTGCTTCAATCCTTCAACATATAGTACATTACCTGTTTTGCTCTTTCCATCAAAGGAAATAGTTCCCCTACCTCTGATTCTGCCAGCAGAATTGTCACCAAACTTTACCATTCCTCCTTCATACCTTTCCAAATTCAAGAACTTATCCTTGTCACCAGTCATATGGTGAGAACATCCACTGTCAATAACCCAATCATCCTTTTCTTCCACTTGAGTAGCCAAAGCTTTTTCCACAACTTTGTGATTGACAGGTTCAGAGAGTAATGAATCTTCTTCCTTGATGGCAATAAACACCCATTCATTTCTGGATTTGCTTCCTAGTTCTGTTCATCATCTGTTACTCCTTCATTGTCATCTTCTTCATGAACATAATAGCAGTTCTTTTGAAACCTTTGTCTGTTAGTATTAGACCTTGCAGATCTTTCCGGACATCTTGAAGCAAAATGACCAATCTTATTGCAGTTGAAGCACTTAAAGGGTAGTTTTCCTTCATACTTACCGGATCCTCTTAGTAATCTTTTTGCAATGAGGGCTTCAAGTTGAGCTGTTTCTACTTCTTCGTCTTCCATGTCTCTTCTTGCTTGATCATACCATGACATCTTCCTTGAAGAGTTTTCTCCCAGATCAAATCTCTGTTTGCCTTTCACATAGGCACTGGCTTTGAAAGCAGATTCAATCTTGGGAGGATCATCTCCAAACTTGGTCATTTCAAATGCAACTAGCTTGCCAGCCAATTGTTCTCTTTTGACAGTTGTGTGGGCTCTGAATTCATCAATTGCAGCAACCTTGATTTTGTAGGCAGCAGGAAGGGATCTGAGGATTTTGCAAACAATCTTATTTTCATCCAGAGTTCCACCAGCATTTCTAATTCCACACACTAGTTCACTCACTCTTGGCATAAAAGTAGTGATGTTTTCATCAGCTCTCATCTTCAATCTTTCAAATTTCCCTTTCAGACTTTGCAACCTTGCACTCTTGACAAACTCATCTCCTTCATACAGAAGTTCCAGTTTAGTCAGGATCTCATATGCTGTTGGTAGGTCAATAACATTTGAGAGATCTGAGTCATTCAATGCACTTAGAAGAGCTTCCTTGGTCCGTAGATTATTTTCAGCATCTGTGATTTCATTCAGAGTTGTCGGACTACCTTGTGGAGGTACAAATGGTTTTGAAACCATGGCCAAGTATGCTTTTCCCATACATTCCAAGTGACATTTCATGCGACCCTTCCAGAGAGTGAAATTGGTTCCATCGAACTTCAGACTATCCTTTTTGTATGACGACATCCTGGATCTCCTCAAGTGGTTAAGCTCCTTTTAGAGGAACTTGGCTCTGATACCAATTGTTGGATCTAGGGCATACAACTGAGAGGGGGGGTGAATCAGTTGTATACAAACTTGCTTCTATTTCAAACACTTGATTCGTCTTGTTAGTTAACAGCATATCAATTAATCATCCATGAAAGTAAAACACACAACCACAAGAGTAGATAAACATCAACACAATGAACACCAAGATTTTGACGTGGAAAACCCAGTTAAGGGAAAAACCACAGGGTGATTAACCCAAGGATTATTCTCTGTTAAAAGAATAAGAAAAAGAATGGCACTTGCCAATTAGGGCTCACTACCTGAGCACACTGCTCACAAAGAGGTACACTGCCTACAAGGAGACACACTGTCTACAAAGTGATGAGAATCACGGTCTTGAATTGGAGAATGACACCTTTACCATGTCTAGATCAATTCCATTTAAGCCCAAAAACCTCTGCTCTACCTTCCGCACTTCTCTTCGCTACACCATCCTCATCCACACAAATCCACTTTACAAAATGAACTCACAAACCTTTATTTATACAAGACATCGACTTAGGAACAATCATCTAAGTTGACAATCAACCATAAGAATATCCGCAAGATGAATAACACATCCGGTCGGCCACCACAAGAACATTCGCAGGAGGAACAACTCATCCGGTCGGCTAAACAGAGCAAGAACTTCATCCAGAAGATTATCTTCAATTCCAGGCTCTACCATCAATGCGGACCAACAACACAACCTCAACATGATTCAAGAACCTTCACAAGCCTACCTGAATGACCAGGTACATCTACACTTTCTCTACGTACTGGAATCTTTTCTCTTCCTCATCCGGAACTTCAAGAACACTGTCTGTCGCCACTGTCATAATGCAAAAGGTACTTCCAGACCTCCAAATCATACACAACTCGAGATGACACATCACAAGGACATCCTAAACACTCCTTCCAATCCACAGATTGGGATTATATAGTTCCGGACCTCACCGGACTTTTCTGTGATCCACTGTCACCTCTGAACACTTGCCGGAACCGGTTCTACACCGACAGCCACAACTCCTTTAGATCTTCATGCGGACCTCTGAAATCTTAACTAAAGCATCTCAAGACTCATATATACAAACCCTTTAATCTGCATCCTCCGGTTCGCATCCTATACAATACATTTGCCTTCTTCTTATCACTGTTCTTGACTGGGGCTAATTTTCTCAATATCCTCAGCACACTGCTCATCGAATCCCTCTTATCAATGCAATATGAGTATGTTGACATCAATGACAACACTGGTTCACCTCATACATGCAACAGGTTTATCCACTGATGATGTCCTGATTGAAAGTTGGTGCAAATTACATGACTTAAAGCATTTAGAAAGGGATTGTTATGCTTGCTTGGTCATGTTGAAGAAGACTTTAAAAAATACAATAGCTGAATCGGTTCTAGAAGGTAAAGAAGAGGAAACATCCTTCCTTGAGTCATTTTATGGTGAGAACTGGAGTTCTCTACTTCCTAATAAAGGTAAGGGTGAGGCAGAGTGCAGGTATGAATCTTTTGAAAATTGTGAAGAAGAAACCATTTGTCAGGATAAAGTCTTTGATTCTGATCATATTGCTTTTGATAAGGATAGTGAAACATCTTTCCTTGAGTCATTTTATGCTAAAAAGGAATGGAGATAGGTGGAAGAATTTAAATGCACTACTGGTGATGTAGTTCCTATGATAGTAACCCTTGGAGTTGTAGAAAAGAGAATACATGCTGACTTACTATCTAACTTGTTTAAGTTGAATGATCAAATGCAAGAATGTTGCAGGTCAATGGAACCAGATACCTTACTGGATGGACAATGTGAGTTATTTGATGAACAATTCATGAAAGTTGAAGATGCAGAAAGCTTTGGAATTGTTGTGCATAATCAGATTCCAATCCAATGTCATTTTGAAAATGAAATGGGGGAGTATTCCTCTCAATTGAAAGTTGTTTCACCTTAGTCAAATGCTTTAGAAGGGATAAATTTCTATATATCAAGTTATGAAAATAAAGATACTCATTTAGATGCTGCTGTGCAGGGATTTAATGAAAACAGTGAGGTGCTTCCCGAAGTCAAGAATTAGACATACATCCAGAATGAGAAGACAAGGCTGGATAAAGATGAAGGATTAATACTTCAAGAGTCATACATTCTTCAATTTGAAGTGAGACTAGACACTGAGCTAAGCAATGAGAATGCAAAGTTAAATAGAAGACTAGCAGTCAATGAAAAAGCATGTCTAATAGAGCCAGAAATACATCAGGTTTTATTTCTCCTTTCCACAATAAATGGTGTTGAATATTATTTTGATTATGGAAATTTAGGATATAAGACATGCATATGGATTGATCGTGAACATGATGAGCTTCCTCAGTTGCTGATCATTAAGAGTTATTATATTAAACACAGTGAATTTAGAATACAAGAATATTTTTGAGAATACAAGGATGCATTTGGTAAGATGAGAACCATAACTAATGCCCTGATGCTCCTACACAATTTAACAAAGTATGCAAATACAGGTGTCTTTGGGTCTTCTCCTAGGTTTTATTTGCCTTGTGGGGTTTGTATATAGTTTGGTAGAGTAGTCATCTTGTTTCTTTCCTTGCTTTCTTGTTTTGTTTTCTGTTGTTTCCTATTGTAGTTAGTTGTTTGTACAGTTTACTTAGTGTGTTTTCTTTTGTTTGTTTGCTTTTTTAGTTCTGTTTTGGTTAGTCAAGATGACGCAGCTCATCACCCTAAGAAAATAACTAAATTGTTAAGATTCAAGTGATGAGAACAAATTCATATATAGGTTATGATTCATTCTGAGAAGTACTTGTGATCAGGTCTATGACATCTTTTCATCAAGGTGCCTTTTCTTGACCAAAGTGACTCTTTCACAATGACTCACCTAACAACCTTGGGTTTGTTGAACACACAAGTATAGGTGTTAAGTGAAAAATATAAAGGGACTCCCTTCCTACCAATGCAATCTCCAACCTAAAACAACAAGTGACCATACCTTGAATGCTGAGCTTACATGATGACATCAGATATATGAAGTATAAATGTTGAAAATCTAAAAATATAATAAAATTAGGCCATCTAAGTAACTCTACCGGGGCTATAGATGCATGCTGGCAGTGGGGCTCTACTTATGGGGATTGTATAGATAACCTTGCTGGGGCTATGGATGCCTGCTGGCAGCAAGGCTCTATCTAGGTTGGCTATGAGGGATACTCCCAAACTATGTAGCTTAACATCAGTTACTCATGTTTTCAACTTTCTTTCAAGATGAGGATAATTAATCATTTACACACACCTGATCCTTTGATAGAATTGTTTCCATGATGAAAACTTTGTCATATAGAAAGATTATGATGCTTATACTTAGAAAGATTTAGAATACTATGTATGAATGTGTTCACCTCACTTGAATCATTGGAATTTGGTTGTTTTCTTTGGTGGCAAGTTGTGTGGTTACACAACATGCCCCATTTTGACTTGACAAAACAGGGACCCAACTTTTTGCTGCTTTGGCTTGTGCTATTTTTTTTGCTCTTCGGCGGTTTGGTAAAAGTATGTCATGTAGATGACCCTACATAAGGGAGCTAGGTAAGTCATCATGATGAGGTCAGTTCATCAAAGTTAATATTTCATATCAATAACCTCATGATTGGAAAGAGTACAAAATTTCATACAAGTTTGCCTTTTGGATCACCCTGATATTCCTTAGGGAACGATAGTTACGGTGAGTCAAAGTCCTCGTCAAACCTGATATTCCTAGGGGGGTCATGTTCCTTAACATTAGTCATCTTACGTTAGATCACCCTAATGCCAATTTTATCACCCGATAATCATTTGGTCCAAAACTCTGGACGTCAATCTTACGTGATAGTGGTATTTACCCATCGAACAACTTCATATATTTTGTGGGGCTCATATTTCAAATATCACCCGATCTTGCGAATATCACCTGATATTTTGAATATCACCCTGCCACAGAATATCACCCCAGAGCCAATATGCTGATGACATCATCCAATCCCGATGAACAAAGAAAATCACCATGACGGTGACGTCATCATCCTCTTTACCTTGCAGAGGTATGTATCCAATGATCACCCTTTTTAAATAATATGATGGTGACATCATCCTGATCTTTTGAAAGGGGGTCACATTCGTTAACATGATGATGATGTCAGCTTATCCCATTTCACAAAGAGCCTGATATGACGATGACATCATCAATCGGCTTGACATCCGAAGCTCATGTATTTTCTAACATTAGTCATCTTTTCTAATATGACTGATCTTTCCTAACATGACGGTGACATCATTCTAAACTGATATAAAAAGCTCGACATGACTATGACATCATCTTATTCAGAGGGTGATATTCCTCAATATCAGGGTCATATTTCTTAACATCTCGATTTCCTTCAGTATGACCATGACGTCGGCCTTTCATATTTTAACGAAGCCCATCCATGATGATGCCATCGTAATCATATCCCGATCTATGAAGAGAGTCATATTAGTTAATATCCCTCATATTAACTAATGTGCATATCCAGATCCAATAGTTTCATTCAATGGAATTTAGTGAACAAAACCGCATGTATTGCATATGCATGCGATAACTGAAAATGTAAGGCTTGCATATCATATGAAGGGTCACATTACCCTTGGAATACAAAAAAAAGCTACTGGAAGGTGAAACTATTTGCAAGAATTCAAAGAAATTCAAAAAAATTAGGAAATTTTTGATCTTCTCCTTGGCAGGGTCATAACTCCTAGCCACTGTGTCAGAATTTAAACTTTTTGGACTCATTGGAAAGATAAACTAGTTATCTAGTTTGAGTTCCTCGATTATTAAGGCTTAATGCCTAGTAGCTGATGGAGTCTTGAGGCCCTAATTTCACTCCTAGGGCCTCCAAAAATGCAATTTACTAAGATATAGAAAATACCGAAAATCATCTTTTCGATATTTTTATCAAAAAATCACTCAAATGACCCTAGACCTGATCAAATATTGAGCCATTTTAGGGCCTGATAGCATGTTTTCCAGTCAACGATAGTCACCCGGACCCTCTTGACCACCTATGGACATTTAATTATGCAAATTTTCATAGATGCTCAATATTCATAACCCGATATGTATAGGTTTGCGCATTCAGCCTATTTTAATATAAATGTTTATTTTCCTGCTAGTTATTAAATGAACCTGATGCTTGATTCTTGTCTTTTTATTGCAGGATATTGAAGCTGTTCTGGAGTACAGCTAAAAACTGTGGAGTTGCTGACACGGAGGCTACCTGAACCAGAGCTGAGGAGGATATTGTCAAATATACTGTTTGCTAGCTAGAGGATGGACTAGGTAAAAGATGCTAGAATATTCTATGTCAGCTGTGTAGTTGCCAACTGTCAGACACATGCTATTCATCTGGACTATTGATCTTAATAGATAAATCTTGATTGTAGGTCATCTGTAACCATTCACTCACCTTATTCTATAAAAGGTGCAGGGATGTGATAATTGGATTATTCAGAAGCTTAATTGAAATTTGACTACTGAAATATCAAGGCCTATTTCAAAGTTATTGTAAGCATACATATCATTGCATACTTAATGAAAGAGAAGACCGTTTGATTACAAATCATCATAAATCCTGAGTAATCAGTGTTTGAATTCTTAATACATGCTTTGATTTGCTGTGTCCCTTGGAGTGCTTATCAGTCTGTATGTGTTGTCTTCATTCCTTTTCCTTTGAAGTTAGCATCATCTGTATCTAGCTGTGGAACATCTTGGTGAAAATATGGTTTGATTTCTTCTCCTCATGACTATATCTGGTATGTATGTGGTTCAATAGCTAAGATTCACCAAATTTGAAGTATTCTTTTAATTTTCTTTGAATTTCAGAGTAATTCCCCATCATAATTGCAAATAAGAGATAATCAGAAGCAAATAACATGAAATATGCTGACATCTTGTAGATGTTGGTCATGATGTTAGTCATTCGCAAACATAGAATAAAAGTTACACAACAACCTTTACTCATCTTGAAAGATACGATGAATTCAAAGAATTCATGATCCCAAGTCTCCGTTGATTAGGTCTTAATCTACTGACGTTACTCAGTGGTTGATGTGTGTTGCTGTTTTCCATTCAGGGGCCTTACGTGTTTCTGCACTGTTCATCATCATCATCTTCAAATATCCTGCTCTGGATGTTCGCTCTGCATAAGTCTCCAACAATTCTACCTCTGCACTGTAAATTTAGTCAAATAATGTGCATACAGGCTGATATTTGCATGATTTCTACCATTATTTATGATTCTTTGCATGATATTTTCAATACTACATGCATTTAACTCAAATATGCTAAGGATCTTCAGTTACCTACGGGATTTCAGCATATTTCACTGTTTCTGCTTGTTATTTATCATGATTTGCAGTTATGGTGATGAATTAATGAAATTAAAAAAAAGAAAAGGGTTAGAGAGTGAGATTCCTAAAATTACTGGACTTAGATCACTGATTCACATACAAGCTCCCATACTTGCAATGAAAAGAAGGAAAACTAGAAATCATACTTCACCAGGACAATCCACAAATCCGCATGATCTAGTGCAAAGCTTCAAAGGAAAGTTGACAACAACATGTAATGAAATGAAAGCGCTTCCAGTTGAACACAGCATTCACCAGTACATATCCAAAAATCAACAGAAGATTACGTAAAATTTACAATTAAGATGTAATCTGGAACTTCATCTTCATTCAGTATGCTCAAGAATAGGTACATTTACAGTGATCTGAAGAAAGAACCTTGACATTTCAACAATTCTATCCTCATTAGTCTCAGTAATCCGATCTCCTAACTGATTCTACAGTAATTAACTTTTGCGCCAGATGCGTCTGTGTATTCTAATGTATTCCCCCCCCTTTTAAAATGACAAGCTCTGGATGTTATATAGAACAACTGCCAGAAAACGGTTACAATGATCCAAGGATCAGGATCTCCTCACAACAAACAACGGCCCAGATGAAAAGCACATGCTTCGTCAGTTAGCAAATGTACAGCTGGCACAGAATATTCCAGCATCTTCAACTTGATTCGGCCTCCAGCTGGCGAACAGCATATTTGACAATATCCTCCTCATTTCTGGCTCATGTTGACTCCATGCGCAACTTTGTAATGCTCAGCTTCAGCAGCATCATCATGATTTCTTCGTTCAGCTTCAGCAGCATCATGACTTCAATGTTCAGCTTCAGCAGCATCATGATGACTTCAATGTTCAGCTTCAGCAGCATCATGATGATTTCCTGCAAGTAAACAGACAAACATTAAGTTCATCATCATCATGATAAACAACAGGAATAAAACATTTTATTAAACATACCTCCCCATGTGCAGCCACAGGCAATCAGGCTTTACCTGTGAAAAATATGCACTAAATGCATAAACGGCATAAAAACAACCAGGTCAACCCTCGTTGACCAAAATCAGGCAGTCGGGCTTTCAAATTTCTATCGCTTCATGTTTTTGCCCATTTTCTTGTATATCGGGTTCGGAATATGATGATGATGATCTCAGATTATACAAAGAAATAATCGCCCTTCAACCATCCCTAGAATCCGGCTCTGCATCATCATCATATTTGCATCGGCGTGACTACATATGATCAGGGTGACAATTTTACCTTAGGCCGACGGCAACAGTTATACCGACGCCAAAAATCATGATGATGACCAACTATATATCTTCAAAGTGGCCGCAGGATATCACAAAATATGATGATCCTCCCTTCCTAATGCTCTGATGAAAAGCACATCAGGATGTTTTGTTTTTGCACATTCGGGAAAGAAAGACATCGCCATCATCATCATGATGAAGACAAACAGGAGGACTTGGAAAATGATCCTGCCGCTGAGGAAAATCATGATGACGTCATCGTCATCATCAGGCTTGGTTAAAATGCAAAGGGATGACGTCACCGTCATGTTTCATTAAGATCAGGAGGTAAATGGAATATCGGGTTCCCTCTAAGGAAGATGATCAGGTCATGAAAGCAGTATGACCCCTTTTTCGGCTAAGGCGATCCTCGAAAGATCAAGATGATGATGATGATCATCATCATATCCGCATTGGGTGATTTAGAATATGATCCTGCAGAAAGTCCTGATGACGTCATCAGGATATCCGGGGCTTGTGTTAATCTTCGAACATGACGTCATCGTCATCATCATATTGGCGAAATGGATCACGCCCTGGAAAATATCCTGCCGAAGGACAAAGGTGATGGTGACGTCATCATCATCATCATATTCGCAAAAGTTTATACTTCTCGGCAGGAGGATATTACAAACTGTCGGGTAGAGAAAGATCATGATGATGATGTTCAACATGACTTAAGAAATGAAAATCACCCTCCGCTTCGAAAGATAAGGTGATCATCATGATCACGCAAAAGGAGGTCAGGAGGATATTAGGAAATGTCGGGTCTCGAAATATCATGATGATGTTGATCACCAAGACTTGGTCGTGCGCGCGCAAATTATGCAGATGACAGATTTCTCTAAGTAAGGTGATATTATAATATCAGCATGATATTATAATATGCTCGCGATGTTGGAATATCATGATGCTCGCGATGTGAGAATATCATGATGCTGATGACGTTAGAATATCATGATGCTCGCTTGACGGGCAAAACACACTAGCATTTAAGATTGACGTCCGGATGTTTCGGGACTGCATGATTTTCATCAGGTGATAGAGTAAGATCATGATGATGACCTTTGACGACACAAAAGACCGCCCGACGGGAAAGGATTAATACGACTTAAACTTGACGTCCGGATGTTTCAACCTCAGGATATTATCGGGGGGCTTTTCAAATATCATGATGATGATGTTCATACAGCAATTATCAGGTTTGACCAAAACTTTGACTGCTCACAACTCCCTCATATGGACGAATTTTCAAGTGATGTAAAAGGCAAACCTGCATGGAATTTCAAGCTCTTTCCAACCATGAAGTCATAGAAACAAAATATGAACTTTGACAAACTAACCTCATGGTGATGACCCACCTCATCCTGACCTTCATGATGATGATGCACCTGACTTAATTTTTACCAAAACCGCCAGAAACAGACAACACAAGCCAAAACAAAAGCTGGGTCCCTGTTTTGCCAAGTCAAAATGGGGCGTGTTGTGTAACCACACAACAGTAGATAACTGAATATCATTAGCATATTTGAGCTAAATGCATGTAGTGTTGAAAATATCATGCAAAGAATTGCAAATAATGGTAAAATTCATGCAAATATCAACCTGTAGGCACATTATTTGAGTGAATTCATAGTGTAGAGGTAAAATAATTTGGAGATTTATGCAGGGAAGATATAAAGAACAAGATATTTGGACAAATATTGATGAACTTTACAAAAATTACTGAAGAATGTAAGGCCCCTGAATGATTAACAGCAACACACATCAACCACTGAGTAATGTCAATAGATTATGAACTAATCAATGGAGACTTGGGATCATGAATTCTCTGAATTCATCGTATCTTTCAAGATGATTAAAGGTTGTTGTGTAACTTTTATTCTATGTTTCTTTATGACTAACATCATCATCAACAGGATGGAGACCAACTTGAAGATAATAGGAAACTAAAAGGTGTATGTGAATAGGATGGTCAACCCTCATTCATGAAACCATGAGAAAAAAAAGAAGTTAGATGCTTTACAACAATTGTAGGTAGATCACATGACTTCTCCTATGTCTCCTTCACCTCGTAATGATTCTTCCATTTTTCAATAGTTTGTTGATGATAGTACATTTTATTCCTTGTTTGAGATTGTAGCCTCCCCCCTATCAAAAGAAATTCCTATGCAAGATACTCCTAATCAGCCAGACAAAGTTATCCTAGGTGCAAGTGAGTGTGGTACAATTTTGTCTTCCCCTTCCTGACTAAAGAAAGTTGTTGTGAAAAAGAGGATCAAGAGACATGCCCCAATGGTAGACAGAAATGTTGGCATTGTAGCTAAATTGTTCCATCCTACACCTAAGCCTAAGAAGGCTAAAAGGATGTCTTAGATGGTAATGGATTCTTCATTAGAGCATTGGATTTTGGAGATTGCAGACCCCATCGGGGTTGAAAATGAAAATGAAGTCATAGAAGTAGATTTCAATATGACCAAGATTGACATGGGTCCTCCTACTGTGGAAGGTGATTTATTTCATGCAAAATTCTTTGTACACATGCTAGCAAAGAGAGTTAAAGTTGAACAATAGGAGAATGCAAAGATGCAAGCCCAGGTGAATTCTCTAACATCTATCATTCAATCTATTTTGAATAGTACTTCTCAATCCTCCAATGCAACTCCCAGTGTTTCTATTGATGGAATGGATCCTAGCATGTTGCAACAAATCATGAGATATCAAACTCTAGGTAAGGCCATCAAGCATTGGGTAGAGAAATTCACCATTGATGGTTTGGTGTACATAGAGGAGGTCATGAAACTATATACCCTCATTTATGATAAAAGGAAAGGGTTAGTTGTAGAGTTACAAAATATAAAGAGGGAAGACAATAATTTGCTCACGATCTCTACAAAGATAAGAAATATGATGGAAATTGATACAAATATTCTTGTATCTAAACAAAATTTAATGATGCAAATGAGAATGATTATGTGTCTTGGCTAGATGCACTAGAGTGGAACAGGTCTGTGCTAGGGGATTTTAGTGGACAAATAAGAAGAATTTTGAATAAATGTCACACTAATATGGTTGATCTTAAAAACAATTGTACCATCTTAGATGTAGAGATTTCAAATGAAAGATGAGAGAAATTCAACTTGCTTGATGTCAAGGAAGTAAAGAAATTTTTTAAGAAGATGCTTATTGAAGAGCTTGTCGGTGCTGATGTAGTTAATGGTGAATCACTAGGGAAGCTTGGACATATAGCAATATATCTTAGATCTTTCAAGCATGAAATTGATGATGTCTATAAGAGACTAACAATTGCAAACAAAATGATAAATAAGTGGAAACTTTGGCCAAACATTACTTGTGGACAAAGTGACAAGATTTTAAATCCCATCATTACTAGGTACAGGAGGTACAAGGCAAAACTGAGAGCATTAGCTTAGGTAGACTCGACTGCTGCTCGGGAGGAAGACTAAATTGTTGCGATGTGATGGCATTTCTTATTTTTATGTTATTTCTTTAAACATGCTTTGGATACTCTTGTGGAAAAAGACTTATTATTATTTTATGTTTTAAATTGGTTGTCCCCAAGAAGCTGTTCTTATTTCAAAGATAGTTAGTTTATGACAAGGCTATATATACTAAGCCTATCAATGCATTTAGGATCTTTTAAAAAACTTTGTGTTGTTGATAGGACAATTTTATGTTACTCTATATTTCAGTTATTTTCAATATATGAATTGTTATTTTCAATTTTCATTAGTTTGAATTGTTCCTTCATTGACACTTGTCTCTATTTTGGAGATTTTATGGAGAAAGATGGGTGTGTCAAAACTACAACCCAGAATAGAACTGATGTTGTTGATCTTTGATACTAACTATCCATTGATCTAAATGTAAATATTTTTTTAAGCTATAAATTCACTAAGTAAATTAGTCATTATAATTTGGCATTTGATATTTTTTCCAGCCACATGATGATTTTTCAAAAAAAATGCCAACACATTCGCCAAATAACTTATTTTACATTTTTTAATTGATTTTATTTTTTGGAATACAACTATAATTCGCCACCTAATTTATTTATTTATTTTGGAATACAACTGTAATTCGCCAAGGAAATTATTTTTTTTTTCAAATCTATATACAATTCGCTAGCAAAAAAACCACTATCGACAAATTTGAAAAATTTTGCCAATGAATTTTTTTTTTCAAAAATAGGCATAGATTTGCCAAAAATTTTATGGCCTTGGGCTAGGATTCACTGGGATTTTATAGGTATTGTTAGGGGGGGTTCCTTAAAGTTATCCCTACCAGACGTACTTATAAGGTTCCTATCTTTCTCTAGTCGAGGCTATTCATGATTTGGTGCTCCAAAAGAGGACCTATTGAGTTGTAGTGTATGGCAGAGATATTTGAGTTTGCTAGGTACATAGGATAAGGTTGTGCAATAGGTGAAATTTGTTGTAGAGGAATTTGTTGGATTTTAGGAAATTTCATGATTGTGTAATACTCTAGATTGTGTTGAATCCTTGCATGTGATCTAGAAGTCATCTTTGGGTTTGAGAAAGCATGCACTTAAAATTTCATTGTGTTAACATAGGTTTGGCCGACCTTGGTTGTTTACACTAGTTGAGGAGTTGCTTTGATGATTGTGAAAGTGTGGAGTAGCATGCTTGGATGAATTTAGGTCCAAGCTAAGGTGTGTTGTGATTTTCCTTCATTCCTTCCACTGTAGGAATGTTTAGGTCTAGACCTAATTTGAATCTTCTAGGTTAAAGTGATTTGCCGACCCTGGAGAATGTTCTCAAGGTTGAAGATAGTATAAATAAGTGTCAAGATGTTGTGATTATGTGTGAGTGTGATGGATATGAGGTGAGTAATAGAGTGGTTGAGTGAGTGGAGTAGTACAAGCCTTCATGTGTTAGATTACTGGATGCAGTGAGCAAAAGGTGTCTACTATCTTTTAGTGGTACTATGGAGATGATGTTGATGTTGCAATGAATATTGAGCTTCATTGGAACTATACTCCATGCATGTGTTAGATGCAACTATAACAGTCCAATCCTAGCAATGGGCCACCTTCTCTATCTCTTTCTTTCAGGACAATGAGTCCTTTGGAAGTGAGCCACATGCAGTGAGCATTCTTGGACAGTGACTCCACCATTTGTATCAACCTTAACTATTTGCCTTATTATATATATTGTGAGATAATCCTCACCATGGTTTTTCTTGTCTTGTGTTTTCCACATAAAATATGTTGTCTTGTGTATGGTGTTGTTATGATTCAATTTCTATTATTTACATTTCATGCTTAATCATCATAACAAGCTTAAGGGTTAATTGGATTAATGTGGATTTGAGTGTGTATGAGGGTTTTGAAATTTTAAGTTACAACTAATTCACCCCCCTCTCAGTTGTCTTGTGCATTCAACACCTATGGCCATTCTTGTGATGCTTGTTCAAGTCACAGATCTACATCTTATACAAGCCCGAGTTTATATGCACCCATGCAAAATCAAAATGAACTTGCTAGGTAGAAATATGAAATATAAGAACAAACCCAGCTACTTGAGTCCATGTTGTAGCAATATGAAGTAGATAATCAAATTAGGATTATTGAGTCTATGGTGTTGTCTCATAGTTGCCCTGGTACAATAAAAAATCAAGTGGTTCAATCCCCTATCATCCCCTTGGACATTGCTTATAAACAACTAGAACTCTCTTGGATTGGGTACAAAATGTAAACCATGCCAACAAAATCCTACAATCAAATGCCTATCTTTTAATGGTATGAAATTTGGGAAGGGGACACGCATGTTGATGATTTTTTAGATTTCATGGAAATTTTTCATTTTGAAGATAAAGACATGTGGATGAGATTTTTTTAGGTCTCTACGTGGAAAGGAAAATAATTGGATAAAAAGTTTTCCAAGGTAGTACTTTTCTTCTTGGAATGAACTCGTGGCTACATTTGATGAGGATTTTACATGTAGTTTAGACTTTGTTGATCTTATTAAAGAATTAGAATAAATTAGAAGACAAGAGGGAGAGTCTAGCATGGGCTTCAGTCATAGGATTTCTCTTGCCCTTTCCATGATTGTAGATGATTTCAAACCTAATACAATTGTCTGCATTGACATGTTCTTGGAAGCCTATGAGGTTGGTTTGAGTTCAGTGTGGGAGGATATTAAAATTCCAAACATGCAACATGCTTATTCATGACTAGACAATGTGGAAAAGGTGAAGAATTATTACATAGTAAGGTTGTTGTCCACAAATGCAAGTGATACTAATAATGAATAGTCTAATGTGAACAATAGTGATGTGGATACAATTAATTAGATGGATACAAAATCAAATCAAGATGGATGTGTAGTCAGAAGGGTAGAAGTTGAAGATGTTGCATCATATGTTAGCAATGCATATGACAATGATAGTTTGTACACCTACCTTTAGTTAGATAGGTCATCAAGTGATGATGAAAATGATGAGGTACATGATGACTTTTATCTTTAAATTGAGGCATGTTGTTTCATGAACAAAGAGTAAGTTGTGTACAAAAGTAAGTAGCCAAATGAATCATCGTTGGAATATGATTATGTTAAGTGTGCACTATTGCAAGTATGTGCCTAATCGGTCTTGTCATTGATTTCAATATATCTATGTTGTCATTAGTGTCAACTGTGCTCTTACTTTGTTGAGGATATTGAGAAAATTAGCCCCTCTGGTGATAACAATGTGTTGCAGTAGAAACAATGTAGTATAGGCAAAAGAACAATCTGGAAGAATGCTCCACATTTCCTGTGGAACAAATATCTTTGCCTGTGGATTGGAAGTTATTTAGAAGCTTGTCTGAGGATGTTATATTCCAATTTTCAGCCTCTGGTATTAAATATTTGAAAGAGTTATATTCACCAGAGTGAAAACAACTTTTTTCTGTGTGTTTTGGTGGTGACAGGGAGAAAGTGTTTTTCTCCACATTCCTCTGCATTGCTCCGCATTGAAGTATTTCGGTCTGTGGTTTTGGAAGTAAGTCTATGTTGATGTTAAGTTCATTCAACTACAATGGTTTGCGATTTGGTGGTCCACAAGCTATCCTTTTCTTATGATAGTGGCTAACAATATTGGTCCTATGCTCTAGTTTGAAGAATCTGATTGATAGAGTTGTTAGAGATCATGTGGTTATTCCTGGTGATTACAATGTGCTTGTGGATGTCTCCTAATCATGCTCCTACATTCAGATTAATCTACAAGTTGTAAATTAGATTGTGCATGAAGCATGTTCTTGAGAAGACTTGTGTTAACATCAGTCTTGGCTGACTTGGTTGAATTCATCATCTATGGAGATACATCGAAGATTGTGATAATGTGTTGTAGCATGGAAGAAGATTGTGTTTGAGTCCTAGCTAAGGCATGGTGTGATCCGCATACATTCTTACATCTTTTTTCTTAGCTTAATTTGTATTAGGTCCAAACATATTTTATGTATGTTTGTAATGCTGACCTTGGAGATTGTTGCAACGATTGATGATTGTGATGCCAACCTTGATGATCATTCCAAGGTTGATGTAGTGTATAAATTCTTGTAACTGAGTTGTAAAAATGTATCCAAGGGAAAAGATGCGAAGATAAAGTGAAGGAAGGTTGCAGAGCAGAGTAGAAGTGTTTGTGCTTCAATCGAACTAAACTTTGGCATGAAGTAGATGTTATCTCAGTTCAACCTTTTGGTAGTGAGCCTTTCTTTGCAGTGAGAAATTTGGGTCGTGAGCCTTGTAGGCAATGAGCCTCTAGTTTTTGGTATTGATATAACTTATATATTTCTATGGGCTAACACCCACTGTGGTTTTTCCCTTTTAGGGTTTTCTACATAAAAATCTGGTGTCACTTGTGTTGTCTATGCTTTTGTGTTGAGCTTTTCATTTGATGCTTTCATGGTTGTATCTAAACATAAGTAATTGTTAAGCTGATGATCATATTTGGTTAAAAGTTTTAGGACAACTGATTCACCCCCCCTCTTAGTTGTCTAGTGCAGTTCAACAATTGGTATTAGAGTAGGTTCCTCTGAAGAAAGCCTAACAACTTGAGGAAGATCTAGGATGTCTTTGTTTAGTGGAAAAATAGATTCTTTAATCTTTTGTGGTTTAGATGTTTAAATCTGCCTCTCCACTATACAGAGAAGGATCTAGGATCAAATGGCAAGCATTATCATACCCTAGAGTCACTTTCAGATGTAGGGAAACTTGGATTAGGGAATTAATTATCAATTTTTCCTTCTCCTATGCTTGATTGACCATTAAAACCCTAATTATGCAAATATGACAAAAAATTAATGAATGACGAAAAAACCTCTTACAAACGAGAGTAAAATGTAGAATTATAGAGTACCTATTTTTGGGGTTCCGAAGTGAAATAGTTAGGGACATTGGAGCGAGCACCCAAGTCCAAGGTACCTACTTTTTCAGGGAATCTGGACCTCCTTCAGATACTGATCAACCCTGTAACTTCTATTTTTTGGAAATAGTCTGCAGAGGACACAAGAGCAGGCACCCTAGTCCCAAAAGTGCTCTTTTGTCCATCTTTTCTTCAGATTCCCTAATGTCTTTCCAGCCTTCTTGCAACTCCACTTTTCCTAGATATGACACCTGTAACTTACAATCACAAGACTTGGTTTAGGGGTTGTGGTGTTTAGAGTTTTGCCTCAGTCAAACCCTAGAGGACACTTAAGTCTCTAAACACCATTGTCAGATAAAGAGGGCATGCCCTTGTGAGGTAGAGGCCAAAAACCAAAGGAAACAATGATAAAAACACAATGATATGTCACCTTGTAGTGAAGCTTTCATGGAGGAAGATGTTCTTCATGCCATGAAGGAATTGATGCTCAAATCTGCAAATATCAACACACAAAACACACAAGTTTGGTCTTGCAACACAATAGAAAGCCTTGAATCACCTTAGGATGCCAAAAGTTCACAATTATCATCTAATTGAAATATCTAGTTTACAAATGAATGCCTACACTTGCTTATATATGCATCTACAAGCACTCCTACCAAGATATTTGAAATTCAAACCTACCGTATCGGTAAAGGGACCTAATAACGGTCACTAACTCACACCTGCAATTTAGGGCTGCCCTAAAATAGGGTAGGATTAGGGCACGGGCACCCAAGTCCCCCCCCGTATTTTAGGTAGGGTACAACACAAGGGGTCCACCTAGGTCCTATTTGCCATGGGACTTAGGTCTCATTCCATCAGGATGCTAAACTATGAACTAAAATGTCTTAAATGCACTCTAAAGACTCAGGAGCTAAACCTTATGATGGAAAAGCACCCAAGGGGACATTTTTTGATGTTACATTTAGTCCCCACTTTAATGTATGTATGAACACGAGGCCCATACATGCATTAAAGTAAGGTCACAAACACAACAAACACACCAAGCACAAAGAAGACATGTTAATCACATAGAAAATAGTAACAGGCACGCAAAACATGGAGAAGACAGTTACAGTCACACAAAACATAGAGTAGACAGTTAATTCATGGAAGAGACATTAATGCATAGAAGACAGAAATGATATCTTTTCTTTTCTTTTTCTCATATATATGAAATGCAAATGCAAGTACTGGAAAGTAGACAAACCTCCCAAAATGCAGGAAGCACTACTTGATGGCACTGGTCTCTGCATATGGGGCAACACACACGCAATACATGTAAAACCTCCCAAGATGCATGAAGCACTACTCAATGGCGCTAGTCTATGCATATGGGGCAACAAACACACCATACAAAATAAGCACACCAAAATACACACAATTGAAGACATAGAGAAAACATGATAGACAAGTGATGGTGTGTTCCCTATTTCTAGGCTCATCACCATCTCAGGCATATTATAGGCACACATCGATGATTGGGCTTCACCACAACACTCACCAAAGACACGCTTAAGGATTGAGTTAGTCACAGAACCGTTCCCTTCCTCCACATAGGACTTTTAAAAATGACAAGATGATGCAATCTGCTCCAAGAAATACACCATCCCCACCTCTGTAAAGGGCTTACATGAGTGATTGATTGATTGCAAACAAGATTAGGATGCACGATGCACTACTCTAGTGCAGGTCTATGCATCTGAGGTCAAACATATTGCTAACATCTATAATAGACAACTTACCTTATATGCCCCCACCTTAAGGTGGTTGATATCAGTTATCGATATCAAGCATGTTAAGGTAGGAAGAAAATAAGGGAACACCAACTTTCGTAAAGCCCATGCCGCCCGGAGGTGACATGTACTTCATGATCGCCAAATGTTCCCACAAACACATCCTTGTAAGAAACATGTTAGTGTATACAACATCATGATAAACAACAACATCAATGCATATGATTAACTACACAAAGATCCAAGGTTATACAATGAATTCAAAGTTCGAGGATAACCAGGGGCTATATCACGAAGCTCTTTGAATAGAGTACCACCAAGGCTAGATTCAAAGGTAAACAAAGGTTCACAGAGCAGCAATATTGTTAAGGTTTGTAAATGCGATAGAAACATCATGAAATTCACTATACAAAAAGCACGAGTGCTTCCACTAGCCAAGCATCACATAAGATATACAACCCCATCGTCATATTAGGAACTATAGTCCATTTTTGATTGCTCTCGAAAGGGACACTAGGTTTGCATTAGTATAAATGTTTGTCGTCATTCACTCACTAGATGGAAACACTAGAGGAAGGGAAACAATAAATAAGGGAGGAGAAAACAAGTGTCTTAGGGACAGTCATGTAGGAGGGCACCCCCAAGTCACCAACCATGACGCTATGTCCATTAGACACAACACACAACAATGAAATCAGAGAGAGAGGCAATATAGAAGAAAGATGATACAAATAGAAGAAGGTCACAACAAAGGCAGTCTCCTAGCATCCCAAACCTTATGGGAGAATATGAGGTCATCCCAGGAGGCCTAAACAACATACAACACATCACGGGGGAAGCACATCATGAGAGAGATAAAGGGTTAGAGATACTTACCTGTAGGGTCTTCATATTATTTGTTGCAACTTGCAAACCTCTTGGAGAGGTATTCGATCATATTTAATGCAAAATTTGAGTGGTCCTTATGAAAGTCTTGTTTGTTATCATATGATATTTTCTCTTTAAATGAGGCTTTTTGTTTCTTATGAGGGGGAGAACCACTATTATGTCTGACTATTGATTATTGTCTTGCTCTTTTTTGATTTTTGGTGAGTTTTCATTGGTAAATCTTTCTAGAATAGTAGCAGGATTCATCTTGTACCCTCTTACTTGCCTGTATCGACTGTTGTTCTTTCTTTTCAAAGGTATTTTGATTATCTCCTAATCCATATAAGGATAACGGAGGAGGAGCCTCAACATAAATTCCATTTCTTCGTGGATGAGGTGGGTTATCCATTTGTTTCTTATCCACTTCAATCATACCCACAATACTATCATAGTCCAGATAATCATCCTCATCTACTTCCATTAAACCTTGTTCCACCATATTATTTTTTGTATGCTTAGGAAAAGGATTAGTGAAGATTTGTAAATTTTGTTTTGGCGGAGCAACCGACTTATTTCTATTATCATTCACACCCGATACCTAGATGACATTTGAATCAATAAGGTCCTATATTTCATGTTTAAGATGCATACATCATTCAGTGTCATGTCCTTGTGTCTGATCAGGAGAAGCTTTAGAATGTTATTACTCACAGCTTGATTCATGATAGAATGATAGGACTCAGATATTAGAGTAAACTTCCTTGGTTGATATGATTGTTTCTTTGGATTGTTTATAGCAGACACATTTGTATTTGGTCCATTGATCTTGATGAAACCCCTATTATTGTTCCTTTTAAATTTATTTTGTGATGATCCACCCATGAATTGTCCAACTTGAGCTGATGAGTTTTGGTTTTCATACTGACTAGATGAAAGTTGATAATCACGAAGGGTGGTGCATAAATGTTGAAAGGAGTTGTACTTCATTAAGAGAATCTTATCATGAATATTAGGTTGCAGATTTGTAATGAATATCTTCTAAACATCCTCATCTTTTATCTGATATTGAATCTGAGCATAAAGGCCTTGATACCGACTAATGAATTCAGTTAATTTTTCTTTTGAATCTTGTTTGCATTGAACCAAGTCAATAAGAGTGACTTGGGATCTGATATTTGCTTGAAAATGTTGTAAAAATTGATCAATCAAGTGCAAAAAGGAGTGTATTGAATTCAGAGGCAACAAGAAAAACCATTCTAAAGCAGTATCTTTGAGAAATCGTGGGAAATGTTTTGCTAACAAATCCTCTTCAAAATAGAAATCTCTACACATAGTTGTGAATGCTGCCACATGGATATTAGGATCTCCTTTTCCACCATATTTTTCAAAGCGAGGAGTCTCAAACCTCTCAGGCATAGGGGTTATCAAGATTGCATATGATAATGGATTATAGGCATGATATGTCGGTAGACTAGGTTGTGAAGAATTTGTCAAGTTTGTTACTTTTTGTTACAAAGCAATCATGCCCTATAAAAGTTGGTTTAAGATGGCATCGTTTGGAGATGTAGTTTGTTGTGAGGAATTAGAACCAAGGTGGGGAGGTGATTGAGCTTGAGATACAATATGCAGAGGCTGAGATAACAGTGGCTGGCCATAATGATAGGTGGAAGATGGTTGTGAGTATGTAACAAGTAGCTGGAAAAGAGTGGAATAGATAGGAGGTTGAGAACAATTATTCATAGAAGATGTCCCTTTAGGAATCAAATTTTGATAATTAAATCCCACAACTTTGTAATTAGTGCCATTAGATACTTTAATACCAGTGGTAGCATTACTACAAGTGTTCACCTTAGTTGTTAAGATTGTTGATGTAAAAGTGGATACTCTTGTATTTGGTATAGGTATGGAAACTTGAGTATGAGATGGCGATAAAGTGTTCTTTATCACTTGTAGAAATTTAGTCATTGGAATAATGTTAGTTTACATGATATGTGTTAGACCACAAAGTGCATTAACACCATCTTGTCCTTCTTTTATCAGTTCTCTTATGTTATGAATTGCAGGAATGACTTCTTCAGCTATTCTCTCATTTTCCATAAATGATTGGAATTCTGCTAAGTCTTTATCCAATTTTTCTATTTTCTCATCAGATACATATCTTTTTGCCTCAATAGTATCATCAACATCATGAAAAGTTTTTTCTTCCATTGAGGTTGGAGGATGTATAATATCTTGCATAATTTGATTTTCTCCCTTTGTAAAGAAGGTGTCCAAAGTACCAACTTCTTCAAGAGCACTAGATCCCATGTGTCTTATGCTTATTCTTAAAGGAATATTTCTCTTAGGGTAGTGAGTTATTAAACTCATGCAGTAATATTCTCACTCTCAACACACTCTTCATGCAAATTTAAGATAATGCCAAGTCGATTATAGTGAAAATATGTCAAACTATGCACTTTTTCACCAAAATTGAATGCAAAAGAGAATAACAAAGGGCGTTGTGAAGAAAATGATGATGGAAATAAAATAATATCAGTAATAACAGCCACCTGGTGCCAAAATACCTAACAAACATGATTTCAGTGCAATTTAAGGTCAAACCCTAGTAAAAATATAGCAAAATATGCAATTTTTTCACAGTTTTTCAACTCCAAGACCAAGAAAAAGGGGTGTTGTAAGGAATTTTAGGAGGGAAAGAAAATAATATCAATAATATCAGTCACCTCAATCCATAAAACTGATCACAACACGCTTGGAGTACAAACTAGGTCAAACCTTAGGGCCAAAAAATAGCCAAAATGTGTAGTTTTTTGCAAAATTTTCACTACAAGAGCCCGTTAAAAGGGTGTTGTGAAGATTTTTATAAGGGGAAGAAAATTATTACCTTGATAATAGAAAATTAGTGTAAAAATATCTTTCACAACACTCTTATGGTGCAAGTTTGGAGAGTCGATAAGGCCAATTTTAGTGAAAATTGTCATTTTTTGAAGCCCTGGGTTTGAAATTTTGAAAAAAATGCTATGAGAATGATTTGATGTTTGATTTATGATGGAAAATAAATGCTCTCAGATCTGAAAATTATTTTCAAGCTTAATCATGCAAAATTCTCATGCAAATTTAATGAAAATACACCAAAATTGCTAGTTTTTGTTGAAATTTTCAATGCAAAAATGCAAATAATTTAAATTTAATTGCAAATTCATACTAAAATGAAAGACTACAGCCAAATGCAAATTTAAATGAGCCTATAAAATTAGTGGAAAAATCTAATAAAATATTTTGTCTACAAACCCTAGAATTTGGAATTACTAGGTTATCTAAAATTGACAAAATTTCCACAGAACCCTAGCAATTAAATGATGAAAATGCAAAGCAAGATTTTGAATTTTTGTATTTTTTCTATATTTTATATCAGATCTGATGTAAACATCATGAATTAGGAAATTTTGGAAGAATTGACACAATTTAGTAAGCCCAACAATGCAATTTTTTTGTATTTTTCCAATTTTTCATTTTTTTTGAAATTTTCTCAATGCAATAAAGTAAATGACCAAATGAATGAATGAAATCACATAAAATATGTAGAAAAACACTCAGCAAGTTGTAATTTAAGTTCAAATACATGGGTTCACCAAAATTTTTAGTGGAAAAATGGATTCTTTAATCTTTGTGGTTTAGATGTTTAAATCCACCTCTCCACTATACATTGAAGGATCTAGGGTCAAATGGCAAGCATTATCATACCCTAGAGTCACTTTCAGATGTAGGGAAACTTGGATTAGGGAATTAATTATCAATTTTTCCTTCTCCTATGCTCGATTGACCATTAAAACCCTAATTATGCAAATACGACAACAAATTAATGAATTATAGAAAAACCTCTTACAGACAGGATTAAAATGTAGAAATATAGAGTACATGTTTTTTTGGGTTCCAAAGCAGAATAGTCAGGGACACTGGAGCGGGCACCCAAGTCCAAGGTACATACTTTTTGGGGGAATCTAGACATCCTTCAGATAATAATCATCCCTGTAACTTCTATTTTCTGGAAACAATCTGCAGAGGACACGGGAGAGGGCACCCTAGTCCCGGAAGTACTCTTTTGTCCATCTTTTCTTCAGATCCCAAATCCTTGATGTCTTTTTAGCCTTCCTGCAACTCCACTTTTCCTAAATGCGACACCTATAACCTACAATCACAAGACTTGGTTTGGGGGTTGTGGTGTTTAGAGGTTTGCCTTAGTCAAACCCCAGAGGACACTTAAGTCTCTGAACATCATTGTCAGATAAAGAGGGTGTGCCCTTGTGAGGTAGAGGCCAAAAACCAAAGGAAACAATGATAAAAACACAATGATATGTCACCTTGTAGTGAATCTTTCATGGAGGAAGATACTCTTCATGCCATGAAGGAACTGATGCTCAAATCTGCAAATATCAACACACAAAACAGACAAGTTTCTTCTTGCAACCCAATAGAAAGCCTTGAATCACCTTAGGATGCGAAAAGTTCACAATGATCATCTAATTGAAATCTCTAGTTTACAAATGAATGCCTACACTTGCTTATATATGCATCTACAAGCACTCCCACCAAGATATTTGAAATTCAAACTTACCGTGTTGGTAAAGGGACCTAATAACAGTCACTAACCAACACTTGCAAATTGGGACTACCCTAAAATAGGGCAGGACTAGGGCGTGGGTGCCCAAGTGCTCCCCCCTATTTTAGGTAGGGTACAACACAAGAGGTCCACCTAGGTCCTATTTTCCATGGGACTTAGGTCTCATTCCATTAGGATGCTAAAATATGAACTAAAATTTTGTAAATGCACTCTAAAGACCTGGGAGCTAAACCTTATGAGGAAAAAGCTCCCAAAGGGACATTTTCTTACGTTATAGTCTTATAAGAAGGAATCTTTGCATTTTGATGGGACAAATTATGCTCTTTGGAAGGTACAAATGAAAAGCCATCTTCTTTGTCTTGGTTATAAAATATGGAAAGCTGCAGAAGCAAAATATACCAAGCCTCCAAATGGTTTGACGAATGAAGATGAAATCAAAGAATATGAGGTGGATGCAAAAGCAAAGGATGCTCTACTAAGATCTTTAAGTGACTCATTGTTGACAAAAGTTGTGGACCTTGAAACTGCAAATGAGGTATGGGAGAAGTTGAAAAATCTGTATGAAGGAGATGATTGTGTGAAGGAAGCCAACCTACAAAATCTAAAAGTGAAATATGAGGGTTTGAAGATGAATGAAGATGAAAACATAATAGCCTTTATGCAAAGAGTTGATGAACTTGTCACTGGAATAAAGGGTATGGGAGGAACTCTCGATGATAAGGAAGTTGTGATGAAAATTCTTAGATCACTACCAAAGTCATATAGTCACAATGTAGCTGCAATTGAAGAATTTATGACTATAAAAACTATTGATAGATATCAGTTACTTGGAAATTTTACAGCCTTTGAGATGAGAGAATTTGGTGATGCCCTGCCTAAAATTGAATCAGCTTTTAAAGCTAGTACTTTAGCAGAAATCTTGAGAGCTAAGAAAAATAGGGTGGATGATGAATTTGATGAAATAGAAGCTAACTTTGTTGATAGGCTACAAAGAGGCTCTAGTAAGTTCAAAGGTAAATTACCTTTCAAATATTTATCTTGTGGCAAAGTAGGTCATTATGTTTCTAGATGTCCTAAAAGAATTGAAAGAAATAAGAAGAAATATAAGAGCAGGCCTAGGGTTCCAAAGAAGTACTACTATGTCAGAGATTTTGATGATGAAGGGGTGATTGATGATGAATCTGATGATGCTAATACTAGTGCTAATGAATGCCTATTTATTGCTATTAAAGAAGATCTTGTGTCTACTAATTCTACTAGCTATGTGAAGGATGAAAAACTAGTAGAAGAAAGTGCTTTGGTTGTTCAGGTTTAGAAAGATAAGGATGAATGGATTATTGATAGTGGATGTTCACATCACATGACCAGTGACAAAAGTAAGTTTGTAAGTTTGGAAAAGTATGATGGTGGATTGGTTAGGTTTGGAGATAATGCAGCTAGTAAGATTTGTGGAAAAGGATCTATTTCATTTGATGGAAAGCATAATCCTAACAATGTTCTATATGTGAAGGGTTTGAAGCATAATCTTTTGAGTGTTGGTCAAATGTGTGACAAAGGATATGATATGAGATTCAAAGATAATGGGTGCAAGATCATGGAAAGTTTTAGAACTATGATTGCTACTAGTAACAAAACAAAAGGTAACATCTATCAATTGAGATGAACTAATGATTATTGTTTATTGGCTCAGGCAGATGAAAGTTGGTTGTGGCATAGAAGGATGTGTCATATAAACTTTGATAGTTTGGTAAAGATAAGCTCAAGTTAGGCTATGAGAGATATACCAAAACTTGTGAGACCCTCCAACTCAATTTGTAAGGAATGTCAGTTGGTAAAGTAGATAAGGACAAGTTTCAAAAGAAAAGAACAATTTTCTACCAATTTACTAGATCTAGTGCATACAGATCTCTGTGGTCCTACAAGGGTAAGAAGTCTACAAGGTGGCAGGTACTTCATGTTACTTATTGATGATTATTCTAGAATGACTTGGGTTACTTTTTTAAGAGATAAATGAAAATTCCTAGAAAAGTTCAAATCTTTCAAGGCAATGGTTGAGAATGAAATAGATTTAAAGATCAAATGTTTGAGCTTTGATAGAGGAGGTGAGTTCACATCAAACAAATTCAACATTTTATTTGAAGAGTATGGGATAAAGAGACATCTGTCTGCACCTAGGACTCCTCAGTAGAACGGAGTTGTGGAAAGGAAGAATAGGATAGTTCACGAGGTTGTTAGGACAATGATGAAGGAAGAAGGTCTATCGAAAGTCTTTTGGAAAGAAGCTATTCGTACTGCTATCTACATTCAAAATAGAGTTCACGTGAAAGGTAATGGTACTAAAACTCCTTATGAATTATGGTATGGAAGAATTCCTATAGTAAAATATTTCAAAGTCTTTGGAAACAAATGCTATATCAGGAGAGATGAAGATCTAGGAAAGTTTGATGCAAGATGTGATGAAGGAATCTTCCTTGGATACTCTACCAAGAGTAAGGCTTACCAATGCTACAACAAAAGGCTCAAAAAGATTGTTGAGAGTGAAAATATGAAGGTGGATGAAGTCAAGGAAAGAATATCAGACCCAATTTGTTATGAATCAGATGAACCTATGACTATAGTAATTGAAGAGAAAGATAAGCAAGAAGATAGTCAGGATGAAGAAGAGGCTCCAGAAAGTGTTGTCAAAACTCCCAGGTATGTAAGGATCAATCATTCTGAAGATCAAATTATAGGTGACAAGAATAAAGGTGTGCTAACAAGAAGAAGAGCTACAAAGGAACAAGTTAATTACTATTTGCTTTCAAAGATTGAACCAAAAACTGTGAATGAAGCTTGCAATGATGAAAATGGGGTAAAGGCAATGAAGGAAGATCTATTGTAGATACAAAAGAATCAAACTTGGGAATTAGTTCCTTGACCTACTAACAAAAATGTTATTGGAACTAAATGGGTCTTTAGGAACAAGCTAAATGAAAATGGAGAAGTTGTAAGGAATAAAGCAAGACTTGTATGCAAAGGATATTCTCAAATTCAAGAGATAGATTTTAAAGAGACTTTTTCTCCTGTAGCTTAGATTGAAGTAATCATAATGTTCTTGGCATTTGCATCCCACAAAGATTTTAAAGTGTATCAGATGGATGTAAAGTCTGCATTCTCGAATGGTGAGTTGGAAGAGGAAGTCTACATTGAGCAACCAAAAGGATTTAAGTTATCAGACTAAGGTGATATGGTATGCAGGTTGAAGAGAGCATTGTATGGACTCAAACAAGCTCCTAGTGTTGGCAAGAGACACTATATGGATTCATGGTTGTTGTCATTGATGGCAACAAAGGTCATCCCACATATCCGCAAGTCATGATATGTCTCTACCGGAAGTCAGATTGAAGATTGTTGTGGTCCGGTGAACAAGAACAGAGCATGTGGCAAGGTCCGACAGATTGGTCCGGATCTCTCAGAGGAAGTGTCTTGGTGCAGTGCGGATCTGGGGAAGTCAAGAGGACTATCTTGAGTGGTATATTCCAAGGATTTAGCCTCCGGAGTTGGACAAGGAAAAAGATATGAATAGTTGAGTACCGGATTCCTGAGAGACAGTGAAAACAGAGGAAGAACTGACTGACAGAGTATCAGACTACTTTCCGGATGTGTTACAGATGATGATAAAGGTTGCGGAGGCATGAATAATGTTTGGCCAACATAATTGATGATATCTACAAGTATATTCTTGATCCGCATTGCTTGGTGAGCAAGGATTCAGCCGACAGAACTAAGTTTGTAAGAAACTAGACTGTTCCGGATGCCGACTAGAAAGGTGATGAAATTACTTGTGCGGATATATATAGAGGATGGATTTAGTTGTAAAGTGTGTGAGAAATATGTGAAAGGATATGCGAACAAGTCCAGAGTAGAGCAGAAGTAGCAAGAAAGATCCGGTATGTGAAAGGATAGCAGACTAAAGAACAGAGGAAAGATGAAGTGCAGCAGATCAGTATACTGAACCTAACCAGAACTGAACTCCAGCATATGCAGATGCTTCCAATCAGTTCAAGACTGTGATTCTTATCACTTTGTAAGACAGTGTGTCTTCTTGTAGGCAGTGAGCCTCTTGTGAGCAGTGTGCTCGGGCAGTGAGCCCTAATTGGCAAGTGCCATTTTTGTAATTTCCTATTCTTCTAACAGAGAATAATTCTTGGGTTAATCACCCCGTGGTTTTCTCCCTTAACAGGGTTTCCACGTCAAAAATACTGTGTCATGTGTTTCTTATTTCATGGTTAATGTTTTGTGTTTGATTTTATGCTGCTTCAATTAAAAGGAAAGTTCAATAAGGGAAATAATTAGGATAACTGATTCACCCCCCCCTCTCAGTTATCAACAATTGGTATCAGAGCCAAGTTCCTCCTAATAGAGCCTAACAGCTTGAGGAAGATCTGGGATTTCAAATGGATGCATATGGTTTAAAGGAGCAACTCAAGACTGCCCTTGAGGATCTTGAACAGTCAAATTCTGAAGTTAGTGAATTAAGAGAAAGACTCAAACAGGCTGATGAATTCATGAGGGAATTAAAAGACAAATTAAGTCTCTCTATGAAAAAGAGAAAGGAGCTGCTCCAACAGTTGGCAAGACAAAGTGAAGAAAGCAATACAAATGAAGAATTGACTGAGCAAACCAAGTTATGTGAAAAGTTATCAAAAGAAGTCATTATGTTAAGACATGAAATGGAATCAGGAACTATAAAGTTCACTCAAGAGATTGAAGAAAAAAGAAAGGCTGAAGACAATCTAAGACAATCTCTTAAGGAAAAATCAGAAGAATGCCACCAGATGGACAGGATTATCAGACATCTTGAATCTGATCTTGAAGATGCCAAAGATAATGAAGAAAAACTTGAGGATCAAATTACCTCTCTCAAAAGAGATCTTCAAACAGCAAATGAATATAAAGAGAAATTCAAGATAAGTTCTGCTCAACTTGAAGTTCTTCTTGGAAGTCAAAAGAGGACTGATGACAAGTATGGTTTGGGATATGAGAAAGGAGAAAGCTCCAGATCCGGTCAGAGGAATCTTGGATCAGAAAATCCAAGGAGCAGGCCTAGAAGACCTCCGGTAAGACAGCCAAATGCTCAAAAATATCCATCCTTCAATGGATACTGCCACAGCTGCAACCATTTTGGTCACAAAGCTAATCAGTGCAGAATGAGAATGAATCAGATTAATTCATCCTTCTCCGGACAGTGCTTCAACTGCAAAAGGTATGGACACAAATCCCATGAATGCAGAATTATGCAAGTAAACAAATCATTCAAAGGTAGATGCTTTACATGCAATAGAGTAGGTCATATGGCTAATCAATGCAGATCAAGGGGATATCAGTTAAATATGCAAAGAAATGTTATTTGCCAAATCTGCAATAGGTCCGGTCATAATGCTAAAGTCTGCAGAAACAAGAATCAGGACAAAAGAGGTCTGGTGTATAATCAGAATCAAGACAAGGGTAAACAAAAGATGAATGCGGATGAAGTTAGGAATCAGATGAGCAAGATTTGGGTGAAGAAAAGCTCAGAGAATGTAGAGGTTGGATCCGCACCAGATTCTGGTGCTGATATTTCTTCCGGAAATTAAAAAGTGAGCTCAGGCTCAGGGGGAGACTCAAAGAAGATTCTGTTCCCCCAGCCAAACAAGTTGTGCCGGATGTGGCACAAGATGCGGATTAAAGGGTTTGTAGATATAAGTCCTGAGATGCTTCAGTCAAGTTTTCAGAGGTCCGCATGGAGTTATGAAGAAGCTGTGTTCGATTAAGTTAGACCTGTTCAGGGAGGTGCTCCGGTATGATAAAGGATTACAAAAAGGTCCGGAGAGATCCGGAAGTGCACGATCTTGTCTTGCGGATTGGACAGAGTGTTTGGGATGTTCTTGTAATATGTTACCTAGATTCATTCATGATTTAAAGATCCGGATGATATTCAGTGATCAGGACTAATCCGGGATACTCCAAGCTGTCCAGACATGGTAAACCGGAATAATGCAGGTGAAGCATTTATTGCAGACAGATATTAGGGTTTGCGGAGCAATATAAGGGATTTCTCAAAAGTTATCTGCTCATTCTACACTTGAGAAGAAGCGAATAGTGGAGCTCTGCAACAAGGTTCATCAAGCACACCAAGGATCTCCTGCCGAAGCTATTGCATAAAGAAATCAATCCAACCACTCCGTGCAAACCGAAGGCGCATAAGGTATTCTTCGTTTTTCATTGCCTCACTGCAAATCTTTGAAGAATGGCTACTCCAAACATAGTTAAGATCTCTGATAGACCTCGCCCCTCATTCAAGAAACATCCCTACAAATCATTGGAGGTAGATCCACTAGGAGCCTTCTCTAGTGTTCCCCACGGAGTCTTACATACTGAAGATATTAGGGTTTACATACACGCAAACATTGAGGAATTTGGGGAATTCAAATTAAGAGACCTCTATCACAAGCAACTGATAGACAATGCTTTTGAGCTCAAACCAGAGTATAAGGGTATCCAGAAGAAACAATTTGAGCAATTCATTCATTTCCCTAGCTTTGAAGAAGATGAATGGGTCCGGTATGTACTGAGCAGGATGCATGACAACTTCCTTTGGCTAGATAGACCCTGTAAGATCACAAAAGAAGCAATTAGAGCAGTAACTGGTCTATACTCTTCCGGGGGGGTACCTATCCTCAAATCTGTCAAGAACAACGTTGTAACTGAGGCCACCGGATCAAAATATGATAAGAGGGCAATGACCATTGAAGATATTTCGGATCCGGATATCAAATATGCATCAATGATAATAGGATACAAGATCTATCACTCCAGCAGGGAGAATTCTGTATCCGGAACTGCAATATACACAGCATATGAAATGCTAAGAAAGAATGCAGATTATGATCTTTGTGAACTACTACTAAGCCAATTAATGGAAAATGTACAGAAAATCAAGAAAGACAAGAAGAACTCCTTTAAGTATGGTACTCTCATTGTATGTCTATTCTTTTACTTCATGAATGAGCTACCCGGAACAAGTGGATGGGTATGGCAGAATGACAAACCTGTTGCAGTCCAGATAAGAGACTATTTGCATGGACTTGGGGATGCAAAAGCGAGAAATACAGCTCTATGGGGATACTTCAAAAACTTTCAGAGCATGATGCAAGCAAGAGAGAGAATTCCCCAGTCTCTCATTGAGAAATACAAGGACTCAGTATGCTTTATGGTTGACACTGATCAGTGCCTAATGGAGGCAGTGGAGCCAAGGACTGTCTGGATCATGCCCATGGGGTATGAAGTTGATGAACATATAGTAGAGCTGCATGTTCAACACATGCTAAGTCAGCCCAAAGATCCTAAGGCAGAAAGGTTTGGAACCTTTGAGGAGCTGAGTGTGAAATTACATGTAGAACTCAGGGAACCTGAGATTAAGAGAAAAGTGAGAAAAGAAGTAGAGCACATTGCTCAAGGCCTAGGCATCTCAAAAGAGGCACTTGATGCCAGCCGGGAAAAGAGGAGAAAGGCTGAGGAAGAAGAGAAAAGCAAAGAAAGTGCTCCGGTTGAAACCCCCACCCGGACCAGGTCATCAAAGAGATCTGCACCTTCCACAACCAAAAGCTCAAAACCGGAAGTCCAGGCATCCGGTAAAAGATCCAAGACAAAAGCATCAAGGGCTTATGAAAGCCAAAAGGATGAAGAGGAAACAGAATCAGATGAGGAAGTAAGAGAAGTAAAGGAACAGAAGAAGAAAGGATCCGGTAAGCCCTCCACAGGCCAAGACAAGGATGAAATGGCAGAGGTAACTGTTGAAAAGCCCACTCTATCACTAGAGAGCATAATCAAGTCGGTCACGGTGGATGGAAACCTTCAACCAATGACTGAATCCTATGATGACTTCAGTGAGGCAGACCAAAAGACTCTGCAGGAAGCCACAGTTAAATATCTGAACACATACAATAAGGCTTTCATTGAGATCATATCTCTCATTCCTAAAAGCCTAGAGAAGGAAATGGAAGTAAGAAAGAATAATGCTCATGCCAAAGATCTTGAGATCCGGGAGCAGATAGCTATTCAGCTATATCCTCAAATTGATCCCAAGACAATGAACATGATCTTCAAGGACTGCAAAGATGAGTTCAGAAGTAAAGCCAGGATGAATCAGCTCATGCTTGGTGAGACTGACAAAGTGGCACAAGAGACAGAAGAGATCCTCCGGAAGGCCTTCAAAAGGTTCAATCTTCCTGTTGTAGAGGACTTAGGTGCAGAAACAGCTGCTGATTTGGAATCTTCTGTTCCGGAAGAAGTGGCCCATGAACAAGCAAGCATCTCTCCTCCGGTTTCCCCTACAGTCTCCGGATCCAAAGAAGAAGAGCAATTGCAGGAGAAGGAAGCAGTGGTGACAGACAAAGAGGTTGACAGTTCTAAGACTGCAGAAGAAAAGAAACATCTGTCTCCGGCAAGAGACACTGCACAAACTGTTCAACAATTTTTGAGCAAAGAAACTCTAGAGATTGATGAACCGGAGCTTCTAAAAGGTCCATTTGATTTTGACTCTCTCTCTCCGGTACAAACAATGAAGATAGCTTCATTTGCAAATGCCAAGGCAAATGAAAAGCTCCTGAAGTCTCATATGGAAGACTGTGAGTTGATAGAGGCTGCTTCCGGAGTACTTGTAAAGATCATGCCATCAATCCAGATAGATCCGACAGCCTCCACTTCCGGTAATCTAAAAACCTTAGTCAGCAGTATTGATACACATTTTAATTCTCTAGAAAAATCAGCTGAAGAAAAGGTCCGGAAGGAATTTTTGGATAAGAGATTTTCTGAAATATTAGAATTAATCTCTAAGGATAGGAAGATTGTAAGCATTGGAATAAAGAGCTTAGAAAATGCTCTTAAGGATGGCGGTGACATCTACAAATTTTGTATATCTTGGTCAAAGGCAACAGCAGCAATTGACAAGAAAATAAAAGAGGAACAGGACAAGCTTCAAAGCTTATCTCAAAGTTTTGATCCTCTCTCTTCCTCTATAATAAATCAAGAATGTCAGACTATTGCAGTCTTGAATGAAATAAAGAATCTTGAGAAGGAGAGGAAGAACATTACCAACCGGATGGGAGAACTTAGAAGGATTATAGTCCCTAAGTTGGAAACTATGCATGAGGCCATCAGTGATGCCCAGACCACCGCCCATACAAAAGATCCGACAGATCTCAGGCGGGCAGAAGCTTTTGCATTTTTGTTGAGTGGTCACATTTCAATCTTGGACAGAATGAAGCTAAGTTGGGCTACTGAAATGGTTCAACTGCAGACATCCTTTGCAGACATTCTGCAGTATATGTGAGTATGTAAATATGCGGCTATATATAGAAAATTTTTGAAAATTTTGGTGTGCGGACCCTACCCTTTGCCATTGATGTCAAAGGGGGAGTGAGGAGCAGTGAAAAATGAGGAATCCAACTCAGGGGGAGTTCCGGAAATTGTATATAAAGACAGAGCATCAGCAAAGGGGGAGCATAGTGTAAACACTTAGTCATTTTTCACTAAGTGTTGCCATCAATGCCAAAGGGGGAGATTGTTGGCAAGAGACACTATATGGATTCATGGTTGTTGTCATTGATGGCAACAAAGGTCATCCCACATATCCGCAAGTCATGATATGTCTCTACCGGAAGTCAGATTGAAGATTGTTGTGGTCCGGTGAACAAGAACAGAGCATGTGGCAAGGTCCGACAGATTGGTCCGGATCTCTCAGAGGAAGTGTCTTGGTGCAGTGCGGATCTGGGGAAGTCAAGAGGACTATCTTGAGTGGTATATTCCAAGGATTTAGCCTCCGGAGTTGGACAAGGAAAAAGATATGAATAGTTGAGTACCGGATTCCTGAGAGACAGTGAAAACAGAGGAAGAACTGACTGACAGAGTATCAGACTACTTTCCGGATGTGTTACAGATGATGATAAAGGTTGCGGAGGCATGAATAATGTTTGGCCGACATAATTGATGATATCTACAAGTATATTCTTGATCCGCATTGCTTGGTGAGCAAGGATTCAGCCGACAGAACTAAGTTTGTAAGAAACTAGACTGTTCCGGATGCCGACTAGAAAGGTGATGAAATTACTTGTGCGGATATATATAGAGGATGGATTTAGTTGTAAAGTGTGTGAGAAATATGTGAAAGGATATGCGAACAAGTCCAGAGTAGAGCAGAAGTAGCAAGAAAGATCCGGTATGTGAAAGGATAGCAGACTAAAGAACAGAGGAAAGATGAAGTGCAGCAGATCAGTATACTGAACCTAACCGGAACTGAACTCCAGCATATGCAGATGCTTCCAATCAGTTCAAGACTGTGATTCTTATCACTTTGTAAGACAGTGTGTCTTCTTGTAGGCAGTGAGCCTCTTGTGAGCAGTGTGCTCGGGCAGTGAGCCCTAATTGGCAAGTGCCATTTTTGTAATTTCCTATTCTTCTAACAGAGAATAATTCTTGGGTTAATCACCCCGTGGTTTTCTCCCTTAACAGGGTTTCCACGTCAAAAATACTGTGTCATGTGTTTCTTATTTCATGGTTAATGTTTTGTGTTTGATTTTATGCTGCTTCAATTAAAAGGAAAGTTCAATAAGGGAAATAATTAGGATAACTGATTCACCCCCCCCTCTCAGTTATCAACACCTAGAGCCTGGTATGCAAGGTTAGACAAGTATTTATTGCAATTGGGATTTAGTAAAGGTACTGCAAATAGAAATCTATATTTCAAAATCAATGATGAGCAGATCTTGATTGTTGAGGTCTTTGTTGATGACATTATCTTTGGAGGAAATGAAGGTATGTGCTTAAGGTTTGCCAGTGAGATGAAAAGTGAATTTGAAACATGTCCATATTTAGTGAAATGAATTTCTTTTTGGGTCTACAAATTAATCAATCAGATAAAGGAATCTTCATATCTTAGCCTAAGTATGTGAAAGAGTTGTTGAAGAAGTTTGGGATGGAAGACTCCAAACTAGTATGTACTCCCATGGTGACTGGTTGTAAGTTGAGAAAAACTAACAAATCACCCAAGGTTGATCAGAAAAAATACAGATCCATGATTAGAGGATTGCTTTATCTAACTCAAACTAGACCTGATGCATACAATTTTTCTTGTTGCAAGGTTTCACATTGATCCAAAAGAATCACATGTGATGGCACTTAAGAGAATCCTAAGGTATTTGAAAGGTACTCTAGATTATGGCTTATGGTATCCAAAGGAAAATGATTTTACTCTTAGTTCTTATACAGATATAGATTGGGCTAGAGATGTTGATGAAAGAAAGAGTACAAGTAGAGGTGCTTTATTCTTCAGTAATAGATTGGTCTCATGGCTGAGAAAGAAACAAGATTCAATATCTTTATCAACTACATAAGTAGAGTATATTGCAACAGCATGTTGTTGTACTCAAGTATTATGGATGAAATAGACTTTGAAGGATATAAGAGTTATCTATGAAGATCCAATTGCAATCTTTTGTGACAATACAAGTTCCATAAACAATTCAAAGAATCTAGTGATGCACTCAAGAACAAAGCACATATCAATAAGGTATCACTTTTGAGAGAGAAGGTGACAAAGAATGAAGTAAAGCTAGAATATGTGTCCACAAAGAATCAAATTGTAGATATTTTCACTAAGCCTCTACCTAAAGATACCTTTGAGTATCTCAGAGAGAAGTTAGGAGTCATTACCCCTCCTGTCTAGAACTAAGATGCATAGGAATGCATCAATCCAGTCGAGCTCAAAGTGTCATTCTTTGATTTGGATTGATCATTTGAAGGCTAATTCTCAGAGGGAGTAGCTAAGTGGTTTTGGTAAAGTAAATAGATAAAAGAAGCAATATGTAAGTATGTTCCCTTTTCCAGTGATGTCAAAGGGGGAGAGAAATCGTGTGAAAAAATTAGGGGGAGAAAGAATGTAGTCATGTAAAGAGAAAGGGGGAGAATCTTGTCTTGATGGTCTTTTCAGTTTTTCACATCATATGTTGCCATCAATGACAAAGGGGGAGATTGTTGCAAGTATGTGCCTAATCAGTGTTGTCATTAGTGTCAATTGTGCTCTTACTTTGTTGAGGATATTAATAAAATTAGCCCCTCTGGTGATAACAATGTGTTGTAGTAGAAACAGTGCAGTACAAGCAAAAGAACAGTCCAGAAGAATGCTCCGCATTTGCTGTAGAACAAATATCTTTACTTGTGGATTGGAATTTATTTAGAATCTTGTTTGAAGATGTTATATTCCAAGTTTGATCCTCCGGTACGAAGAATTGAAAGAGTTATATTCACCAGAGTGAAAATATTTTTTTCTGTGTGTTTTGGTGGTGATAGGGAAAAAGTGTTTTGCTCCGCATTCCTCTGCATTGAAGTATTTTGGTTTGTAGTTCTGGAAGTAAGTCTGTGTTGATGTTAAGTGCCTTCAACTACAATGGTTTGTGATTTGGTGGTACACAAGCTATCTTTTGCTTATGACAGTGGCTGACAGTGTTGTTCATATGCTCTGGTTTGAAGAACTTGATTGATAGAGTTGTTAGAGATCGTGTGGTTGTTCCTGGTGATTACAATGTGCTTGTGGATGTCTCCTGATCATGCTCCTACATTCAGATTGGTCTACAAAGTGTAAATCAGATCATGCATGAAGCATGTTCCTAAGAATACTTGTGTTAACATCAGTCTTGGCCAACCTGGTGGAATTCATCATCTATGGAGATACATTGAAGATTGTGATAATGTGTTGTAGCGTGGAAGAAGATTGTGTTTGAGTCCCAGCTAAGGCATGGTGTGATCCACATACATTCTTACATCTTTTTTCTTAGCCAAATTTGTATTAGGTCCAGACCTATTTTATGTATGCTTGTAATGCTGACTTTGGAGATTGTTCCAATGGTTGATGATTGTGATGCTGACCTTGATGATCATTCCAAGGTTGATGTAGTGTATAAATACTTGTAATTGATTTGTTAAAATGTATCCAAGAGTGAAGATGTGAAGATAAAGTTAAGGAAGGTTGCAAAGTAGAGAAAAAGTGTTTGTGCTTCAATGGAACTAAACTTTGGCATGAAGTAGATGCTATTATCTCATTTCAACCTTTTTGCGGTGAGCCATCCATAGGCAGTGAGCCTTTCTTTGTAGTGATAAATTTGGGTAGTGAGCCCTATAGGCAGTGAGCCTCTGGTTTTCAGTATTGATATAACTTATATATTTTTGTGTGCTAACACCCACCATGGTTTTTCCCTTTTAGGGTTTTCCATGTAAAAATTTGGTGTCACTTGTATTGTTTATGCTTTTGTGTTGAGATATTCATTTGATGCTTTCATGGTTCTATTCGAACATAAGTATTGTTATACTAATGATCATATTTGGTTAAAAGTTTTAGGACAACTGATTCACCCCCCTCTCAGTTGTTCAATGCAGTTCAACATGCATAAGAAAGTGACATTCTGAGTGAGCAAGAAACTAGTTTCATGTTTGATATGCTACCCTCTCTTTGTTCCACTAGATGATAATGAAGTGATTAATATTTATTTGCATGATAGTGATAATGGATTTTCTTGCATTTAATGATAACCAGTTTGAGATAGATATTAGTGCAAGTAATGGTTTTTAGTTGGAAGAATCTACCCTTGATGAATGTGATGATGGTGATCATGTGGATGCATATGAAATCATATGTCTTTGGTGAATATTTTTTTCTCTTCCCCATGTAGATTATGCTTCATGAATACCACAAAGAAATGATACAAGAATGAGTGAGGAAGAAGAAGAGTGTCATCAATTAGTTTGCAAAAATATGTATGACACAACAAATTTCTAGAATGAGCTCCACATAGTGGGACAATTGGAAGAACTTGGTTCTTCACATGAGGTGTCTCATAGTGTTAGATATTGTGCTGATGGTTTAGATTACAACCTAAATTCAAAATTTGAAGGTTGTATCAATATATATGAAAGTTATGTTTAAGGGTTTAGTGGAGGTGCAAATGACTATGAATCTTTCCATATTGATGTTGGGTATTCACTCACTCTTGAAGGTGTTGGTGTTGCTTTAGAGGTTGATACCTTTGTATGGGACATTGATATTGTTATCACCTAAATACGCACCCTAACTAAATTGCAGAAATTAGTGTATTTGATGAAACATGGGAGGACCTCTAAAGTCATGGGTTACTCTATGAATAGAGGTCAACCTTCGGAGAAGGCCAACTTCCTATGGATATCACCTAAAATACTACTTTGATGGAGAAAAGGGGAAGAATATGCTTGTTTTAAACAAAGGTGATACACCAAGCTAACAAGAGCTATGAGATACTAAGACTGACATACACTTGGCCATTTATGACGAACACTAAAAATACACAACATCTTACTGTAAGTTTCTGCATAAATATTTCATAAATAAGTCTGTCCTACACATACTTTCAAGAAGGAAAGATAAAACTTTCACAAACTAGAGGTTTCTATGCAATCCTAAGACACAATTTATAACCTGCAAATTCCTACTTTTGCAAAAAAGGCATAAAATGAGACAAAAACTAAAGGAGAAAAGTAATCTCACAAATAGTTCAGTCAATCACCTGGTAATGCATAATGCTTGCAAGAACAAGAAGGTAACAAGATTCTTCAATAATCTCCAAGGTAAAATTTGTATTCCATACTCCAAAAATAATGAGTTATAAAAGATGCTCAACACTGTAACAAAGGACTGTATCAGTCACGATCTCTAGAAAAATATTTTGCATAATCCAAGCTGAGTACAATAGAGTCACAAAAGTGACTATAATCATCCAAGTGGTTCCATAAAATAAGGAAAACCAAACTGATTTGGGTCGGATGCCCAAAAAAAGCCTAAAATCTAGCCACTATATCTCATCCAAAAGAGTCCAAAATGCAAGGAAAAGTCCATCAGGACTTAGTCAAACATGAAGGGTTGTGAAAATAAGTCCAAAAGGACTTTAAGAGAAACAAAACACTCCTAGATACCCTCTCCAAACAAACCAATTGCTAACTACCGTCAAGACCCAATCAAACCTTCTCTCTTCCAAGGCAAAACAAGATGCTATATTATTGGCATGAGTATGCCACATCCTCACAACTCAACTATATTCTCTCAAAGACAATAAAAGTATCATAGATAGGTTCTATTACTCTCCTTTATTCTCCTTTGGATTAAAAAGGTAACAACAACCCCTAAATGATTTATAGGATTATCATTTAAGTTTTACTGTTTTACATTTCATTTTCTGTGCAAGGAAAATAAATATAAAAAATAACAACTAGCACTGAAGTGCTTACCCTAGCATGAAAGGAATAAAAGACTTAACACAAAATTCTTAAAATGTATTGCCACCTCATGGCATGCTACTAGGTATCATATGTGGTAAGGTTTTGACCATGAGCTCATTAAAAGGTAGGAAAAGAATACAAAATACAAAAAGAAAAAGGCCCATCGGGCTCTTAGGGCTATGAAACCCTAAAGACAAAAAGGGAACTTTTGCCCTCACTTTGCATTTTCATTTTGTGCAATCTTTCTCTACATCTTTCTTACTTCCAATAAGAGGGTTTCTCCAGGAACTGTCTATGGCTATCTCTTTCATTTTTTGAAGGCATCTTCTCTGTGGTTTGACATTTTCTACTCCAATGCTAAAGGTAAGCATGATGTAGTTCTTTTCCTGAAACAATACTACAAAACTTGTCATTTTTGTCTACTTTTACCACTGCATGTGCTATAAATGCTTATTTTCTATGATGGTTATGAATTTTCTGTATATGCTTTTTAGTATTCTCTGTCTTTTGTATCTTAGGGTTTCAAAACCCTAATTGTGTTCTTGAAATGCCATGAAAAAGATAAGTCTTACTGTGGTTTTCTCTGTAAAAATAAGGCATTTTCAAATGAAAGACCAAGGTTTCTTACAGAACTAGGGTTTTCAATAAATCAAAACCCTCAATACCTTTTGAGAATAGCTATGAAACATAACAGTAGTTGTTGAAGCTCTTACTGGTTTCTTTGCTTTCTTTTTTGTCAGTAAAAATAAAGGTATTTTCAAACTCAAGATTTTGATGATATACACTCTCATTATGTTTACTTCTTTTGTATATATCTCTCCTGTATAAGATTCTCTAACTTTTGTATCTGAAGAAGGCATTTTGACATTTAGCTATACACTTTTGCACTTCTCATTTTTTCTAAGCATATTTTCCTATATCTATCGTTATTAGTTGAACTCTGTCTGTGCTCTATCTTTGATGCATCACTGTGCCAGCTTTTACTTGATGATAGACTGCTTTATCCTTTAAGACCTTTCTACAATTTTCCATTTCTACTAGATGGTCTCTGACAGTCATTATGTGGAAATTCCTATCTTGTAGTTTCTATCAAAGTTATTTTTCCTTCAACTATGACAAATTTCTTTCTAACTACTTATCATGTCCTACTACTGAGCCTGGCAATGGCTACGGGGTTCACCCTTTAAGGTTATCTTGAATCTTAAGATCTAGTATTTAGGTGCCTATGGCCTAATCATTTATCATTATTTAAGGCAAAAACTAAAGATTTCTCTAGTATAAGAAGTAACTGCTCTATCACTGTTATAACCATTTCATGACTATTAGTGCCTCCTTCATTACTTGTTGCTGAAAGATTTCATTGTTTCTCTTCACTTAATCTATGGTGGCTGTCAACAACATAGTCTATGACCATTGGGGAAAGTCCTTGTGACTATCTTCTTCATGTATCACTGAGCACTTGTGTGTGTTAGAATGCATAATGTGACCTATGACTACATAGGCCCTAAATGGTTCTAAGAGGCTCTTATGTTTCCCAGATTCTTTTAATGCTTGATTGTCTTGAAAATTTAGTTGGTAGACATGTAGACTATCAAAGATACCTCCTTCATGACTGTTCAAGCTTAGAATTGATTGTGTTTGCCATTGTGAGGTTGTTTCTAGCATTCAGATTGGCTCCTATACTATCAAAATGCATGACTGCATCTACCACTCTTGTCATTTCTATAGATCTTTCTCACTGCTATCAGATCACCATCTATTATTGGGTCTCTTAATTTCCACATGATTGTCTCATGTCTATGACATAACCCAACAAGCATTCTGTATCTGTACTTTTCTGAAAGAAAAAAATGTTTTGGTTTGAAAGAAACAACCACTTAGATCTAGAAATGTGGTAACTAGTCCGCAGCTATACATATGAATCTATATATTTTGCCTATTTTGCATATATTTTCTAGTTTATATCTGAAATAGGCAAAAGCTACAAAGATTCTAGCTATGCAATTTTCCTTTTGGTTGCTGATAACACTTGATGACAGTCATTAATGATCTTCATTGATTGATAACTATTGTAATTGCTTCCATAGATGTGGTATCAGATATCTATAAGTCTTGAACATAAACTATCACTACACTTGTGTTATCTGAACTCCTCCTAATTGTCATCTTGTGTACAACACTTCTCATTACTGTGCCTTCTTATGTGACAACATCTTTAGCAAATCCATATGAAATTACTATTAGGTCTATAGCTTCATATTCTACATGCCTCAATTACTGATGATTGTATACTGTCTTTGCTCAAAGTGCTCATACATCATGATTTTACTGTTAATGCTTATCATCATCTTTTGTTGTAGCATACTCTTTATTTTTATGAAGTCTTCTAAGATATTTGAATAGATAATCATGAACAAAATGAGATATGGGCTGTCTTTTCTCTACATATTTGACTGCTCCTATTCATCTAATGACTGCTTTTTGAAAATCATGTTGTCCTCATATCATGGTGCATTTCACCTATCACCTTTAATGCTACTGACAAATACTTGAAAACTGTTCCTCATTGATTGTTGTGCTTTAAAATGCACACTGTCCTTGACTGAGATGCATGACTGTACCTAATGACTATTACTACACATCTTCATTAACTCATGATGATTCTATTTGATGTGAAATACACTATGATGAGAAAAAAGATGTTCCAGTTGTCTTATATCATGAAAATTCACTTGTTTATCATACATCTTTCCTGCTCCTTATAAAAGTATATGAATAGATCTTGTTGTACAAGTTGATCCTTGTTTCTGTTGAACATACCTGAGATCTTCTGCAATGTTTATGAGCTGGGCTCAACCCTTGTGGGAGCCACATTTTCTCCACTCATAATGTAACCTGATGAATCAAATAGAAATATAATTACACTTGTATCTGCACATGAAGCAAACTTGTTAATAAAAACAAATGCATACCCTAGATGCATTAGATAACTTTAGTAGTTTTCTAGTACATTTAAGGTATGCATGACTATTTTTGTTTTTACATCTAGTTGAAAAGCCTATACATGCATAAGGAATGCGTATATAATGAATGTAATTAGTCATTGCTTAGAGCCACATTGGTCTAACACCTTGTCTCATTTTTTGCAGGGAACCAAGATAACAGACCAAGGAGGCTCAAGTCAACAACACAACTGACCAGATAGACTAGTCATTCAGGCAATGACTGGTTACCCTCATTCTATAGCCCTTTATTTACTTTCATTACTTATTCATGTATATGCTTTTTTCAATTTTTATTGAATAAGCAAAATTTAATCTCACGTCTTGTGTGAGACAATAGATATATTTTCACTCAATAAAGATTACTTTTCTTTGTTATATGCACTTGTGTCAATGCAATAATCCATTACAACCTTATTGTAATCCTTTTCTAATTTTGTTTATACAATTGAATGTAACATTGGAAAGTAATAAAAATGAATTTCACTTCCCTATTTAAAACAATGAGCTCTACCTGATTTAGTTGTAATGAAAATCTGGGTAACATTTCTAGCACATCTACTATATGTTTGCCTACTAAACATCAGACCAGCCACCTAGACTTTATCCATTGGGCACAGGGTCACTCAGAGACTTCAAAACACTTTTGACATACAATTTTGACTTATGCAACTCGGCATGTCAGCTATGAAGAACTCTTGGAAACCCAAAACAAAAACAAATTTGTTGAAAGAAACTCACCTAATTGTGCTAGACAACACTTAGGGAAAACAAAAAGGCATCTAAACTATTGTGTAGTAGCACTTATTGAAAGTAAGAAAACTAATCTACTATTTACAAGGCAACTCATACCTCAAAACACCTCTTTAGGCGTATCCCATTGATTGGGATAGGCAAATTTTCTCTATTCATATTTGATAACTAAAATGTGTTATGCTCTTTGCATTCAATAATGATAAATGGGTCACTCCACATGTTGTTGAACTTGGAGTGCTTCCCTGGTCTTCTTTTCAACTCATCCCATTTGAGTACCATATCACCTTCTCTAAAATATCTGGGAGTGGCTTTCTTATCAAAAACTCTTTTTGTTTGAAGATAATGATACTCAATAGCTTTCATAGCTTTATCTCTAATCTCTTCAACCCCTATAAGCTGAGCATATCTAACAACCATAGGATCTTCTTCTTCAAACATCTCTAGCTGATTCATGATATCCAAAGTTGGCAGCTCAATAGACAAAGGAAGTCTTGCCTCTTTTCCATCAACTAACATTTATGGAGAGTTTCCAATAGACCTCTTGGGAGTTATTCTATCTTCCCATAGAGAAGATTTTAGATTCATGTGCCAGGTCCTCTAGTTATCCTCCATTAATCTTTTGATAATCCTTATGAGATTCTTATTTATGGATTATGCCAAACCATTACCCTGTGGGTAATAATTCGATGAAGTGTTTAAATAGATGCCATTCTTTACAGCCTAGTCAATTACCCTCAATCCAACGAAGGCTAAATCATTGTTTGAAATGATCGATTCAAGTACTCCAAATCTAGATACCAAATCATAATACAGTTCAAAACAACATTCTCATTGGCTTCTTTCAAAGCCACTGCTTCAGTCTGCCTTGTGAAATAGTTTGTTGTTGTAAGTACCCACCTGTGACCTACACTTGATGGTGGGTTAATGGGACCTATAAAATCTATGCCCCATCTCATGAAGGTTTGTTCTACTTGAATTGGCTACAGAGGTAAAGCTGGCAACCTTTCTTTGCCTATAAAAATGGCACATTTTACACATTTTCTGTCCCACGAATGGGCATCCTTGAGTAAGTTGAGCCAATAATAGCCAGCTCTCATTATCTTCAAAGAAGTAATCCTTGGGGTAAAATTTCCCCTTGCTATTCCATCATGAAACTCATGTAGCACCTTGTCAGTCTGATCATTATCAATGCATCTTAACAACACACCATTAAAATCTTTTCTGAAAAGGATATTATTGACTAAAGCATAAGGAATAGACTACAGTCTAAAGTATCTTCTTTTAGCTCTATCTAAACCTATTGGACACTTGCTAGTTTGTAGAAAATGAGCCATGTCTCTAAGCCAACCTGCTCCAACTGTTGTTGTATCATTCTGAGGTTCATCTTCAATGATCAGAAGCACTTCTTCTTCCTTCTTTGTTTCATTCTTAGACCTAGCAGCAAGATGTTCACTGAGTCCTCTACCTCTGATGAGATTGATTATCTTGATATCTATGTCATATTCCATGACTTTGGTAATCCAACCAGCCCTTTTCTCATTAACATCCTTACCTAACAGAAACTCTTTCACAACAGGGTGAGCAACCATCAAATGTACCTTATTGTTAGAAATAAGATGCCTAAACTTCTTTAGACTCTTAACCACTACAAGGACATGCTTTTCAATGAAACTATACCTCTGTTCATACTCCTCCAGTCCTTGGCTAAAGAAAGCAATTAGCTACTCAAAGCCTTCATTTTGCTGTTGTACCAGAATTGCAAAAATTATATCTATACTGCCATAAGCATACAAAATAAAATCTTTTGAGAAATTAGGATTTACCAGAGTTGGTGCAGCTGATAAGACTTCTTTTATGGACTCAAAACTAAGTTTTCCCTCTTTTGTCCAGTTGAAAACTATATTTTTCTTTAACATAGAGGTCACCAACTTCAATAAATTTGCAATGTCAGGTATAAATCTTCGTAGAAAATTAATTCTGCCAACAAAACTTTGTAGTCCTTTCTTGTGGCTAGGTAAAGGCAGCTCCAAAATAGCTCTTACTCTTTCTGTATCAAAGGTAACTCCTTGTTTTGACATAATGTGTCCTACAAGCTTGCCTTCATGTACAACAAAAATGTATTTCTTGGGATTGAGAGATATCCCAAACTCCCTACATCTCTCAAATACTTGTTTCAGGTGGGATAAATGTTTAGCTACATCCTTAGAGAAAACTGTGATGTCATCAAGATACACAAGTACCAATTTATAAATAAAACCCTTAAAAGCCATATCCATAGCTCTCTGAAAAGTAGAGCCAGCATTTGATAGACCAAAAGGCATTCTTTTGTAGGTCATGGTGCCCCATTTTGTGGTGAAAATAGTTTTAAATTGATCTTCCTCCTTGACTAAAACTTGATTATAACCTGAATATCCATCAAATAAGGAGAATCTTCCTGAACCAGCAACTAGCAGAATCTACTCCATTGAGGGTAGTGGGTAGTGGTCCTTCAGGGAAGCTCTATTAAGGTCTCTAAAGTTAATGCAAAGCCTAATTGCTCCATTCTTCTTCCTCACAGGAACAAGATTAGAGATCCAAGATGTATGCTTGATCAGAAAAATGATATTTCCCTCAATCAGCTTGGTTAATTCCTTAATCATCAGAGGCTCAAGCTTTGGATTTAAAGGTCTTTGTTTCTGCCTTACAGGTTTTGCACCTAGCTCTAACTCTATAGTATGCTAGGCAATTTGAGGATCAAATCCCTTTAAGTCTGAGTATTCCCAAGCAAACACAGCCTCAAATTCTTGACAAAGAGCAATAAAAGCTTTCCTATCCTCAGGTGAATAGATTTTACCAATTTTGAGAAGCTTACCTTTGAAAATTTCCAACTCCTCATAATGTTCTTCTTTGACCTACATGTTGGTTTTGCTCTTTTTCAGCTAATCATCAATACCAAAAATGGATTCAAAGGTTACCAATCCACTGGGTAGCTTATTAGTCCTTAACTAAACAACTTGATCATCACCATATTGTTGTTTAAGCTTGTTTTGATTCATCACAGAAAACTCATCTTCCTTTAATAGGAAATGCAAAACCTGCTCATCACTCTCAAACACCTACCAATGAATGTTATTGTCAGGAATAGAGGCTCTATCAACAATCTTCACATGAGGCTATACCTTTTCTCTCTGAATATCGCTGGGGATATCAAACTGAGCCCCAATTACAACTAACCTATCTGCATGATTATTCTAATTTCTTGGAATAGAGATTAGATTGAAAGCATCAAACTCCTCAATCATGTCCCATACCCTATGTTTATAGCATTTCAAAACATCATTTTTTTGTAACATGCAGTCCCCTCACCTGATTCACAATAAGTTTGCTATCCCCATATAACTGCAAACAACCAATTTTCCTTTTCCTTGCCCACTGCAAACCTTGAATTAATCCTTCATACTTAGTAGTGTTATTTGTACATGAGAAAGCAAAATGGAAAGCAGAGTAATATCTGTCACCTCATGGAGACACAAGCATTGCATCCCCACCAGATCCATTCCTATTCCTAGAGCCATCAAAGTACATTTTCCATACCTTGTCTTGTTGTCCTATCTATTATTCTGCACTCGTTACAAGGTTTGGAATTGTTGTTTCAGGTTTATGTAGCATATAAACCCCCATACCAATTTGAATGTGTCCCTCAAGATCATCTACAATATTTTCTACTACCCACTCCTTTAACAACACTTCTAGTATACTTTCAGCTTGCAATTCTTGAGTAGCAACAAGCTCACTATCATCAGAAATAATATAATTTGCATTAACAGTACTTGGCACATAAGGCTCTATGTGATCCTTGGCAAGCAATTTGGATTTTATGATCACTTTTGTACCATATAGGGTCCTAAAAAACATGTGGGACCATTTTGAGAATAAATATCCTCCTATCTTGGCTGTGAACTCTCTTGACAAACACATGGAAAAATAAGGAGGTAAATCTATGATGAACACTTCTTGAGAAATGTAAACATTTAGATAGGTATGCAATGTGAGACCTAGGTCTTTTATCACTCCTATAGTGTTTATAGATGTACCATCTAGCTAGAGCACACCCTTCTCAAGGGGTTGGTATTTCAATCCTAATTGGTCTGTAATCTATTTTGGCATTACAGAACTAATTGCACCACTATCCACCATGCAGTTATGTACTAATTTGTCTCCAATTATTAATGACACATAAAATGGAAGTGGTTTAGCACTCTTATTTGGCTACTTATTACTGTCCTGGGATGAATTTGTAAGGACAACCCTAGCTGGGTCAACAGTTGCATCATTCAACACTTTTAAATCAGACAAGGTAGATTGTAACATGTCCTTTTAACCTGGGATAGCTAAGGAATCCCACATAGATATTGACACATTCATTTTCTTCATATTTTCAATGATATTAAAAGGTGAAGTGACATTTACCTTTTGATGTGACTTTGCAGTAGCAATATCAGCTTGAAAATAAGGTTGTTCCTTGGCAGTTGTTTGAGTGTTCCTTTACAAAATATGGGGAATCTGGGATGAAGGATCAGCAGGTCCTTTTCCTTTGTTTGTTGCTTGATCTATCTCATAACCCCTCTTTTTAGCTCTCATATTTGCTGCAACTGAAGTATCATCTCTATTCACACCACAAAACTCATCTCCCTACCAGTTTAAGAAGGCATTATCATTTTGAGGTTGTTCTTTCTACTGTAAAACCCCATCATTAGGTGTGTTTGGCTATGAAACTATAACATTTTGTACCGTTAGGGCCTGATTTATCACTCCATTTGAACAAGTTGCCTGACTATGTGGCTGATTGCAGGGAAAACACCATTCATATTCAGTTGCAAGGTTGTTTTGAATAGGGACAATGTCTCTAACTGCATTAATGGGTGCAGGATTGTAAGGCTGGAAAGGCCTCTGGTTCACATTCTACCTAGAACCCTAGTAATTTCTTTGATAAGGTGGCCTATTAAATTGGTATGGCTAGTTTTGTCCTTAATAAGGCTGATTTTGCCCTTGGCTATGTGGCTGATAAGGCTATCTATTTTGGGACTACTATTTTTTTATATTCACCAGCTCATTCCCAAAAGTTTGTAGAATGTTCTTTATCTTCTATTGGTTGTTTTTAATCTATCTTAAATCTTGTGATGAGCTGGAAACAACAACCTCAGGATTGACAGTACTTGGCAATGCTGCTATAGCAGGTAAAGGGGCAAAAGATGGAATTGGCAAAGGCATTGAAGCTTGAATCTCAAAAAAAATGGGCACTGGTGGTCTAGGTGCTATTTTCCTAGCCTGAATCAAGTTATTTTCTACTCTAATAGCTATTTCATATGCATTAGGTAAACTTGTACCTCCCATTGATTATATCATTACTAAAATATCACTATTAAGAGCTTTCAAAAAATACAGAAATGCATATTCTGATGAAGGCCTTACCATGGCAGGAATTTTGTTCCATGTCTTCTAAAACCAGAAATTGAAATCCATCATTTGCTCCTAGGGAGCTCTCTTTATTATAGTTAATTGTTCAACCGGCGATAAGTTATCAGACTTGTCTTGAAACTACTTGTTCAGCTTGTCACCTAAGTCATCCTCAATTCCAATGGTTTGCACTAGTAGACTCCTAAACCACTTTAATGCTTTTCCTTTAAACAAGGTAGCCAACAGCCTGATGGCTACATTTTCTTGAGTTACATGATGAACACCACATAGAGAAGCCACGTCTCTAATGTGTTCGATTGGGGTAGTTTGATCCTCCCTTGTGAAATAAGGTAGGCTCTTCAAATCTACCATGGGTATATTATCATGTTGTGTCAAGTTCAATGGGCTACCCATCAAATGCTACAAACAACTGATTCCTTGCCATTGGAACAGCTGTAGGTGGGTTTGCTTGAAACGGTACATGAACTATAGGTACTACCAGTCTGAAACTTGGTGGGGTTGATTGGATTCTTTTTTAAATTAGAGTCCTTACCATAGTTCTACTCTATCTTCTAGGTAGAGACAACTGCAAATAATCAAAGGAACTTGAACTCTGAGTTTGTATCTTTCTCATAAAAAATGTGACAACACTAATCTACTTGTCTTTCTTCAGTATGATTCACCAGATATGCAGAAAACTGTCTCTTAAAGGCCTAATAATGCTAGTAGCATATCAAAACCAGCAATATGATTGAAACATAAGTATTGTTCAAACTCAAATAGTCCCACTGGGTTTGCCAAAAATTGTTATCACCTAAATACGCACCTTGACTAATTTGTAGAAATTAATGTATTTGATGAAACATGGGAGGACCTCTAAAGTCGTGGGTTACTTTATGAGCAGAGGTCAACCTCCGGAGAAGGCCAGCTTCTTATGGATATCACCTAAAATACTACTTTGATGGAGAAAAGGGGAAGAATATGCTTGTTTTAAACAAAGGTGATAAAAATGAATTGAAAATGGGTGATACACCAAACTAACAAGAGCTATGAGATACTAAGACTAACATACACTTAGCTATTTATGACGAACACTGAAAATACCCAACATGTTACTCTAAGTTTCTGCATAAATGTTTCATAAATATGTCTATCCTACACATACTTTCAAGAAGGAAAGATAAAACTTTCACAAACTAGAGGTTTCTATGCAATCCTAAGACACAATTTATAACCTGTAAATTCCTACTTTTGCAAAAAAAGGCATAAAATGAGACAAAAACTAAAGGAGAAAAGTAATCTCACAAATAGCTCAGTCAATCACCTGGTAATGCACAATTCTTGCAAGAACAAGAAGGTAACAATATTCTTTAATAATCTCCAAGGTAAAATCTGTATTCCATACTCCAAAAATAAAAAGTTACAAAAGATGCTCAACACTGTAACAAAGGACTGTATCAGTCACAATCTCTAGAAAATATTTTGCATAATCAGAACTGAGTACAATAGAGTCACAAAAGTGACTATAATAATCCAAGTGGTTCCACAAAAGAAGGAAAACCAAACTGATTTGGGTCAGATGCCCTGAAAAAGCCTAAAATCTAGCCACTAGATCTCATCCAAAAGAGTCCAAAATGCAAGGAAAAGTCCATTAGGACTTAGTCAAACATGCAGGGTCATGGAAATAAGTCCAAAAGGACTCTAAGAGCAACAAAACACTCCTAGATACCCTCTCCAAACAAACCAACTACTAACTACCATCAATACCCAGTCAAACCTTCTCTCTTCCAAGGCAAAACAAGATGCTATATTATTGGCATGAGTATGCCACATCCTCACAACTCAACTATATTCTCTCAAAGACAATAAAAGTATCATAGATAGGTTCTATTACTCTCCTTTATTGTCATTAAAAGGTAACAACAACGCTTAAATGATTTATAGGATTATCATTTAAGTTTTATTGTTTTACATTTCATTTTCTGTGCAAGGAAAATAAATACAAAAAATAGCAACTAGCATCGAAGTGCTTACCCTAGCATGAAAGGAATAAAAGACTTAACACAAAAGTCTTAAAATGTATTACCACCTCATGGCATGCTACTAGGTATCATATGTGGTAAGGTTTTGACCATGATCTCATTAAAAGGTAGGCAAAGTATACAAAATACAAAAAGAAAAAGGCCCATCGGGCTCTTAGGGCTATGAAACCCTAAGACAAAAAGGAAACTTTTTCCCTCACTTTGCATTTTCATTTTGTGCAATCTTGCTTTGCATCTTTCTTACTGCTAATAAGAGGGTTTCTCTAGGAACTGTCTGTAGCTATCTCTTTCATTTTTTAAAGGCATCTTCTCTGTGGTTTGACATTTTCTACTCCAATGTTGAAGGTAAGCATGATGAAGTTCTTTTCTGAAACAATACTACAAAACTTGTCATTTCTGTCTACTTTTACCACTGCATATGTTGTAAATGCTCATTTTCTGTGATGGTTATGAATTTTATGTATATAGTTTTAGTATTCTCTGTCTTTTGTATCTTAGGGTTTCAAAACCCTAATTGTGTTCTTGAAAGGCCATGAAAAAGAAAAGTTTTACTGTGGTTTTCTCTGTAAAAATAAGGCATTTTCGAATGAAAGACCAAGGTTTCTTACAGAACTAGGGTTTTCAATAAATCAAAACCCTCAATACCTTTTGAGAACAACTATGAAACATAACAACAATTGTTGAAGCTCTTACTGGTTTCTTTGCTTTCTTTTATGTCAGTAAAGAATAAAGGTATTTTCAAACTCAAGATTTTGATGATATACACTCTCACTGTGTTTACTTCCTTTGTATATATCTCTCCTATATGCGATTCTCTAACTTTTGTATCTAAAGAAGGTATTTTGACATTTAGCTATACACTTTTGTACTTCTCATTTTTTCTGAGCATATTTTCCTGTATCTACTGTTATTAGCGAACTCTGTCTATGCTCTATCTTTGATGCATCACCGTGCCAACTTTTACTTGATGATAGACTATTTTATCCTGTAAGACCTTTCTATAATTTTCCATTTCTGCTTGATGGCCTCTAACAGTCATTATATGGAAATTCCTATCCAATAATTGCTATCAAAGTGATTTTTCCTCCAACTTTGACAGATTTCTTTCTAACTACTTATCATGTCCTACTACTAACCCTGGAAATGGCTACGGGGTTCACCCTTTAAGGTTATCTTGACCCTTAAGATCTAGTATTTAGGTGCCTATGGCCCAATCATTTATCATTATTTAAGGCAAAAACTGAAGATTGCTCTAGTATAAGAAGTAACTGTTCTATCAATGTTATAGCCATTTCATGACTGTTAGTGCCTCATTCATTACTTGTTGCTAAAAGATTCCATTGTTTCTCTTCACTTAATCTATGGTGGCTATCAATGACACAGTCTATGACTATTGGGAAAAGTCCTTGTGACTGTCTTCTTCATGTATCACGGAGTACTTGTGTGTGTTAGAATGCATAATGTGACCTATGACTACATAGGCCCTAAATGGTTCTAAGAGGCTCTTATGTTTCCCAAATTCTTTAAATGCTTGATAGTCTTGAAAATTTAGTTGGTAGACATGTAGACTATCAAACATACCTCTTCAATGACTATTCAAGCTTAGAAGTGACTATGATTGCCATTGTGAGGTTGTTTATAGCATTTTGATTGGCTCCTATACTATCAAAATGCATGACTGCATCTACCACTCTTGTCATTTCTGTAGATCTTGCTCACTACTATCAGATCACCATCTACTGTTGGGTCTCTTAATTTCCACATGACTATCTCATGTCTGTGATATATCCCAACAAACATTGTGTATCTGCACTTTTCTGAAACTATTCTGAAAACAAAATGTTTTGGTTTGAAAGAAAAAACCACTTAGATCTAGAAATATGGTAAGTGGTATGCAGCTATACATATGAATCTATATATTTTGCCAATTTGGCATATATTTTCTAGTTTATATCTGAAATAAACAAAAGCTACAAAGATTCTAGCTATGTAATTTTCCTTTTGGTTGCTGATAACACTTGATGGCAGTCATTAATGATCTTCATTGATCGATAACTGTTGTAACTGCTTCCATAGATGTGGTATCAAAAATCTATAAGTTTGAACACAAACTATCACTACACTTGTGTTATTTGAACTCCTTCTGATTGTCATCTTGTGCACAATACTTCTCATTACTGTGACTTTTCATGTGACAACATCTTTAGCAAATCCATATGCAATTACTATTCAGGTCTATAGCTTCATATTCTACATGCCTCAATTACTAATGACTGTATACTGTCTTTGCTCAAAGTGCTCATGCATCATGCTTTTACTATTAATGCTTATCATCATCTTTTGTTGTAGCATACTCTTTATTTTTAAGAAGTCTTCTAAGATATTTGAATAGATAATCATGAACAAAATGAGATATGGACTATCTTTTCTTTGCATATTTGACTGCTCATGTTCATCTAATGACTGCTTTCTGAAAATCATGATGTCCTCATGTCATGGTGCATTTCACCTATCACCTTTAATGCTGCTAACAAATACTTGAAAACTATTCCTCATTGATTGTTGTCCTTTAAAATGCACATTGTCCCTAACTGAGATGCATGACTATACCTAATGAGTATTGTTACACATATTCATTAACTCATGATGATTTTGTTAGGGTAAAATGTGGTTTAATCAATTGAATAATAACAAACTCAAACATCAATAGAATAATGAAATCAAGAAAGATTGAATGAAATGAAGTAATGAATAACACAGTGCAAACCTTCCTTGAATCAAAGCTTCTATTGTTTGCCTATTAAAACCATCCTTGCTGATATGAAGTAGGCCCTCAGAGTGTGCACTCTTTCTGCTATGTTGTAGGATGTCAGTATTAAATGGCTATGTTGATAGATATTGCTGTGAAGTAGAGCTTCAAAGCAAATGGTGATCTCAAGTAGATTGTATTGGGGGGTGCCAAAGGCACGCTAGTGAATTTCTGCAGAGTAACAATACAAATAACCTGGATGATTAGAATGGAGGGATGAGGCTTCTTTTATAGACTCAGAAGAATGAGAATCAATGGTTGAGAAGAAGTGTGATAATCAATGGTTGAGAATGGTTGAGAAATGTGCAACCAGTAGAATTATGACAAGTGTCTCACCTCCATCATGAAAGAGGGGATTTGACAACATTGATTGGAGAGTTAACTCTTTTAACTGATCAGTTAACAAACTTGATTAGTCAATTGGAAGAATGAATTATGGAATTGACTGAATTGACTGAGGGATTAACTCAATTGATTGGTTAGTTAACACTTTTGATTGATTAGTTAACTAACTTTTGATTTGAGAAGAAATAGGACATGTGGGTGAGGGAAAATAAGATAATTAAATATTTAATATATTTAATTACATGTGCAACAGGGTGAGGTGGACAAGGTGAGGTGGAAAAGTGAGGTGTAAAGGTGAGGTGGATTTTTGAATTTATAACTTAGGATAGGGGGATTTATGAATAATTAAATAATTTAGGATTATTTAATTGTGTAAGACATTAGAAGAATTTAGGGAATTTAATTAAATAAATTGATTTTATTTAATTATGGAATAGTGAACCGATTAAATAAATTTAGGATATTTATTTAATTGATAGAAGAATGGAATAAATATTTAACATATTTATTTAGAATGGTAGGAGGAATTTAGAAGGGAAATAAATATTTAGAATATTTATTTAGGATGAATCATGTCATTTTTAGGTGTACACAGATTCTATTTGATGTAAAATGCACTATGATGAGCAACAAGACGTTCCAGTTGTCTTATATCATGAAAATTCACTTGTTTATCATTATAAAAGTATATGAATAGATCTTGTTGTACAAGTTGATCCTTGTTTCTGTTGAACATACCTAAGATCTTCTACAATGTTTATGAGCTGGGCTCAACCCTTGTGGGAGCCACATTTTCTCCACTCATAATGTAACCTAATGAATCAAATAGAAATATAATTACACCTGTATCTACACATGAAGCAAACATGTTAATAAAAACAAATGCATACCCTAGATGCATTAGATAGCTTTAGTAGTTTTCTGGTACATTTAAGGTATGCATGACTATTTTTTTTGCATCTTGTTGAAAAGCCTATACATGCATAATGAATGTGTATATAATGAATGTAATCAATCATTTCTTAGAGCCACATTGCTCTAACACCTTGTCTCATTTTTTACAGGGAAGCAGGACAACAAACCAAGGAGGCTCAAGTCAACAACACAATCGACCAGTCATTCAGGCAATGACTAGTTACCCTCATGCTATACCACTATTTACTTTCATTACTTATTCATGTATATGATTTTCTCAATTTGTATTGAATAAGAGAAAGTTAATCTCATGGCCTGTGTGAGACAATGGATATTTTTTCACTCAATAAGATTACTTTTCTCTGTTATATGCACTTGTGTCAATGCAATAATCCATTACAACCTTTTTTAATCCTTTTCTAATTTTTCTTATACAATTGAATGTAACATTGGAAAGTAATAAAAATGAATTTCACTTCCCTATTTAAAACAATGAGCTCTACCTAATTTAGCTGTAGTGAAAATATAGGTAACAGATATAAGTGAGAAGAAAGGCATGTATATGCTTGAAATTTAGAAAGTTATATCCCAATTTGAGGGTGTACCTAAGCTTGAGGCATTCCAATTTGGGATGCAAGATGATTTCCTTCATTATGTTGAGTAGGGTTATAGTTAGGTACATTTTTCTATCATGTGAATTGGGCGTGCTCTCCTTTTCCCTTGGTTCACATGAGGAGGTCAGCATGTATGATGATATTGCATACATTGGTGGATGTTTACTTCGATCCATGTCTTTTGATACTGGCCTAATTTTTAGCTCTCCACTCTATGCTACGAAGAATGTGCATGATGTTGTGTGCGATATTTCCTACACATATTACTTATGGTTTCCCTGTAGTGATGCTGGTGGTGGGGTTGGTGTACACTTCATGGGCAATGGTTGCATAATAGTGCATATAGGTGGTAGTCATCATTTATTAAAACTGGGTGATAAAAATGGTTTTAGTTTGAGAGAGATCAACTCCTTCATTTAGCTTATCTTTGATAAAGGCAAGTATCTCCATCCATCTTTTGCAAGGTTGACCTGCATTGTGTTAAAATATTGACTCATATTCATCCTTTTATTATCTATGTACTGTCATGATATTGGTTGCATGTGTTTTGTCTTATATATACCTTTGTTGTGTTGTTGTGTGGTTACACAACATGCCCCATTTTGCCTTGACAAAACAGGGACCCAACTTTTCTTGCTACTTGTGGCTTGTTTGTTTTCTACTTTGGGCGGTTTGGAAAAATCAATCATGCATGTAACCTTGTAAGAGGGTGGATTTGCCACTATGATGAAGTCAATTTTTAAAGTTAGTAACTCCCATTATTAACTTCATGGTTTGAAAGTACACAAAATTCTAGGCAGGTTTGTCTTTTAGATCACCCCAAAATTGTCTAAGGGAAGAAAGTTATGTTGAGTCAAAGTTTGGTCAAACCTAAGATCCCGAGTAAGGGGGTCATATTTCTAAACATCAGTCATATTTGATAAGATCACCCAGATATAGGATCGTTACCTGATAATCACCTAGTGTGTGATGTGCAGACATCAAATTCAAATAGGTACCGATATCTACCTGTCGAAGGACTTCGCATATCCTGTGGGGGGTCATATTTCAAACATCAATCATCTTATGAATATCACTGTCTTCGCAAATATCACCCTATGTCAATATGACAGTGACATCATCCAATTCCCATGAATGAAAGAAATCACCCTGATGATGACATCATCGCTCTATCTAAACCATGGAGGGGGGTATATATCCAATATCTGTCATATTCCTTAATATGACGATGATGTCATTAAAACATAATAATCAAATGACGTCGCTGACATGATGATGTCACCCCAATCTTTTCCAATGAAAGGGGGGGTCATATTTTAGATACCCTTGATCTTAGTTCCATGACCCGATATGCGCCATGGTTAAACGTTGACCATATCACCCTATCATTTGCATTCAGTTATCCCGCGCAAAAGCGAGGGGCTCATATTATCAGGAGGGGTCATATTTCTGAATATCCCCTGATCTTTCAAAGATCAGCCCCCTTTTTTAAAAAATATTAAATGCAATTAAATGTGGTAGATGAACTCTCGCTGATTACAAATGTAAGTTGAACACTTGGCGAAATCTACGGATTCCCTGCAAATGATCAATGGATTTAATCAAGACACAACATTTTTAACCTAATCTATCCTATTGATCTATTTTAAAGGTAAAATTCAAAGGTCATTTTCATTCACCTTGCAATAAATCAAGAAATTACAGAGCTCTGAAGTCAAACCCTCAACACCTACCTATCAACGGATCGGATCCTTCAACGTAACGGAATGGGTGATCTTGCACATTTATAGTCTTTCCCCATAATCACTCATCTAATCCAAAAGAAAGCATTGTTAGGTAAGTAACTGTAAACCCTCCCATTGTCATTTTCTATAATTTCAGGTAGAGTATTTGTTTTTATTAGGGTATGGTCTTGTGATAGTATGTAGAAAGGTAAAATGAAGACTAATATACAGAGTATACATGATAGAGGTACCTGAGGTTGTAAGAATGCATATGGACACTATAGGGTAAAATATATCATGTTTATTTTAGGAATCCATGGTAGATGTCAGGAGAAATAGGTTTTAGGCAGAGTTCCTTGAGCCCATGTTCTTACAGCCAGAGGGGGTACAGTTCAAATATAGAGTCATTGGTGATACACACCAGGGGGATACGGATCTGGCAGTATGGTCAACGAGATTGGACAATGATAAGGATAATCCCATTCTAGATGGGGTGTTTATCTTAGGTATGTGTCATGTAGCTAGTTCCCCTTATGTTATGGATGCTCTTGAGCTGGTAGTGGAGTGTGCGAAAAATTACAACCTTGAAACTAGGTGGGTAGAGAAGCATGGGAGGATATATGTTGATTTCTCAGTCAAGGGCATTACTACCACATTCAATTTGCCAGTTGGAAAAAAGATAGTAAATGTGGACTTGCGTAAACTAGAAACAGAGTATAACAACAACAAGAAAAATGTGAGGAAGAGGATGTATCAATGGAGATCAAAGAGTAGTACATATGCTACCTCTGCCAAGCTACCCGTGCATTTGTACAAGTTTGATTTTGATGATGAGTACCAATATATGATTGCTTTGCTAAGCAAGCTGATTGGCAGGCCTCATGCTAGAAATTTTGAGAATTAGATGTTTGGGATCATTCAGATGGTCTTATATGTAGACAATCAGCCCCTATGGGCTAAGATCATTAGTGACTCATTGGATGAGCGAATGAGGAGCCTGGGAGGACAAACATGTTTATTTTACATGACTTCATATCTGGTGTACTCTTGTGCATAGAAAGGAACTTTTGATGCTTTGAAAATAGTGGGTAAGGCTGGTGGTGATGCTGATGATGCACACATATGGGATCATTATCTCCAATTGCAGAGGAAGGTATAACTCTAGGACTATAAACTGGTAAATGATGCATTCTCCATGCATCTGGTCAGAACCATGGAGGAGGATAGGACTAAAAGGCTGAGCATGGAAGGTCAAGAAATTTTTTACTAACATGGAGCATGGTTTATCCAATTTACCACTTTCTCATATATTAGGATTGAGGGATTTGAGGGACAACCTCTTATGTTGCCAAGATACCCCACTGATTAGGTCATCTTGATGGAATTTATTAGGCAAGTATCTACAATAGTTGAAGCCTATAAGGCACATAAGAAGATACCTCTAGTTTTGTTTTTAGTATCCATGGGCTTGTATATGTGCCTAGATTTAGAGAGTATAAAACATGTCATTGGGGAGTTAAAATTGATGTATTTACAACCATTTCCTCTATCTAGATCATATGATCCTTATGGCAGAATATAGAAGATATTAGGAAAACAAATACATCAAAAGCATCTAGAGGACTTTTGGACTGATTGTGATGATGAGGCTGAGGTGAGAAGAAGGAAATATCAAAGACTTACCTTGAATCAGATCAAAACCTTTGACTGTATCCTGGTGCTAGCACAATTGTGTAAGGATGATGGGAAAATCATGTCCAATGAATATGAGGACAAAAAGGTGTATAATGACACCATATCGGCCCCAGATCTTACACAACAGGTAGATATATCCTTAGATCATCTAATGAATGGGCTGATCCAACTAACCTAGGCTTGGGTAGATGCAAAGATATCCAAACTAAATAAAAGGGGCATTACCCTTATGGTTGATACTAAGAAGAAGAGACAAGAGGTGTCTAATGAGGAATGCAATGATTTCCTCACTAAAAAGAGAAAATCCAATGGGGAAAGATTGCCTACAAAAAAACAAAAGAGAATCCCCCTAAGGGTAAGAAAGGTGGAAATGAACCAAAGGGGGTGATAATAGAGAGGATTGCCACTAAAGTTGTAGGTACATCTACATCAGCTCAGGCATCTACACCATCTACATAGCCTCCAACAGAAAAACCAAAAACTAAAAGAATTTTGAAGCCTACTATTGAAATTACAAAGATACAGGTGGAAGGCCAGATCCTATAGCTTGAGGTGGAAGAGGGAGACCCCTTGGAAAAGGAACAATTAAATAAATAACCTGAAGATGATGACTTGTTGGTAGCTAGCAAGAAGAGGAGGGGGATGCCGCTGATGTCACTGCCTAAGAAATAGAGAGCGACCATGAGGGGAGATATCCATGCTGACCCCATCATGTTGAGAGGAGTAGGTGGTGAAGTTTTTAGGAAGGACCTGCAACATGATGTTCCTCTTCCCACATAATTAAATTCAAAACTGAGAAAGTGAAGGAGAAAACAAGAGAAATGCTTAGGATGAGTAAGGGGGTTCCTTTCTCTTTAGATGATACAGTAGACTTATCTAATGATGAGGTGGTCCAAGATGTGACCACTCAACAAATGGAAACTTTGGTTTCCAACACCTGAATGACTCCTCATGGAACTCCATTATCCTAGATGAGGGTGTTGGAAGAAGTGAAGCAAATAGAGGAAATGAAACAAGGTAGCCCAGAAAGGGCAGCCCAATAGATAGGGCTGGATAGTTTGGTTGAGTAGGTTACTAGTCCTGCAACCATAGACTTAACGTATAGGGGTGATATAAGCCCAAGTAAAAATGAGGGTGCACCTAAGGAACCTAAGAAGACTAGAGTGGTAGAGCATATAGAGAAGGATAGTACTGCTCTTGATCAAGGTCAGCAACAGCATGAGGCACCCACAAAACCAAAAATATCATACATCCAACAGAAGAGTGGGGGTGATCAAGATATATCAGACACTAGTGTTTCTCAGACTCAGGGAGGTTCATCATTGCCTTAGGATAAAGAGAATTAGGGAGGTTTAGGAGAAGTCCCAAGGACAGAAGATAAATCAGGTCAGGAAGACCCCAAGCCACAGGATATCAATGCACTGGGTGGAGAATAGGAAATGATCCATGATCAGGGTGATCCTCAAGGGCAGAATACACAAGCCTCCCAAGAGGTTAATATGCCACAGGGTGAGAAGGATAATAAAGAAGATAAAAAGCCAAAGGAGGGAGTACAAGATGAAGCACAGGATCAAAATGTGGAAATTCCACATGATCCTCCTTTACAGAAGGTAACCCCTCAACAAGAAGAAATCCAACACGATCCCCCTCATGATGAACTACATGAGGATGAAATCAAGAAGGTGCCTTCTCCACCAAGGATAGAAGCTAATACTGGGGAGTTGGACACACATGATTTAAACAAGATCCACCAAGTGTCAGTGTAGGTTTTTATTTCCTAGTTGGGTTATTTATTTTTCCCTATATTCCTAGGTTTTTCCTACACTTTTATTAATCTCGCTTAGGTTAATAAAGCATGTCTTATTAGGTGAGTGGTTTTGAGGTGTCACCTTCCTACATGTGAGCATCTATTAGCTATCTTGGGAAGATACTTTGCTATCTTTAGTCCGATAGATGGTTGCTCCTCATTGGTCGGTGTTGCCACCTTATCCCTCTTCCTAGTCTATATAAGAAATGGGTCCCGACAAATCAAGCCTGATGAGGTTGTCTTGGTTGGGTTCTTTTATTTTCATCACTTCTTCTCTGCATTTCTTCATCATGGATCAAACAAATCTTCCCATCCTAACTCCATACAATTACTTTGAGTGGAAATCACGCATGACAATTCACTTAAGGAAAGCTCGATTAAATAGGATAACTATGGGACTTGAAACTGAACCTACTAAAGATGAAGATAAGCCTAAGTGGTTTAACAAATGTGATGAGGCATATGGAACATTGTGTTTGTCTATTTCTCCTAATTTTCTCTTTCACATTGAGTCTTTGAATATGCCAAATGAAATCTGGAAAAAGCTAGAAACACTATTTGGCACACAAGATTCAATGAGGGGTCATATGTTGGAAAATGAACTAATTAGTTTAAGTCCAGGCAATTTCAACACAATCCAGGATTTCTTCACTAAATTGAAATCACTAAGGCTGTAGTTAAAATAATGTGGAATTGAAAAGAAAGATGAACAACTAATTCTTAGTATTCTCTCTAAGCTAAGTTCAGAATATTCTGTGTTTGTTTCTACTTTCTATGCTACTAAGGGTGCACTTGGTACTTAATTCACCATGCCATCTTTAGATGATTTTGCTGTCAATCTCACTCAAGAATATGACAATCTAATTCAGATGGGCACTCTTAAGTCCTCTAAGTCACATGCCTTGGCTGCCAACCAATGCACAAAAGAACAAAAAGGACAAAGTAGTAACAACAATAGTAAGGATAAGAAACAGAAGAATAGCAAGGAGAAGAAGGATCAGATAACAGTTGCTTCAAAAGCAACTAATGAGACCCAATATTTGAAGGGTGACAAACCTAAGAAAGAGAGGGTCCAATGTGCCTATTGTAAAAGACCTGGTCATGATGAACATAAATGTCTAAAGAAACAAATTGATCACTTGACACACATTCTTGAAAAGAATAATATCAGTGTTCCTGAGTCTATCAAATAGAGTTCTAATGAGGGGTCTAATAAGGCAAAAGAAAACAACAAGGGGAAAGGAAAGGGCACGGCCATTGTTGTAGTTGCTTCTTCACCATCCACTTGGGTTCTTGATTCGGGTGCTTCGTAGCAAATGGCTTCATCTAAGGAAGAACTTGCATCTTTGGAGCCGTGTACTATGCCTTCTATTTTGATAGGTGATGACACTCCTGTTGAGGTGTGTGAGAGAGGGTCTATTGATGTGGGGAATGGCACATTCCATGATGTTCTTTATGTTCCCTCATTATCAACTAATCTCCTATCGGTATACTAGATCACTCACACAGGTTCAGGCAAACGGGTTGAGTTCACACCTAATTCAGTGGAGATTCGTGAGTTGCATAGTGGTTCTACAGTTACAGTTGGGAGAGCAAATCATCAGTCATGGCTCTATCTATTTTCTCACTTTGTTCCTGATCCTCCTTCGACTATTTTTCTCACTCATTCTAATGATGTGAGTAGATTATGGCATGAGGGGTTTGGCCATCTTAACTTCTACTACTTGCAGCAGCTCAACTAGTAGAGCATGGTCACAGGGTTGCCTTCATTTCAGTTTTCAGGTGGTGTTTGCCAAGGTTGCATTCTTGGTAAGCATCCTAAGGAAAAGTTTGACAAAGGTAAGGCATGGAGAGCTTCACAGATACTGGAGTTAGTTCACAGTGATTTGGCTGGTCCATTTCAACATCCTTCTTTCAACAGGGCTAGATATGTCCTCACATTCATTGATGATTTTTCTCAATATACTTGGGTGGACTTTCTCAAACAGAAGTCAGAGGTATTTGATCATTTTCAGGACTTCAAAACTTTTGTAGAGAAGCAATCTGGGAAAGCCATCAAAGTTTTGCGCATTGACAATGGTGGTGAGTATGTCAACCATTAGTTTGAGAGGTTTTGCACTTCAAAGGGGATTGATTTACAGCATTCAGTTCCATACAATCCTTAGTAGAATGGTGTTGTAGAACGGAAGAATAGGTCCTTGAAGGAAATGGTGAACTGCATGATTTACTCCAGATTTCTTGCACCACAGTACTGGGCAGAGGCCATTAACTGTGCTTTTTATATCCAGAACCATGTTCCTCACCGAGCCTTGAAGGGAGTCATTCCTTTTGAAGCATGGAGCGGTCGGAAACCATCAGTTAAGTACTTTCAAGTTTTTGGTTCTCCTGCATGGGCCCACATTCCTGCAGAGAAACGCAAGGCCTTGGATCCGTAGAGCAGACCTTGCATATTTGTAGGTTATCCTGATGGTGTGAAGGGTTATCGGTTACTCCACCCTACTACACATGAGTTGTTCATTGAGAGGAGAGTTCAATTTGAGGAGGGCTCTTCAAGCTCACTTTCTATCACTTCTCCAACTCCTTCTACTTTGACATTGGAGTCACTTGGGATACATTATAGATCTTCTGATGAGTCAGATTCACCTGAGCAGTCTTCTACCTCCACTTCCGATGTAGGGAGTGATTCAGAGGACTCACCTCCTTCCTCTCCTAGTCATCATTCAGAGGTTGATGATTCTCCTCTAGATTCTCCATCTTCTGGTCCACTTTGGGGTAGACAGACCTTGCAGTCTATAGGTGATTGGGTTGGAGATCCATCAGACACCAGGCAGATTTGTTCATAGTTTCAGGATGCTCCACATGTCTTCATTGCTTAGATCCACAGTCTTTTCATGAGGCTTCTGGTATTCCTGAGTGGGATACAGCTATGTAGGAGTATAGTTCCTTGATGAGGAACCACACTTGGGCTCTTGTCCCTCTTCCTAAGGGAAGAAAACTTGTTCGATGTAAGTGGATCTATCAGACAAAATTTGCAGCAGATGGGTCAGTTGACAAGTATAAGGCTCGCTTGGTCGCCAAAGGATTCTCCCAGGTTCCTGGGATTGACTACTCTGAGACTTTTGTGCTAGTTGCCTGAATGAATTCCATCTGACTTGTTCTTGCCATTGCTATAGCTAATCATTGGGAAGTACACTAGATGGATGTGAAGAGCGCTTTTCTTCACGGTGACCTTCAGGAGATCTACATGGAGCAGCCACAGGGGTTCCTTCAGGATTCTTCACTTGTGTGTCATCTTCAGAAGTCTCTCTATGGCCTCAAATAGGCTCCTCAGGCCTGGTATGCCAAGATGGACTCCTTCCTTCTCTCAGTTGAGTTCACTTGGTGCCATTCTGATCCCAATGTCTACATTCTGCAGTAGGATGATTCACTCCTATTTTTGGTTCTATATGTTGATGACTTGTTGATCACATGGTGTTCTTCATCCACCATTGGGGCTATCAAAACTGCCCTTCATGATAGGTTTTTGATGACTGACTTGGGCTTGTTGCATTACTTTCTCAAGATTGAGATCTACCAATCTACTTCCAAGATCACCATCAACCAGTCCAAGTATGCTCTAGATTTTCTCTCAAGGTTTCATATGGCTGACTGTAAGCCTGCTCTGACTCCCTTTCTTTCTGGAGTCAAACTTGAGGCTCAGTGTTCTTCTCCACTTGTTGATGGCACTTTGTACCAACAGCTTGTTGGAAGTCTCATTTACCTGAGTCATACGAGACCTGACATTTCATATGTTGTAGGCATGGTCTCTCGATTCATGCAAGAGCCTCATGAGCTACACTGGAAAGCAGCCAAGTGGATCCTTCACTACATTCAGGGTTCTCACAGTTTTGGGATTCACTATGTAGTGGGCATTGAGCTTGACTTGGTGGGCTACACAGATTCAGATTAGGCAGACGATTCTCAGGATCGCAAGTCTACTTCAGGTTACAGCTTCTCACTTGATTCAGGTCCTGTTTGTTGGTCAAGCAAGAAGCAGTTTGCTATTGCTCTATATTCTACTAAGGCTGAGTATCAAGGGGCTGTGAATGCTGCCACTGAGGCCATTTGGCTTCAGAATCTTCTCACTGAGTTTGGTATCCAGATCAGACGGCCATCAGTCATATTTTGTGACAACCAGAGTGCCATTCAGATCTCACAGAATCTGGTCCATCATCAACGGACCAAACACATCGAGATCCACATGCATTACATCCAAGAGCTCATCCATGGCCACGTCATTAACCTTCACTTCTATCTGACTTCTGAGCAGGTTGCTGATATCTTCACCAAACCCTTTACTGAGAGCAAGTTCCTTCATTTGCGAGCTTTGCTGGGGGTGCAGGATACTTCATCTTCTGGGGGGCTTCTTCCTCTCACTCGGAGTCCTAACTCTCTCTACTTTTAGGGGTGCTTTTCTCTCTCTTTGGGAGGAATTTTATGTACATGGGTACCTCATCAGGCTTGATTTGTCAGGACCCATTTCTACATCCACCTAAGCTTTGCTTATGGGGGTGTTAGTGTAGGTTTTTATTTTTCCCTATATTCCTAGATTTTTCCTACACTTTTATTAATCTTGCTTAGGTTAATAAAAGCATGTCTTATTAGGTGAGTGGTTGTGAGTTGTCACCTTCTTACATGTGAGCATCTATTAGCTATCTTGGGAAGATACTTTGCTATCTTTAGTCCGATAGATGGTTGCTCCTCATTGGTCGGTGTTGCCACCTCATCCCTCTTCTTAGTCTATATAAGCATGCTACCTGGCTTGTATTTCATATCTTTTGCTTCTAGCATTTGCATTACTCCATTGGAGACTGACTCTATGTTGCTATTGTGATTTCACATCATTTGCATTCATAGTTTAGATATCTATTCATTTGCACTAATTTTCTGGGTTATTAATCTTTTCAGATTCTAACATGGTATCAGAGCTATTCTATGTGCAAGAGTAGATTTTAGTTTCCATATTTGAGAGATTCAGGGGGGGCTAATAAATCTTATTATAGTTTTTCAAAAAACCCAGTATGCTCTTCTCTTGCATCTTTGGATGATCTTGAGAATTAGAAAAGTTTGACGGAAACTTTTTTAATCTTTGGGGTTGCACATGTGTTTTAAGAAATCTAAGTGATTGCAACATTTCTGGTTATATTGGAAGCATTTTCAGCTATTCCAACACGTCCAGGAGGCTTGAGAAACTCAGATTTAGCTTTCATTTCACCGAAATCAGAGATCGTCATACATAGTTGCGGAACTGAGGTTTCAAGCTCAAATCTGACAACCAGCTTGCATATTTGGTCTTTTGAATCAATATTGCAGGCTCCAACATTTGATTCAGCCTTTGCATGTCATTTTTTTGGTTGCTGGGGTCATTTTTTTGTAGCAAAAGGTGTTCTGTTTACACTAGAGCAACATCTTTTGTGCATCTGCAAGAAAAATGCCTTCTGGGTTTTGTTCGCAACATAGAAAAACCATCTGGGTATCTTTCTATTTTTGCATGCAGTCTATATATTTTACAGAAACATACTTAGAAAGCTACAGCAGGACCACTCTCCGTTGGCAGTTGTAGTTTTGAAGGCATGTTTTCAAATGCTCTGTTCTTGCTCATACGGACTCCTTTTCCCACGAAATGTTTTATGATTTTGGCTATTTTTTCGTGCTCTATGCACTAGTGCAGAGGTTTTTTTATTTTGATGTGAAGATTTTTTAGAAATTGCATATTCTTAGTCATGACATTGCATGATTCTTATTTTGGGAACTTTAGAGGATCATAACTTTCACATACGACCTCGTATCGAGGCGATTCATTTTTTGAAAGTGCATGATTTTTTGAGTAGATCGCAATGGTGTTGTTTATCTCTCTGAGTATTGTGCCAAAGTTATATTTTCAGCATATGCTCTTCATGAGGGTTTTGTAATGCAATGAAATCAAGACCACTTAGTATATCTTACTAGTGGCAATTGTAAACGCACTAATATAAAGTGCCAAATCATATTTTCTTGGGGGGGTTCTTTGATTGAGTGAAAAGGGGGGGTTGTCTTGGTTGGGTTCTCTTCTTTTCAGCACTTCTTCTCTGCATTTCTTCATCATGGATCAAACAAATCTACCCATCCTAACTCCATACAATTACATTGAATGGAAATCATGCATGACAATTCACTTAAGGAAAGCTCGATTAAATAGGATAACTATGGGACTTCAAACTGAACCTACTAAAGATGAAGATAAGCCTAAGTGGTTTAACAAATGTGACGAGGCATATGGAACATTGTGTTTGTCTGTTTCTCCTGATTTGCTCTTTCACATTGAGTCTTTGAATATGCCAAATGAAATCTGAAAAAAGCTAGAAACACTATTTGGCACACAAGATTCAATGAGGGGTCATATGTTAGAAAATGAACTAATTAGTTTAAGTCCAGGCAATTTCAACACAATCCAAGATTTCTTCACTAAATTGAAATCACTAAGGCTGCAGTTAAAACAATGTGGAATTGAAAAGAAAGATGAACAACTAATTCTTAGTATTCTCTCTAAGCTAAGTTTAGAATATTCTGTGTTTGTTTCTACTTTCTATGCTACTAAGGGTGCACTTGGTACTCACTTCACCATGCCATTTTTAGATATTTTACTATCAATCTCACTCAGGAATAGGACAATCTAATTCAGATGGGCACTCTTAAGTCCTCTAAGTCACATGCCTTGGCTGCCAACCAAGGCACAAAAGAACAAAAAGGACAAAGTAGTAACAACAATAGTAAGGATAAGAAATAGAAGAATAGCAAGAAGAAGAAGGATCAGATAACAGTTGCTTCAAAAGCAACTAATGAGACCCAATATTCAAAGGGTGACAAGCCTAAGAAAGAGAGGGTCCAATGTACCTACTGTAAAAGACCTGGTCATGATGAACATAAATGTCTGAAGAAACAAATTGATCACTTGACACACATTCTTCAGAAGAATAATATCAGTGTTCTTGAGTCTATCAAACAGAGTTCTAATGAGGGGTCTAATAAGGCAAAAGAAAATAGCAAGGGGAAAGGAAAGGGCAAGGCACTTAGTGTAGTTACTTTTTCACCATCCACTTGGGTTCTTGATTCGGGTGCTTCGCACCACATGGCTTCATCTAAGGAAGAACTTACATCTTTGGAGCCGTGTACTATGCTTTCTATTTTGATGGGTGATGACACTCCTGTTGAGGTGTGCGGGAGAGGGTCTATTGATGTGGGGGATGGCACATTCCATGATGTTCTTTGTGTGCCCTCATTATCAACTAATCTCCTATCGGTATACCAGATCACTCACACAAGTTCAGGTAAACAAGTTGAGTTCACACCTGATTTAGTGGAGATTCATGAGTTGCATAGTGGTTCTACAGTTACAGTTGGGAGAGCAGATCATTAGTCACGGCTCTATCTATTTTCTCACTTTGTTCCTGATCCTCCTTGGACTATTTTGCTCACTCATTCTAATGATGTGAGTAGATTACGGCATGAGTAGTTTGGCCATCTTAACTTCCACTACTTGCAGCAGCTCAACCAGTAGAGCATGGTCACAAGGTTGCCTTCAGTTCAGTTTTCAAGTGGTGTTCGCCAAGGTTGCATTCTTGGTAAGCATCCTAAGGAAAAGTTTGACAAAGGTAAGGAATGGAGAGCTTCACAAATACTGGAGTTAGTTCACAGTGATTTGGCTAGTCCATTTCAGCATCCTTCTTTCAGTAGGGCTAGATATGTCCTCACATTCATTGATGATTTTTCTCGATGTACTTGGGTGTACTTTCTCAAATAGAAGTCAGAGGTATTTGATCATTTTCAGGACTTCAAAACTTTTGTAGAGAAGCAATCTGGGAAAGCCATCAAAGTTTTGCGCACTAACAATGGTGGTGAGTATGTCAACCATCGGTTTGAGAGGTTTTGCACTTCAGAGGGGATTGATTTACAACATTCAGTTCCATACAATCCTTAGCAGAATGGTGTTGCAAAATGGAAGAATATGTCCTTAAAGGAAATGGCGAACTACATGATTCACTCTAGATTTCTTGCACCACAGTATTGGGTAGAGGCCATTAACTGTGCTTGTTATATCCAGAACCATGTTCCTCATCGAGCCTTGAAGGGAGTCACTCCTTTTGAAGCTTGGAGCGGTCGGAAACCATCAGTTAAGCACTTTCGAGTTTTTAGTTCTCCTGCATGGGCCCACATTCCTGCAGAGAAATGCAAGGCCTTGGATCCACAGAGCAAACCTTGCATATTTGTAGGTTATCCTGATGGTGTGAAGGGTTATTGGTTACCCCACCCTACTACACATGAGTTGTTCATTGAGAGGAGTGTTCAGTTTGAGGAGGGCTCTTCGAGCTCACTTTCTATCACTTCTCCAACTCCTTCTACTTTGACATTAGAGTCACTTAGGATACATGACAGATCTTCTAATGAGTCAGATTCACCTGAGCAGTCTTCTACCTCCACTTCTGATGCAGAGAGTGATTCAGAGGACTCACCTCCTTCCTCTCCTAGTCATCATTTAGAGGTTGATGATTCTCCTCTAGATTCTCCATCTTTCGGTCCACTTTGGGCTAGACAGACCTTGCATTCTATAGGTGATTGGGTTGGGGATCTATCAGACACTAGGTGGATTTGTTCACATTTTCAGGATTCTCCACATGTCTTCATTGCTACTACCTCAGATCCACAGTCTTTTCATGAGGCTTCTGGTATTCCTGAGTGGGATACAGCTATGCAAGAGGAGTATAGTTCCTTGATGAGGAACCACACTTGGGATCTTGTCCCTCTTCCTAAGGGAAGAAAACTTGTTCGATGTAAGTGGATCTATCAGACAAAATTTGCAGCAGATGGGTCGGTTGACAAGTATAAGGCTCACTTGGTCACCAAAGGATTATCCCAGGTTCCTAGGATTGACTACTCTGAGACTTTTGCGCTAGTTGCCTGAATGAATTCCATCCGACTTGTTCTTGCCATTGTTGCAGCTAATCATTGGGAAGTACACCAGATGGATGTGAAGAGTTCTTTTCTTCACGGTGACCTTCAGGAGGAGATCTACATGGAGCAGCCACAAGGGTTCCTTTAGGATTCTTCACTTGTGTGTCATCTTCGAAAGTCTCTCTATGGCCTCAAATAGGCTCCTCGGGCTTAGTATGCCAAGATGGACTCCTTCCTTCTCTCAGTTGAGTTCACTTGGTGCCATTCTGATCCCAATGTCTACATTCTACAGTAGGATGATTCACTCCTATTTTTGGTTCTGTATGTTGATGACTTGTTGATCACAGGGAGTTCTTCATCCACCATTGGGGCTGTCAAAACTACCCTTCATGATAGGTTTTTGATGACTGACTTGGGCTTGTTGCAGTACTTTCTCATGATTGAGATCTACCAGTCTACTTCCGGGATCACCATCAACTAGTCCAAGTATGCTCTAGATTTGCTCTCAAGGTTTCATATGGCTGACTGTAAGCCTGCTCTAACTCCCTTTCTTTCTAGAGTCAAACTTGAGGCTCAGTATTCTTCTCCACTTGTTGATGGCACTTTGTACCGATAGCTTGTTGGCAGTCTCATTTATCTGACTCATACGAGACCTGACATTTCATATGTTGTAGGAATGGTCTCTCGATTCATGCAGGAGCCTCATGAGCTGCACTAGAAAGTAGCCAAGCAGATCCTTCACTACATTTAGGGTTCTCACAATTTTGGGATTCACTATGCAGTGGGCATTGAGCTTGACTTGGTGGGCTACATAGATTCAGATTGGGCAGGTGATTCTTAGGATCGCAAGTCTACTTCAGGTTACAGCTTCTCACTTGGTTCAGGTCCTGTTTGTTGGTTGAGAAAGAAGTAATCTGCTATTGCTCTATCTTCTACTGAGGCTGAGTATCAGGGGGCTATGAATGCCGCTACCGAGGCCATTTGGCTTCAGAATCTTCTCACTAAGTTTGGTATCCAGATCAGACGGCCATCAGTCATATTTTGTGACAACCAAAGTGCCATTCAGATCTCAGGGAATCTGGTCCATCATCAGTGGACCAAACACATAGAGGTCCACATGCACTACATCCGGGAGGTCATCCATGGCCACGTCATCGACCTTCACTACTATCTGACATCCGAGCAGGTTGCTGATATCTTCACCAAACCCTTCACTAAGAGCAAGTTTCTTCATTTGCAAGCTTTGCTAGGGGTGAGGGATGCTTCATCTTCTGGGGGGGCTTCTTCCTCTCACTGAGAGTCATGACTCTCTCTACTTTGGGGGGGTCTCTTCTTTCTCTATTTTGGAGGGGAATTTTATGTACATGGGTACTTCATCAGGCTTGATTTGCCAGGACCCATTTCTACATCCACCTAAGCTTCACTTATGGTGGGGTGTTAGTGTAGGTTTTTATTTGCTAGTTGGGTTATTTATTTTTCCTTATATTCCTAGGTTTTTCCTACACTTTTATTATTCTCACTTAGGTTAATAAAGCATGTCTTATTAGGTGAGTGGTTGTGAGGTGTCACCTTCCTACATGTGAGCATCCATTAGCTATCTTGGGAAGATACTTTGCTATCTTTAGTCCGATAGATGGTTGCTCCTCATTGGTCATTGTTGCCACCTCATCCCTCTTCCTAGTCTATATAAGCATGCTACCTGGCTTGTATTTCGTATCTTTTGCTTTTGCATCCTCTTAATGCTATTCTGCTTCTAGCATTTGCATTACTCCATTGGAGACTGACTCTATGTTTCTATTTTGATTTTGCATCATTTGCATTCATAGTTTAGATATCTATTCATTTGCACTAGTTTTCTGGGTTATTAATCTTTTTAGATTCTAACACCAAGAATTTGAAGGTGATGTACCTCATTGGCTAGAGAAAGAAATATATACAGAACAAGTGTCATAAGCTCAAGAGTTTAATGTCTCTACCTTATTTGCTGAGAACATGATGAAACCAAGGAGGAAGGCTAGATTAACATCTGCTATAAAAATAGATCCTACCACAGGTAGAGGAACTGTATAGATAGCCCTTCCCATAGTTGAAAAGGAAAAAGGCAAAATAAGCTTGGAGGAATTCCAAATCATAAGTGTTGATCTGGGTTTTGCCAATGAAGACCAGGAAGGTCAAGAGGGGAAGGATATTATTGATTCTTTAACCCAAAGGGTGAAGAAGAAAAAGGAGAAAAATAAAGTACATAAGGAACACATTGCTGAATTACATTCTTTTATAAAGGAGTTAATTAACCCTGGTCATACACCAATTGATCCTACAATTCCATTGACTATTATATCACAGGAGGAGGTTACCAAATTGGACCTAATGAAACATAAAGCAATGGTGATGGAAAAGTGGATGTTTTCAGTGCTCACTGGGGCTAAAGATGTATTGAGAACCTCTCTGCAGAGGTGGAATTCTTTGAGTAGCCTAAAAAGGAAGGTAGACAAAGTGCAGAATGACACAAGAAGATGGTCATTTCAATTGGAAAAGCACCTGAGTGCTCTGAGCAAGATGAAAAGAATTGATTCACATATTCTAATAAGTAATAAGGTATTAGGTAATAATACTGCCCTGCTAACAAGTATATGGTATGAAGATATAGGTTTGAGTGTGATGTCTTGAACAAGTGCAGTGACAAGCTCAGGGATATTAGTGTCAAGTTACATAGCATGATGGCATATGAGGCAAAAATCCTAGAGACCCTTGAAATGGAAAACATCATATCACATCAACCTTTGAGTAATGTCAGACAATCATGACTTGATCAATGGAGACTTGGAGTCATCAACTTATCCTAAGATGATTGTACTTTACAAGATAATAAAGGTTTGTTGTGCAAATTTTTATGCATGTTGTTATGATTAACAATCATCATCAACATGTGTGTTTCCCTATATATATGTTGGTTTTTTTTTCTTGATTTCATTTTTCCTTTTTAAGTCTAATCCTAAAGATAGGTGGATCCTCACTATGCCTATGAGAGGTACACATCCCCAACTAGAGCCTATGTTAGTGCCCATATTTTTTATCCCTCAACTTGCACAAAAAATTCTCAATGTTGGCCCCATTGACTTAAAATATGACCCTATAACTTTTCCTAGTTCCCCCTATGTATTTCCTAATTTGTACCCTTCCAAAAAACTCAAAAATCTTGAAAAAATTCTAGGTTTGGGTCTTTTTTGGCCCTTTTGTGCCTCATTGAACCTTATCAGTGAGTTAAAAAGTTCTTAAACTCTCCAAAAGGATGACAAGTCCAATGGTTCAACACTTCATTGAAACTCCAACATTTTGAACTCCAAGAAAAAGTGTGTAGAGCTTATTGGAAGTTCACAATGTTCTTGAACCTTTGAACCTATCGACAAGGTTCAATAGTTCAGTTGTTCACTAAAATGCTAACAAAGAAAGGAAGGAAAAGGAGAATATTTTTGGCAAGTTCAAAAGTTCTTCAAATCAACAAAATTGTGATAAAGAGGAGAAGAGAGTTCACAAGTTCCACATATCACTAATATTGTGATAGAAAGAGAGACAAGGAGAAGGAAAGAATGGAAGATAAGGGGTTGTTGACAAGTTCAAAAATTCATGAACTTTCCAATTCATTGACAAAGGCTAAAAAAATATGGCAAAGGATAGAAAGACAAAGAAAGTAAGTGGCTTGTCATCAAGTTCAAAAGTTCCTAAACTCACTGATTCATCGATGAAGGAAAATACAAAAGAAAGAAAAGAAAGGTAAGTGTCTTATGGTGAGTTGAACATTTTCTAAACTCACTAGTTCAATGATAGAGAAGTTCAATGGAGCTCCAAGTCACTAACAAAGGTGATAACATATTTTTTAAGGGTTCTTGCATTCGAATGCCTGTCTAGCTCTCAGAAGCACCATTAATACCTAGAATGAGTAGATTGGAGGTAGGTGAGGATTCAATGAAGTTGGTTACAACAAGTACAGAGGTAGGTGGGGGGTTGGAATTTGTTTCCCACCCAAAAAATAGGAGTAAAAATGTAATGCTATATATTCATGAAAAAATGATGTATTTGTGGTTGGTCACTGAACCAATTTTTAGGCTTAGTTGGCTTCAAGTAGTGTTCAAGAGAAAGAAGTGAGACAATCTAATTTAGAAGGGGACTAAATGTATTTTGTAAGCATTGGAAGGATTTTAATGACATATGCATATAATGGTATGTGTCCAAGCAGGTTTTAATATTTCTTGGGTGTTTGAACCTAATTACTCATCCCCTCTTGCCACATTTCCTAGTATGAATATAACAAAGGATTAGATTAATGTGTGACAACATTTTAATTCATTGCAAATCTTTTGTAATAGTATTTCCCTTTGTCTCATGTGGGTTTTTGCATTGTTGTTATGGATTATGAAGAATGTTTATTATGCATGAGATGAGATACATGCATTGTATGCTGATGCACATGTGATTGGATTTATATTTCATGGCTACTTTCTCTTCTTTCTTGCAATATATGACTCTATTACTGAATGGAGTAGGTACCAATCTAAAATGGTCAAGGGCCAACAACTTTAAAATATCAAATCTCTCCTATTAGATGTAGGAGTAGTTTAGGCTCCACCACACATGCCTAATTCAAAATTATTAACTATCATACCTCATGCAATATTTAAAATGAAATATCACTAGAGAATCCTACTTTTATGTTTTTCCCTCTTTCCCTTTTGTATGCATTGTTAAGTGGATTCATCTTCTGGGGGAAATACAATACTATTGTCATTATGGGTGTAGGGTAAGAGATGATTTATCATCTACTTAGCAAAGGTATTTTGGGTCTATATGTGGCTATTTCTAGCATGGACCTAGTGATAGTTATAGGGGCTCATAGCACCTTGGGTATGGCCACTTAAGGGCCTTGGGTTTATTGTTTCATTTCTCTTTAATTGTCTTGTTATTGAGACCTCAGGAAATTCCTCTTTTGACCTAGTAGATCCTAAAGTCAAAGGTGAGTTTACCCATGCACAACACTTAGTCCATTTATGCCACTATCTAAGCATCAGTATTGCCCATTTCCTTTGTTGAGAACTCCTTGGCCTCAAGTTTTGGTGCAAGTCTCTAGGATTTGTGGACATGCATGTTTGAGCACTAACAAATCCAATAGTGAGAAATTGTTGATATGTACTTGTAGCTATTATGAACAAACATTATTAGTTTATAGTTAATTAATGAATAAGCACATATCATGGAGAATATAAATATAATTTAGAATGTTCTATTATAATGATTACTCATTTTAAGATTATTGTTTTATAGTTATCTTTTGTAGAGGTTGCTTGCCTAACAAACTAAACACATATTTAGTAAATTTCTATATGTTATTTCCTCTTTAAAAATATTTGGGAATAACATGAAATACGTATTGGATGAATAGATAGTATAACACTATACATTGTTCTTAGTTTTATGGTAGCAAATGCTAAAATTCTAAAGTGAGTAGAAAAATAGATCAAGTTAGCAAGAGATCAACTTCAACATAAGAATGTAAGGTAGGGCTCACTCACTAGATTATTCTTATTGATGGTTAGATGTTTATTTATTTATTTTAGGTGATTTATTTGATTATTTTATGTTTATATTTTATGTGAATAAGTATCATAACATTTATATTTATATTGTAGTGATTCAGTAGTGTACTAAGTTTTTGTATTGGATGTGCAAATCTTATAAATTGCATATATTTTAATAATCATGATTAATTTATCATTGTGTACATGTAAAAGTGAACATACAAGAACAAGTTAAACTAAGTCTAACCTATTCCATTCACAACTACAAGAAACATCAAGATTAAGCCTAAGGAAAAAGGGAAGTTTGCTACCGGTATAGTGTATTTGTTGTGGGTGATTCAGGAACACATTTGAATTGTGCAATATCTGATGTTAAAGGTATACATGGTTTTCTTCCTACCTTTTAGATAAGGTTTATTTCCTATAAAAAACACATTTTTTGTAATGTCTATATAGTCTATCCAACATTGTACAATGTTTTAGTCAGGGGCTCCTAGTTTAGAGATGAAGACTCTAGGTCTTCCCCTTCATTTGTGTCCCCATATATTTCATGCCCAATATATTTTAATGAAGATAGTGCCTATGACCATTCTAGTCATGGTTGTTCAAGTCATGGTTCTACATCTTACACAAGCCCCAATTTTGTGCACACATGCAAAATCAAAATGAACCTACTAGGAAACAATATGAAATAGAAGAACACACCCAACTACTTGAGTCCATGTTGTAGCAATAGGAAGAAATAGATAATCAAATTAGGCTACTTGAGTCTAAAGTGTTGTCTTGTACTTTCCTTGTTGCTATCAAAAATCAAGTGGTTCAGTCCCCTATCATTCCCATGGACACTACTTATAAATAACTAGACCTGTCTTAGGTTGGGTAAAAAATAAAAACCATGCCAACTAAAGTCTACAATCATATTTCTATCTTTGATCGGTATGAAATTTGAGAAGGGCACACACATGTTGATGAATTTTTAGATTTCATGGAAATTTTTCATTTTGAAGATGAAGACATGTGGATGAGATTTTCTGTTAGGTCTCTATATGAAAAGTCAAAGAATTTGATAAAAAATTTACTAGGGTAGTACTTATCTTCTTAGAATAAACTTGTGGTTACATTTGATGAGGATTTTCCATGTGGTTTAGACCATGCTAATCTTGTTAAAGAATTAGAAGAAATTATAAGACAAGAGGGAGATTCTAGCATGGGCTTCAGTCATAGGTATGTTGTTTCCCTTTCCATGATTCTGGATGATTTCAAACCTAACACACTTGCCTACATTGACATGCTCTTATAAGTCTATGAGGCTAGTTTGAGTTCAATGTGGGATGATATGAAACTTATAAACATGCAACATACCTATTCATGCCTAGACAATGTGGAAAAGGTGAAGAATTATTACATAGTAGGGTTCTTTATTGAAAATACAAGTGTAGCTAGTAATGAACAGGCTAATATTAACAATGGTGATGTGGATACAACTAATTAGATGGATACAACATCAAATCAAGATGGATATGTAGTTAGAAAGGTAGAAGTTGAAGATGGTGCATCAAATGACAACATACATATGACAATGATAATTTGTGCACCTACCTTCAGCTAGATAGGTCATCAAGTTATGATGAAAATGATGAGGTACATGATGACTTCCATCTTGATATTGAGGCATCTGACTTGATGAACAAAGAGGAAGGTGTGTACACAAGTGAAAAGCCAAATGAATTATCTCTAGAAGCTGATTATGTTAACTGTGCATAGGTAAGTGACATTCCAAGTGAGCAAGAAACTAGTTTCTTGTTTAATATGTTATCCTCCTTTGTTCCATTAGATGATAATGAAGCAGTTAATTTTTGTATGCATGAGGATGATATGGATGTTCTTGCATTTAATGATAATCAATTTGAGATAGATATTAACTTGCAAGTAATGATTTTTAGTTTGAAGTATTTTCCCTTGATAAATGTGAGGATGGTGATCATGTGGATGCATATGAAATCTTGTGTCTTTGGTGTAAATTTTGATATCTTCCCCATGTAGATTATGCTTCAAGAAGGCCAAAAAGAAATGATACAAGAATGAATGAGGAAGGAGAAGTGTGTCATTAGTCAGTTTACAACAGTATGTATGACACAAGAAATTACCAGAATGGGATCCAAACAGTGGGACAATTAGAAGAACTTGGTTCTTCAAATGAGGTGTCTCATAGTGTTCATGTTTGTGTTGATGGTTTAGATTGCATCTTAAAAAATTAATTTTTGAAGGTTGTATTAGCACATATGAAAGTTATGTTCAAGGATTTGGTGGAGGTACAAATGACTATGAATCTTTCCACATTAATGTTGGGTGTTCACCGACTCTTGAAGGTGTTGGTGTTGCTTTAGAGGTTGAGTCCTTTGTATGGGACATTGATATAAGTGAGAAGCAAGGCATGTATATGCCTGAAATTTAGTAGGTTATAGCCCAATTTGATGGCATACCTGAGTTTGAGGCATTCCAATTGGGATGCAAGATTATTTCCTTCCTTGTGTTAAGTAGGGTTGTAGTCAAGTACATTTTTCTTTGTCATGTGAATTGGAGGTGTTCTATTTTTCCCTTGGTTAACATGAGGAGGTTAGTAGGTATGATGATGTTGCATATGTTAAGGGTGTTTGCTTCCATCCATATCTTTTTATGTTGACTTGATTTTTAGTTCTTCACTATTTTTTGTTGAGAACATGCATGATTTTGTGTGGTATAGTTCCTACACATATTACTTATGTTTACCCTATATTGATGTTGGTGGTGGGGTTGGTCTTTGCTTCATGGGAAATGGTTACAAAATAGTGCATGTGGGTGGTAGTCATCATTTGTTGCAGTTGGGTGATAAAAATGGTTTCGGTTTGAGGGAGATCAACTCCTTCATTCAACTTGTCTTTTATAGAGGCAAGTAGCTCCATCCATATTTTGAAGGGTTGACCTACATTGTGTCAAAATTTTGACTCACAGAAATCTTTTTATTGTCTATGTACTATCATGCAATTGGATGCATGTGTGTTTTGTGTATATACCTTCATTGTTTGTTTCCTTGTATATACATTGGTTTTTTAACCCCCAGTTTCATTTTACCTTTTTTGGTCTACTCCTAGAGATACCTAGATCCTTGTTGTGCCTACGAGAGGCACACATCCCCAACTAGAGCCTTTGTTGGTGCCCTAATTTTTTATCCCTTAAATTACACAAATATTTCTCATTATTGGTCCCCTTGACTTAAAATGTGACCCTAGATCTTTTCCTAGTTCCCCCTTCGTGTCTTGCCTAATTTGTACCCTTGGAAAACAACTCAAAAATCCTAAAAAAATTTGTTTGGGTCTTTGTCAGCCCTTTTGTGCCTCATTGAACCTTATCAACCAATTCAAAAGTTCTTGAACTCACCGAAAGGCCAAAAAGTTCAATGGTTTGACACTTTGCTAAAACCCTAACATTTTGAATTCCAAGAAAAGATGCATAGAGGTTGTTGATAGTTTGCAAGGTTCTTGCACCTTTGAACCTACCAACAAGGTTCAACCTTTTAGTGGTTCACTAAAATGCTAAAATATTGATTGAGGAAGGAAGGAAAAGGAGAATGTTTTTAGTGAGTTCAAAAGTTCTTGAACTCAGTGAAATTGTGACAAAGAGGAGAAGAGAGAGGCATAGACAAGTTCAAAAGTTCCTCAACTCACCAAAACACTAAGTTCACAAGTTCAATAGATCACCAAAATTGTGATAGAAAGAGAGGGAAGACAAGGGATTTTTGGTGAGTTCAAAAGTTCCTAAACTTGTTGATTAACCAACAAAGGTAGAAAACAAAGATGGAAAAGGATAGGTTAGGTTTAGGGATGGTTAGGATAGGTTAGGTTTAAGGATGGTTAGAATAGGTTTAGGGATGGTTGGAATAGGTCACTAGATGCCACATTGTTAGAGGGGTTTTTTTGTGGGATGAAGTGGGATATGGTGGGATGATGGGTAGAAGCTTGTTAGAATTGTTGATGAGATGGGGTTGGTTAAATGCAAAGCCTAGGTATTGATTTGATGGATACGGGATGAGGGAGTAAATGGGCTAGGATAAATATTTGTATTACCATTTTTGAGAGTATTTCTAGATTTATTATAGAAAAAGGGGATATTTTCACCAAGGTATGAAGGACCAAGGTGATGTTGTATATCCATCTTTGTATGGACTAGACCCACAAACAATAGAATGATCCCATGCATGCCCAATGTAGTATAATCCTGGCTAGATGAGGGAAGGGGACTCATAGCATAAATCCTTAGTACATAAAAGGTACGATTGACCTTAGATGCAAAAGGAGAACAATATGCTAGAACTGACCCTGCGTCTTCAAGATATGAATACCATACTTGGAGTAATGAGACCAACCCATAAGCATGACATACAAAACAATGACCATGCCCCATTCTAGGTGTTTTCTGTCACATACCATGATATAGTGAGATCAAGGTAGCTTTGGAATGATCCCTAGAGACCAAAGATAAAAATCAATAATAAAAAAGACCAACAATCCATACAAACAACCATTGTATCTCTTGCCAAGATAAGTGTTGATAAGATGATGAATTCTGCCTATTGTAGGAACAATATATCTGTTAAGGCTAGAATCGGTTGGATGTTGTTGAATAAATTTTGAAAGATAGGCAAAAGGATAGTAGGCTATATGTCCTAATTATAGTTGGTTTGTTGATTGATGATTTTTGTGTGAGATGTGATATTTTAAGAGTATGTTTAGCCCATGTATTGTTCATGGATTTAGTAACCTTAGAAAATAGGGACCATCCAAGTAGGTTGGATGGGCGCATATTTTGTACCTACATACCCTGTGTCCATGGGATCAAGGCACTTTAAGATGTGGGTGATGATGAATATGTAGCTCCAGTTTGTAGTAGTGATGTAGGAATGGTTCGGGGTAGATGAGATGATGTTGGATAGTGATGGTTCGGGGTAGATGAGATGATGTTGGATAGTGATGGTTCGGGATAGATGATATGATGTTGGATGGGATTGTTTTTGGGTTTTTGTATTTTTTATCCTTTTTAGGGGGTTTTTGGATTTTATATTGTTTTTAGATTTTTTGAATTTTTAAGCTATACAAGGATCCTCTTTCCAAGAGTTTTCTTTGGGTGGGGTGATGAAGGGTGGGTGAATGGTGTTGAATGATTTAGAATTCCAAGCCATGAGATGTAGGTGATATGGAATGATGTGATGGGTAAGAGGACTTATTAGATGGTAGAACTGGCCACTACACATGGTGCCTAAGATAGGTTTTCACCATGGTACTTATCCAAGGTGTCACCAAAGTGATTTTCACCATTGGATGACTTTATTACACTCAAGTTTTTCTTGAATTTTTTATTTTTTTGGATTCTTTTTTATTTTTTTTATTTTTTTTGTATTTTTTGACTTGGGATACTCAATGGGCTAGCCATAAAACCTTTTTAGGTGCATGATGTTCATCGGCTCCTCCAAAGGTTTCCCCTCATGTGTTGCAAACTAATAAGCTCCTAATCCATAGCTAGTTGTGATGACATAGGGTCCCACCAATTAGGCTCAAATTTTCCTTTCTTGTGGTGCTCTTGTAGGTTTCTCTCATTTTCCATAAGGACAAGGTTGCCTATCTCAAACTGGTGGTTCTTAATATTTTTGTTGTATCTTCTACATAGGCTATTCTGGTAGGCCTGGAAATGATTTAGAGCACTCAGATGCTTTTCATCCAGTAGTTATAGCTCATTTAGGCATGTAACTCGATACTCCTCAGTGATGATATTCTATAATGAAATTCTGAGAGGGGAGCTCAACCTCTATAGGAAAAATGGCTTCAAAACTAAATACTAAAGAGTATGGAGTGGCTCCTATAGGTGTGTGAATGCTTGTGCAATAGGCCCATAAGGCAAGATTAAGCTGAAGGTGCTAATCACGACCGACTTCATTAACTGTATTTTTTAGAATGCGTAAGATGGTTTTGTTGGAAGCTTCAGTTTGACCATTACCTTGTGGGTAATATGGTGTGGAAAATGTTGTTGGATGTGGAATTTTTCACAAAGGGTGCAAACTTCTTAGTTAAATGGTTTCTCATTGTTGGTGATGATGGAAAGAGGACTACCATAACATCATATTATGTAGTGGAGGATAAATTTTGTAATTTTGATACTGGTGGTGTAAGTGAGTGGAATAGCTTCTACCCACTTGGTGAAATATTTGGTGGTGGTAATGATGAATTTGTGGCCATTAGATGATGGTGGGTGAATTTTGCCTACGAGATCGAGCCCCCATTGTGAAAAGAGCCAAGGAGTTGTTATCGGCTATAATTCTTGTGATGGTGCATGGATAAGATCACCATGTTGTTGGCATGGTAGACATTTCTTTACAAACTAATGGGTGTCTTGATCCTTAGTGGGCAAGTAGTATCATGTCCTTAGAATTTTCTTAGCTAGAGTAGGTCCACTAGAGTGTGCCCCACAAATACCTTCGTGTACCTCTTGCAAGGCCACTTTGCCTTCCCTAGAATCAAGGCATCATAAAAGAGTACCATCAAGACTTCTTTGGTAGAGGGTATCACCTATGATAGTGAAATGGGAGGCTCAGTGGATGAAGGTTTTTCATTGAGCGGATGTTAAGTTAGGTAGGATGATTTTGTCATGTAGATACATGTAGGTTTCTTGGTACCATGGAGATAGGGGACCAATGATGTCACATACTAGCTTAGATTGTGGGATGTTGTAGGCCAGCATTAGAAGCTCTTTAATCAATAACTCACATTTTTTGTTGTCTATTGTGGGATAATTAGGAGCTCAGGTACTTCAAGGAGGTCCATTCTCTCATCCCCTAATGCCTCGAGGAAGTTTTCTCTAGGGCATACATCCTTTATTTTAATTTTTCATCATCCAAAAGTGCCACAAAGTGGTTTTCACTAGGGGATGTTATTTTTATTTTCATATTTTTGTGATTGAGAGTTTGGACTGTCTCCCCAAAGTATGTGGATGTGTTTAGTTCCATGATATAACCAGACTTGTGATCTCTGAGGGGGAAGTGATCCCTAACCCCCATCATTTCGGCTATAGCTTCATCAATTTGTGCGACATCAAGGACGGGGGGTCCCTGTTGGTCCCAATCTATGAGTTGGGGATAGATGAGAGGTAGGTCATTGGATGTTGATGGCATGGTAGATAAGGTGAAAATTGTGCAAATGGATGATTCAAAGAGTTTAGTGAAACCAGAAAAAGAGTCTTGATGGTCCTCTTCATTGATGTTGTCGATCATAGCGAAAGACTTAGCATTCTCACTTAAGATGCACTCGAGCTCAGTGGGGATAGACTCTTGTTTTCCATACCCTAACCCATGAAGATAAGGATTCCTTGTTGTTTGGATGGGTTCAACAATTCCTTTCTCAAGAAGGCCTATGCTACCTTGTCCTTTGTAACCCATGTATTTGACACACTCAAGACCTTTTCCATAGATCTCGGCTGGAAGGGTAGGAGCTTCTTGTTTATCTTCATATTTGTATAACCAAGAGGATATGTCTTCGAGAACATCTTGTTCAAGAAGGTGGTTTTTTCTCAAAGGTTGTTGTTGGCTTGCATTTGATGATTACTGTGGAAACTTCCTCTTCCTTAGGAGCACCAAATGTCTTAGGGAATGGTGGTAATAGGCCCACACAAAATGTACCATGTAGATCATACTCACCACATCCCATGTCACTTATCTTGATCTTGACTTTAGGAGGAGTAGATGTTTGTGATGTGGTTGCAATGTTGGAAGGATTAATGTATGACATGGAAGGTGTAGAATTAGCATGGGAGGTGGATGTTTTAGTGGTGTTGTTGTAAGGATAGAAAGTTTGATCATTTCCTTCCAAGAAACTACAATATTGGAAAGGATAGGAATCGACATAGATAATGACTTTTGTGTCATTGTGGGGAAATTTTAAGCATTGGTGAAAGGTGGATGGGATGGATTGCATGGCATGAATCCATGGTTGGCTTAGGAGAATGTTGTATGGGAGATCAAGATCAAGAACTTGACATTTGGTTTCCAAAAATTTTCTTCTCACTTGAATGGGAAGTTTAATGGTGCCTTCAAACAATCTCTCAGTATCATCATATCCTTTGATGGTTATACACTCACTAGAGTCCACAACCACATCAGAGTATCCTAAGTGTTTTAATAGTTTTAGAGTGCAAAGATTTAGGCTAGAGCCACCATCTTTCAAGACTCATTTGAAGGTGTGTTTGTGGATTAGGACTTCGATGTGAAGGGCTTCGTTATGTGAGGCATTAGATGTGGGTAGGTCCCTTTTTGAGAAGGTGAGGTGATGATGTGAGGCAATGTGGCCTACCATGGCTTGGAATTTATCAACATTTAAGTTGGTAGGGACTTAGGCCTCCATCAAAGCTTTGTCAAGGACATCCTTGTGGAGGGGAGATCTACGAAGCAATTCAAGGATGGAGATTTGTGTGGGAGTCTTTCCAAGGTGGTCTAGGAGGTTATACTTGTGGGTGGATGGTGGATTAGTAGGTGCAGATGTAGAAGGTTGATCATTGGTTGGGGCTCCATGGATGGAGACATGGCCACGACAAATGGTGATGGCACAATTAGGTGTTTTGGCTCTAATGGTGATGGTGTTGATATGGTTGGAATAATCTTTAATTTGACCCATAATGGAATCGAAGGAAGAAGGAGGTGGCATGACGTTGTAGGTTTGATTGGAAGATGAGATTTTTCCCTTGTTATGATCTAGAAGTGGATCCTTGTATGCTCATAAGTTAGCATTAGGCGATTGTTTTGGAGGTTCAGCAATGGTTATATCACCTCTATCTATAAGGTCTTGGATGTAATGTTTCAACCTCATACAGTTCAATGTTTTATGCCCTTTCACATGATGATATTCACAATAGGAATTTTCATCAAACCAAGAGGGTTTAAACTAATTTTCATCATAAGGATAAATAGGGGGTAATGTTATCAAATCTACCTTTACAAGGTTGATCAAGACATTTTCAATGGGTTCCCCTAAAGGTGTGAATATTCTCTTTGGGTTGTTGTTTTGTCTTGGCGGTCCCCTAGGAACATTGACATTATTGTTGTTTGTGGATGTATTTGGTGGAGTGAGATTTTATATATTTCGGATGGCCTTCACATTGGTGACATTATCATTGAGGATGTTTTTGCTCTTACCCCAAAAGTTGGGTTTGTCATTGGATTGGGAATTGTTGTTCATGTTGGAGGTGTTGGTGTTGTTGTTGTTGTTTTGGTTCTCATTATTGTAAATTTTGAGAGAGCCTTTAGCAATAAGGGCTCTTTCAATGGTTGTCCCTTTGTCTATAACCTCCTCAAAGGCTGATGCACATTGGATTTGTAGATGAAAGCCCATTTCTTGGTTGAGATTAGTCACAAACATGGTGACTAATTGTTTTTTGGGAATTGGCCAAGGGAGTTTGCTTGCTAGACTTCTCCACCTTTGTAAAAAGGTAGCGAAGGATTCCCCATTATTTTGTTTGGTGTTGCAAAGGTCGATCATGGATATTTCCTATTCAAATTTATAGGAGAAATGATTTACAAATTTCTCCATAAGTTCATGGAATGTTTTGATACCAGGAGGAAGGTGTGCAAACCATTCGGTGGATTGACCACCTAGGCTTCTAGGAAAGAGTCATTAAATATGTGTCATCATATGAGACTTCTAGGCAAGCAATGTAAAACTCCCTAAGGTGTTCCCTAGGGTCCCCTTTCCCTTTGTATTGTCAGATTTTGGTGTTTTTAAATTCTTAGGGAAGAGTGGCATGTGGTTTGTCCTATCAAATGGGTATGTGCAAATATCCTCAAAAGAATATTGATTTATTTTGTGTCAATGTTGCATATAATCAACCTTTTGAATCAAGGTTTGCACAATGCTAGATAAATCTTGGGTAGGTGGTTGTAGTATGTGTGATTGTTGTTGATGGATTAGTTGTTGGAGGAAATGGGGGATTTGATTTTGGGGTGGATTTTGGTTTTGGTTTTAATGGGCTTGGTGTTGTTTGTATGCAAGGAGTTGTTGCATGACATGTGGTGGTATTTGTTGGTTTTGAGTTGGATTTTGTTGTAAGGTTTGGATGGAAGGTCTAATAGGTGGTTGGGAAATTGGAGGTTGTGCATATGTAAAGTTGGATGAAGGGTTGTTCCATGAATTTTTGTTAGGAATTTTGTATGTATTGCAAGGTGGTTGGGAGAATAATTGTGTCATGAAGGCTATGGTATTGGTGTCAAATTGAGGCACACTTGTGGAAGCACTTGTGTGCATGGTGTTGTTAGGAATGTTAAGGGTAATTTACGGTGTGGATGTAGAGATGGTAGATGTTGCTATGGTTGTGGGATTTAGTGTGATTGACGTGTTAGTAGGAATTGTAGATGTGGTGGCACTTGAAGTTTGGGATGTGTTAGGAATATTATGGGATGAGGATGGTTGTGATGAGGTAGAGACATTGTTTGAGTTGGGTATACTAGCACCATTTTTTATGAGGAATTAAAGATATTTTCTAGGATCTGATTTTAGGACTCTATCTAATATGTCCATGGAATCAACATCTTGTGTAAAGTCTAAAACATCTTGATCCACATTATTTATGTTTGATGGTGGGATTAGTGGTTGGTTGGCGAAAGGATTTAACATAACATTTGCATCAAGGGATGATTGTGGCTGGTTTGTGGTATTATTATTTTGATCAGTTTGAGACATCCCAATGCCAAAATTAACTCTAAAGGGTTCCATTTCCTTGTTGTTCTTAGCTCGAGACCTTTTCAAGGGCATGCAATGGATTGGGTATGAATTGGTTGGATTGCTAAAGTTTGGGTGAGGTTTGAGACCTTAGAGAATGGATTTCAAAATATTGGACCCAAGGGTGAGTGATGGTGGAGATGGATAGGTTTGGATGTGATGAAAAGGGATATAGGTTTATGCTTAGAGAATAAATCTCAAAGTTTTGAACCTAGGGATGAGATAAATGATGGAGGTATGAGGATGTTTTTGGATGAGAAAACATAGAGGTTAAACCTCAAAGGTAGATGGGTGAATTGGTTTTCAAAATTATTGAACCCAAAAGGATGGATAAAATAAAATGATGGATAAAATAAAAGGATGGATGAGGTGGATTATGACTTTATAAATTTGGGAATGATTTTGGAATTAAGGTTATATGATAACCTTAGAGATTAAATCTCAAAAGGATTTCTTGGACCAAGGTGAAAATGGATATAATGATTTTAACCTTGGATATCGTTAGGATATATTTGTAATGGATGACTAAGGTATACTTAGGATTATTTGGATGATAATCAACGAAGGAAAACCTTAGATGATTTGGATGGGTAGGATTGGATGAATAAAGATGTTGGATAAATTTTATGATGTTTGGAAAAGGATTTTCAAATCAAAGGAGAGCTTCAATAAATCTAGATCTTTGGTTTATAAAAGGATGTCCCTTCTTACCCAAGGTAGACTAATGACCTTAAGGCAAAAGGGAAGGATTATTTTTCTTGAGGGTAGACTAATGACCACCAAGCAAAATGGGATACCTTAGAATATATCAACGTAGGAGTTGTCTAGGCTCCTAAATCAATTATTCCAAGGGTTAATAAAAGGCTAATTTATAAGAACATTTAAGGTAGACAAAGTCTTAAATACCCTATAAAGTAGAGGATGATAAGATCTAGACTTAGTTCTTGAACACAATTGATTTCAGGTATGGTTTTAGATGTTGGTTGATTTTGGATTTTGGATAATGTAGATAGGATTTGGATAATATGGATTTGCTATTTGGAATGGAGCTAATATGATTGGGGGGTGGATGTTTGGAAATGAATTGATTGGACTTGGACTAAGGTTGGGATGACTTGGGTTCAAATGAATTTGGAATGGGTGTGTAAAGGTGCAAGGTTGAAAATCAAAATGTTCTCTCCTAAGGTCAAATGGATAATGGAGGATAATGAGTTTGGATTAGAATTTTGGATGCAGGGATTAATTGATGGGTGGATAACGTATGACCAAAGATCAAATATCAAAATGATGTTTATCTAAGGTCAAAATGGGATGTGGTAAATGAAGTTGGGAAAAGGTTAGACTAGATTTGGAGATGGAAATATGGACAAAGATTGGACTCAACAATTGATTTTGGATTTGGGATAAATGGGCTATGGTCAAGGGTCCAATAATCAAAATGTTTTTTTTCTCTATGGTCTAAATGAAATGATATGGGTGGACTTGGACAAGGGTTTGGGTTTAAAATGGAGGATTTTGATTTTAATGATTTTGACAAGGTGACCACATTTTTAGGCTGGACAAAGTTTAAAGATTCTAAAATAGGTCAGAGGACACATGTAGGATATGGCCTACAAATGGTGCTAATCCTTGGAATTATGGCAATGAAATAGTTCAAAATGGCATCAAAATAGTGGAATATGGCACAGATTTAAAGGTTTATGGTGCTACAAAAAATGGCGCTGACAGGGAATTTTATGGTGCTAAATAGAGAACTTATGGCGTTGATCGGTGAGTGATCCTAGGATTTTGACTAGGGTTTTGATCACTTTTGGAAATTTTTTGGATATTGGGCTCAAATTTTGGATTTTCAAAGGTTAAATGATCTAATTTCAAAGGCTCAAATGTTTGATTTTGAAGGATTCAAGTTGATAAGGTTTCATGGCAACTAGAAAACAATCAAACAAGAGAACACAATGGCTTTTTGACTCAAGGTGGACTTTGGATAAAATGGCTTATACGAGTTTCGATAAGAAGACACACCAAGCACATGAACAATCATATCATTAGTCAAGTGGGAGTATCATACCTTGTAGATCTCACAAAGTGGCCATGGGTCAATCCCAACTCAAAGTGAACCAGGATTCCCACCCCCACTAATACCTTAGGTGCCTATCTCAAATATAGTAGTATGGTGAACATCTTCCCCTCCTCTGCATCTATGCACTACAAGTTATGATGGTCAAAAGGTCTTAATCTAGGATAGTTACAAGCTTTTAGGGGAGTCCTCTAGCATACACAAGGTACTTGAGGCCCAAGTATGTGAACAGGGGTATCCCAATTGACTGACTCTCAACCACTCAAGTCTTGGCGGACCAAGGGTCTTGGTGGTCTATTTCTTGGAGGTGAGAGGGTCCTTCCTTTAAAGTTATCTTTCAAATCACAATGCTTATATACTATGTCAAAACATGCAGTTGAGGTCATCCCTTGGGGTGATGAAATCCCCAAGCAAGCCTCCTAAGAAGAAACCACCCTTTTCTTTTGATCACCCAAGATCACACTAGGCATGAGGGAAGAGCATACACAACGTGAGTAGCCCCTTTGAGATAACACTTAAAAGCATGAAAAAGGTCCACAAATAGACTTTTGATCCCCAAGATCACCCTAAGGTGCAAGAGGAGAGCATACATCTATAAGTAGACAAGACAAAGCATACAAGTGTTCATTTATCAACTAACTACTTTAATGAAACTAAGCTAGTGATAAAACAAGTCTGTGACTAGCAAAACCTCCATCAAACTAGTCAATAGTTTCATAAAAAATCTTTGGCCTGCATTCTTTATCCTATAAAACTGATGTTAGTACCCTGTACACACTCCAAGAATTTTTTAGACAGATGCCACTAAAATAGAAAGAAATAGCACTAAAACATATTCAGATAGCACTCAAAAATAGATAGATCGCACTAAAAAAATGAAAAGATGGTGCTAAATGGTTTAGATTCAAAAATCAAATAGACATCAGAAAGAAAAATAGAAATAGTGTTAAATATCAAAAAAAGGTGCTAAATTCCAGCTTGGCGCTAATATATTGAAAAATGGCACTAAATCAAATTTTACCCTTTTTATCTTCTATTGCCTAGTGCGGTGGCATGATTTTGTGTAGTGATGATGCTAATCCATAGACAACCAATTAAACCTATGCAAAAAGAAGTCACAACTCAAAATAAACAGGTCATGATTGGGTTAGAGTGCTTCAAACTTTGTTAGAGAACACCATAGGTTAGATTATAAGAGGAAACAAGTTAGTTTGTGACAAATATCCTAATGCTTTTATAAAAAACTTTTTCTTAATTCATTTCTAGGTGTATTTTTCCATTATGACCCCCTATATCTATCATGTTTTGATTAAAAATAGATAGCAAGAAATAATGAAAAGTGATAAAAGATCAAATATGCATTAAATTTTTTTTAGAAACCTAAAAACATTAGCAAATGTCATGGAAACAAGGTACTCAAACAACACTGGATGGTGCTGAAATAGGCAGAAATGGTGTTGTTTCATGAGGAAATGGCATTGATCCATGAAGATATGGCACTGAAATAGCTATATGCCTAAATCCTTCATAAGAAAACCCAAAAAATATGTTAGTTTGGGACCATGGGGTCCCACTGAGCATGCCAAATAAAGATGAGGGAAAGTGGAAACAACAAAAACATGAAAGAACTCAAAAATGAATGAGAATTTATACCTTCAAATGCTTCTAACCTCCTCACGCCTTGATAGGGTTGAGGAACTTGCACCCATTAACTCCTTGCTCTACCCAAACTAGGATTAAAAATGTGAAATGCTCTCAATATTCACTACAAATTTCAACATAACCTAGCTAAGATTGATGAGAATTGGGAGAAATTTGGACATGATAAGCTTTCTCTAAAATTAGATGATGAAATGGCTTGTGGTGGCTTGTATTTATTGGCAAATTGGAGGAGATTTTGATCCAATAGTGGAGATTGATTATTGAGATCAATAGATGAGATTGATTGTGAGATGGAGGGTTGAGATTTGATCATCAAATTTGAATAGTGGAGAATACAAATAAATTTAAAATCTATTTTGGGGAAGGCTTTGCATTTAATGTGATTTTGATGTGTGAGGAAATTAAAAATTCCATTTTACGTGGGAATGTGAAGGTCATGCGACACATGCACATTTTTGGGGCCTTACATTTGTAAGCTAAAATGGTGGAAGATGTGTGTGGGAGAAGGTGTTAAGTATATTTTGATATTTTGTATTTGTGGGTGTGGGAGAAGGTGTTAAGTGAGATTTGACCAAGTTAATCAGGGTGGTTAACTTAGTTAATATGGTTGGAGAAAATTAATGAGTGGGCTAATAAGGGTTTAGGATTAATTAAACAATGATTTATTTAATTAATCCAGGTCTAGGGGTCATGTAGGCTAGGGTAGATAATTAAATAATAGCTACTTAATCAACTAGGCTAGATGTAGGTTAATTAGTAGGGCAGATTAATTAGATAAGTATGATTTTACCTCATTAATTGGGTTTAGGAAAGTGGACAAATTAACCAAATAAATATTTTGCATATTTGTTTAATTAATTGGGATGATATTAGTAAGGTGTAATGTTGAATTAATTTAATTAATTCAACTTCAGGAGTTAATTGATGGAGGATGAATGGATGGTTCAAGGGTTGGGTAGGATAATTAATTAATTAAAAATTTAATTAATTAATTAGATGAGAAGTTAGTGATGTAGATGATGTCAAAGAGTGGTCGAAGGGTTAAGACATTTTTAGGTGTCTATAGGAAGAATAGGATAGTTCATGAAGCAGAAAGGACAGTGATGAAAGAAGCAAATCTATCGGATATCTACTGAAGAGAAGCCATCCACACTCTAGTTTACATACAAAATAGAGTGCAAACTAGGGTCAATAGTTCAAAGACTTCATATGAACTATGGTATGGAAGAACTCCTATTGTAAAATACTTTAGAGTATTTGGAAGCAAATGCTACATTAGGAGAGATGAAGAGAACGTGGGAAAGTTTGATACAAGATCGAATCAAGGAATCTTCCTTAGATATTCTATAAAGAGCAAGGCATATAGGTGCTACAATAAGAGACTAAAGATATTAGTGGAAAGTGCAAATGTCAAATTGGGTGAGGAACCACACCAAAGTTCAATGCTATTAGAAGGATATGAATCAAATGAGAATCATTGCAGAGAAGTAGAAAGAGAGGAAGAAAAGGAAAAGGAGAAGCAAGTAGATGAAGAGGATGCTTCGGAGAAGATTCCCAAGACTCCCAAGTATGTGTAGAAGAACCATTCTGAAAATTAGATCATTGGAGATAAAAACAAATGTGTTTTAACAATGAGAAGTATTGCTATGGTAGCTGAACAGGTAAATTTGTGCTTATTGTCTCAAATAAAACCCAAAATAGTGATTGAAGCATGCAAAAATGAGCACTAGATCAAGGCTATGGAAGAGGAATTGATGTAGATTGAGAATAATCAAACTTGGGAATTTGTCCCAAGACCAATAGACAAGAATGTGATTGGAACCAAATGGGTCTTCTAGAACAAATTGAATGAGAATGGAGAAGTAGTCAAAAATAAGGCCAGGCTGGTGTGTAAAGGCTACTCACAAGTGGAAGGAATAGATTATGGGGAAACATTTTCTCCAGTGGCAAGATTAGAGGCCATCAGATTGTTCTTGGCCTTTGTATCTCATAAGGACATCAAAGTTTATTAGATGGATGTGAAATCTATGTTTTTGAATGGAGAGTTGGAAGAGGAAGTATACATTGAGCAACTGGAAGGCTTTCAGTTATCAGATGATCCAAATATGGTCTACAGATTGAACAAGGCATTGTATGGACTCAAACAAGTGCCTAGAGCTTGGTATGCAAGGTTGGATAGGTACCTACTGCAGTAATGATTCAAAAAGGGCACTGCAGAAAGCAATATGTACTTCAAAGTTGAAGAAGATCAAATCCTGATTGTGGAAGTATATGTAGATGATATAACCTTTGGAGGAAATGAAGGTATGTGAAAGAGATTTGCAGAAGAAATGTAGAAATAATTTGAAATGCCAATGTGTGGGGAAATGAACTTCTTCCTTGGGTTACAAATCAGTCAATCAGAAAAGGGAATTTTCATTTCACATTCAAAGTATGGTAGGGAAATGTTGAAGAAGTTTGGGATGGAAGACTCCAAACTGGTATGTACTCCCATGACTACTAGTTGTAAGTTAAGAAAAGATGGTGAATCTCCTAAGGCTGATCAGAGAAAGTACAAATCAATGATTGGTGAACTGTTATACTTGACTGCTACTAGACCGAATATCATGCATGTAGTCTATCTTGTGGCTAGATTTCAAGTTGATCCCAGAGAGTCATATGTTTTAGTAGTAAAGAGGATATTCAGATACCTGAAAGGTACTTTGGAGTTTAGCCTATGGTATCTAAAGGATACTGACTTCTCCTTGAGTGCATATATAGATGTAGATTAGGCAAGATGTATAGATGACAAAAGAATTAGAAGTGGTGGTGCTTTCTTTCTAGGGAGCAGACTTGTCTCTGTTGGACTTCACTGGACAACTAAGAGGGGGGGTGAATCAGTTGTCCTAAAACTTTTAACCAATTATGATCATCAACTTATCAATAACTTATATTCAGATATAACCATGAAAGCATAAAATGAGAAGCTTAACACAAAAGCATAATCAACACAGGAGACACCTAATTTTTTACGTGGAAAACCTTAAAAGGGAAAAACCATGGTGGGTGTTAGCCCACAGAAATATATAAGTTATATCAATATCAAAAAATAGAGGCTCATTGCCTACAAGATTCACTGCCCAAATTGCTCACTGCCTAAGGGTGGCTCACTACCAAAAGGAAGCTCACTGCCAAAAGGTTGAACTGAGATAATAGCATCTACTCCATGCCAGAGTTCAGTTCCATTGAAGCACAAACACTTCTGCTCTACTTTGCTACCTTACTTCTCTTGTATCTTCACACTTGGATACATTTTCATGACTCAATTACAACTATTTATACACTTCATCAACCTTGGAATGATCATCAAGGTCGGCATTACAATCATCAACCATTGGAACAATCTCCAAGGATGACAAACATATGTTACATCATATAGGTTTGGACCTAAGCAGATTTACAAAGAAAAGAAATGAATGTGGATCATGTCATGCCTTAGTAGGGACTCAAACAAAATCTTCCATGCTACAACATGCTCTCACAATCTTTGATGCATCTCCACAGATGATGAATTCAACCAGGTTGGATAAGACTGATGTTAACACAAGTATTCTCAAGAACATACTTCATGAATGATCTAAATTACACCTTGCAGACCAATCTGAATCTAGGAGCATGATCAAGAGACATCCACAAGTACATTGTAATCACCAGGAACAACCGCACTATCTCTAATCACTCTATCACTAAGATTCTTCAAACTGGAGTATAGGAACAACACTATTAGCCACTGTCATGAGTAAAAGATAGCTTGTGGACCACCAAATCATGAACCATTGCATTTGAAGACACTTAACATCACCACTGACTTAATTATAGAACCATAGACCAAAATACTTCAATGCAGAGGAATACGGAAAAAACACTTTCTCCATGTCACCACCAAGCATACAGAAAAATTTGTTTTCACTCTGGTGAACATAACTCACTCAATTCTTCATATCAAAGGCTCAAACTCAGAATATAACATTTTTAGACAAGCTTCTAAATAACTTCCAATTTGTAGGTAAATTTATTTATTCTACAGCGAATGTAAAGCATTCTTCTGGATTGTTCTTCTACATGTAATGCATTATTTCTACTACAACACATTGTTATCACCAGATGGGCTAATTTTCTCAATATCCTTAACAAAGTAAGAGCACAGTTGACACCAATGACAACACAGATATGTTGACATCAATGACAACACTAATTAGGCACATACTTGCAACAATCTCCCCCTTTGTCATTGATGGCAACATATGATGTGAAAAACTGAAAAGACCACCAAGACAAGATTCTCCCCCTTTCTCTTTACACATCTGCATTCTTTCTCCCCTTGAGTTTTTCACATGATTTCTTTCCCCCTTTGACATCAATGGCAAAGGGAACATACTTGCATGCTGCTACTCTGATCCATTTACTTTATCAGAAACATTTAGCTACTCCTCCTGAGAGGTAGCATTCAAAACATCAATCTAGACCAAAGAATGACACTTTGAGCTCCACTGGATTGAACCATTCTTATGCATCTTAGTTTAGGATAGGAGGGGTAATGACCCCTAACTTTTCTCTGAGATACTCAAAGGTATCTTTAGGTAGAGGCTTAGTGAAAATGTCTACAATCTGATCCTTTGTGGACACATATTCCAACTTTACTTCATTCTCTATCACCTTCTCTCTTAAAAAGTGATACCTTATTGATATGTGCTTTGTTCTTGAGTGCATCACTAGATTCTTTGAAATGTTTATGGCACTTATATTATCACAAAATATTTCAATTGGATCTTCATACACAACTCTTATAGCCTTCAAAGTCTACTTCATCAATAATACTTGAGTGCAACATGTTGTTGCAATATACTCTGCCTCTACAGTTGACAAAAATATTGAATATTGTTTCTTGCTCTGCCATAAGGCCAATCTATTACCCAAGAAGAAGGCACCCCCACTTGTACTCTTTTTTTCATCAACATCTCTGGCCTAATCTACATCTGTATAAGCACTAAGAGTGAAATCATTGTACTTTGGATACCATAATCCATATTTGGAGTACCTTTCAAATACCTTAGGATTCTCTTAACTGCCATCACATGTGATTCTCTTGGATCAGCTTGAAACCCAGTAATAAGACAAACTACATGCATAATATTAGGTCTGGTTTGAGTTAGATAAAGCAATCCTCTAATCATGGATCTATATTTTTTCTAATCATCCTTAGGTGATTCATTAGTTTTACTCAACTTGCAACTAGTCACCATGGGAGTACATATCAGTTTAGAGTCTTCCATCCCAAACTTCTTCAACAACTCTTTGACATACTTAGACTGAGATATGAAGATTCCTTTATCTGATTGATTAATTTGCAGACCTAGAAAGAAATTCATCTCACCAAACATGGACATCTCAAACTCTTTTTTGTATTTCACTAGTAAATTTCATACACATACCTTCATTGCCTCCAAAAATGATATCATCAACAAAGACTTCAACAATTAGTATTTGATCTTCATTAATCCTGAAATAAAGATTATTGTCAGTAGTACCTTTATTGAACCCTAACTGTAGTAAGTACTTATCCAATATTGCATACCATGCTCTAGGGGCTTTCTTGAGTCCATATAAGGCTTTCTTCAATCTACACACAACATCTACTTGGTTTGATAACTTAAATCCTTTTGGTTGTTCAATGTAGACTTCCTCTTCCAACTCACCATTCAGGAATGTAGACTTTACATCCATATGATATACTTTAAAATCTTTGTGGGCTACAAATGCTAGGAACATTCTGATTGCTTCAATCTAAGCTAGAAGAGCAAAAGTCTCTTCAAAATCTATTCATTCAATCTGAGAATATACTTTGCATACAAGCCTTGCCTTATTCCTTACAACCTCTCCATTCTCATTCAGCTTATTCTTGAAAACCCATTTGGTTCCAATAACATTTTTGTCAGCAGGTCTAGGAACTAATTCCCAAGTATTATTCTTTTCTATTTGCATTAGTTCTTCCTCCATGGCTTTTACCCAACTTTCATCATTGCATGCATCATTCACAGTCTTTGGTTCAACCTTTGAAAGCAAGTAGTAATTCACTTGTTCTTCTGTAGCTCTTCTCCTTGTCAGCACACCTTTGTTTTTGTCACCTATAATCTGGTCTTTAGAATGATTGATCCTTACATACCTAGGAGTCTTGACAACACTTTCTAGAGTCTCTTCTTCATCATGACTATCTACTTGATCATCTTTTTCTTCAATCATTATAGTCACAGGTTCCTCTAGTTCATAGAAACTCAAATCTAATATTTTTTCCTTTCCTTCATCTACCTTCACAATTACACTCTCAACAATCTTTTTGAGCCTTTTGTTGTAGCACCGGTAAGCTTTACTCTTGGTAGAGTATCCAAGGAAGATTCCTTCATCACACCTTGCATCAAACTTTCCTAGATCTTCATCTCTCCTGATATAGCATTTGCTTCCAAAGACTTTAAAATATTTTACTGTAGGAATTTTTCCATACCATAATTCATAAGGAGTTTGATTACCATTACCTTTGACTTGAACTTTGTTTTGGATGTAAATAGCAGTATGAATAGCCTCTTTCCAAAATACTTCCAAAAGATCTGCTTCCTTCATCATAGTCCTAGAAGCCTCTTGAACTATCCTATTTTTCCTTTCCACAACTCCATTCTGCTGAGGAGTCCTAGGTGTAGATAGTTGTCTCTTTATCCCATGCTATTCATAGAAAATCTTGAATTTATTTGATGTGAACTCACCTCCTCTATCAGACCTCAAGCATTTGATCTTCATCTCTATTTCTTTCTCAACCATTGCCTTGAAATATTTGAACTTCTCTAGGGTTTTTGATTTATCTCTTAGAAAAGTAACCCAAGTCATTCTAGAATAATCATCAATAAGCAATATGAAGTACCTATCACCTTGTAGACTTCTCACCCTTGTAGGACCACAAAGATCTGTATGCACTAGATCCAGCAAACTGGTAGAGAATTGCTCTTTGTTCTTGAAGATTGTTCTTGTCTTCTTCCCTAACTGGCATTCCTTGTAGATTGTGTTGGATGGCTTCACAAGTTTTAGTAAATCTCTCACAATCTGACCTAAACTTATCTTTACTAGATATCAAAGTTTATATGACACATCCTTCTATGTCATAACTAACTTTAATCTTCCTAAGCCAATAAACAATAATCATTAGTTCCTCTTAATTGATAGATGTTACCTTTTGTCTTCTTACCGGTAGAAATCACAGTTTCAGAACTTTCCATGATCTTGCACCCATCATCTTTGAATCTCAGATCATATCCTTTGTCACACACCAGACCAACACTCAAAAGTTTATGCTTCAAACCCTTCACATATAGAACATTGCCAGTATTATGCTTTCCATCAAATGGAATAGATCTTTTTCCACAAATCTTGCTAGCTGCATTATCTCCCAACCTAACCAGTCCTCCATCATACTTTTCCAAACTTACATACTTTTTTCATCGGTCATGTGATGTGAGCATCCACTATCAATAATCCATTCATCCTTATCTTTCTCAACTTGAATAGCCAAAGCACTTTCTTCCACTGGTTTTTCATCCTTCACACAACTAGCAGAATTAGTAGACACAAGATCTTCTTTAATAGCAATAAACAGGCATTTATTTGCACTAGTACTAGGATAATTAGATTCATCATCAGTTACCCCTTCATCATCAAAATCTTTGACATAGTAGCATTTCTTTGGAACTCTAGGCCTGCTCTCATGTTTCTTCTTATTTCTTTCAATTCTTTCAAGACATTTGGAAGCATAATGACCTACTTTACCACAAGAGAAACATTTGAAAGGTAATTTACCTTGGAACTTACTAGAGCCTCTTTGAATCCTATCAACAAAGTTAGCTTCAATTTCATCAAATTCATCATCCACCTTGTATTTCGCAGCTCTAGAGATCTCTGCTAAAGTACTTGCTTTAAAAGTTGATTCAACTTTAGGCAGGGCATCACCAAATTCTCTCATCTCAAAGGTTATAAGATTTCCAAGTAACTGATCTCTATCAATAGTTTTCACATTCATGAATTCTTCAATTGCAGCTACCTTGTGACTATATGACTTTGGTAGTGATCTAAGAATTTTCATCACAACTTCCTTATCACCAAGAGTTCCTCCCATACCCTTTATTCTAGTGACAAGTTCATCAACTCTTTGCATAAAGGATGTTATGTTTTCATCTTCATCCATCTTTAAACCCTCATATTTCACTTTTAGGCTTTGTAGCATGGCTTCTTTTACAGAAGTGTCTCCATATAGATTTTTCAACTTCTCCCATACCTCATTTGTAGATTCAAGGTCCAGAACTTTTGTCAACACTGAGTCACTTAACGAACTTAGCAGAGCATCCTTTGCTTTGACATCCAACTCATATTCTTTGATTTCATCTTTAGTCATAAAACTATTTTGAGGCATGGTATATTTTGTTTCTGTAGCCTTCCATACTTTATAACCAAGACAAAGAAGATATCTTTTCATTCGTACCTTCCAAAGAGAATAATTTATCCCATCAAAATGTAGAGCTTCCTTCTTATAAGACATCCTAGATCCTCAAGTTGTTAGGCTTTCTTCAGAGGAACCTGCTCTGATATCAATTGTTGGACTGCACTAGACAACTAAGAGGGGGGTGAATCACTTGTCCTAAAACTTTTAACCAATTATGATCATTAACTTATTAATAACTTATATTCAGATTTTTTACATGGAAAACCCTAAAAGGGAAAAACCATAGTGGGTGTTAGCCCACAAAATAATATAAGTTATATCAATACCAAAAAATAGAGGCTCACTACCTAAATTGCTTACTACAAAGAAAGGCTCACTACCAAAAGGTTGAACTGAGATAATAGCATCTATTCCATGCCAGGGTTCAGTTCCATTGAATAACAAACACTTCTATTCTGCTCTGCTACCTTAATTCTCTCTTATCTTCACACTTGGATACATTTTCATGACTCAATTACAAGTATTTATACACTTCATCAACCTTGGAATGATCATCAATGTTGGCATTACAATCATCAACCGTTGGAACAATCTCCAAGGTCAGCAAACATATGTTACATCATATAGGTCTAGACCTAAATAGATTTACAAAAAAAACAAATAAATGTGGATCACATGTCACCTTAGCAGGGACTCAAACAAAATCTTCCACACGACAACACGGTATCACAATCTTTGATGCATCTCCGTAGATGATGAATTTAACCAAGTTGGCCAAGACTGATGTTAACACAAGTATTCTCAAGAACACACTTCATGCATGATCTAAATTACACCTTGTGGACCAATCTAAATGTAGGAGCATGATCAAGAGACATCCACAAGCACATTGTAATCACCAAGAACAACCGCACAATCTCTAATCACTCTATCAATAAGATTCTTCAAACCAAAGTACATGAACAACACTGTTAGCCACTATGATGAGTAAAAGATAGCTTTTGTATCACTAAATCATGAACCATTGCATTTGAAGGCACTTAACATCACCGCTAACTTAATTCTAGAACCACAAACCAAAATACTTCAATGCAGAGGAATGCGGAGCAAAATAGTTTCTCCCTATCACCACCTGTTGTGTGGTTACACAACACGCACCATTTTAACTTGGCAAAACAGGGACCCAACTTTTGGCTTGGCTTGTGTTGTCTGTTTTCTGGCGGTTTGGTAAAAATGAGTCAGGTGCATCATCATCATGATATTCGATGAGGTTGGTCATCATCATGAGGTCAGTTTGTCAAAGTTCATATTTTGTTTCTATGACCTCATATTTAGAAAGAGCTTGAAATTCTAGGCAGGTTTGCCTTTTACATCACCCTAAAATTCGTCCATATGAGAAAGTTATGACAGGTCAAAGGTCTAGTCAAACATGATTTTAGGAGGGTCATATTTCATAACAACGAGCATCATGATATTATAACATCACCTGATATTATAATATCATGCTGATATTATAATATCACCCTGCTTAGAAAATCCACCATCTGCATAATTTGCATGCGCATGTCAAAGTCCTATCGGAGGGTCATCATCCTGATCTTTCAAGGGAGGGTCATATTTGCTGATATTCGCTAATATGATGATGACATCATCATATCCTCCTGATCTCCTTTTGCATGATCATGATGATCACCCTATCTTTTAAGGGAGGGTGATATTCCATTCCTCAGCATGATCATATTTTAAATATCACCCTAGCGCTAACCTGATGATGACCTCAACTCATCCTCATGCTTCGAAGACGGAATATGATGGTTATGTCATCATAATATTCGATGAAGAGGATCATCATATTTTTTATCCTGTCATGTTGTCAAGATCATCATGATCTTGTTTGTCTACCCGACATTTCGTAATGTCCTCCTGCCGAGAAATATGACCTTTTGCAAATATCCTGATGACGTCATCCCGATCTGATAAATGAAGAAGCAAATATCAGGATGACATCATCATCACATTTCCCTTCGGCAGGATATTTTCCAAAACATGATCCGGTTCGCGAATATGATGATGATGTCATGTTCTAGGTTTAAACAAAAGCCCCGGATATCCTGATGATCATCATCATACTGATCTTTCGAGAGGGTTACCTTGGCCGCAAAGGGGTCATATTACATTCACCACCTGATCATGTTCCTTAGGTGACCCGATATTACATTTATCCCCTGATCTTAACTAAACATGACGGTGATGTCATCTTTTGCATTTTAATGAAGCCCAGATATGACGATGACGTCACCATCATATTCCATTCCGCAGCAGCAGGATCATATTTCATATCCTCCTATTTTCCTTCGACATGATGATGATGATGATGTCATTCTTTTCCCCAATATACAGAAGCGAAACATGACGGTGACGTCATCAGGACATTCGAGGAGGGGGAGCATCATATTCACAATATCCTGCAGATAGGTAGAAAGCTCTAAGTTTCCCCATCGGCCGCGCTTTGAATTTTCTTCCCGACAGTAGTGGTCACGCCGATACATACATGCATCATATACAGAGCCGGATTTGAAATAAATTGAAAAGTAGTTATTTCCTTGTATATTTTGAGATACATGATCATATTTGGAGCCCGATATACAAGAAAATGGGTGGGAAAAAAGAGCGATGGAAATTTGAAGGCCCGAGTGTATTTTTTCTAGTCAACAATGGTTGACCTAAGTGTTTTAACGCTGTTTAGGCATTTAGTGCATATTTTCCACTGATTTGAAGCCTGACTGCCTGTAGCTGCACATTTTGAGGCATGTTTAATAAAATGTTTAAATTCCTGTTGTTTATCAAATGATGATGAACTTAATGTTTGTCTGTTTACTTGCACGAAGTCATGATGCTGTTAGAGCTGAAGCTGATAATTACAAAGTTGCACATGGAGGCAACATGAACCAGAATTGAGGAGGATATTGTCAAATATGCTGTTTGCCAGCTGGAGACCGAATCAAATCAAAGATGCTGGAATATTCTGTGCCAGCTGTACATTTGCCAACTAGCGAAGCATGTGCTTTTCATCTGGACCGTTGATTATTATGAGAGGATCCTGATCCTTGGATCATTGTAACTGTTTTCTGGCATTTGTTCTATATAAGAGCCAGAGCTTGTCGAAATAAAGGGGGATAGATAGATATATCTGGCAATAAGGCTAATAGAGAAGGAGATATACACAGACACATCTGGCACATTAAGGCCAATTACGGTAGAATCAATTAGGAGATCGGATTACTGAGACTAATGAGGATAGAATTGTTGAAATGTCAAGGTTCTTTCTTCAGATCACTGTAAATGTACCTGTTCTTGAGCATACTGAATGGATATGAAGTTTCAGATTACATCCTGATTGTAAATTTTACGTAATCTTCCTGTTGATTTCTGGATATGTACTGGTGAATGCTGTGTTCAACTGGAAGCGCTTTCATTTCATTACATGTTGTTGTCAACTTTTCCTTTGAAGATTTGCACTAGATCATGCGGATTTGTGGAATGTCCTGGTGAAGTATGATTCTAGTTTCCTTCTTTTCATTGCATGTATGGGAGCTTGTATGTGGATCAGTGATCTAAGTCAAGTAGTTTTGGGAATCTCATTCTTTAACCCTTTTCCTTTTTTTAATTTCATAAATTCATCACCATAACTGCAAGTCATGACAAATAATAAGCAGAAATAGAGAGGTATGCTGAAATCCCGTAGGTAACTGGAAATCATTAGCATATTAGAGTTAAATGCATGTAGTATTGAAAATATCATGCAAAGAATTGCAAATAATGGTAGAAATCATGCAAATATCAGCCTGTAAGCACATTATTTGACTAAATTCACAGTGCAGAGGTAGAATTATTGGAGATTTATGCGGAGCAGATATATAGAGCAGGATATTTGGAGAAATAATGATGAAATTTTGCAGAAATATGTAAGGCCCCTGAATGGAAAACAGCAACACACATCAACCACTGAGTAACGTCAGTAGATTAAGACCTAATCAACGGAGACTTGGGATCATGAATTCTCTAAATTCATCGTATCTTTCAAGATGAATAAAGGTTGTTGTGTAACTTTTATTCTATGTTTGTTTATGACTAACATCATGATCAACATAAATTGGCGCTAGAAGGAGGGCTGAGCTGTTTCTCAGCAAATAAATTCTTTTCAGTTGAAGTGATATCCCCTGCCTCTGTTTATCAGCCCGCTTTAAGTCTTGCAATTAATCTGCTAGCCCCTCGCTTCTAACGCAACATAAATTGGTGCTAGAAGGAGGGCATGAGCTGTTTCTCAGCAAATAAATTCTTTTCAGTTGAAGTGATATCCCCTGCCTCTGTTTATCAGCCTGCTTTAAATCTTGCAAACATATCTGCAGGCCCCTTGCTTCTAACGCAACATAAATTGGCGCTAGAAGGAGGGCAGAACTGGAAAAGACACTACTGCTTTAGTCATCATTCATTTTATGCAGGCCCCTCGCTTCTAACGTAACATAAATTGGCGCTAGAAGGAGGGCTGAGCTGTGAATTTCTGGATTTCTGCAAATATTACATAAATATTTCATTATTTGAGGTTAATGTATGCAAATATCTCTTATCTGAGATGTTTTGGTTGCACCTTTGCAAAGATCTAGCTTGAAACATCAAAGATTAGTTTGATTTTCTGAACTTTCAAGTTTTATTTTGAGATATGATAGATCTCATTAAAATTTCAAAATACTAAAAAATTGAAAAATAGAGTCTCATTTTGATGGATGTATATGAAGGCAATTGTCAAGTTAACATTCCTTTATTTCAGGAAACTTTGAGTAGGCAGCTTTACCCTCACAGTTTGTCTAACTTTGGTTTATCTACCTGTTGCAGGATACACCAGACTGTGGAACACAGCGAAATAAATTGTTTAACTTTCCTTACAAGGTTGGATTTATATTTGAAAGGATTAATATTCTTCCCGGATGTGTTCAGGGCTGAAATTTGCCAGGAAAATGAGGAAATTCTGGAGCAACAAGCAGATGTAGCACCAGAAGTTATTAATTGTCCAGACACTGAAGTGGATCGCTCTGAAGATTTTGAATTATACTTGTCCAAAAATATACAATGTAGTCAAATATTAGGTTTATCCACTGATGATGTTCTGATTGAAAGCTGGTGCAGATTACATGATGAAGAGCATTTAGAGAGAGATTGCTACCCTTGCTTGACCATGTTGAAAAAGACTCTAGAAAATACAATAGCTGAATCAGTTCCAGAAGGTAATGAAGAGGAAACATCTTTCCTTGATTCATTTTATGGTGGGATTGATAGGAGTTCTCTACTTCCTAATACAAGTAAGGATCAGTTAGTATGCAAGTATGAATCTTGTGAAAATTTTAGAGAAGAAACCACTCATCAGGATAATATTTTTGATTCTGATCCTAATACTTTTGATAAAGAAGATGAAACATCTTTCCTGGAGTCATTCTATGGTAAAGAGAAGTGTAAACAAATAGTAGAGCAATTTAAATTCACTGCTGATGATGAAGTTCCTATAGTGGTAACTCAGGAAGTCATAGAGAAGAAAATAAATGCTGATTTATTACCTGACTTCTTTGAATTAAATGATCAAATGCAAGAATGTTGCAGGTTAATGGAACCAGATCCTCTAATAGATAGAAGATGTGAATTATTTAATGAACAATTCCTGAAAGATGAAGATGTAGAAGACTTTTGAGTTGTTGTGCATAATCAGATGTCACTCCAGAAATATTTTGAGAATGAAATAGGGGAGTGTCCTTATCAAGTGAAAGTTGTTTCTCTTTTACAGTCAAGTGATTTAGAAATGATAAATTTATGTATTTCAGGTTGTGATAATAAAGATACTTATTTAGATGCTGATGTGCAGGAAATTGAAGAAAATATTGAGAGGTTTCCTAAACTGGAGGATAAACTGAACATCCAGAATAAAGGAACAAATATGGATAAAGATGGAGAATTAATACATCAAGAGTCATACATCCTTCAATTTGAAGAGAGACCAGACACTGAGCCAAGCAGTGAAAATATAGAATCAAATGGAAGACCAACTGCCAATGAAGAAGCATGTCCAACAAAATCAGAAATACACCAGGTTGTATTTCTCCTTTCCACAGTGAATGATGTTGATTATTATTTTGATTATGGAAATTCAGGAGATAAGACATGCATATGGATTAATCATGAACATGATGAGCTTCCTCAGTTGCTGATCATCAAGAGTCATTCTGTTGAATACAATGAATTCAGAATAGCAGAATATTTTTTAGAATATAAAGATAAATTTGCTAGGTTGAGAACCATAACTAATACCCTAATGCTCCTGCACAATCAAAAGAAGTATGCAAATACAGGTGTATTTGGGTCGTTTGCTGGTTTTTGTTTGCCTAGTAGTGGTTTGTATATAATTTTGTAGGTTAGTTGTTTGTACAGTTTGCTAGTTTTGCTTTCTTGTTCTGTTTCTTTTGTTCCTTTCGTAGGTTAGCTGTTTGTACAGGTTGCTTTTTGCTTTGCGTTGTTGAGTCTTTGTTTTGGTTGGGCAAAATTAGTGCACCTTGTTACTTAAGAACACTACATAAATTGTTAGAATTCAAAAGTTGAATATAAGTTTTTACATAGGTTGTAATTCATATCAGTATAGGTATTCTTGATCAGGTCTGTGGTATCATATTCATCAGTACTACTTTTCTTGAGTCAAGGTGATCCTCACAATGACACACCTAACAGCCTTGGGTTTATTGAACATATTAGTGTAGGTGTTAAGTGAAAAATCTAAAGGTTGCCCTTGCTACCATTGCAATTCTCAACTTAATTTCAACAAGTGACCATTCCTTGTATCATGAGGCTACAACTGTTATATCTTAAGAATTAAATTCAAAATATAAAATAAATAAAATTATAAAATGGATTTTCTGAAATCCAGATTAAGTCATCTAAGTAACTCTACCGGAGCTATAGACACTTGCTGGCAGTGGGGCTCTACTTAGGAGAATTGCAACGATAACCTTGTCGGGGCTATGGACGCCTGCTGGCAACAAGGCTCTATCCGGTTGGCTATGAGGGATGAACCAAACTACGTAGCTTAACACCAGTCACTAACTTATTCAACTCACTTTCAAGATGAGTATATGAATCACATGCACACAATTGATCCCTTATCAATTCACTGTTACATTGATGAACATGATACCAGTTAGAAAGGATTAGGATGCTCATGCTTAATAGGAGTTGGAAATTTATGTTTTAATTTATCCTCACCTTTTGAATTATTTGAATTTTGTTGTTTTCTTTGGTGGCAAGTTGTTGTGTGGTTACACAACACGCACCATTTTAACTTGGCAAAACAGGGACCCAACTTTTGGCTTGGCTTGTGTTGTCTGTTTTCTGGCGGTTTGGTAAAAATGAGTCAGGTGCATCATCATCATGATATTCGATGAGGTTGGTCATCATCATGAGGTCAGTTTGTCAAAGTTCATATTTTGTTTCTATGACCTCATATTTAGAAAGAGCTTGAAATTCTAGGCAGGTTTGCCTTTTACATCACCCTAAAATTCGTCCATATGAGAAAGTTATGACAGGTCAAAGGTCTGGTCAAACATGATTTTAGGAGGGTCATATTTCATAACAACGAGCATCATGATATTATAACATCACTTGATATTATAATATCATGCTGATATTATAATATCACCCTGCTTAGAAAATCCACCATCTGCATAATTTGCATGCGCATGTCAAAGTCCTATCGGAGGGTCATCATCCTGATCTTTCAAGGGAGGGTCATATTTGCTGATATTCGCTAATATGATGATGACGTCATCATATCCTCCTGATCTCCTTTTGCATGATCACGATGATCACCCTATCTTTTAAGGGAGGGTGATATTCCATTCCTCAGCATAATCATATTTTAAATATCACCCTAGCGCTAACCTGATGATGACCTCAACTCATCCTCATGCTTCGAAGATGGAATATGATGGTTACGTCATCATGATATTCGATGAAGAGGATCATCATATTTTTTATCCTGTCATGTTGTCAAGATCATCATGATCTTGTTTGTCTACCTGACATTTCGTAATGTCCTCCTACCGAGAAATATGACCTTTTGCAAATATCCTGATGACATCATCCCGATCTGATAAACGAAGAAGCAAATATCAGGATGACATCATCATCACATTTCCCTTCGGCAAGATATTTTCCAAAACATGATCCGGTTTGCGAATATGACGATGACGTCATGTTCTAGGTTTAAACAAAAGCCCCAGATATCCTGATGATCATCATCATCCTGATCTTTCGAGAGGGTTACCTTGGCCGCAAAGGGGTCATATTACATTCACCACCTGATCATGTTCCTTAGGTGACCCGATATTACATTTATCCCCTGATCTTAACTAAACATGACGGTGACGTCATCTTTTGCATTTTAATGAAGCCCGGATATGACGATGACGTCACCATCATATTCCATTCCGCAGCAGTAGGATCATATTTCATATCCTCCTATTTTCCTTCGACATGATGATGATGATGATGTCATTCTTTTCCCCAATATATAGAAGTGAAACATGACGGTGACGTCATCAAGACATTCGAGGAGGGGGAGCATCATATTCACAATATCCTGCAGATAGGTAGAAAGCTCTAAGTTTCCCCATCGGCCGTGCTTTGAATTTTCTTCCCGACAGTAGTGGTCACGCTGATACATACATGCATCATATACAGAGCCGGATTTGAAATAAATTGAAAAGTAGTTATTTCCTTGTATATTTTGAGATACATGATCATATTTGGAGCCCGATATACAAGAAAATGGGCAGGAAAACAGAGCGATGGAAATTTGAAGGCCCGAGTGTATTTTTTCTAGTCAACAATGGTTGACCCGAGTGTTTTAACGCTGTTTAGGCATTTAGTGCATATTTTCCACTGATTTGAAGCCCGATTGCCTGTAGCTGCACATTTTGAGGCATGTTTAATAAAATGTTTAAATTCCTGTTGTTTATCAAATGATGATGAACTTAATGTTTGTCTGTTTACTTGCAGGAAGTCAAGATGCTGTTAGAGCTGAAGCTGATAATTACAAAGTTGCACATGGAGGCAACATGAACCAGAAGTGAGGAGGATATTGTCAAATATGCTGTTTGCCAGCTGGAGACCGAATCAAATCAAAGATGCTGGAATATTCTGTGTCAGCTGTACATTTGCCAACTGGCGAAGCATGTGCTTTTCATCTGGACCATTGATTAGTATGAGAGGATCCTGATCCTTGGATCATTGTAACTATTTTCTGGCATTTGTTCTATATAAGAGCCAGAGCTTGTCGAAATAAAGGGGGATAGATAGATATATCTGGCAATAAGGCTAATAGAGAAGGAGATATACACAGACACATCTGGCACATTAAGGCCAATTACGGTAGAATCAATTAGGAGATCGGATTACTGAGACTAATGAGGATAGAATTGTTGAAATGTCAAGGTTCTTTCTTCAGATCACTGTAAATGTACCTGTTCTTGAGCATACTGAATGGATATGAAGTTTCAGATTACATCCTGATTGTAAATTTTACGTAATCTTCCTGTTGATTTCTGGATATGTACTGGTGAATGCTGTGTTCAACTGGAAGCGCTTTCATTTCATTACATGTTGTTGTCAACTTTTCCTTTGAAGATTTGCGCTAGATCATGCAGATTTGTGGAATGTCCTAGTGAAGTATGATTCTAGTTTCCTTCTTTTCATTGCATGTATGGGAGCTTGTATGTGGATCAGTGATCTAAGTCAAGTAGTTTTGGGAATCTCATTCTTTAACCCTTTTCCTTTTTTTAATTTCATAAATTCATCACCATAACTGCAAGTCATGACAAATAATAAGCAGAAATAGAGAGGTATGCTGAAATCCCGTAGGTAACTAGAAATCATTAGCATATTAGAGTTAAATGCATGTAGTATTGAAAATATCATGCAAAGAATTGCAAATAATGGTAGAAATCATGCAAATATCAGCCTGTAAGCACATTATTTGACTAAATTCACAGTGCAGAGGTAGAATTATTGGAGATTTATGCGGAGCAGATATATAGAGCAGGATATTTGGAGAAATAATGATGAAATTTTGCAGAAATACGTAAGGCCCCTGAATGGAAAACAGCAACACACATCAACCACTGAGTAACGTCAGTAGATTAAGACCTAATCAACGGAGACTTGGGATCATGAATTCTCTGAATTCATCGTATCTTTCAAGATAAATAAAGGTTGTTGTGTAACTTTTATTCTATGTTTGTTTATGACTAACATCATGATCAACATAAATTGGCGCTAGAAGGAGGGCTGAGCTGTGAATTTCTGGATTTCTGCAAATATTACATAAATATTTCATTATTTGAGGTTAATGTCTGCAAATATCTCTTATCTGAGATGTTTTGGTTGCACCTTTGCAAAGATCTAGCTTGAAACATCAAAGATTAGTTTGATTTTTTGAACTTTCAAGTTTTATTTTGAGATATGATAGATCTCATTAAAATTTCAAAATACTAAAAAATTGAAAAATAGAGTCTCATTTTGATGGATGTATATGAAGGCAATTGTCAAGTTAACATTCCTTTATTTCAGGAAACTTTGAGTAGGCACCTTTACCCTCACAATTTGTCTAACTTTGGTTTATCTACCTGTTGCAGGATACACCAGACTGTGGAACACAGCGAAATAAATTGTTTAACTTTCCTTACAAGGTTGGATTTATATTTGAAAGGATTAATATTCTTCCCGGATGTGTTCAGGGCTGAAATTTGCCAGGAAAATGAGGAAATTCTGGAGCAACAAGCAGATGCAGCACCAGAAGTTATTAATTGTCCAGACACTGAAGTGGATCGCTCTGAAGATTTTGAATTATACTTGTCCAGAAATATACAATGTAGTCAAATATTAGGTTTATCCACTGATGATGTTCTGATTGAAAGCTGGTGCAGATTACATGATGAAGAGCATTCAGAGAGAGATTGCTACCCTTGCTTGACCATGTTGAAAAAGACTCTAGAAAATACAATAGTTGAATCAGTTCCAGAAGGTAATGAAGAGGAAACATCTTTCCTTGATTCATTTTATGGTGGGATTGATAGGAGTTCTCTACTTCCTAATACAAGTAAGGATCAGTTAGTATGCAGGTATGAATCTTGTGAAAATTTTAGAGAAGAAACAACTCATCAGGATAATATTTTTGATTCTGATCCTAATACTTAGATCACTGATCCACACCACCAAGCATACAAAAAAAGTTGTTTTCACTCTAGTGAACATAACTCACTCAATTATTCATACCAGAGGCTCAAACTTGGAATATAACATCTTCAGACATGATTTTAAATAATTCCAATCTGTAGGTAAAGATATTTATTCTATAGGAAATACAGACTATTCTTCTGCATGTAATGCATTGTTTCTACTACAACACATTGTTATCACCGAAGGGGCTAATTTTCTCAATATTCTCAACAAAGTAAGGGAACAATTGACACCAATGACAAAATGGATATGTTGACATCAATGAGAACACTGATTAGGCACATACTTGCAACAGTCTCTTGGTTAAGTAAGAAGCAAGACTCAATGTCATTATCTAGTGCAGAGACCAAATATATTGTAGCAACATCTTGCTGCACACAGGTGTCATGGATGAAGTAGACATTGAAGGATATCAAAGTGTCATATAATGAACCTATTCCTATCCTATGTGACAATACAATGGCTATCAACATTTCAAAAAATCTAGTGATGCATTCAAGGACAAAGCATATTTCAATCTAGTATCACTTCTTAAGAGAAAAGGTTGCAGAGAATGAGGTGAAGTTGGAGTATGTGCCTACCAAGGATCAAGTTATAGAAATTTTTACAAAGGCTCTCCATAAGGATACTTCTGAATATCTCTAGAAGAAGTTAGTGGTTATTACCCCTCCTCCTCTTAACTAGATTCATAAGTATGTGCATCTATCCATGAAGCATTTCAAGATGCATTTTTATGAACCTATACTAATGTTGAAGGCTACATCTTAGGGGGAGTAGGTAGAGATACTATTAGTTGGTATAGTCAAATGGAGCACATCCTATGGGGAGAATGTATAAAAGTGAGAGTAGTAGAGATGAAGAAAATACTTGGTGTTGTTTCCCTTTGTCATTGATGTCAAAGGGGGAGAGAGAGTCAAAGTGATTAAAAAAAACATTATGTAGAGAGGTGTGTGAAGAGTAAGAGTTGTTCCTATTAGGGGGAGTAAGAACTTCTTTAGATCTTGATGGTTTTTCAAAGAGTTGGTTTTGCCATCAATGACAAAGGGGGAGATTGTTAGAAACATGTTGGTGTTGTCATTGATGTCAACTCCCAGTAGATGGTTCACTTGGTTTCCAAGTTCTTTTGAGAAAATTTGATAAAAAGGTGTGTAGTATGATAGAGGTACCCTCAGTATTATGATTTGCATTTATTCCTAATTGAAGATATGCTTATGCAATTTGGAAGTCTTGATAAGAGGTGTTCAAAGGTATTATATCTTGAGTTTCAGGTTATGGATCATGCAGAAGTATAAGATGTGTTTGACAAAGTATTTGAATATGAAGAAGACTATTTGGGAGAAATGAGATTGCTCTGTATTTCTCTGCATTAAGATTTTGTGACCTGTAAATCTAGGAATACGCTTATACAGTCTACATCAGTCTTTCCTTAAAGTTTCTAATGATGGATTGCTCTGTAAGTTTAGTTCTTGTGTTAAGTATTCAGTGGTAGTGCATCTTGAGGTGCATAATGAAAACATTATTGGTTTCAGGTGGTTGTGGCAGTGTGGAAAAGAATTTTGATGATGTTGAATGTTTTGGCAAGGTGTGTGAGTGCTGTGGAGTGTCTCTCTCTTGTCTGGATAATGTTTTTGGACTTGGAGAAGCATGAATGTGATTGTTAGCTCAACCTTGGCCAACCTAGAATGCTAAGACTATTTACAGAGGTACCTCATGGATTGTGGATGTGATAAGCAGCTTGATGATACAAATTTGAGTCCTAGTTATCCCTTGATATGGTCTACTTTCACTTCTTTCCACTATGAAAGTGTTTAGTGTCAACCTATGTAATGTTGCATGTGTGTAATGCACAAGATTCATTAGGACCAACCTAATTGAGATAGGTCTTGGTTATAGATGGTATAAATGCAAGATGAAGTTGAATGGAGTAAGGAAGAGAAGATGATACGAATGTAAATCAAGGGCAGTGAATTGTGTGTGAGCTTAAAATCCTATGACTCTAGAATGTAGTGAGGAGAAGGTGTCTACAATTTAGTGTGCAAGATGTTGCTAGAGGTAGTGAGCCAAAGGTTGTGAATGGAAAAGGGTGTTAGTGGCGGATTTCTCCTATTGCTTTGAGATAGTGAATCTCTCTTCTGGGCAGTGAGTATTTCTCTAGCAGTGAGCCTATTAATTTTTGGTGTTGTTATTCATATATATTGTGAGCTAATCCTCACCGTGGTTTTTCCCTTATTGGTTTTTCCATGTAAATCTAGTGTTCTTATGTGTTTGGATGTGTTTGCATTGATGCTTCATGCGTTTACATTCTACTAATGCATTATAAGTGGTTGATGTTTTGAGGATTTAAAGTTTTAAGATACAACTGATTCACCCACCCTCTCATTTGTCATGTGCATTCCAACAATAAGTCTATTAACAATTATTATATTAACATTATTATCTCCTTGAGAAATACATCATGTATGATAAGATATAGTAGTATACTCAACATCTATCCATTGGGGATCCAATGTGAAGTGAGAATATTCATTTGCTAATTCTTTATCTCTAGAAGGGAGAGCATTGGAATGAAGATAAGGTAAAGTAATATTAAGAAAAGTATCAATGATTTCATCCTCTTGCACCAAAATATCCTTGTAAGTAGGAGGGATATTAGGAGAGGGATCAAGAAAAAAAGTGACATAGGAAAGATAAGTCACTTTCACATGCTTGTAAGAGAGGCTCTTGAAACTTATTAACAAATATGGAAAGTGATAGAAGAAAATAAAATAAGTTCATTCAGGAATTAGAAGGAGAATGTTAAGAAAGGTGTAGATGAATTGACCAAAAAGGAATTTTTTTGAGAAAAGAATTTTTTTATTTTAGTTTTTGAAGAAAAATGAATGAAAAGGAATAAGTTTTGTGTTAAAGAAGTAGGTTTAACCAAAATATAATATAGAAAAGTGATACCTCTACTTCCTACATTAAATTACATAGGAGGTTGAAAAGGAAATACTAATTTACAGGAAACTAAAATACAAAATTGAAAAACTGAAACTAGAATTGTAAACAATAGAGATAGATAAACCTAGTTCCAAAAGATGAGGCTCACTATCTTAGACATCAACATGGTGTGTGGATGTTTGCATGAAGAATTGTAGTCCTTCCATGCACTATTGTCCAGAAAAGTCACAAAACTCAATGTTTTTATCAAACTTCAGACTAACCTACACAATAGGAAACCAAATAATACCAAAATACTTATAAATGATGAAATGAAGATAAAGTAACCAAATCAAATGAAATAATAAAATGGAAAGAGAAAGGAAGAGACACTAGCAAACTTTCATGCAGTTGAATGCATCCTAAAATAGATGTAGATGAAACAAGAAAAGTGTTGAGGTTGTTTGGGGATTTGCCTTTTGACCTCCATAGATAGCCAATGATAAAGAGAGAAGAAAAATAGTGTGTTCCTATCCTAAGTGCAACTAGGAATTAAGAGTAGTGATAATAAATAAAATCTATAAGTATCAACCCTAGTCTACAGGGAAGAATACTCTAGTGTGCATGTGATAAAATAGGTGGTGGTCTACACCAATATTTTACCAAAGTAAATAGAGAGAAATATAATAAAGAAGTTGCAGAAATATTATTCAAAGAAAAAACAAGAACAATATTACCAGTATGATGTAGAAGATAAAATAAGACTTGTATTTGTCCTAAAAGATTTGAACAGCATGTAGCTTTAATAAGTTCAATAGTGGAGATGTGTGCATCCAAGAATAGCCAAGACAGATAGAATGAGAGATATTGAAAAATTACTTTTGGATAAGGGTTTGTGTGGAAGCTGAAGGGTCAAATTCGAATGCCAAAGGTATTTTCTGATGACCAAGCATTACAACAAGCAGCAGTAGGCAGCTAAGCGAGAAATCAACATTTTAAATTTTTGCAACTCATGGGATGCTAGCACGTCATGTGGACATCCACGCATAGCACTAGTGTCCTAGACAAATCACACAAAATTTAACACATGTTCCTAAAATAGCACAAAGAATTAGAATTTGATAAAGAAATTTGACAATTTGGTGAAGGAAAAGGCTAAGTATAGGTTGAAATGATCCCTAAAACATGCTAAGGGAAATGGACACTTAAGAAAGACCAAAATACAATGTAAAATTACAAGGGTATGAAATTTTCCACGTTACAACTGTCTTACTCAAAATTGATAGTTGTACTTCAGTTTAGTGGAATGTACCTTATTAAGGAAACTATGTGTGTATTACTTATTTTCCCTTGCTTAAAGATATGATATAGGTCTTGTATGGGCTATATATAGATAATAGATTAGTGAATGGATCTAGTAAAGATGTGATTGATTGGTGACCCTTATGCTAATGTTAAAAATAGAATATAATTATGTTTATCTCTTATTAAGCTCTAATCCATATCTTTAATCTAGTTAATGGATTGATTGATTTCATCTTCCTTGTAGTAAGTCTTCTACTATTATAGGTGTTTTTGTCACATGGTGAATGCATGTTTCCTAATAGATGAAATTGTTATAACTCTATACTTGTGTGTGGTTAGTCATATGTTGATTTTATTTTGGAGGGTGTGGTGCATTCAATGCTTACCACTCTTTCCTTGTTAAGAGATTGTGGTGTCTCTCATTGTATGTGTGTGCCACATACACATTACATATATGTATGTGTGCTTGTGCTTTTTGTGGTAATAAAAACACTTGTGTGCATGTGATCACATTGTAACTCAACCATTGTCATTTTTTTAATATAAAAAACAATTATTAGCTATATTTTTTACCTAGTAATGTTCGATGTTAAAATCAGACACTACATTTGGTATCAAAGCCAATGATTGCAAAACTAGGACTCTAGGATTGTTTGTTGGCTCTTTCTTTTGTTGTTTGTGTGTGTGTGTGAATCCAATTGGCATTTTCATGTGTCTATTTTGCATGTGATTGTATTTATGATGTCATCTCAATGGTGAGTGGAAATAGCTAGACCCTAAAATTAAACTAGTTTACTATCTCATTTTGATGAATCATTCTTGATTCTTATATACTTGATAAAATGATAGCTCTTTATGGTGACTATTTGGATAGCTATTTATAGGTTGTATTACTTGTTTAGTTACTTTTATAGTGATATATTTGAAACTCTACTATAGAAAGACTGTTGATAAACCAAGTAATAATGAGAATATCAATCGCAATAATCAAATCCCATTAACATACATGTGATAAATCATGAAATGGAAATTATAGAACAACAATAAAATTAAAAACACATAAAATTGACACTAGATCTACATGGGGAAATGCTTTGAGGAAAAAACCCAACCACCAAAGAGAGCACAAGTCTATATTAATCTCATAAATGAGTACATCAACACATCAACTTTTCCCTTTAGTCTAGTAGTATTACAGTAGCATAACCTTATTCAAACCTACAAAAGAGCATTATACTTATATTTTGTGCCTCCAACATATAGATAATTGGAAACTACAAACCATAAGTGGTATCTAAAACAAGTGGTAAAAACCAAGGGCTCAAAACATGGCTGCCAAAACCACATTCAAAAATCTAACACCCCATATTGCATTGGTCAAACATCCAAAATAGAAAGTACCTCCTCTAAATAGCTTACACACCTTACATGTCATAGATTTTTTCATAACTATCATAATTTGTCATATGCCAATCCTAGACACTCCATGAGGATACTAATTGTCTTTTAATAACAACTATCTTTGGAACATGCTTTGTAACTATCTTTGGAAGATGCTTTGTAACTCCTAACTTTGACCTTTTCATGTAACCCCGCTATTCAATACCCATTTGTAACAATGTTCCAAGTCCCTAAGAAAATATATAATGTTCCCCACCCTCACATGGGTATCCAACTTGCCCTCTCCCTGATGTTTGGAGATCATGCATTATTTATCCATCTACATGAATAATTAAATACATTAGGCCCTTAGGATTTGTAAGGTGAATAGCACACTCAATCCTAACATTCTCCAACTTGGTATTAATGTTGAAAATACATAATAGGGAAGATAATAAAATGAATTAAGTTCTAGGAGAGACAATTCCATATCCTCCTTGCACCAACAAGGTTTCTTTGTGCTCACTATCTTTGTAAGAGAATCTACAACATTTTCTAAAGTAGTAACCCTCTATATTTGGACTCTCTCATCTTTATCCAACTCATGAATAAAGTAGTAATTAATATCAATATGCTTGGTACAAGCATGGTACATTAGATTCTTTACCAAATAGATATACTCTAACTATCACATTTGATCATCTTTCCTACTCTCAAATCCAATACTTGAGCACAATCCTTGTAACTACATTACCTTCTTATAAGAATGTGTACTATCCATGTTCTCTAATTCTAGTGTGGAAAGAGCAATCTATCCAAAAACACCTCCAAATAGAGAAAACACATAACTACTCATTAACCTCCTACTATCCAAATCTTGAGTCCAATCTACATCAACAAAGCCCTACATATCTAACTACTTACCCACATCATCAATCCCATGATAAAAAATATAATAATCATAAGTTCCTTGCAAACGCCTAAACACCTTATTCACATAAGTCCAATGCTCTCTACTAGGGTTAGGCATAAACCTACTAAGAACTTCCACTACTCTGGTAATATCTAGTGTAATACAAACCATTGCATATATTAGACTACCAGTAGCACTAACATAAAGAACATTTTTCATATCTTTAAAATCATCATCATATTTCAAACATTGTTCCAAAGAAATCCTAGTACCAACAAGTAAAGGAATGCTCATTGGCTCATAATCCTACATAAGAAATCTCTACAAAATTGTGTCAACATACTTATTTTGATTAAACCAAAGATTTTTGTTAACATGATCCCTATTGGTTTCCATACCTAATATGTATTATTTATCGATTGAATGCTTCATGTCAAAAGCACTTGAAAGTTAATTTTTAGGTTCTATAATCATCCCCTTACTATTTCCAATGAACATGTCATCAACATAGAAGACAATGATTAATAAATGATTATTAACCAATTTAAAATAAACATAGTGATCAACTTCACTTCTTACAAAATAAAGTTATAAGGAAAAGGTATTGAACGTTTTATACAATGTATAAAGTGACTACTTCAATCCATACAAAGAACTCTTTAAATTGTAAACTAGATTTTCCTTTCCCTTCCATAAAGTTGTTAGGTTGTTTCATAAAAATCTCCTATTCAAGATTCCCATGTAAATAAGTATTTTTTACATCTATTTTCTCTACTTCTAAATCATAAGAAACAACAATAAAATTTAAGAATATAATAGAAGTTAACTTATGAATAGGAAAGAAGATTTCACCAAAGTCAATTCCCTCAACCTAGGAATATGTAATATCCCAAATGGGGATATTTTCTCCTAATTTAGATTTATGGTCTTTCCAAATGATCCTTACTTGAAATTTCTACTCAAACCCTAGATATTGAATTCTGATTTCTAATTTTCATATTGATAAACACTTATAACAACCAATATATTTCACATCAAAGCATCAAGGTAATACACAATATGATTTGACCAATATCATTAATGAAATTCACCATGAAATACACATTGAACCCACTCAAATAAACATCCACAATGAATATAGAAGTTTGTTGTTGTAAATTAAAATTAATGAAGTCTTGAAGTATATGAAATGGTGAGAGAAAATAGCCAACATGCCTAGCTATATAGTAGAAACAAATCACAATGTTTTACATACCAAAATATGCATAATATGACCTCCAATAATAGGGAAATGGGGCTACATGTCTGCTATTGTAGAAGTCTACTCTAATCCTAACCCTAGCAACCAATAATCTCCATAAATCTGCCTCAATATGCAAGTTGCTCCTCCTCAAAGATGATTCTCTCCAACACTAGGGTGAATCCCTAGTCAATGCACCATGGATAAGCCCTCAATGAATGCTCTCAAAGATGATATGCAATCTACCCTAGAAGATTATGAAGCACAAATAGATCCCCGTCACGGAATCCTCTAAAGAAGAAGCTAGGTTTTTATCCAACTCCTCCTAGGATACTTGAGGTTTTAATCCCAAGATCATCTCCAAGAGATAACTCTCCAAATGTGTATGAAATGAATGATTGAATGATGATCTTCCAATACCAAATTAACTTGTATATTTATGAAACATACCTCTCCTCCAATAAGGCTGACCTAGGTAAGGAGTAATATATATATTAAAGTAAATTTCCCTCCAAGAGGGTTGACCACCCTCTCTCCACATGAGTGCCCAAAACAAAATAAATTAAATATATAATTTGAATATTGTTTTATCTCTCCTTCAAGCACCAGCCTAGATACATGGAATATTATCTTTTTATTTCTACATTGGTGCCAAACAACAAGTGACCTCCTCATTATGATGGTATGTAGAGTGCAACCTCAAGATGGACCATCTCTAGCCATGAAAGAAGATATTATATCACTTATCCAAACATCCAAGTGACCTCCATATGAACCTATATCATATCTTGGAAAAATTATAACAATTCTCCATATCCCATAGCATATCTCCATATAAGTAACTCTCTCCAGAAGCTCGCTCCAAGGAAGAAAAATTACCTTATCAAGATGAGTGCATGAAAAGTCATCTCCATTACCCAAGATGCCCTCTAAAAATCCTAGAGCATGGGAATTAATCCAATCTCTCTCTAATGGTGACCATTCCAAAAATGGGGACATTACAGTCCTCCCTTCTTGGAATTGCTTGTCCTCAAGCAATGGCAAGTATGTATCCTATGAGATAGTGTCAAATGACATGTATCTCCATCTATCTACATGCCCAATGGCCATACAAATCCTCCACTGGTGGCTGCACCCTCCAAGAAGAATGTGAAGAATGCAATGCGAAGTGAACTACGGTAGCCAAAGCCATATACACTCAAGCCCAAACAAGCACTATCCTTCAGATTATGAAAGTAATCCCATAGCCACAAGTGCAACACTCTCCAAATCTCCCAAGGTGCCACTCTTAGAAATGAAGCCTTGAAGAGAAACGGTCTTGTCAACAAGTGGCAATGAGTGTAGTCTCTGACATATGTCCAACTGTCACCAAGCCTCGACTGCCTCACGTTGTCACCATTCATGTCCCAAATGTTGTGAAGTAACCTAAATAGATCCCAAGTGCCACCACCTAGATCCCAAATCATCACTTCTCCATATGTGTAAAGCATGAGGTAGTGGAAGTATCTCAGAAATTACCCAACACCAAACCAACCACCAACTCTCGTAGACCTCATGTGAATGTGAGGTATGCTTGGTATAGGTGCAAGAAGGTGTATAATTGCTCTCGCTAGGCTACTACTATGAACATGATGGCAACTCAGCTCCATGGTAGTGCAAAGGATGTCACCCATGACAAAAGATGATAGGATATTATCAATGTGTTACTCTCCCAAGATGAGGAGATGACCCAACTCTCCTATGCACCATAAAGTAGAATAATCATCTCCTATCCATATATGCAAAAGAACCTCATGTACTAGGGTTGCAATGTCCATGACATCATGCTTTCCTCCAAAATCAAATCCTAACTATGAATCAGGCCCTCGTGTCTCAAAATCAGAAATGAGAACAATATCTCCATACCTCGGCATGTGGACCAACTGTATCTCTAAAGTATGCTCCTCCAGTGCAAGTGCCTTGGTATTATACATCTCCAATTTCATATATAGGATGATCTCCAATTCCATCTAAGAATGATAGGGTTGTATCATAGTGCCACCTAGCTCTATATCTTCTCCATGAATGATCAAACTAAAAATTAGACCTCTGACCATCCCAAAATTGCTCCTATTGCCATAGAATGACAAGGCCTCCTTATTATGCAATCTATAAGTTTTGTGGGCACAATCCCATGTTCCTAAATTCATCCAAATAGCTATGAACATGAATCTATAGACCGAGAATTTCATGAACAAAAATGTAGAACACCAGCTGAGTAATATTATATGAGCTGAAAACCAATGCACCAAGTCTAAAATTCCTCTCTTCACTTGCTACCCTTATTCATCCACATGAGTAATGTTGGACAGCCAATCTAACCCTACATTATCTACAAGCAATCTTATAATCTATCCCTTAGGTGAATGTATCTTATGTGTGTGTATATGAAAAAATGGATTAAATCTAAACTAATAAAAACCAAAAATCCAATAACATAAAGAAAACGAATTTAAATAAAAGCCATGACAAATAATCAATGCAATAAATACTTTTACCGAAATTTGTGTTGTTTCCTTTGGATTGAATGTAGAATTGCTCAATGAAATTGCAAAGCCATAGCTGCAACAAGCAAGTGTAGTGCTCAAGAGATCAATGTCAAAAGATCGTTATAGTGCTCAATCGACGCGTTGTGTATGCTCGAAGCTCTGTTAAGTGTGCCTGCGAATACGATCGAAGAGAGAGGGGTAATGAAGGAGATGAGGGGGGTTTATATAGATTTCAAGGAAAATCGATCAACGGTCCAGATAATTCAGAAGGATCAATGGAGGAGATAAGTTGAGGAATGTGCAACGAATGAAAAGCAGACATGTGTCTTGCTTGCTTTTGCATGAGAGGAGTTATCAAGAATAGAAGAATGAGTTAATTGAAGAGATAAATCAATTAAAAGAATAAAGCAATCAGTTAAGTGATTTAAAACAAGAAGAAGAGATTTGCATGAGAAAAGAAGATATTTTGCTTTATTAAATATAGAAATATTTAATTGATGAGCAAGAAAGCTTGAGTTTTTTTAGAGATAACTCAAATTAGAAGAAAAAGCAATTTAAATAAATAATTGATTTATTTAAATTTAGAGAAGATATTTTGGAAGAAATAATTAAATAATTGGAATTATTTAATTTAGAAGATTTAAAAGCAAATTAAATAAATAAATTTATTTAATTGTTGTGCATGATTTTGGAAGAATAAATTTGATTTAATTAAATAATGTAGATTATTTAATTGTAGATAAGAGGGAATTTGTTGATGAATTAATTAAATAATTGGATATATTTAATTAATGTAGATGTGAATTTTGGAAGGTGACAATGATTTAATTAAATAATTAAAAATTATTTAATTGTGGAAGAATATAGAGGAATTTGATTTAATTAATTAAATAACGAGGATTTATTTAATTAATGTTGAATTTAGGAGATTTAGAAGAATTTGGTGAAATTAATTAAATAATTAGATTATTTAATTAACGTGTGAAATGCAGGTGATGAGACAGATTATGAAATGCAAGTGATTCGACGACACGGTCATTTTAGGGTGTCTACATTTTGCCCCTCTTTGATGCAATGCAGCATGTAGCGTTGCGTCAAAGAAAATCGATTGTTGAAGAGGTGATACAATTTTTTGATGCCCTAGTGTAGGTGGTTGCCCCAGTGTAGGTAGTTGCCCCAGCGTAGCTGGCGTAGGGTGCCCCCTCGAGAGGAAAGATAGGGAAGCGATAGAAGAACTGTGTTGACGCTCGACTAGAAGATTTGTTGGAGATAGGCGAGGTTGGGTTGATGATAGATAGAAGAAAGGAGATAGGAGAGAACATAAGAGAAAGACTGTTGATTGATCTTTGCTGGAAAACTATATAAGGCCATGGAAAAATGGATGGTGTAAATGGATGAGCTTGTTGCAATGGTTTCACATTTGTTTATAAAGAGCAATCCTTATTTTGATGTAGCACGTGGATAGTTTGCCACCAAGGTATAAAAGACCAAGGTGCTGTAATATCTAAGTGCGTGGACGTTGACTCTACAAGCAAGTGGTTTGAACTTAGATCCCCTTAGACATAATATAACCTTGTTGGAACATGTGAATGAGCCAGTCTTGAACATAAAATAAACTTCAATACATGTAAATGCAAGAAGAATTATTAATATGTAAGATGCTAGGGCGTAACACACACAAGATAAATAGAATGTTAAGAAAGATACTAAAGATCATTCCTCAAACACGGCACACAAAAAGCAATGACTATGCCCCCAATCCGTATTGCATCGCAACATACCAAGATTATAGATAAATCAAGGTAGCCTTGAATAGGTAATGGAAAAGGAATAAAAGATAAACCATAACACAAATTGACTGACTTACAGAGTAAACATACAGCCAACATATTCTCTTGCCAAAGAGGTTGCTCAGGATAGATTGGATAGGAAAGATAACAGCCTTATCGTAGGAGCTCTGTGTCCGTTAAAGGGTGCTATCTACCTAAAAAGACAATGTCTCACTTGCAGGAAATGCCACATGTTGCAGGAGACGCGTGTGTTGGTCTCGACAATGGAACACTTCGAAGAAGACAAGCTTGTTGATCTAGGGCTTGGTTAAGCGGTACTTAGCTGATGTTGGCAATCGGTATGCAGGACAGTAGAAGACTCTGGAAGGAAGCTTCTTTGCTTCAAGTTTGCGAAGGACTACTGCTTTGAAAGGATGCGATAGCTTGCTGTTTGAGTTAGTCAAGTCGAGACGAATGGATTTTGAAAAACGGAAGACTAGAAGGATGAAATGCTAATGGATTGGGACAGGTGGAGAATGATGGATCATGTGTGCCTGAGTACTGGATACATCCTTCGTATTCCAGACTGCTTACATACCCTGTATCCATGGGATCAAGGCACACTGACGATGGAAGGTGAACGTGATAAATATGTAGTTCTGGATAGAGTGATGAATGGGTCAAGGTGAAAGGGGGAGATCTTATGTACCTGAGTACTGGATACTTCCTTTGTATTCCAGACTGCCTACATACCCATATCCATGGGATCAAGGTACCTTAAGATTGAGAAGAGATGATATGTAGTTCTGGTTAGTGTGCTGATGTGGGAAAAGAGCGGAGAAGAGGTGATCTTATGTACCTGAGTACTGGAAACGTCCTTCGTATTCCAGACTGCCTACATACCCATATCCATGGGATCAAGGTATCTTAAGATTGTGAAGATGATAGTATGTAGTTCTGGTGAGGGTGATGATGTGGACAAGTGTTGAGAAGATAACAGCCTTATCGTAGGAGCGATGTGTCCGTTAAAGGGTGTTACCTGTGGAAATGAGACAAGATTGAAGTATGCGCTGCGAACCACGAACTAGGAACCTATCCTAGACCGAAGCTAAGGAAAGAGTTGCCCCCATTCTGGTAGAGGAAACTGTAGGGGTGGCCGCCGAAGAAGACACAGAAAGACTTGACCTAGGACAAGACAGTGTTAACTGTAGACACAGATCAAGACGTGGGATGACGACGAGGGACATTGACAAATTTCCAAGCTATACTAGATAGGGAAATGGAAATGCAAACAAGGTCAATGGTTTTATTATGGATGGATGGATGAAGCAGGTTGCGAACTGGACAAGGAGTGGACAGGACTCGATAGACGATGGATGCTGACTCTACGCATAGCGCCTGTTTGCCAGGTTTTCACTATGGTACTTATCCAAGGCGCCTGTTTGCCAGGTTTTCACTAGAGGATGAATGTTTTTGTATTTTTGTATTTTTGATTTTTTTTTTTGATTTTTGATTTTTGATTTTTTTTTTTTTGACTTTTTTGATGTTTTTGATTTTTTGTGGGAATACTCTGAGGATCAGGCATAGAACTTCTTGAGATGGACACTGTTAAGTGGCTCATCTAGAGGAATGCCGTCAGGTGTAGCTAAAGTATAAGCTCCCGATCCATATGCTGCTGTGACAATGAAGGGACCTAACCAGTTAGGCTCAAACTTACCCTTCTTCTCTCGATCTGCTTGATTTCTCTGATTCTCCTTAAGTACAAGATCACCAACTTGAAACCGTCTTTCTTTGATCTTTTTGTTGTAATTACGCCGGAGGCGGTTTTGATAGACATGGAGATGATTAAGTGCGGCAAGACGCCTCTCATCTAGTAGTTCAAGCTCAGCTAATCTGGAAGTGCGATACTCATCTCCGCCGATCAGGTCCTGCATGGATACTCTGAGGGATGGGATCTCGACCTCTATAGGTAGGATGGCTTCAGAGCCAAAGACCAAGGCATATGGTGTGGCACCAGTTGGTGTTCTGATACTAGTGCGGTAGGCCCATAAGGCAGGATTGAGTTGCAAGTGCCAATCACGACCAGCTTCATTGACTGTTTTCTTGAGGATTTTGAGAATGGTTTTGTTGGAAGCCTCAGCTTGGCCGTTACTCTGCGGATAGTAGGGAGTTGAAAAGCGATGTTGGATATTGTACTGTATGCATAAGGCACGGACATGAGCACTTTTGAATGGTCTCCCATTATCAGTGACAATGGCTTGGGGAATACCATACCGGCATATGAGGTAGTTTAGGATAAACTTGGCTATTTGCTTACCGGTGATATAGGTCATAGGAATGGCTTCCACCCACTTCGTGAAATACTCAGTGGCAGTAATGATAAACTTGTGGCCATTTGAGGAGGAAGGGTGGATTTGTCCTACGAGGTCGAGACCCCATTGAGAAAAAGGCCATGGAGTTGTCACAGGTTGTAACTCATGAGCGGGTGCGTGAATCAAATCTCCATGTTGCTGACATTGTAGACACTTCTTAGCAAATTGTGCAGCATCTTGCTCTATTGTAGGCCAGTAATAACCTGTTCTGAGTATCTTCTTAGCAAGATTAGGACCAGTAGAATGTGCGCCACAAACACCTTCATGTATGTCTCGTAAGGTAGCTTCGGCTTCTTCCGCGTTAAGACATTGTAAGAGGATACCATCGAGACTCCGGCGATATAGTGTATCACCCAGAATGATGTAACGAGAGGATCGACGGATAAAGGTTTTACGTTGAGTGGATGATAGGTCAGGGGGAAAGGTTTTGTTCTTGAGGTATTCATAGATATCTTCGTACCATGGGGAATTGGGACCAACAAGTTCGCAGATGATTTCAGTAACAGGAACATCGACGGCTGGTATCAACAATTGCTTGATCAAGAATTCACACTTGTGTGTATTTGCAGGCATGTCAATCAGTGACCCTACAGAAGCCATAGAATCTGCAGCTTTATTATGTTCTCTTGGAATTTGCTCAAATGTGATGCTAGAAAAATGTGGTTTGTAGGCATCCACTAGTTGTTTGTAGGGGACCAACTTATCATCCTTTGTTTGGTATTCATCTGTGACTTGGTGAATGACTAGCTGTGAGTCTCCATATACTTGTAATTCTGTGATGTCCCATTGAACTGCTGTATTGAGACCTATGAGGAGTGCTTCATACTCGGCTATGTTGTTGGTGCAAGGGAATGCTAGCCGATATGACTTTGGAATGTAGTCATTCTGAGGTGTAACAAATAAGATGCCTACTCCTGAGCCATGCTGTGTGTAAGAACCATCAAAGTACAACTTCCACATTATGGAGTTGGAAAGAGTGAAGAGATTCTCATCAGGAAAGTCTGCTACCATAGGATGTGTATCTTTCATAGGTGCTTCTGCTAGTTGATCTGCGAGGGCTTGTCCTTTGATTGCTTTACGATCTGTGTACTTAATGTCGAACTCGCTAAGGATCATAACCCATTTAGCTAGTCTGCCTGTGAGAGGTGCTTTTGCTAATAGATATTTCAAGGGATCAATCTTGGCTATCAGGTTTGTGTGTTGGTTTAGCATGTAATGTCGCAACTTTTGGGAGCCGAACACTACTGCTAAACAAGCCCTTTCCATTGGTGAATAATTGAGCTCATACCCCACCAAGGTTCTACTGATATAGTAAATTGCGTGCTCTCTGCCTGAGTCATCATTTTGTGCTAGCAGGGCCCCTAGGGCCGAATTTGTAGTGGAGATGTACAATATCAAGGGTTTGTCCGCAACTGGTGGGACCAATACAGGAGGTGTAGCTAGATATTCCTTAAGTTGATCAAACGCTGCCTGACACTTGTTGTCCCATCGAAACGAGACATCCTTTCGGAGCAAGTGTTGAAAGGGTTGACATTTATCTGCTAGCTGTGATATAAAACGCCTGATGGACTGTAACCTTCCTTGGAGGCTCCTTAATGCTTTAAGGTTCTTTGGTGGAGGCATCTCCACTATAGCCTTTACTTTTGCTGGATCTACTTCGATGCCCCTACGAGATACTATGTATCCCAACAGCTTCCCTGATGTGACACCGAAGACACACTTCTTAGGATTAAGTCTTGGTATTTTTCAAGCCTGTCGAAGATCTGTCCTAGGACCTGTATATGTTCTGCTCTAGAAGATTTAGCCAATATATCATCCACATAGTCTTCCATGATGTGATGAAATAGATCGTGGAAGATCACTGTCATAGCTCGCTGATAGGTTGCTCCTGCATTCTTCAGACCAAACGGCATAACACACCAACAGTAATTGCCCCAAGGACATGTAAAGGTTGTTTTGTGTTGATCCTCCTCAGCTATTCTAATCTGGTTGTAGCCTGAGAATCCATCCATAAGAGAAAGCATCTCGTGACCTGCTCTCAAGTCCACTATAATGTCAATGTTTGGTAGTGGAAAATCATCTTTGGGACATGCCTTATTGAGATCTCTGAAATCATTACACATGCGGATGCGCCCATTAGGTTTAGACACAGGTACAATGTTTGAGACCCAATCTGAATAGTCGATAGGTCATATGAACTTTGCGTCTAATAGCTTTTGTACCTCCACCTTCACTAAGAGAGCTATCTGTGGGTGCATTTTTCTCAATTTCTGCTTGACTGGTTTCACCTTGGGATCAACTGTGAGATAATGAACTACCAGCTTAGGGTCTAGCCCTGGCATATCTGCATAGGTCCATGCAAAGTTGATGGTTCGTTGCAAGAAGAAGTTGTTAAGATTTCTGTGCTCTGTATCAGATAATGATGCCGCTAGGAATGTTGTCTTTGGATTTTGTTCTGTACCTAGGTTGATCTCTGTAGAATCTTCCACTAGGAGAGCAGATTTCTCTTGATACTTAGAAGGTAAGGGAAGGTCAAATCCTCCATCCTCAGGTGCCACAGTTGGGTTTTCACCTTTGGATATGTCCTTTATTTTTACTATTTTATGATCAGGAGGTGCCACAGTGTGGTTTTCACCTAGAGATCTTTCTTTATTTGCACTTTTGCGACTAGAGGATTTGGCATTCTCACCAAAGTAAGCCATGGGCTCTAGTTCCATTACAAAACCTGCCTTGTGATCGCCAAGAGGGATACCTTCCCGAAGTCCCATGAACTCAGCTAAAGCTTCGTCATTCTGAAATACATCTATAACGGGGGCCCCTTGTTGGTCCCAATCGATAAGTTCAGGGTAGACAAGCGTGACATTCTGGGTGCTGGTGGTGGAAGTTAAGGATACGGAGGATAGTGTAAAAATGGAGGATTCTGCGAATAGATTGGTCATGTGGAGGGAAGAGTCATCGGTGATATCCTCTGTAGATGTCGAATCGGCGGGAAACTTGTCAGCTACCTCGTCGAGGATATACTCGATGTCCGAGGCGCGTGGTACCTTCTTACCAAATCCTAATCCTTTCTTGTCTAGCTTCTTTGCTACCACAATGGGCTCCATAGTGCCTTGATTCTGTTTCCCAAGGCCACCTTTGCCTTTATAGCCCATGTTTTTCACTATCCTCAAGCCATTGCCATATTGCTTGACTGGTATCATGACTGGTTCTTTCTCCTTGTAGAGCCAAGAAGAGATGTCCTCAATAGTTTCCTCTTCCAATAACCATCTATGTTGGAATTGGGTTAGGAATGTTGGGGGAGGAATAGTTGCTTTTTTGGTAACTTTAGCAATGGGTGGTTTGCCGTAAGATTTTGGAGATAAAGGCATCCGCCCTACACAACAAGATTCAGAGATATCATAAGAGCCAAAGCCTATATCCTGAAAGCGAGTTGTGATTTTGGGGAGGGGTGTAGGCTCACTTGTAGAGGCTTGTGTGAGAGTTTTAGGGTCAACATAGAGAGGGGACTCAAGGGCTTTGTCATTTTTAGGCACTTGGTTGCAATTCTTATAGCTTCCTTGCAAGACACGACAAAATTCAAAAGGATTAGGATCTCCTGAGATGGTGATCTCCGTACCATTGTATGTGAACTTTAGGGACTGATGGTACGTGGAGGGAACAGCTTTCATTGCATGGATCCATGGGCGGCCCAGAATAATGTTGTAAGGCAGCTCAATATCAAGGACTTGACACCTGGTTTCAAGCATGACCGGGCCTAGTTGTATAGGCAAGTGAATAACACCTTCTGAACGGCGTTCTGCATCATCATACCCCTTGATTGTAATACTATGCTCAGTGTTGACGTGATCCTCAGAGTATCCCAATTGCTTTAGTAACTTTAAAGAACAGATGTTGAGACCAGCACCACCATCTATGAGGATGCGTTTGATCTTGCGCTTATGGATAAGCACTTCAATATGGAGGGAATCGTTGTGACAAGGATCATGGGAGGGAAGGTCCTTCTCCGAGAAGACCACATTGTAAGGTGAAGCAATATTACCCACTATAGCTTGGAAATCTGCGACTGCTATGTTGTTAGGAACGGATGACTCTTGGAGGGCTTTTTCTAGCACTACTCTATGTGCAGGTGATGACCGTAGAAGGTCCAAAATAGAGATCTGCGCTGGTGTTCTCCCTAGATGTTTGACAAGATTATAATCAGACTGAACTGGAAGCCTAGGTGTAGGTGCACGAATGGTGACATGACCTCGACAAGTAGTAACAGCACAATCTGTAGATTTGCCTTTGATGGTGAGGGTAGACACTCGACTCTCTTCAAAACGACCTACAATGGAATCGAAGGACGTGGAAGCGTGATTGATACCTTTACCTCTATCCTGAGGAGGAGGTGGACCATGATGAGGGAATGGTTCCTTGTACATATCGAGATCCTTGTTCGTGTGTTGTGCTGGTGATTCATTCTCAAAGGTGATTTGATTACCGTCGATGAGGTTTTGGATGAGGTGCTTAAGCTTCATGCAAGATGCAGTTCGATGACCTTTGCTCCTATGGAACTCACAATACTCATTGTCTCTGTAACGTGCAGTTTTGTAGAGAGGTTCTCCATAAGGAGGAGCATCAGGTAAGGTTATGAGCCTTTTCTGCAAAGCTTGCTGTAAGACCGATTCGATGGGCACTCCCAAAGGAGTAAATTGACGTCGCGGAGGGTAATCTTGTTGAGGCCGCTCTTGTTGTCGTTGCTGTTGGTTGGGATAAGGCTGCCTTTGTTGCTGCTGTTGTTGAGGTGGAGCTTGACTTGGTTTGGAGAGTTGCAGCGGTGTTTGCAACGTTTGGACATGCTTAGTATCGACCACTCCATCATTGACCACGTTTTTGTTCTTGTTCCAATATTTGGGTTTATCGTTCGATTGTTGATGAGAAGAGCTATCTTTCGTCTCTTTAAAGATTTTGACCACACCCTTAGCGATGAGGGCCTTCTCAATGTTGATACCCTTGTATGTGATTTCATCGAAGGTTGTAGCACTAAGGATTTGCAAATGGAAACCTAACTCTTGGTTGAGGTTCTGCACAAAGATGCTAACAAGCTGTTTCTCTGGAATCTTGAAAGGGAATTTACTAGCCATTTGTCTCCATCGTTGAAGGAAAGAAATGAAAGTTTCACCATTTTTCTGTTTATTGTTGCATAAGTCTGTCATGGAAATCTCATGCTCTGCGTTGTAAGAAAAATGGGTGGCAAACTTCTCTGCTAGCTCGTTGAAAGACTTGATACCCGTAGGTAAGTGTGAGAACCATTCTATTGCTTGTCCTCCAAGACTGTGAGGAAAAAGACGCATAAGATATGTGTCGTTGTGAGAAACCTCGAAGCAAGCAAGATAGAATTCCCTAAGATGGTCTTTTGGGTCACCTTTTCCTTTGTACTTATCGAACTTGGGAATAGTGAAATTTTGAGGAAAAGGGATCATTGGTAACGACCAATCAAAAGGATAAGGGCACACTTCCTCCAAGGAGAAGGTCTTTTTGGTGTGGCCAAACGTAAGATCAGATAGCTGTTGTTGCACCTCCGCAATCTTTAGTTCCATAGTCGTGGGAGGGGTTGGTAACGTCTCCTGTTGTCCAAAAAGCGGTTGGTGTGGACACTTTAGGAGGTGGTTGCACATTTGATCGAGCTAAGGTGGCTTGCTTAGCTAACTCTGCTTGCCGTTGGAGAGTTTCTTGTTGGTTTTGATAGATCTCCATAGGAGTCAAAAGCGGTGATATGGGCCTCTCCCCTGTTGGATTTTGAAAAAGGGGATTCCTATACTGCGAACCTTGAGTAGGTAAGGGCGTAGTCACCGTGGACATGGTTTGCACCGCTTGTATGGTTTCTTGGGTGTTGTTGCTCTCCTTGAGAGTGGACACATCAAAATCTGGAGGTAACTTGGCACCTTGCTTTGCAAGCAAGCGAAAGAAATGATCCTGGTTCTCACTAAGGATTTTATCAAAGGCAACTATAGCTCTAGGATCTTGTATAAATTCATCAAGATCTTGCCCATCTTCTTGAGAGGATTGACCTATTTCAAAGTGTCGCTCTTCTTGAGATGGGGGTTGATCTATGACATAACCTTGTGGGACAAAATCCAGAGGCAAGCCTGTGGTATACTACGGTGTATTTAGCAAAGGGGTTCTATCCTCATGAGGGTTGCTTGGTTCATCTATGTGTGGCATGTTTGGAGAGCTAAATGGTCTTGCCGCGGGTGTACTAGGAGTCACTTTGGGAGTAACGTTGAGACGACCTGATTGTGGTGTGCGAGGGGGTGACTTGTGTTTCTTAGGGACAACTTGCCTAGACTTCATGGTTTGCTGTAGCCTAGTGGTGACCATGGGGTATGTTTAGGACACAATGTAATGCTGGGAATCTATGAGATGCTTTGAAGAAACAGACAAACTTTGATGCACAAAGTACTGGACCAAAGGCGCTATACTGTTTGACCAGAGGCGCAGGACTGTGCTACCAAAAGCGTGCTACTATGGGCCAGAGGTGACGGACTGAGCTACCAATAGCGAGTTACTGCTATGTCAAAGGCGAGCTACAGTGACCAAAAGTGAGCTACTGTTATACCGAGGGCGCTGAAGTAGAGTTTTGCCAGAGGCGGGTTACTGCTTGACCAAAGGTGATCTACTGTATTACCAAAGGCGAGCTGCTGTAATACCAGGGGCGCTGAAGTAGTGTCAGATGTTTTTCAAAGGCAAGATTTTTCTGTTTCTGATTGGATTGGTTTGGCAAGAGAAAACACAGCAAACAAGTGGTCAAAAAAGGCACAAGGACTGACACAACAGATAGTGTATGTTCAAGGCTCCAAACAAGCCCAATGTTTCCACAGGTCAAATACAGTTGCAATCAATAACAAGCACTTTTTATCCCTAGAGACAAGGTTTCATTGCAGTAGATCAGCTCACAGCTTAATACTCCGTCGATAAAAATATCATTCCATAAAGGTGTCAGATATTTAGTATCTTTGCGAGAGACGATAGGTAGGGATATCTCACCCTCCCCTTGGAAAGCTCAAGTAGGTCACAAGAGTTTTATGTCCAAGGGAATACTATCTCTTCTCAAGGGAGCCAATGGTGAGTATCTTAAGGGTTTAAATCGATTTCCCTTGCACTGATGATTACCGCAATGTTCGGAGGTAGGTCGGGTAGTCTCTATCTAAATTGGTTCTTAGTGACTTTGAGGGACCAACGCCTTACGAGCAATGCGACAAGCTACTAAAAGCTTTAACCAATCCTACTAAGAGTTTCAAACACTTCGCTCAATGTGAAAATCGTTTCCACAAAGGGCTAGTACACCTCTTTTCAGTTTGGCATCACAAGGTAAGGCTGACGTCGGTTAGGACTTGGCTTTCGCCTTATCCCTTTTATATAGCGGTTCAAAGGAAAACTCCGCTTAGGGTCGTCCCTTTTGGATGAAACGCAATCCAAAAGCAGGCCCTTCTAAAGGAAGTACAAAAAATGTAAAATCAAGCACGTCACACAAAGGTTCAATTGTCCCGTTATAAGAAAAATAAGGTGCAACTAAGCTATGCACACACACGATTGTAGTTGTAAATTGTCCCTTATGAAATGAAGTGTTTGGCATTCATGTCCATTGTCCCTTAGAAAATTGAGGTGTTTGTCCATACATGTCCAATGTCCCTTAAGAAAAGCAGTATGTTCCTAAGACTTAGATTGCAAGAAAAGATTTGTTCAATTATCCTTTTAAGCATGCAATGTGTTTCTAAGACTTAGTGAGATAGATCAAGAGGTCTTCAATGCTCGTCCTGCATGAACATGTTAAAAACACCTATTTGCTCTGTATGAGTAATAAGAAGCTGCAACAAGTGATATTAGGTCCACACAAACTCAAAAGTTAGCAAGTGCTTGAAGTCAGAGATTGAGAATAGGCCAATGAGTGGTCTTAAAAAATAAATCTCAGAAAATCTTTGAAAAAATATTACCACTGTGTAGAGGACAGAAAAATACCAACTTTCAAAAAAAACATCACCTGAATCCGAGTCCGTTTGTGAAAGTTATGAAGCTTGAAAAGTCAAAAAACTGTGATGAGACAAAGACAGCAGTGAGAAAATCAATTTTTTGAAAAATTAGAGAATCTTGAGAAAAAACCAATTTCACCACGATGTAGATCACGAAATTCTAGCCTATTTCAAAAAAAAAAGAACTGGAATACGTGTCCGTATGACCAAGATAATGAGGTTTGAAAATCGCCTATTCATTTAAAAAGCTCATTGAAGAGGGGTCTGTCTTAGCCCCCTGTGACTGGCTCCTGGTCACTGATGTGACCTGCTGCTGGGCTGAAGGTGCTTTATTTTTTTTTCAAAAAATAAAAAGAAAAAAGAAAAAAGATTCTCTTTACTTTGTTTTACTTTCTAAAAGAAATAAAAACTAAAAACACTTCATTTTTTATTTGTTTTATTTGTTTTTTTTTTTGTTTTTGTTTTTGCTTTTTTATTTTTGGATTTTTTTTGCTTTTTCTTTTTGCTTTTTTTTTTTTTTTTTTTTGAATTTTTTTTTTGAAAAAAGAAATTTTTTTTTTTACCGTACCTCACAGTGATTATATGGCCTCGGGTTGCGTGCCAGAGGTGAAAAAATTTTACCTTCACCGAAATAGGTCAAATTTTATATTTTTCTTCGTCCCTCGACCCTTCCGAACACAACCGTGACCTCCTTTTTTTGCCCAGCAAGCTTCCTTTAAATTTTTTTTTCGAATCTCTCCAAAAAAAGAGTTAAAAAACCTGTGAAATCAAACTAAAAATTCCACAAATTTGATATTAAATCAGGACCAATGGGTCCCACCGGGCGTGCCAGAATGTGTATATGAAAAAATAGATTAAATCTAAACTAATAAAAACCAAAAATCCAATAACATAAAGAAAACGAATTTAAATAAAAGCATGACAAATAATCAATGCAATAAAGACTTTTACCGAAATTTGTGTTGTTTCCTTTGGATTGAATGTAGAATTGCTCAATGAAATTGCAAAGCCATAGCTGCAACAAGCAAGTGTAGTGCTCAAGAGATCAATGTCAAAAGATCGTTATAGTGCTCAATCGACGCGTTGTGTATGCTCGAAGCTCTGTTAAGTGTGCCTGCGAATACGATCGAAGAGAGAGGGGTAATGAAGGAGATGAGGGGGGTTTATATAGATTTCAAGGAAAATCGATCAACGGTCCAGATAATTCAGAAGGATCAATGGAGGAGATAAGTTGAGGAATGTGCAACGAATGAAAAGCAGACATGTGTCTTGCTTGCTTTTGCATGAGAGGAGTTATCAAGAATAGAAGAATGAGTTAATTGAAGAGATAAATCAATTAAAAGAATAAAGCAATCAGTTAAGTGATTTAAAACAAGAAGAAGAGATTTGCATGAGAAAAGAAGATATTTTGCTTTATTAAATATAGAAATATTTAATTGATGAGCAAGAAAGCTTGAGTTTTTTTAGAGATAACTCAAATTAGAAGAAAAAGCAATTTAAATAAATAATTGATTTATTTAAATTTAGAGAAGATATTTTGGAAGAAATAATTAAATAATTGGAATTATTTAATTTAGAAGATTTAAAAGCAAATTAAATAAATAAATTTATTTAATTGTTGTGCATGATTTTGGAAGAATAAATTTGATTTAATTAAATAATGTAGATTATTTAATTGTAGATAAGAGGGAATTTGTTGATGAATTAATTAAATAATTGGATATATTTAATTAATGTAGATGTGAATTTTGGAAGGTGACAATGATTTAATTAAATAATTAAAAATTATTTAATTGTGGAAGAATATAGAGGAATTTGATTTAATTAATTAAATAACGAGGATTTATTTAATTAATGTTGAATTTAGGAGATTTAGAAGAATTTGGTGAAATTAATTAAATAATTAGATTATTTAATTAACGTGTGAAATGCAGGTGATGAGACAGATTATGAAATGCAAGTGATTCGACGACACGGTCATTTTAGGGTGTCTACAATGTGATCACAAGAGACCCATGATATCTAATCCTTCACAAAACATATGATTATCCAGAGTGTAATCAAGAAATGAAATTGTTATGAAACCAAGATAAGTAATTTCATTATGGAGTGTTGTATCTTGTACGTACCTTGGTCCTTCAAACATTAGTCTATGCATAAGATTAAGCCACTTACCAAAGTCATCTGCCAAGACCACCTTTGCCAGCTTATGATTTATGAAATCATGTGAAGATAAAGAATTACCGCTTACAAAGATGAATTATGCCTTTGTCTCATACCTCTCATAGATATCTTCATTATTTGTTGTCCCAATAGGTGTATCATCCTAAAATCCATCTACATCCCCTGTCATAGTATCTTTCACAAGGCCACTAGTTGTACCAATTAATGATTTGTTGTCTATAATCAGTAAATCAGTAACCTCTTTAAATGACTTATGCTATAAAATTAGGTCAATCTTATGCTCAACTGATGGATCATCCTCACGAGTAGATTCATTCAAATCTAAGCCAAGTATATTCTTATCCAACCATGCACAAATATCATTCTTGGTTGGTCCCCCAAGAGTATGCATAACTTCCTCTATCATGACTTGAGCCTTCAATGGGCTCTCCAAAAGATGTGACTCATGATCCACACAATGGAGACTATGTGTACAAATAGAAATTTTAGATTCATACCTCCAGTCTTCTGCCCAAAACTGATTTGAGAATCTGTCTAGTAGATCTAAGTGCTCCTCATGTTTTCCCATCATAAGAGGCCCATCCTCCAAATTACACATGATTTGGATCTTCTTTACTTCTTATAGGTGTTGCTAGATCAAATAAGACCTTCCTTGGCTTGGATCATGTCTAAACTTCAAATCTTGGGTGTCATTATTGGGAGACTTCATACCACCACCATCCTCATGTATTGGGGTTACCACCTCATGATTGTGAAAAGGTAATGGACTATTATTGCAAGTCAAAAAATCAGGCCTGACCTCCTATCCTTGTGTAGAGTATTCAAGATCCTTAAGCACTTTTTCCTTCATTGTCACATGCTCTATACCAAACACTGATCTAGTAGATGCATCCAACTGAAAAATCAAAGGTATTTTCTATCCCTTGGTTGAAATTGATAACTTGATGAAGGCGTGTCTCTTGCACTCTCAAGACTTTGTGATAGGGTTCATCAAATTCTTCATCCATTGGGGCTATCCTTTGTAATCTTCATTTTGGATTGTAGTTCTTTGGACGTGGCTTTCATAGGAAACTAAAACTCTATTGTATATGATGAAGAGTGTGTCGTATGATCTTCTTCAATGTCTTCATGCCTATTTTGAAATTTTAGTGGATCTTCCAAAGGATGTGGTAGATGGGACCCACAATCTTCATACCTTTCCAACTCAATAGCATCATGTGTGAAGTCTAAGTCATCATCATGTGTGATCAACATATCCGTATCAATGTGGTAGGTAGAGTCTTCTACCTCATGACCTTCCTCAATGGTTGATCTAGAAGATGTGTGTACCTATATGGCCTCTTTATCTTGCAATGTCAACTCAATCTTATCCAATCCACTTTGATCGCTTCCCATTGAAATTTCTAAATTATCCTTATGAACAACATTCATCTCAAAGATACCCATACCACCATTTGACTCCATGCCTATGTGATGCAAAGGTGATAAAACAATGCTAGGCTCAACCAAAGGAACATCAAATGAACTCATACCTTCTTGTAGCCAATCCCACATGGTTTGTTTGACAATCTCCATGGTGGCAACCTTGTCAATCATGTGGTCATCATGATGTCCCATGTCTTCTTCACTTGTAGCCTCAATAGGTGATTCTCCTTCGTCCTTATCCTCATAGGGTGGAAATGTGCCTTTGGCTTTATATTCTTTAGGGCTTGGAGCCCAATCTTCAACATGCATAGATTGATTGATGTCTTCTTCATAATCACATGTAGGTTCTCTTATCTTCTTATGTAGGTCATAGTCATCCTCTTTCTTTATTTTCTTGGGTTCTTACAACTCCAGATTTACTTTTTGAGGTTTATCTTTTCTAATGATCATCTATCCCAATATGTGAAGGTTATCATTCTCCCTGTAGTCATAGTTGCACTCATCTACATCTATATATTGAGATAGAATCATCCTTAGATCTTGCCTAGTTTCTTCCATCTCTTTGATAATCCTCCATACTTCCTCCATGATATCTTCTAGATGCACAAGCTAGCAAGATCAAGGCTCTGATACCACTATAATATCCCAAATGGGGATATTTTCTCCTAATTTGGATTCTAGGCTTTCCAAATGATCCTTACTTGAAATTTCTACTCAAACCCTAGATATTGAATTCTAATTTCTAATTTTTAGATTGATAAACACTTATAACAACCAATATATATCACATCAAAGCATAAAGGTAATACACCATATGATTTGCCCAATATCATTAATGAAATTCACCATGAAATACACATTGAACTTGTTGGGACAAAATTTCCAACCCTAAAAAATTCATCCAAAAAGTCTATTTCCTACCATACACTTGAGATAATCAGGCATTTTCATTTTAAAATTAACACTCCCATAATAAATCACCCATCGTATTCACCTTAGAACCATGAAAATCCATATTACTTACATCATATGTTGAAGTCTTAATCCTTATAGACTCCTCAGTGTATCGGTATGACTTCTTCTAAGGTCACTTCAACTCCCTGAAAGATGTTAAGAAGCTCTCGGCAAATCGGTGTGACACCTAAATGTGTCACACTGATAAAATGATAAAATTAAAAACCACTTGGCACATATTTCAAACTAACATTTTAAGTTTGAGAAGATAGAGATATCAGAGTATTGGAATGAGTCTTTTAGGGGTCTCCTCAACATTTTGACCCATAAGAGGCATATTGAGGAGACTGCAAAATATTAGCATGACATATCATTTCGGTATGTTGGGGTGACTTAAAGTGCTATCCTACCAAAAAGTTGCTAAAGATTTTGGGATGTCAAAGAGAGTGCATATTTAGTCTTTCTAAAAAGTCAAACATGCCAATGATCGAGAAGGCATCAAGGGGAGGCACATATGTTGAAAAGACAGAGTTTCAGCATGACCACTATTTGAGTCACAGGGAAGTCTTGATGAAGTAAAGAAATAATAAAACCCCTTAATTGAAATTATTACTTCGGCAAGGTGATAGAAGGTGATCTATTATGAGAAATAAATGTTTCCCTAATGATTTGAAAGCTACCATTAATGCTTAGAATAGACTAAAATAAGGAAAGTTTGAAACATTTGGTTCAGTACGTGAGCATAGGAGTCGAGGTGAGCATCTGCAACAAATACAATCCAAATACCCAAGTAAGTGTTCCAAGCCTAAAATCTAAGCTTTCTGGTTCATAATTACATTTGAAAGATCTCTCGTATTATATTATGGAAGAAACACATGAAAACCCTAAGGCAAAAAGGTAGAAGTTGAACGAAATACACTTGAATAAAGATTTAATAGACTAGTGTCTGAAGTTAGAGAAAAAATCCTGAAGAAATGCCCAGTTAAACCTAAATGTAGAAAAATTAGAAGATGAGTACAGACGAGTAGGAGATATATGGACTCCCATAAGAGGGTATGACGTCTTCATCTACCACTATAATAAAATGCATAGGCATTCCCCTTTTTCAAACCCATAGAATTTGAATTCAAGAAAGTTGGTAGTGTCAAACATATTTGTGAATTTTGAGTTCCTAAAAATGCTAGCTAGAAAATATAACCCACATAATTGTATGATTGAGTCAAAGGATGGAACAGGGTTTATCCCTGTCACCTGAGATTACATATCGATGGTTTTTCAATTGGATAATGGCTTCGATGTAAAGCTCGGGATTAGGGATTTGATCAGAGAATATTATAATTTAAGCAACAACTATAAGAGATGGGTGTTGCCCATGCATAAACCCCATGATGAAAACAACAAGCTAAGGGTTTTTAAGTCACAGAAGATCCCCCATTTTCTATTGAATTGTTTGAAGAGTATTTCAAGTATACTCATTATTTTGTATGTCAATTGTTAGGGGTCAAGGCTTCTATGTTTATGGAAGTTTCTCCTATGGTTCTAGCAGCTGACATCCAAAGCCAACAATCTCTACATTTTGATTATGCTAAGTTTTTAGCAAACACCCTTCACAATTAATTGGTCTCCATAAAGGGAGAAGGGAGTAAATTTAGGCATTACTCTCTATCAATGCATCTTGTCTTGTATGAAGGTCAAAACTTGGGGTTATGGGATAAATGCTTAGGAGTCAGGAGCTTGGATAGAATGGAGATGTGAAACTCATCTAGAGATGGATTGCTATATGGGATAGTAGGTGTGATAATTCCCACTACATTTGTTTTGAAAAATATTTTGTTAAACCTGTGTATAAGCACCTAGGGCATCCCTTCAATTACAACTTGTCACCAGAAGTTTAGATATTTCTAAGGCTAAAGGATAAGTATGAGCCAGGAAAGTTCACTCATAATTGGGGCGACTGGTATTCCTACACTGATCGTACAAAGATAAGGGTGTTCAGATTTGAAGGACCCCCTCTGCTATTACCAAAGACTTGTCTTGATAGAGTTGCTTATCTAGAAATTGTAAGACAACATGCTCACTCTGATTTTATGCATCTAAAAAGATAAAATAAGTAGTCATTTATGCCAGGCACTTTACATTCTGGGGATTTCATAGTCATGTTAGACAAAGAATACCAATTAATTGATAAAAAACTCGAGCATTTTACGCTACTATCAGGGAATGCCAAAGAGAACTTTGATCCATAAAATTTCATAAATAATGTTAAGATAAAACAAAAGCTTAAGGGGTATAATCATGTTTTATTTGTCAATGATGACCTAGTTAGAAATTGTGATGAGCAAGTTGCAATTGAGAGGCAAGATTTATATTACAAGATAACATTAGCTGAGGCTTGGAGGGTAGACAAAAACACCACTTATAACAGTGCCTTCATGGATATTGATAACCCCATTGAAAGATTGAATACATTGATTATAAATGCCACAAACTTGATTGAAAATGTCCCTTCTTATGTGTTTGAAAGAAAAGGAAAAGTTTTCAGAGGATTTCAAACAAAAGATGAGGTTCCTATTTCCTAATTACCTCCTCAACAAACTCCTAAAATCTCTTTTGAAGAAGAAAATGAAGAGGAGAAGAATAAGGACTTGCAAGCATCCTCTCCTCTTATTGAAAAAAATGAGCCTCTAGTAGATACAGAGGAAGTCAAAATAGAGACTTCTAATGAACTAACAAATGATGTGAGATATATGGCTAATAAAAGTTTCATTTCAGATGCTGACTTTATCAAGACTGTAGAATTCAAAGCCTTCTTATATGAATATAAAGGAAAACAAGCCAGAGAAAAGATGAAGAATATCACTCCTGAGGTTCAAGATGAAGTTCTACAAGAACTTCAATCAAAAATAGATAGTGCCATGGAAGAAATGACACTAGACAAGGGTAGAGAATTTCTCAAGGAAGCAGGAGTGGTGTTAGTCCCTGGATAGGACATGACTTTAGCTATTGTTTTCAATACTTTCAGAAAGAACCAAGAGAAAGAGATGCAACTTAGTGTCAAGGCACTTGATAAGATTAAAAATCAATTAGGTTATGACCCTGATAAGAGGACACTATTAATATGGTCCCTCTGTCCTTCACACAAAAAGCCCTAGGTCATAAACAATCCTGATGAAGCATTTGGCCATCTAATGATTCAGCGAGTTAAGGACACACATCCTATTGAGACTACTGATCTAAATGTGAATGTTGCAAAATTCACAAAGGCACAGATTGAGCAACTTGTCAAAAAGAATAATGCTTATATGTCTAAAAATACAAAATTGAGATAGGAAGTGGCCACTTATAAAGATAAACTACCTTCATCAAGCTCCTATTCACCTTACCTAGAAAAGGATCAAAAGATCATGGAAGAAAAAGCTGATTCAAATTACTAGAAATATAAGGTAGAAAAATTTCAAAAGAAAAGTGAACAACTTGAGGTTGAAATAAAATCAGTCAAATACCACATGGCCTCAACATTGATCCAAAGGAGGTTTGATAATATAATGAAGTTCAGTGATCAAACTTGGAACATGCATAAAAGAACATATCTTGCACATCAAAAGCACAAAAGGCTTCATTTGAGGATGTTAGAAAAGAAAGAAGAATTGAGTGCTAAGTTGGTTGTCCAAGAACAAGTACTCGAAGAATATAATAATTTGATTATTGAACATGAGAAATATAACAAAATGTTGACAGATGATTTAAATGATTTTGATCAACACCATGAGCTGACATTTCCAAATTTCTTTTCTTGGAATGATCTCTAAGATAAGGATGATTGGGTGAATGAAATGAGCCAAATGCTACCATCGCTTCTGGATAAGATCAATGATGAAGAAAGGGTGATACACAATACCTACCATTTCCTTGAAAAGATGTTCATCCTAGAATTTTCCATGAGTTATATAATTGCCTCAAATACATGTGTCAACTAGGAGTATATTGATCACCTTTCCAAGGTGAACATGTTTATATCCAGGGCACAGTAAAAGTGCATGGGTGCAAAGAGAAAATTTTGAATAGGTACTATGGATGTGTCAAAACTGATCATGAAGAGGACAACTTTGCCAAACCTATGGGTCACAAGTCTATCCCCGATGAATAACCGAGCACAGTATTGATCGTCACATGTATCTACAAATCACTTTCTTATTTTCTTAATTACTATATTAGTTAAGAATACAATTATGAAAAGACATGTCCTTTCAGCCTGAAACTTGTTTCGCATCCCATAAATAAGGGATACCAAGGCCTCTTCAAATCATCGAATGAAATATAAGACTTTTATCCATATATGCAAATTTAACATGAACTATTTATGTCATTTTGTATTTCCATGTGCTCTGAACTTATGAATTAATACAAAGGGGTGGAAGTTATTTGGTGGGCTATATATTGTGTTCAATTGTTGTGTAGAATTTTATTTTTTTAGGTTACATTGTTATCTCTAGAATGGTGTCTTGAATTTGTTTAAATTGATACATCAAGGGTGTTTTCAGTTTATCAGTGCACAATTGATGTTGTTGTGTGAATTAGTTGATTGGTTTCAGAAAGAAGTTGATTTAAAATCCTGATAATTTGATCTGTGTCCATTGGTTTCTACCTAAGAACTAAAAATCCTTTGAACAAGTTAGTTTTACTTGGTTTCCTTCCACCTGAATTAAATCCATTCTTCTGATCACAATAATTTAGGAGAATATCATTAGGATTCCATAAGAATAACCTTGCATCTTAACATCTCTGCACAATCTGTACAAGGTATAGATTCATATAAGTGCCTCACAATTTGAGTTCAAACCAATTATAGGAATCCATACATTATTAACTTTTGATCCATTTGCCCAATAGATAAAGTACTAGTCATACTCATTTCAAAACCTTATTTGAACCTTATTCACATTCTCAAACTGTAAATATCAACATTAGGAATAACTCACAACCTTACAGCTACTTCGCACTCATTTGCCATCATGAAGGTCAAATCAAATCTGCACTAATCATTTAGGTACACCCACCTAGGTTTGGCAGAGCCTAAAGTGAAGGGGTTTTAGCCATATCCACCCCATGTTAGTTAGCCAAAAACGTTAAGAGAGCTTGGCAACCTATTAGGGTTTAGGACCTACATTTTTGAGACCTAATAGAATTGGTGACTCTACTGGGGACAAACACAAAAAGAAACCTAGTAGGAGACCATAACATTAGAGTCAAAAGATTAAAAGGTATAACTCTACTGGCCAAAAGACAACCCAGAAAACCAATCAGTCCTCTTAAGTGAGGTAGCAACTCTATACAAACTATAAATCATTTTATGTCTTGGAGTATTATAATCCCTTAACATGGATGGTAGGAGATCTAAAACTGATGGTAAGAAACTACAGTCATCCCCACCCTTAAAAGATCCTATCAAGAAAATTGGGATATCTAGTCAATCACAAGAAACTAATGATCAAAACACTCAAGAAGCTACCTCAGAACAACTAATTGTAACTCATAATAGCTTCACTCCCTTACATGAATCAAATGAATTTAAAACCATAGGTTATCAGGATCATAATAAATCTAATGATATATTAAAATAATATAGACCTTAACCTCAGAGACAACTAGAATATGAAGCATGGGTCATGAGGGAAATAGATCAAAATTAGGTGGAATATGATTACAGGATGTCACTATAAGAGGGGGCTCAACATGAGTTCATGGATCACACAACCTCGACACAAATGAATAACAGTTTACCAAAAGACATGAGAAGTAAGGATGAGATGTAGTAGGATTTACTTAAACTACAAGAAGAGCTTAAGCTAGCTAAGCTAAGAGAGGAAGAAAAATAGTTGGAACAAGAATTGCTACAAGTGAAATCAAGAACAAGAACAACCAGCTCAAAGTATGTACCCCCTCATAAACAAGGGAGGCATACTCTAACAAATACACAACAAAGTTTACACCAGAATGCATGTAGCTCATATAATTCACAACCACCACCTAGAAACCATGTCTAGTAGAATATTCCTCCATGAAATCCATGAACACCCAACACTCATAACACTTCTTAATATATAGGTAATCCTTATCCACCCCCTGGTCAACAATATATTCCACCTCAACATCAAAATATGAGCATGAACCCACATCCTAATACACAACATCATCCTCTTCATAACCAGTACCAACCAAATTAGCATCTTCATAATCATTATCAACCAAACCCACAATTGCAAGGACCTGTCAATATCAATAGGTATAGACAACTTGATTTGTCTAGATATCAAATATGTCTAGACACTATTGACAATGATCTAAGGAATGCTCTCCCAAAATTCACTAGGAACAATGCCATCTCTGTAGAAGAGCACATTAGAAGTTTTGAGACAGTCATGGATAATTATGAAGTACGATATGAAGATGTTCAAATAAAATTATTCATGCTATCCCTTATTGAGGATGCTAGGGATTGGTGCAAAAAATTACCTGATGCACCAATCTATTCTTATGAAGATATCAAGGACCAATTTAAAGAACAATATGGGAGCCAATTTGATCCAAATTTTGTTTTGTCCATGAATTGACAAGTATTCAAAAGATTTGTAACAAATCCGTGATGGATTTCAATCAAAGATTTTAAAAGATCTATCATAAGATTCCATTAGAGTTAAAACCTCCAGATCGTATGGCATTAGCTTTATACTTAAATGCTTTCGATCCTAAAACTAGATATGAACTTAGGAACAAAGCCCCCATGACCTTGCCAGAAGCACAAAAGGCAACCATCAGTATTGAGAACAATAGAAGAGCAGCAGGGAAGCTTAGGGAAAGAGAAAATCCAAAGATTGTACCAAGGCCAAATAATAATCAAGCAAAATAGAATAATTATTATAGGAATGAGAGGCCAAGGCTACATGACATGCCTTATAACACAAATTGGAAAGATGGAAGGCCTTTGGATAATAATAGAAAGTAGAATTATGGAAAAGATACTCCTGACCCCCTAAAAATAAATGGGGCACATGTAGTAGAAAACAACTTGTGGTGCTTGGCATGTAATTTGCTCCATTCACCTGAGTATTGTGTGGTGGCAGAGTTAGTACATGAAGATGAAACATCATATGGTCAGGAGAGAGATAACCATACCATAAATATGCTAGAAATCAAACCTCACCAAATTGATGAAGAATATTCATTTGCAGAAGAAGATGGATATGAATATGAGTGGGATATCAAAAGTATAACATTAATATGGGAAGATAGGAGGTGTTCTCAAATTAGGAGGATAATTATGAGGAAATTGTTTACAATCCTAACATGCCACCACATCACCAATGGAGGAAACCAACTGAGGAAGAAAGGGAAGCTCTCACAATGGTTGCGGTGGCATAGGCAAAGAATAATTATAATCTGAGAAACATGATAGTAAATACAGACCAAGGAACACCTAGGAGTGTGTTCATAAAAGATCAAAATCACAATAAAGATAACTTGAAGTCTACACATAAAGAACTGGCAAAGATTGAATGGGGTAAGATAAAGGATAAATAACCAGCTGAAGAAACAGGGCATACCAAAGTAGAAAAGACTGATCAAACAATGACCCCTTCATTTGACATAGCCCAATCAGTATCCCAAGTAAAGATATATGTGCCACTTCTTGAAATGATGAAGATAGACCAATACAGAAACATAGTGGTCAAAATGATTTCAGATATGTCAAATAAGAAATAGGAAAAACCTAAAAGAAAAATAAACAATGTTTCACAAGAGACCATTAGAACTCCTAAAGTATACCTTGGTGATACCCTGACAAAGAATCCATCTCAGGTAGATCCTTTCTACACTACCATGTTGATAAAAAACAAACTAGTGAGGAATTGTATGATCGATTCTGGCACAACCATGAACATTATGCCAATGGTCGTCATGAAGGAGTTAGGTATGTGGGTTGACACCACATATGGTAAATGTTATGCAATGGATAATAGATCCATCCCAGTTATGGGTATTATGTGGGATGTGGAAATAAGATTAGCCTCCTACCCTAAGGTAGTTTATAAAATTGACATCACTGTGGTAGACATCCCACCATATTATGGAATGCTGTTATCTAGACAATGGACTACTACAATTGGAGGAAATGTCCAATTAGATCTATCTTATGCCACCATACTAGTAGGAGGAAGAGAAGTTAAGATTTGTAGAGAGCCAAGGTATGAGAATATCACAAAACACATTGATCATAACCAAATAATTTTTTTGTTGTGATACAGACCTTGGTACATTCAAAATTGAAAAAAATCAACCAGAGCTACAGAATATTGATCCTATACATCAAGAAGCCCAACAAGATGAATGTGGTATATGGAGGATGTACTTTTATGGTGCATGTAGTAAGATTGGCAATGGAGCATGGGTGTTATTTATTTCACCAAATGGTAAGACTTTCAAATATTCATTCTAGCTAACATTTGAATTTACCAACAACATAGCAGAATATGAGGTGTTGCTCATAGGGTTGAACATTGCTATAAAACATAAAATAAAATTCCTTGCTATGTATGGGGATTCAAAATTTATTCCCTCTCAAATCAAGGGGAAGTATTCATCAAAAAACAAAAGATTAAAGTAGTATAGAAATGTTGTTTGGGATAATATTGAGCTATTTGATGCATTCTCTATAAACTAGATAGATAGATCCAAGAATATGATGGCAAGCTTCCTGGAAAACATAGCCCTTAAGAAGGATGACATCACATTGGTAGGCATCACTAAAGTAGAATTGAAAGCTAGACCTACCATCCCTGATAACATATATAATTGGCAAGTATTTGAAGATGACAATGATTTGATCAAGTTTCTACATTGTGTAGACTAGTATGAATCCCAGCAGATTGACTTTAATGCATTTGTGGAAAAAAATGATGGCAAAGAAACTCACTTTGGAAAGAAAGTGGTATTATTGAAAACCAATAAGATACCTAAAGGTCTCATAGCACTAGAGAGGGTGTTTGATGCACATGACTGATTCAAGGGTAAAAATATACCAATCAAATCTTGGAACACAAACAGCTCCAAAAAACATATACATTGGGAAAATACTCAACCCTAAAATTAGAAGTATGCTCATTGATTTACTCAAGAAGTATAGGCATGTATTTGCATGGTCTTATGATGATCTAAAAGCATACCAAGAAGACCTTTTTCAACATGAAATACCATTGAAACCGAATGTCAAACCATTCCGACAAAAACAAAGGCCTATAAACCCCACATTGGCCCCCAAGATGCAAGCTGAACTTACAAAACTTAGGGAAGGAGGAATTATCAAGCCTATTAGACATTCTTCTTGGGTTTCAAATTTGGTACCTATAAGGAAGAAAAATGGGGACATAAGATTATGTGTGGACTTTAGAAACTTGAATAAATCTTCACTCAAAGATAATTACCCCCTCCCAAATATGGAAGTAATGTTACAAAGGGTCACAGGTTGTGAATTGATATCCATGATAGATGGTTTTTAGGGTACAATCAGGTGAAGGTTAAAGAATTAGAACAGTTTAAAACTTCTTTCACCACACCTTGGGGAATATATGTTTATGTAAGGATGCCATTTGGACTCACCAATGCCAGGGCAACATTCCAAAGGGCAATGGATGTGGCTTTTGCTGATCTAATCAATGAGATTATGGTGGTTTATCAGGATGATTTGACAACATACTCTAGGAAAGTTGAGGATCATTGTGCACATTTGGAGAAAATTTTCATCAGAGTCTTGGAATATGGGATCTCGTTGAATCAAAAAATGTGCCACTTTGCTGTAACAGAAGGTAAATTACTTGGTCATATAGTCTTGAAAGATGGAATAAGGATTGACCCATAAAGAGTGGAAGCTATTGATAAAATCCCCATTCCCAGAACTATGAAGGCCATACAATCTTTCTTTGGTTAAATCAATTTCGTCAGGAGGTTTATGCCAAATTTTGTAGAGATAGTTAAGCCCATTTCTAAAACGTTAAAGAAAGGTGAAAGGGTGGAGTGGATAGAAGAGGCTATTGAAGATTTTGGAGCTATTAAGAAGGCAATCAAAGAAGCTCCTATGTTGAAATCCCCTAAATTTGACAAACCATTTCAGATTTTTTCCTTTGCATCATTCCACACAGTAGCTGCAGTAATGTTACAAAAGAACAAATAAGGGTTTGAGCAACCAATTTCATTCCTTAGCAAATCACTCCAAGGGGCTGAACTGAAATATGATATAATAGAAAAATAGGTGTGTTAGGTCTCAAAAATGTAGGTTACAAATCCTAAGAGGATTCCAAACTCTATGATCAGATTGGCAACATTTTTAAACTAACGCAACAGAGTTAACCTATAGGGTTAATGACTCCCTGCACTTTAGGCACTACTATACCTAGGCGGGTAGACCTTGAAAAGTTAAGGCAGATTAAATGAGTGTAAGTGTTGTGACTAAGGTAATGGATCTACCCACAATAGATGAAAGCTTGCTAACTAGTTCTACTTCTAATATCTAAAAGATGATTTGGCATAAATTATATAAGCAATATCAAGGTAAAAACTAACAAATGATTTTAACTATTGAAATGAATAAGACCAGTGCCTTGTTGGGTAAATAGAGTTAAGTGAAAATCTAAGACCAGTGGCTTATATTGGGTAATAAATCTAACTGTTGGCACAATACTTTGGTTAATAACTTGTATAAACGTGCAAGGAAATGATTGACAGACTCTTCTTAATATCCAACTGACACAATTAGGTTTCTTGTTATTCACTAGAAGGAATTTTAATCCTTTCTCAACGGAACCAATTGAATGAACTATGTAAGAATCGCAGATAATATCAACTTGGAGACAAAATGCCAATCTTAATTATGTGGTTCTTCTTAGTGATCCAAATCAATACTTCCATATTACTGTGACTGACCAGAAGGGTTTTTAATTCCTCTTTAAGGAAACCAATTAATCAAATCACACAAGTACAACAAATGTGCATTGACAAACCAAATATATACTTGATATATCAATTTGAATAATAAAGAAATACTGAACTGGAGACAACCAAATAACTAAATAATTTCAACAAACAATTAATGCCAATATAGAGCCACAGAATCAAAGATCTCATATTAACTTCTTCAATATAATATTTGCAAGATGGTCTTTTAAATATTATGGACTTCTTCTATTATCTCCTACTACTGATGATGATTGATCATCATATGTCCAACTTATATAGAAATATTTTTGAAGAGACATAACTCTTCAAAATGTCTTTTGAGAATTAAAAGGATTAACATAACAATAAACAAAGATAATGACCCTCAGCTCTACTAAGCCGCAGGGATATCTGAGAAACATGATCCAAGTACTCTTGGCTCCGATGTGTATCAGCAAATTCTATAGCATTTCTTGTAATTACATCTATCGTCACCATCTTTTCCAAATGCTTGCAGGCCTCCCCAGATGCCGAGTCTTTATCTTTGAGAGCCTCTAAAGCCTCCTGTAATATCACCTGGTATTCTTTAATCCATTCATCTTTGCTCTTCAACTCCTTATCACTTCTAAACAACATAGGTACACATGTCTTTGAAGCCTCAACACACCCCTTGGCATCATTTTGAAGCTGGTCATGATATTTCTTATGTCGTTTGATCAAATCTTTGGCACTGGAGATACTTGTACTATCAGGAGTATCCCTATTTTGTATCTCATGGAGTTTCTCTTGGAGCCTATTATTTAACCTCTCATGTTCTTGGATAACCTTATGATTCTCAGAGTAGACATCCCAGAATTTATTCATCCAATGCATCATATTGATATGCCTATTCTATGGTACTGCTGCAAGTGTGTCAATTTGAACCTGGGATATTTGATTGACAGATGGTGACTGGGCACTTTGTAAACTTTCTCCTTGGGTTAATCTTTTAACTAATCCTCCAAAGGCATTCATGACAGTATCTTTTAGGAAATCATTTTCCTTTGTCAATCTTTCACAACTCAGTTTATATGCATCTCACTCCTTGATCAACATTTGAGCTTGTGCTTTATTTAGTCTTGCAACATTTATACCAATATCTGCAGTAATCAAAGGATCAGTTTCTCCTGCTTTCAAAGTCATGACATGCCCAAAGGTTTTTTCAGTATCTATAATGGCATTCTTCTTATGAGGAGGGTATAAGGGCCATATCATGAGTGAGTTTTCATCATTGTTATACTTGGTACCCATGTATATCTCTATTATACCTTCAGGAGTGAGTTTGTATTTATCATCAGTATTGTGCAAGAAACTATCAAATACCAAGGCAAAATTTATGTCAAGTCTAGGAAATATCATGACACCCGCTTCTGTAAGCAACTGTCTGCCTCTGTTAGGAGTCATAGCCCTCAACTCATTGTCTACCATTGTCTTTAACACATCCATCAATTGTCTTTCATTATCAGCTGTGACATCTTCAACTGATTCTCTAAGTTCTTTTCCTTTGAATTTATACAAAAATGATTTAAATTCCTAAGAATGAATAAATTGATCATCTGCAATGAAAGAATCATATGCTAACTATATGGGATCCTCATCACCAGGCCCCTCTTCATCTTGCTCTCTATTAGGAAATTGATAATATTCCATTTTTCGTCTAGAGATTTTAATTATCTACTCATGGAGCTCCTCTTCACCTATGGATTCATCATCACTAGAAGACAACAACTCTATTTCTGAAAGTTGTTTTCTTTTCTCATCTAATTCTCTATTATATTTTTTAATTACCAATTCAACTTCAGCTTCTTCCATGTTCCTAATAATATCATCATGTGGATATGGAATATGTGTATATCCATTGAGATTTTGTTTCCTCCTAGCAAAATCAATGAAACCCTCAGGATCAAATCCTTTTCTTGCCTCGGCACACCTCATATTGTAATGCATTAGTTTATCCCTAATGAGACCATAACCTTCTTGAGACACCACAGTAAAATCCCTAAAGCATAGAGTACTAGGCATGAAGGATTGTTTGTCATAGGCACTTAAGTTCATCACATTAGAATAATTCATCTACCTGACTATCTCTAAGTAAGCAATCCTATCAGGAAATGTCTTGGGCAATATAAATGGGGTATCTTCAAAACCATAAATTCTGACCATAGTTGAATCCTTAAAGTAATACCAATCTCCCCAATTGTGGGTGATAGTTGGGGGACCACCAAATTCTTTTTGCCTGAGAAACCTTTTTATTTCATCTGACAATGAATATTCACAGGGATGATTAAAATATCTATACAACACTTTTACAAAATATTCTTCAAAATGAATGTAACTGGAGTGGGCAAACCTACTATCCCATACCCTTGTCCACATCTGCATAGGAAACTTTTGTCCTCTTTTTTCTACTTGAGCAATTCTAAGTTCATTTGGCCATATTCCCATTTCCTAGCCATAGTATAATACCATGTGCATGAGGAGTGAATAATGCTCAAAAGAGACTGTTGGGGCATTGTTGTTAATTGCAATTAAGCTAGAATCAATCTTTCTAAACATATAAGTAGCATAGTCAAATTGCCTAGCATTATGACATTGGATATCTATTGCTATCACCATTAATGGAATTGTCATGAAATCAGGAACTTCTGACCCTAGGACTTGGCCAATAGAATAATATGTGTATTTCATATAAGGTTCAAATAAGGACACATGGAATGGAGGTCCATCATTGTCATCAAAAGGCACTATTTTTCCCTCTGCCCTAGGCCTATGGAGAAGCAATCTCCATCCATTGTATGTGGTGTCCATCCTCCAATATTCTTTGTCTAAATCCTCATACACTATGGGAAGTGTACACAAGTCATCCAAATCAAATACTTCACAAATGGCATTTTTGGATAAGTGTATAATAGGCTCTCCTTGTGGATTACATATGGCTTTGAGGCTGGGATTGTAATATTTAGCCAAGAGTTTTAGGAGTTCCACATTCACAAACACATCCAAGATGACCAATTTGCCCAAATTCAAATGCCATGGATTAGACACTGGGACATTTCTAAATCTTCTATCATAATGGAATTTAAATAATTCATAGCCTCTTATTGGTGTCCATACATTTCCCAGGTATTTGCATTTGTCTTCTAACTTCTCTAGCTCCACCCTAAGTTGTGCAGACCTTCAGGCTTTAGGGGTAGACCCAGGTAATTGATCTATCAAATCCTAATTTATTTTTCTCTCTTTTGTCTTTTCATCAGGACCTTTATCATTTTTCTATTTCTTAGGTTTACTTGTTTCACCTTGTTATTTTCTACCCTTGCCCTTTAATGGTGTCTCCATTTGTTATAATTCTGAATAGAAAATACAAATTGTAAGTGACTACACAGAGGTTTTATGTGTCTACCTGTTGCCTGAGATGATCACTGAATTCCTTTATTTTCCCCTCCAAATTCTCGCTGGCGTGCTCTTCTCAGATAATACTTTCAAACACAATTCCAATGATTTAGAATGACCTCCCAGGGGATTTCTTCTCATCCTGTAATTAATACTTCTAGTGCATTAATGTTCATAATCATTTTGAAATGTCACATCATCATAACATCCTCAATCGGCAGGACTTTTGTAATGTTACTGCGATCTAAATGCTTCTTATGGCACAAATATTTGTACATGACTCAATCTTCGTGACCCTTTGTTTCATCTCCTCAATGCCACTTTTCACAAAAGCATATATATGTTTATATCGGCGAGACGTTTCAATGCCTATCCGATATAAAAAATGAGCATAGAAGTTGTTGTCGGCCTGACTTACACTATCATTGTGAGAACAGCACCCTACTCTAATATTTCAAATCTCTCCAATATTAATTATTTATATCAATGTGAGTCTTTTTGAAATATTTATCAATTTCTCTTCACAAGGTAGGTTAGTGAAATCAGTAAGACCCAAGAAATCGATCCCGATATCACTTGTCTATATGACATGTCGGGAAGAGTCTCATCGATGTATGTGGTTATTGTCTTCATCAGAATAGCCTGATGATGAAGGGGGTAAATCATAAAACACACAACAACAAAAATTGCACACAGAAAATAGAACATTCTTTATTGATTTGGACAACTTGTTACATTATAGAAGCTCAAATACAATTAGAGGAATCAACCCTCCACAGGCTGCAACACATTACAGCCTCCTATTCCCACACTCTAGAATCATCTGCCTTCTGTAACCCCAAATCAGCTTGGGTTTCTATTTTCCTGCCTATTCTTGACTATACACTTCCCCCCTAAACTCTACTACTACCCAGGATTCCAAAAAAATGGTTATTAATAGCCTTTTTGGTGGCCAACAACCTATTTTCAAAATTTGCATCTCCCTCCAAAATAAGGTCAACTTTCGGGAGCCATAACTTTTGATCTAGGTGTCCAATTGACGAATCATTTTATGCGTTGGGAAGCTTGTGGAGTGCTCTACACACTAAGAACCTGCTCTACCAATTTTGGCCATTTTCAGGCCTATACAAGGCCATTTAGTACCTCAAACCTGAGTTTGAATAATTTTCAAGCATTTTTCAGGAAATGAAAACTTTAATATCTTTCAGCTCGCAAATGATTTTTGCGTGATTCCTTATCCAAAGGTCTTATATTTTTGTTATGTAACTTCCTGTAAATTTTCACTTCAATCTATGCCCAAATGCAAACTTTCTAAAAATAGCAAGTTACTATTTTTAATAGTTTAGAAAAAACTAAAAGTCCTACATCATTATTCAAGAGATTATGGAACCAGAACCACAAATTTTGAAAAGAAATGGAAAGAACATCAACAAGTTTGAAACACATCTTTTTTGGGGTGATGCAAGATTGTCCTTACACCACTGGATGCTCCTACATCAGACACCCAAGGTAAGTTGAGAAGTGACCCTGTCACGTCTCAGGTGTTTGTGTGAGGCAAACCCAAATGATCAACCTCTACCTTAGACAACCAAGAAGAATCTTCAATAGGTCTTCCTTTCCATCTCACCAGATATTCTTCATATTGTCTATTCTAAGTACTTCTTCCCACACGGCTATCTAAGATCTCTTCTATCTCCACTGTTGAAGTAGATGCCAGAATACTCCACTATTCTTCTGTTGTTCCATCCTCTATGCCACCCTCATGATATTCTGTTAAATCAGTAATGTTGAACACAAGGGAAATATTAATCCCACTCCACAGCTCTACCTCATATGTATTTCCTAAATCATGCTTCTTCAGGATTTTGCATGGTCCAAATTTCTTCATTTTCAACTTATTGTATGTTCCAATTAGAAACCTTTCTTTTCTCAAGTGAACCATGAATTCATCTCCTACCTGGAACTCCTTATACCTCCTCTTCTAATCTACCTTAGCCTTGTACTGAATATTCATCTTATTAATGTGCTTTCTCACCTCTTCATGCAAATTCTTCAAATGTTCTACAAAGTCTTCAGCTTTGGCACTTGTCTTTTCTCCTTTGTCCAGCGTCCTTAACTTAGAAGCGTTTCTTGGGATATTTCCATATACAATCTAGAATGGTGATTTACTAGTACTCCTATTGATAGAATTGTTGTAAGCGAATTCTACCTATGGTAAAATCAAATCCCATCTCTTGGGCTTATCTCCTACTAAGCATCATAGCAGGTTACCCAAACTCCTATTCACCACTTCCATTTTCCCATCAGTCTGTGGATGGTATGTAGAATTGAACTTCAACTATGTTTTCAACTTCTTCCACAATGTCCTCCAGAAATAACCAATGAACTTGGTATCTTGATCTGAAACTATTCTCTTTGGTAGACCATGTAATCTCACCACCTCCCTAAAAAATAACTCTGCAATATGAACCGCATCATTAGTCTTCTTGCAAGGAATAAAATATGACATCTTTGAGAATCTGTCCACCACCACAAAAATGGAATCATGTCCTCTCTGTGTCCTTGGTAAACCAAGAACAAAATCCAAACTAATATCATCCCATGGCTTCTCTGGTACAGGTAGTGGCTAATATAACCCTATATTCTGACTTGTTCCTTTTGCCATCTGACACACTCTACAAATCTGTACAAATTTCCTCACATCCTGATGCAACTGTGGCTAATAATAATTTTCACCAACAATAGTAATGGTCTTATCTTGACCAAAGTGTCCAGCCAATCCTCCACTATGCTTCTCCTTAATCAAGTTCTCTCTCATGGAACTCCTTGAAATGCACAACTGGCTTCCTCTAAACAACATGTTATCTTGGATTATGAAATCCAACCATTTTATCATGTCCAAAGTAACAAGTTTTGAACAAGCTTTCCAGGCCTCTGCAAAATCTGGATCTTTAGAATACAAACTTTTGAGCTCATCGAACCCAACAACCTCTATCTTTATTTATGTCAACAAATTTTGCCTTTTGCTCAAGGCATCTGCAACTCTGTTGGACTTCCCACTCTTGTGCTTCAAAACAAAAGTATAGCTCTACAAAAACTCAACCCATTTTAAGTGCCTTTGATTCAACTTTCTTTAACTATTAAGATACTACAAAGCCTGATGATCAGTATATAAAACAAACTCTTTTGGCAACAAATAATGTCTCCATTTCTTCAAAGCTTGAACTATTGCATAAAACTCCTAATCATAAATAGAATACTTTTTCTTGGCCTCATCAGCTTCTCACTAAAATAGGCAATGTGCTTACCTTCTTGGCTCAAAATAGCTCCTATACCACTACCACTAGCATCACAATCTACCTGAAATACCTTATTGAAATCTGGAAGTGCCAAAATAGGTTGTTCTACGACTTTTTGCTTCAATGTATCAAAGCTCTTGTCTGCTCCTTTAGTCCATCTAAACTCTTTTCTATCCCCTCTCATTGTCTCAGTTAGCTGTGTACAAATGCTACTAAAATTCCTAATAAACTTTCTGTAAAAACTTGCCAAACCATGAAAAGATCTTACCTCCATTGCACTCCTTGGCATAGGCCATTCAATTGTAGCCCTTACTTTTTTTGGGTCCATCTTAAGACCTTCCTCTGAGACAACAAATCCTAGGTATACCAAGTACTTTGCAAAACTACATTTCTTCATATTAATCAGCAACTTCTCCTTCCTCAACTTCTCTAGAACTCTTCTAATATGCATTAGGTACTCATCCCAAGTCTTACTGAAAATCAAAATATCATCCAAATAAATAATAACAAAACTTCCCAAAAATTCTTTGAGAGCCTCGTTCATGAGCCTCATGAATGTGCTCGGTGCATTGGTTAACCCAAATGGCATGACTAAGCACTCATAAAAACCTTCCTTTGTCTTGAAGGTTGTCTTCCATTCATCTCCTTCTCTGATATGGATTTGGTGATACCCACTCTTTAGGTCAATTTTCATGAAGTACTTGGTTCCACTCAAACAATCCATGATGTCATCCATTCTTGGCAATAGAAATCTATATTTGATCATTATCTTATTGATAGATCGAGTCTGTACACATCCTCCATTCTCCATCCTTCTTTGGTACTAGTACTACAGGTACCACACATGGACTTAGGCTCTCCCTTATCAGTCCCTTCCTCAACAACTCCTGAACTTGTCTATTCAGCTCTTCATTCTCTGCAGGGGTCATTCTGTGGGCTGCCCTTTTTGGCAAACTGGCTCCTAGTATCAAATCCATTTGATGACTTATCTTCCTTACTGGTGGTAAACCTTCTGGTACATTATCAGAGATAATGTCCTAGAACTCTTCCAACATATCTAAAACTTCTGCTAGTACATCTTCACAGTTCTCTTGACTAATCTTAGGAATCAATGCAAAGCAATGACGCTCATGCTTCATACCCTCTAAAAATTTCCTACCATCTACCAACCAAATTCTGGTAGTACTACATACCTTTTCTTCCACCTCCTTTAAGGGCTTCAACTTATGATGAACTCCATCCTTTGTTAGGGAATATGTGTTTGCATGGCCATCATGGACAGTGCTCCTATCATACTACCATGGCCTCCCCAATAGCATATGACATGCATCCATTAGTATGATATCACACAACACCTCATCATGGTAGTCACCAATCTTGAACTTCACTAAACACTACTCATTGACCAAAGCTCTATGGTCCTTCTGCAACCATGCAATCTGATATGGATGCGGATGTTTTCTTCTTATCAACTTCAACTTGTCAACCATCTCCTCTAAAACAAGATTATCAGTGCTTCTACTATCAATAATAATATCACAACACTTACCTTCACATTTGCACCTTGTGCAGAATAAACTCTTCCTCTGATTGGGTTCTTTCTTCTCATTCAGCAAGGTTCTTCTAACAACTAGGGTCTCTCCCCTTTCAGCATCTTCAGAATGCTTAGAATGCGCATCTTCATCTACATGTGCAACTTGTGCATTGCCTTCAGGTCTTCTATTTGTCCTTCCTTGATGTTGCAAACACTCATATGCTCGATGCCCTTCTTCTCCACATTGGAAAAAGGTTCCTCTGAAACCTCCTCTTCCAAGTCCTTGCCCAGGTCTGCCCCTTCCTCTTCCTCTTTGCTCACCATTATTCTAGTCACAAGAGTGGTAGGTATTATCTCCTTTTTTATTTTGACTGGTGCTGGCTTCTTCACTTTTCTTTGAATCTTCATTTTGGCCCCCATAGGGTCTTCCACCAGTCCTTCTGCCTTGACCTCTTCCCCTTTGCTTGTTGTCAAATCTTTTATTCAGCTTCTCTTCCACCTTCAGGGAAAACTGGTATGCATCTTCTATGGTGATCATTCTGACCAGGCTCAGCTCCTCTTGAATACTCGGCCTCAACCCATTAATGTAATGGGCTACCTTCTCCTTGTTGGGCTCTGCATGGCTTGTCCTAATAGTAATTTTATAAAACTCTTCTATATACTCCTTAACAGACTTGTTACCTTGCTTCAATCCTTGTAGCTTCTTCAATAACTCCATCTCATAGTCCATAGGAATGAACTGCTTCTTTAGTTTCTCCACCATTCGATCCAATCTGGTAATCTTTCCTTTTCCTCTTATGTTCCTCTCTAATTGGACCTCCTTACACCAAATACTGGTGTGACCCTTCAACTTTGTTTTTGCAAACTTGACCCGATCTGGGTCTTCCACATCTTCATATTCGAAATACTCCTCCATGTCATTGATCCAATCAATAAGTTGTTCTGGATTCAAATCTCTAGAATATGTAGAAACTTTTATCCTGGGCCTCTTTCCAATCTTTGAAATAGCCCTCAACAACCTAACTTCTGCAAGATCTCCTGTAGCTTCTTGTTCGTCCTTAGATAGCCCTTCTTCAACTTCATCCTCACTTTCTTCTCTTGTTCTCGGATCAAACTCTCTTCGCATCTCCTCTTGCAATGCATCAATATGCCTTTTCAGGGCTCTAAAACCCTCTTCCATCAAAGCATTCCTCCCAACATGATTTATTCATGGAGGCATCTTGGTCTTCGCAGCAAACCAACAACCTCATGTCCTAGTGCAAACTACCTCACAGTTGGTGATCTATCTACACACACAGGAACCCTTGCTTTGATACCACTTGATGAAGGGGTAAATCATAAAACACACAACAACAAAAATTGCACACAGAAAATAGAACTTTCTTTATTGATTTGGACAACTTGTTACATTATAGAAGCTCAAATACAATCAGAGGAATCAACCCTCTATAGGCTACAACACATTACAGCTTCCTATTCCCACACTCTAGAATCATCTGCCTTTTGTAACTCCAAATCAGCTAGGGTTTCTATTTTCTCACCTATTCTTGACTTTACACGTCCCCCCCTTTACTCTACTACTACCCAGGGTTCCCAAAAAATGGTTATTAATAGCCTTTTTGGCTGCCAACAACCTAATTTTGAAATTTGCATCTCCCTCCAAAAATAGGTCAACTTTGGGGAGCCATAACTTTTGGTCCAGGTGTCTGATTGATGAACTGTTTTATGCATCAAAAAGCTCATAGAGTACTCTACGCAATAAGGACCCGCTCTGCCAGTTCCGGCCATTTTTGGGCCCGTACAGGACCATTTAGTGCCTCAAACCTGAGTTTGAATATTGTTCAGGCATTTTTTAGGAAACGAAAACTTTAAAATCTTTCAGCTCACAAATGATTTTTCTTGATTCCTTTGCCAAATGTCTTATATTTTTGTTATGTAACTTCCTGTAAATTTTCACTTCAATCCGTGCCCAAATGCAAACTTTCTAAAAATAGTAGGTTACTATTTTGAGTAGTTTGGAAAAAACTGAAAGTCCTACATCATTATTCAAGTGATTATGGAACCAGAACCACAAATTTTGAAAAGAAATGGAAAGAACATCAACAATTTTGAAACACATTTTTTTTTGGGTGATGCAAGATTGTCCTTACACCACTCGATGCTCTTGCATCACGTGAGCTATCAAGATGACCTTATTTGATTTATCCGATCCTTGTTATTTCCCTAATGCCTTCCTTTCTATTCTTTCTTCATCGGAATAATCATGGTCATATGTCACTAAGATCCTTTGTTGTTGTGACTATAGACTTGGCATGACCTATAAATCCTACCTTGGTCTATTTCCTTTTGCCAATGAGTTATATCCTTCACATATATCGGTATGACTTTGGCTGAAAATGCCTTATGGTTGTTGAGACATCATAAGGTCAAAGAAACATTAATTTCTTGTTCCGATGTGCATTTCTTCCCAATGAGTTGATAATTCCATCCGTTCCCTGAGTTGTTTGGTAGGTCTCTTGTCAAATTTCCCATCGGTGTGATCTACACTGTCAGGGGAATGTTCAGAATATTCTCTGACAATACTTTCTCATCTCGATGGTCCTTGTATTTGATCAATTTGGTGTGACTGAGGATTCTCCTTTCGACAAGGGGTCATTGGCATAACTTCTTTTATCAGGGATTCTTGAAATTCTTATTCTGAACTTACTTCTAATGCCGATACACACCTAGTTTTCTTCAAATGGAATATGGGTCGGTATGAAAAACCAAGGTCTTGCCGAAATCAATGAACTAAAGGTTTTTTTAGACTATGGTGAGACAAATAATTATGGTAGGGATCTTATCATACAAATCATGTTATGTTTATGGATTCTATCAACTGTTATTATGCTTTTGGGGGTATAATGTGCTGATTTGGTTGGACAGGGGGTGGACAAGAGTATAGAAAATTTACAAAATTTTCTTATCCCAACAAGGTGTATGCTCTAGTAAAAGTTGTCAAAGCATTCAAACCTTATCTGGTAGGAGCTCAAGTAATAGTATATGTACCGAATGTTGCAACAAAGGATGTATTTGTTCAAAATGAGGTTACTGGGTAGAGATGTAGATGGATTAACAGAATCCAAGAATTCAATATTGAGATCCAAATTACTAAACTTGTTAGAGGACAATGCCTATCAAGATTAATGGCAAAATCAAATTTGGAAGAACCATAGGTCTGTAACATCGATGACAAAGATAGTGACAATATTACAAGTATAGAACATACATCTTGGTATACTAGTATAATGTACTATCTAAAAAATTTGAAGTGTCCTAAAGGCCTAAATGATAATCAGAGAAGAACACTTAAACCTCAGGCCTCAAAGTATGTCTTTTTGGATGGAGATTTGTACTGGAAAAATAGAGATGGTATTTTATTACTATGCCTAGAAAAGACACAAACTAAAAACATACTACAAGAAATGCATAAAGGTGTATGTGGAGGACATTTCTTAGCTAAAACTACTACCCATAGAATATTGAGAGTTGGGTACTATTGGCCTGAAGTATTAAAAAATGCACATAGCTATGTTAGGAGATGTGAATCTTGCCAAAGGTTTTATGGTAAACTCAATTATCAAGGATCCCTACCACTAAAACCAATGCAAGTAGAGGCTCCATTTCACCAACGGGGACTTGATTTTATAAGAGAGATTACTAAGAAATCAAGTGGAGGGTATAAATGGATTGTGGTAGCCACTGACTATTTCACAAAATGGATAGAAGCCATCTTGACAAAACAAGCTACCAGCAAAGTGGTGATAAACTTTCTCCTAAAAAATATTATTACTAGGTTTGGAGTACTAGTAAGACTTGTCATAGACAATGGCATGTGTTTTAGATCTGAAGAATTTAGGTCATTCTGTGAATCTTATGGTATAACAATTTCATATGCCTCATCATATCATCCTCAGGCAAATGAACAGGCAAAATCTAGTAATAAGAGTATTATCAAGATAGTTAAAAGAGTCTTGGAGAATAACAAAAAAGCATGGGATTCAAAACTAACATTAGCCCTATGGGCAGATAGGGTTATTATAAAGAAATGCATAGAGAAATCACCATTTGAACTGGTATATGGTGCCCATGCTAGGTTACCCATGCATAATATTATACCAGTCTGTAAGATTATTCTTCAAGAAGATTTGGATATCCCTAAGCCCATGGAGGAGAGATTAGAACAATTAATTAAACTTGATGAAGTAAGGACTGAAGCCCAGAAATAGAATGAGAAACTGCAATTGCAGACAAAATATCTCTTTGACAAAAGGACCAGGGAAACAAAATTCAAAATAGATGATATGGTCCTCATGTGGAATGCTAGGGAACAAGATAAGGGAAAACATGGCAAATTTGAAGCATTATGGGTAGGACCATTTATCATTACTGACAGATGTGGTGAAGATTCTTATTACTTACAAAACATGAACGGTGAAGAACAGGAATTGCCAGTGCATGGACAATTCTTGAAACATTTCTTCTCATAAGATCTTTCCATGCACAATACATTTAAGGAGGATAGGAAATTGCCAATGTATGGACAATTCCTAAAATGCCTTCTCTCTCTCTCTCTAAGATTTTTTCCATGCATAGTAGATTAGGATCCTATTCTCTACAACCCACTACCATTGGTCTACATCCCAAATTCTAAATTCTTGCAATGACCTCATAGTCATTCATCCCCAACCAGAGCCACTGTTGGGACAAAATTTCCAACCCTAAAAAATTCATCCAGAAAGTCTATTTCCTTCCATACACTTGAGATAATCATGCATTTTCATTTTTAAATTAACACTCGTGTAATAAATCACCCATTGTATTTACCTTAGAACCATGAAAATCCATATTACCTACATCATATGTCAAATTCTTAATCCTTACAGACTCCTTAGCATATTGGTATGACTTCTTCAAAGGTCACTTTGACACCCTAAAAGATGTTAAGAAGCTCTCAGAAAATTGGTGTGACACCTAAATGTGTCAAACTGATAAAATGATAAAATTAAAAACTGCTTGGCACATATTTTGAACTAACATTTTAAGTTCAAGAAGATAGAGATATTGGAGTATAGAGATGAGTCTTTTAGGGTTCTCTTTGACATTCCAACCCGTAAGAGGCATATCGAGGAGACTACAAAATATTAGCATGACATCATTTCAGCATGTTGGGGTGACTTAAAGTGCTATCCTACCAAAAATCCACTAAAGATTTCAGGATGTTGAAGAGAGTACATATTCAGTCTTTCCAAAAAGGTGAACATGCCAATGATCAAGAAGGCATCAAGGGGAGGCACATATGTCAAAAAGATGGATTTTTGGCATGACCACCATTTGAGTCACAGCGACGTCTTGATGAAGTAAAAAAATAATAAAACCCCTTAAGTGAAATAATTACTTTGGCAAGGTGAAAGAAGGTGATCTATTGCAAGAAACAAATGTTTCCCCGATGATTTGAAAACTGCCATTAATGGTTAGAATAGAGTAAAATAAGGAAAGTTTGAAACATTTGGTTCAATACACGAGCATAAGAGTCAAGGTGAGCATCTGCAACAAATACAATCCAAATACCCAAGTAAGTCTTCTGAGCCTAAAATCTAAGCTTTCTAGTTCAGAATTGCATTTGAAAGATCTCTTGTATTATATTATGGAAGAAACACATGAAAACCCTAAGGCAAAAAGGTAGAAGTTGAATAAAAGACACTTAATAAAGATTTAATAGACCAGTGTTTGAAGTCAGGGCAAAACTCTTGAAGAAATGCCAAGTTAAAACCAAATGCAGAAAAATTAGCAGATGAGTATAGACAAGTAGGAGATATATGGACTCTCGTAAGAGGGTATGACCTCTTAATCTACCACTATAAGAAAATACATAGGTGTTCCCCTATTTCGAACCCATGGAATTTGAATTCAAGAAAGTTGATAGTGCCAAACATATTTGTGATTATTGAGTTCCTGAAAATGCTAGCTGGAAAACATGACCCATAGAATCATATGATTGAGTCAAAGGATGGAATAGGGTTTATTCCTGTTACCTGGAATTACATATCGATGGTTTTTCAATTGGATAATGGCTTTGATGTAAAGATCAGGATTAGGGATTTGATCAGAGAATATTATAATTTGAGCAATAACTACAATAGATGGGTGTTGCCCATGCATAGACCCCGTGACGAAAACAAACAAGCTAAGGGTTTTTTCAATCACTGAAGATCCCCCATATTCTATTGAATTGTTTGAAGAGTATTTCAAATATACTTATTATTAACTGTGTCAATTGTTAGGGGTTGAGGCTTCTATGTTTATAGAAGTTGCTCCTATGGCTCTAGTAGCCGACATCCAAAGCCAACAAGCTCTACATTTTGGTTATGCTAAGTTTTTAGCAAACACCCTTCATAATGAATTGGTCTCCATAAAGGGAGGAGGGAGTAAATTCAAACATTACTCTCTACTAATGCATCTTGTCTTGTATGAAGGTCAAAACATGGGGTTATGGGATAAATGCTTATGAGTCAGGAGCTTGGATAGAATGGAGATGTGAAACCCATCCAAAGATGGACTGCTATATGGGATAGTAGATGTGATAAGTCCCATTACATCTGTTTTGAAGAATATTTTGTTAAATCTGTGTATAAGAACCTAGGGCATCCTTGAAATTACATCTTGTCACCAGAAGTTCGGAGGTTTCTGAGGCCAAAGGATAAGTATGAGCTGGGAAAGTTCTCTCATAATTGGGGTGCCTGGTATTCCTACATTGATTGTACAAAGATAAGGGTGTTTAGATTTGAAGGACCCCCTCTGCTATTACCAAAGACTTGTCCTAACAGAGTTGCTTATCTAGAAATTATAAGACAATTTGCTCACTCTGATTTTATGCATCTAAAAAGACACAATAAGTAGTCATTTATGTAGGCACTTTATGTTTTGGGGATTTCACAGTCATGTTAGATAAAGCATACCAATTAATTGATAAAAAATTGGAGTATTTTAGGCTAGCATCAAGGAATGCTAGAAAGAAGTTTGATCCAGAAAATTTCATAAATAATGTTAAGATAAAACAAAAGCTTAAGGGGTATAATCATGTTTTGTTTGTCGATGATGACTTGGTTAGAAATTGTGATGAGCAAGTTGTAATTGAGAGGCAAGATTTATATTACAAGATAACATTGGCTGAGGCTTGGAGGGTAGCCAAAAACCCCACTTACAATGGTGCCTTCATGGATATTTATAACCCCCTTGAAAGATTGAATACATTTATTATAAATGCCGCAGACTTGATTGAAAATGTCCCTTCTTATGTGTTTGAAAGAAAAGGAAAAGTTTTCAGAGGATTTCAAGTAGAAGATGAGGTTCCTATTTCCCAATTACCTCCTCAACAAACTCCTAAAATCGCTTTTGAAGAAGAAAATGAAGAGGAGAAGAATAAAGACTTGCAAGCATCCTCTCCTTGTATTGAAAAATATGAGCCTCTAGTAGATAGAGAGGAAGTCAAAATAGAGACTTCTGATGAACTGACAAATGATGTTAGATACCTGGCTAATAAAAGTTTCATTTCAAATGTTGACTTTATCAAGACTGCAATTTTCAAATCCTTCTTATATGAATATAAAGGAAAACAAGCTAGAGAAAAGATGAAGAATATCAATCCTAAGGTTCAAGAGGAAGTTCTACAAGAACTTCAATCAGAAATAGATAGTGCCATGGAAGAAATGACACTAGAAAAGGGTAGAGAATTGGTTAAGGAAGTAGGAGTGGTGTTAGTCCCTGGATGGGACATGACTTTTGATATTATTTTTGATACTTTCAGAAAGAACTAAGAGAAAAAGGTATAGCTTAGTGTCGAGGCACTTGATAAGATTAAAAATGGATCAGGTTATGACTGTGATAAGAGGACACTGTTAATATGGTCCCTCAATCCTTCACACAAAAAGCCCCAGGTCATAAATAATATTGATGAAGCATTGGGCCATCTAATGGTTCACCAAGTTCAAGATACAAATCCTATTGAGATTGCTAATCTAAATGTGAATGTTGCAAGATTCACAAAGGCACAGATTGAGCAACTTGTCAAAAAGAATAATGCTTATATGTTTAAAAATGCAAAATTGAGATAGGAACTGGCCACTTATAAAGATAAACTGCCTTCATCAAGCTCCTATTCACCTTAATTGGAAAAGGATCAAAAGATCATGGAAGCAAAAGTTGATTCAAATTATTGGAAATACAAGGCAAAAAAGTTTTAGAAGAAAAGTGAACAACTTGAGGTTGAAATAAAATCAATCAAATACCACATGGCCTCAACATTGATCCAAAGTAGGTTTAATAATATAATGAAGTTTAGTGATCAAAATTGGAACATGCATAAAAGAACATATCTTGCACATCAAGAGCACAAAAGGCTTCATTTGAGGATGTTAGAAAAGAAAGAAGAATTGAGTGCTAAGTTGGTTGTCCAAGAACAAGTACTCTAAGAATATAATAATTTGATTATTGAATATGAGAAATATAACACAATGTTGATAGATGATTTAAATCATTTTGATCAACACCATGAGCTCACATTTCCAAATTTCTTCTCTGGGAATGATCTCTACGATAAGGATGATTGGGTGAATGAAATGAAACAAAAGCTACCATCACTCTTGGATAAGATCAATGATGAAGAAAGGGTGATAGACAATACCTACCAATGCCTCGAAAAGATGTTCACCCTAGAATTTTCAATGAGTGATATAATTTCCTTAGATACATGTGTCAACCAGGAGTATATTGATCACCTTGCTAGGGTGAACATGTTTATATCCAAGGCACAGTAAAAATGCATGGGTGCAGAGAGAAATTTTTGAATAAGTACTATGGATGTGTCAAAACTGATCTGAAAGAGGATGACTTTGCCAGACCTATGGCTCACGAGTCTATCCCTGATGAATAACCAAGCATAGTATTGATCATTGCATGTATCAACAAATCACTTTCTTATTTTCTTAATTACTGCATTAGTTAAGAATACAAGTATGAAAAGACATGTCTTTTCAACCTGAAGCTTGTTTCACATCCCATAAATAAGGGATACCAAGGCCTCTTCAAATCATTGAATTAAATATAAGACTTTTATCCATATATGCAAATTTAGCCTAAACTATTTATGTCATTTTGTATTTCCATGTGCTCTGAACTTATGAATTAATACGAAGGGGTGGAAGTTATTTGGTGGGCTATATATTGTGTTCAATTGTTGTGTAGAATTTCATGTTTTCAGGTTATATTTTTGTCTGTAGAATAGTCTCTTGAATTTGTTTAAATTGATACATCAAGGGTGTTTTTGGGTTATTACTGCACAATTGTTGTTGCTATGTGAATTAGTTGATTGGTTTCAGAAAGAAGTCGATTTAAAAGCCTGCTAAATTGATCCGTGTCCATTGGTTTCCTGCCTAAGAATTAAAATCCTTTGAACAAGTTAGTTTTAGTTGGTTTCCTTCCACCTGAATTAAATCCTTTCTTTTGATTATAAAAATTTAGGAGAATATCATTAGGATTCCATAAGAATAACCTTGTAGCCTAACATTCCTACACAATCTGTACAAGGTTAGATTCATATAAGTGCCCAACAATTTGAGTTCAAACCAAATATAGGAATCCATACACCATTAACTTTTGATCCATTTGCCCCATAGATAAAGCACTGGTCATACTCATTTCAAACCTTATTTGAAGCTTATTCACATTCTCAAACTACAAATATCAATATTAGGAATAACTCACAACCTTACAGCTACTTCACACTCATTTTCCATCATGACAGTCAAATCAAATCTACACTAATGATTTAGGTACACCCACCTAGGTTTGGCAGAGCCTAAAGTGAAGGGGTTTTAGCCATATCTACCCCGTGTCAATTAGCCAAAAACGTTAAGAGAGCTTGGCAACCTCTTAGGGTTTAGGACCTGCATTTTTGAGACCTAACAGAACCCACTCAAATACACATCCACAATGAATATAAAATTCTATTGCTGTAAATCAGAATTAATGAAGTCTTCAAGTATATGAAATGGTGAGGGAAAACATCCAACATGCTTAGCTATATAGCAAAAACAAATCACAATGTTTTACATACCAAAATATGCATAAAATGACCTCCAATAATAGGTAAATGGGGCTATAAGTCTGTTGTTATAGAAGTCTACTCTAACCCTAACCCTAGCAGCCAATAATCTCCACAAATTTGCCTCAATATGCAAGTCACTCCTCAAAGATGATTTTCTCCAACCTTAGGGTGAAGCCCTTATCAATGTACCACGGAGAAGCCCTCAATGAATTCTCTCAACCCTGATATGTAATCTTCCCTAGAAGATGATGAAGCACAAGTAGATACCTGTCACGAAATCCTCCAAAGAAGAAGCTAAGTTTTCATCCAAGTTCTCCTAGGATGCTTGAGGTTTTCATCCCAAGATCTTCTCCAAGAGATAACTCTCCAAATATGTATGGAATGAAAGATTGAATGATGATCTTCCAATGCCAAATGAATTTGTATATATATGCAACATGCCTCTCCTCCAATAGGGCTGACTTAGGTAAGGAGTAAAATATATATTTTTTGAATGTAAATTTCCCTCCAAGAGGGTCGACCATGCTCTCTCCACATGAGTTCACAAAACAAATTAAATTAAAGATATAATTTGAATATTGTTATATCTCTCCTTCAAGTGCTAGCCTAGATACATGGAATATTATCTTTTTATTTCTCCATTGGTGCCAAACAACAAGTGACCTCCTCATTATGATGGTATGTAGAGTGGAACCTTGAGCTCAACCATCTTTAGGCATGAAATAAGATATTATATCACTTATCCAAACATCTAAGTGACCTCCATATTAACCAATATCATCTCTTGGAAAAATTATAACAAGTCTCCATACCCCATAGCATATCTCCATATAAGTAACTCTCCCCGGAAGCTCGCTCCAAGGAAGACAAATTACCTTATCAAGATGAGTGCATGACCAGTCATTTACATTTCCCAAGATGCCCTCCAAAAATCCCAAAGCATGGGAATTAGTCTCAACTCTCTCTAATGGTGATCATTCAAAAAATGGGGACATTATAGAATACCCTTTTGCAACCAACCTAGACATGAACCTTTCCAATTTACCATACACTATGAACTTTTTCTTAAACACTCACTTACATCCAATGGGCTTTCTTCCATTGGGTATCTTGACTAGATCCCAAATCTCACACTTATCTAAGCCCACCATCTCCTCCTTCATGGCCTCCATCTAAGACACACAATCCTTCAAAGAAAAAGATTCCTTCATAGGTATAGGTTCATCGTCAATACAAGATAAATCAAATACATAATGGAAATACAGTGGGCTATACCTTTCAATTAGTTTCTGTTGCATGGTGGACTTCCTCAAGGATGGATTAAGAGGGTCCTATTATTCTTTTTTGAGCTCACTTATGAACCTTCTTCTTCCTCCCCACCCTCAAGTCCAACATGTTCTTCCACATGTGCATCTTCTTGCTTCTCATTTTTAATCCCAAAATGTACTATTTTGATATCTTTTTCCTTTGGTTGTGCAACATTAGAAAGAAATCTAAGCTCTCTAAAACCACATTTCTTGAATGAACCATTTTCAATGTTAGAGGATTTCAAAACTTGTAAGCCTTAAAATTCTTTCCATAACCAATGATAATACATTTTTTTATCCTTGTTAGTAGGTTACTTGATATAGAATAGAGCCGAACAAAGGATATTACACACTATGCAGAAGCTAGGAGCTAACAGAAGACACATCCCTAGATATATTAGATATAGTATATATAGAAATAGGAGATAGTAGAATGTAAGTAAGGATGATAGGAGAATAGGATATATTCTGATGTAAGAATAACATAGAAGTCATGTTTGTAACTATTGAGGCAGAGACTTAGACCTATCAAAGGATGGATAGATGATGTATGTATTTGATGACTACTAATATATATCTATATGGAGATCTGTTGGTACTAGGTAATAGTGTGTTATCTTGCTATGATGTTTATTTGATTCTCTATTTTTTTATTCTTTATGTTTTGTTATCAATCTCTATCTACTTAACCAAGGTATAAAATGACTAAAAAGACTTGACTGAGGACTAGATCTCCAGACTGGTATCTCCTCTACATTTCTTGCTAACATTTGGTTCTATTGTTGGGACCCTGGAAGAGGGTAGTTAAAGATTGAAAAGGAAAAACATTTGAAGATGTAGTGTAGAGTTCTAGAAAAGATAAAAGGTGAGGATGGTGGGAAAAATTTTCAAATTGTGGAGGAATTCTCCTTAAGTTTCTACCTCTGTGAGAGGGACAGGCATTTAAGGGGATGACAAGCTAGAAGGGGGTAGGGTCCAGAAGGACCTTGCAGATGATGTGACTCTTCAAATAAGGATTCCATGGGATATAAGAGGACTAATAGAACACCAAATCCAACAAACCCATGGTGAAAGGGGAGCAACAGAAGAAAAAGAAGATTGGCAAAGAAATTAGGACTAGAATGGAGATAAACAGAGAAGAGAGATTGAAGAAAACTTAGGAAAAACAAGAACTTTACTATAGAATAATGGAAAGGGCACAAATTATGGAGGAAGGAGGAATAATAAAAGGTGTGGTAGAAAAGATAGAAGAATTTGAAAAGTGCACCACTATGGGTGCTACCAGAAGGAAGGAAGAAGATAAGCGCGTTATGAAGGATACTATTGAGAGCACCAAGGAGGGTGCTACTGGAGGAAGGAGATCAAATGGATAAGACATAGAAGGTGTTACAAAGAATACTGATGAGTGTGTCACTATGGGTGCTACCAGAGAAGAATGCGGAAGGGAAAGAGAAGAAATGGGAAAATTAGGGTTTACCCCATAGACTGCTAAAACATATGAGTTAACACCAGAGATTTTGAATATGGATGAGGAATATATAGAGGAATTAATTTCTTGAAGCATAAAGGAGATAAGAGAAGGAGAAAAATATGTGGTAAAATTTGAGAGAAGTTTTGAGGGTTTTGGAAGGTTGTTTGAATCATCATTGGATGTAGACATGATTCCATTCATAAGTGGAAGAGTATACCCTAATTTAAAGAGACACTAGATGAAGAGACATAACCCCTAGACCATGAGTCACCCTAAGTTCCATATACAGTCAAGATAATTTTAGTTGAGAAGGAAGATATTCAAGTAAACAAAGAAGCAGAGAGAATAGCAAAGATCTGGAGCAATTTTGCAAAGATTTTAGGAGAGGAGTACTTTGAGATTTAACTACAAAGAGATAAGGGAAGAGAAGGGAAGTGAGTTTATAGAAGACAACATAACCAGAAGAGCATACTGGAAGACATTCACCATAGAGTACCAGAGATTGTGAGAAGATCAATCATGGATACACCTATCAAGTTACCTATATTTGAGAAGGATACTACTAAAGCAACAAAGCACATTTTTGTATTGGAGTCAATTTGGAACTCAAAGCAGTAATAAGAGATAAAACAAATATATTTGACTTCATAGGCACCTTACAAAACGAAGCATTGGAGTGGTATAGAAAGATATACCTGAACAATGACAAGGAGTGGGATGAGATCAAGAAGGCATTTTTGGAGAAATTTGGAATTTTGGATGTTTCGATAGAAGGGATAAGTAAGATGAGAGATTTGATGAAATTGAAGAAAGAATCAATAAAGTATTTTGATAAAAGATTCAAGGAGACAACTAGGAGATTAGAGGAACCACTGACTGAAAAGCAAAAGATAAAATGGTTTATTTCTAGAATAAGCCCTGAAATAAGGTCAACCTTAGATGAAAGAATATTTGGGACATATGTAGAAGAAGTGACACTAGCCTACCAAATAGAGTTGCAATCTTGGCATAGACAAGATAAGATGAAGGAAAACCTAGAATTGGAAAAGTTGAAGTTGGAATTGGAGCAATTGAAGCTAAGGTAGTAGATATTGGTTAAATAGGAGGAGAATACACAGAAGCAAAGACCTAATATCTGGTGTTCAGATTGTATAAGAGAAGGTCACTTGAAGAATGAATGCCCTAGGCTAAAAGGTGAAAGACAAGATGCCACAATAAAAGAAAACACCAAAGCAACAACAAAAAGAATAAATTCAGTATACTATGGATTATGTGGAGAGTGGGATGACCATGAACCACCTGATTGTCCTTCACATAATTTTTAGAAGAAAAAAGAATGTGCTAATGAAGAAGATGAAAGTTGGTACACACATTCAACAAAGAGTAATAACATGTCCTATGTTGAAAGAAACTCACATGATCATGGCTACAAACAACCAAATTGGAGAAATCAAAGGAATGCCAATGCAATACAAAATTCAAACTCTGGTAGCCCATCCTATTAAAACAACTATGATAATGATGACAAAGAGAAATTTGGAGGTTACAGAGGAGGCAGACGTCATGAAAGCAATCAAAGGAGGGAGGATGAAACATGCTTCAATTTCAGTAAGTTAGGAGACTTTGCTAATGAATGTTGGGCTGAAAAGAAAACATAGTGTTCATTTTGTAATAGTACAGAGCATGATCTATTCTCTTGTGAGAGAGAACAACAATACTTCCGAAATGTACAACCACAATCTAAGAGTGATGAGTTATAGAACCTAAATAATCAATAAGGAGCAAGGATCATAAGAAGGGTACCAAGGGATCAAGGAGCACAGACTTGCCGAAAGAGTAGTAGAGAAGAGATAGACATATCTTCAACTGAATCCATAGAACAAGAAGAGTATTACCAGAGAAGCACACCAAAACATATCAGAAAAGAGAGAAGGAAAAAAAAGGAGAAAGTTGCGGTAGTGACAAGACAAGGAACAAATACCAAAAGACATTATATCATTAAGATAGAAAAGGAAGACAGTGAAGAGGATGAAGAATTTGTTGCTACTAAGAAGTAGCATGAGGAAGTTGTGAAGGAAGCCAAACAAACTATAAGGAAGGAAAAAGAAAAGGAGAAGTAATGCAAGTAATTTTTACTAAAGGAGAAGTAGAATCTCTCAAGCAATTATCTCATCTAACAAAACATAGACTTATTGAGATATTGAAGCAATTCTCTAAGTATTGGAATAAGGAACATAATCAAAAGAGTCAACTCTAGAGGATGGGAAGGATGGATAGAGAATGGAAGACAAAACCACTTATGGTAGATGTTCACATCAATCACAAAAGGTCTGGAATGTCATGATAGATTTTGGAGTAGATGTCAACATGATAACAAAGAATCTGTGGGAACAGTTAGGAAGACCTAATCTATCAGAAACAACTTACAACATAATCTTGGCATATGGATGTAACATGAAAACAATGGGAACATGGAAGCAAGAAGAAGTTAATCTAATAGGGATCAAACATGTCTTAGATTTCATTGTGGTAGCCATGAAGGATCAAGGAGAAGCTTTCAATGCACTTTTGGGCTTGAGATGGTTTCTAGATGCAAATGGTGTCATAGACTCCTGGAGAGAAGAGTTATCATTTTTCAATGAGAACAAAGTTGTCAATATCCCTTTGGGATCATCTATGGAGGAAGCATAAAGAGAAGAAACTAATCAGGATGAATATAGTGATAAGGATGAAAAGAATCTCTATACAATTACATGATTAGAGGTAGGAGAGATAGTAGAAGAGCCTAATTTTGAGGGAGAAGTGGAGATAGAGGGTGATCACTAAAAACAAGGAAAATACTTGGTTATTGGAGTATATTCATGATCAGGTAGGGTGAAGAAGACATACTGCAATCCTCTGCAATTCATCAAAACTCACCGAAGACTACATGTAGCACATTCAAGGAGGATAAGGATGATATGGGCCAAAGATCTCACTAGATAAGTCATATTTTGAAAGTAATTTCACATTTCAAGTTGCCTAGGTTTTCAGGCATGCAAGACCTACATAAATACCTAGCAAAAATGGAGACAATCTTTTCAGATGAAGAGATAAGATTATAGATGGCTCAACACACATTAGTATGTAATGCTGAAAATTGGTGGAACACACACAAAGATGCAATTGACCAGTGGATAACATTCAAAATATTCATCAAGATAAGATATTTGCTAGAGGAGGGAGAATATGACACAATACCCAAGTATTTAGGTCAGATTTCACCACAAGAACACTTGTTCATGTGCATAATGGTATGGAAAGGCATAAATGAATATAATGAGGTACTGTATACCCACTTCTTTTATTGGACACTATCAACAATTGTACAGACATGGTATATTAATCAAGAATGAAGGAAACAAACTAGGTACTGGGAAGAGTTACGAAAAGACTTCATTCATTCTTTCTCATTTTTTGATCTAGACAAAAACATACACATAGCACCCATCAAGATCCGAGAGATCACTTTTCAACAAGATGTAGAAGAAGAAGAAGCCAAATTGGAACAGAGCTCATTACCGATAAAAATAGAAGGCATTTGGAAAGTCATAGAATGGATGAATAAAGAATCATATCGAGAGAAACACAAATGCTACAAAACATCACAATAGGAGGAAGAAGAAGAGGATAAAGAACTCAAAATAAAAATAGAACAACAGGAAAGAGAGCTGGTGGAATCCATAGACATCAAGGAAAAGTATTACAACAAGCCCATCCATCTAAGTGAAGAAAACATAGACAAAGAAGGATATCCTAACCTAGCCAAGATAGGAGACTATTGGAATGAGAAGGAAGTGGCACAAGTAGTAGAAATTTTGTCTAAGTATGAGGATTTATTCCCTAGAAAGTTCACAAAGATGAACAAACCAATCAAGAAAAGGCCATATAGGATGAACCCAAACATGAAGAAAAAATTCAAAATAGAACTTGATAAGATGTTAGAAGTAGGGATCATAAAGCCAGTGAAGGAGGCAGAGTGGATCAATCCAATGGTAGTATAAAATAAGAAAATAGGAGAAATTAGGATTTGCAAAGACTATAGAGAATTGAATAAGGCTTGTATTCATGATCCTTTCCCTACACTATTCACAGAGGAAAACATGGAGTTAGTTGCCGGCAAGGAAATCTATTCTTTCACTGATGGATTCTCTGGATATGACTAGGTAAAAATTAGAGAGGAAGATCAACCCAAAACAACATTTGCATTTTAACTAGGATCTTACATGTACATAGTTATGTCATTTGGGTTAAAAAATGCACTTGCAGTATTCAGTAGAATCATGGTCAATGCATTCAAGGAATTTATACATGATTTCTTGGAAGTTTATTTGGATGATTGGATTGTATTTGGACTAATAAAAGATCACACATAGACATTAATGTTGATGTTGAATAAGTGTAGAAGTTTGCAAATATCTCTAAATTTGAAGAAATGCACTTTTGTGGTACCATTTGGAACACTACTAGGCTATATAATATGTAAAGAAGGATTATTGATTGATCCCCTAAAAGTTAGCATTATTCAAAACTTGCCGCCACTAAAAACTACATCTGATGTTAAAACATTCCTAGGGTATATCGATTATCACTAGAAATTCATCAAGAGTTATGTAGCTATCTCAGCACCTATAGAAGAATTACTAAGCAAAAAATAGTACAAGAGCATCACATAGAATGAGCAACACCAAAATGCATTTCACACTTTAAAGTAGAAGGTAGCAGAAGCACCAATACTCATATTTCCAGACTAGGAGAACACATTCCATGTTCATGTCGATGCACCAGGGATTGTAGTAGTAGTATTAACTCAGCCAAGGGGCTCTAAGGATCACCCTATAGCATTTGCAAGTAGGAAATTGTCAAAAGCATAGAAGAATTACACCACAATTAAAAGAGAAGCCCTCTCAATGGTGTATGCATTACAGAAGTTCTAGCATTACCTATTATCAACACCTTTTGTATTCTACATTGATTATGAACCATTGAAATACCTACTCAACAAACCAATCATCCAAGGAAGATTTTACCAATGGTTACTCTTGTTTCAAGAGTTTGAATTCTCAATCATGGTGAAATTGGGAAATCATAATTAGGGACCTAACTACTTGTCTAGAATTGAGATAGGAGAAGATTTGGAGGTACACAAAGAAGAACTAGCTAGCGCAAATCTTTTTAGAGTAACTGCGGTGCTAGAAGAACTAGAAGACATAACATACCTAATGGCTACAGGGAATTTCTAGCAAAAATACCATCACAAGAGAAACAAAACCTAATGCAAAAATCTTTTCCATACACGTTAATTGAGGGAGAGCTACATATCTGAGGAAAATATGATATCATCAGAAGGGTAGTATATGAACATGAAAGAGAAGAAATTCTAAGGGAAGCACATGAAGGATAGTTAGAGGACATAATGCTAGAGACATGACAGCAAGAAAGATCAAACTAGTTGGGTTATGGTGGCCTACACTTTTCAAAGATGCAAAGAGATATGTAAAGCATTGTAATATCTATCAAAGAATAGGAAGACCTATTGCAAGAGATGAAATGCCATTGAGACCAGTTCTAGCATAATTGCCTTTTTTAGAAATGGTCTATTGACTTCATTGGACCCATAGACCCTCTGGAAAAGCAGTCAAAAGCTAGATTCATTATTACTGGAGTAGAATACCTAACTAAGTGGGCTAAAGCACAACCAACCAGAGACTGCATAGCAAAAATTGTCACCAAATTCATCTATGAGAACATAATTACTAGGTTTGGATGTCCATTCAGCATAACCAGTGATCAAGGTAAACATTTTGTAAACAAGATGATTTTAGAGCTACTAGAAAGTTTCATGATAACACACAAAAGGAGTTCACCATATCATCCACAAGAAAATAGAGCAGGTGAGGCCTTCAACAAAATAATTGGGGTAGCATTGACAAATATGTGTAATGGGAACAAGACATAATAGGATCTCAAAATACCTATGGTACTATGGGCATACGGGACAACCTTCAAAAGAACCACTAAGTTCACTCCGTACAAATTGGTGTATGGAATAAATGTTGTAATACCAGTACACTTCGTATTGCCAAATTTTCAAATAGCAAGGACCCTCAAGCTAGGTGAAGAAGACTCTCTCAATTAGAGAAAATGGATGAGGACAAACTAATGGCAGCATACAATATGAACTTGGAAAGGAATAGATAGCAGGCTTGGCAAGATAGAAACTTGAGGAACAAGACATTCAAAGAAGGTTACCTAGTACTCCTATATGAAAGAAATTTTAAGAAGCAAGGAAAACTAAAGACAAGGTGGCTAGGACCATACTACATTGAAGAATTTGTAGATTCTAGAGTATTCCAACTAAAGAATATGGACGGTAAACTATTAATCAGATATGTTAATGGTGTCAAACTCAAGAAATACTTTCAACCGGAGAAAGACATGTCTTGAGGACAAGACATAATTTTGTGAGGGGATGATGTTAGCAAGTTACCTGATACAGAACAGAGCTAACTAGAGGATATTACACACTATGCAAAGGTCAGGAGCTGACAGAAGACACATACATCCCTAGATGTATTATATATAGTATATATAGAGAGATAGGAGATAATAGAATGTAAGTATGATAGGAGAATAGGATATATTCTAAAGTAAGAATGATATAGAAGTCATGTTTGTAACTATTGAGGTAGAGATTTAGACCTACCAAAGGATGGATAGATGATGTATGTATTTGATGACTGCTAATATATGTGTATATATATATGGAGATCTGTTGGTACCAGGCAATACTGTGTTATCTTGCTATGATGTGTATTTGATGCTCTATTTTTTTATTCTTTATGTTTTGCTGTCAATCTCTAGCTACTTAACTGGGGCATAAACTGACTACAAAGACTTGACTAAGAACTAGATCTCTAGGCTGGTATCTCCTCTACATTTCTTGCTAACAAGCCTTAAAATCTAACTTAGGTCATTTTTCACTAGTCATATGAACATAAGCCTTCTAGATAAAAACTCTAATGTACAAAACAAATGGATTTTTACCTCTTCACACCTTATTTAGTGTCTTATCAACTAGAACAAAAGTGGAAGACATGTTTACTAAGTAAAAAGTGGTACTTATATCCTTAGCCCAAAAACATTGATCAAACTTAGCACTACTCAATATGTGTCTAACTCTATCCATTAATGTCTTGTTCATCCATTCTATAGTTCCATTTGGTTATGGTGTATAAAGAGTAGTATCTTGTCTCACAGTACATGAATGTCTACATAAATAATTAAATTCTCTAGAGAAATAGTCATCTCCATTATCTTACCTTAATATTTTTATCTTCTAATCCATTTGTTTCTCTACAAGAACCTTAAAATATTTAAACTTGCAAAAAACTATAAATAAATGCTTAATAAAATAAATCCAAATATATCTAGAGTAGTCATTAATAAATAAAACATAATAGCATGATTTTCCAATGAAAGGAACATTTATAGAACCAAACACATTACTAGAATAACTTATAAAATCCTCTTTTCTATAGTGCTACTATAATTGAATTTTACTATATTCTATTTACCAAACACATAGTGTTCATATAAGTCAAAATCTACAAAATAGCTAGACAAACCATCCACCATATTTTTATGAAATAAGATTTTTAAATCCTTGTTACCAATGTGGACCAACCTATGGTGCTATCACATACATGAATCATTTCTTTGCTACATTAGTAGAGTTATAGAAAATAGATTCTTCCAACTTAAACAAGATTCAACATCGAGTGCCCTTATCCAACATCAAATTCCCTCTAGCCAACCTACAACCATTCTTATCAAAAGTGACATGCATATCAACACCATTTATTTTAGATAAAATAAATAAATTTCCAACAATCCCTAGACTGTACAACACATCAAAAATAATTTTCACTTTGCCATCATTGAATACCAGTTTTACCTTTCCCTAGCAAACAATCTTGTGAGAATTGTTGTCACCAAGAAACACTTTACCATCATTATGTGATCTATAATGTGAGAATCACTCCTTTTGAGGAGTCATGTGATATGAGGCACCTAAATGAATCAGCCATGAGTCATCACTAGCAATATTAGTAGAAATAAATAATGCATTACTAGCATCATCATTAGAGGGATCTTTAAGAGGAACCATCATCCTTATTCTATTTCTTTATTCTACATTTCTTCTTTAATTGACCTCATTTTCCATGTAATTCTAGCATTGCAGTTTAGTTTTACTAGGGGTTTTACATGTACCTTTGGATTTTGATTTTTTCTTATCCTGGTTTTCTTTACCACCCTTTTTTTTGGGACTACCCTAAACATGTAGTGCATCCTTGGAACCCTCATCCATAGATTTCCTCCTAATTTATTTTTTTGACAAAGTAACAACAAGAACATCCATCTTAGGTTCTACAACACCACTGCTAATTATAACAATTAGATTTTCCCAAGATTTAGGTAAAGAGAAAAGTAAAATAATACATATATCATCTCCTTCCAATTTAACATTGATAAAACCTAGCTAATTCAAAATCAAATTACAGACATTTAAATTCTTAAAAACAAATTCTCCTTCCTTCATTTTCAATGAATAAAGTTTTACTTTTAGATACAACTTATTAATGAAACTGTTAGTTTGATAAATTTCTCCTATTGTTTTCAACAAATTATATTCAACATATTTACACTAGAAACATTCAAAAGAATGGAATTAGAAATACATAACGTAATGGTACCATGATATTTCTTATTGAGTTTTACCTAATCTTCATCCAATAGACTAGTAGGATTCTCTTTTAGTGTCACAATTCTCCATTTATCTCTCTCCTTTAAGAGATCTTCCATTATCAACTTCCAAAGTTCATAACCAATACCATTAAATTTTTCAATATCCAATTGGGATTCTCTAACCATGATCTCAACCACATAGATATGATGCCATTAAAATATAAATGCTCCCATTACAACCATAAAAAATCCACATCACTTCAAGAAAGGTGTCTCTCTCTCTAATCAAGCCAACAAGGCTCAAATACTAAATGCTAATAAATTGGATTAACAACACAATGAGAACATTAACCATAATAATCAAATCCCATTAACATACATGTGATAAATTGTGAAATGAGAATTATAGGGAAATATTGAAATTTATCCCTATGCTAGGGGTTTTTCATTATTTTTTTTATATGGATAATGATCATGGTGATATTCTCAATGGTTGATCTTATGTTTGGGGAAACATTCTCTCATGATGAAGCCCTAGTACCCTTCATTCAAAATTTCTATTGAATCCTCTAATGTAATGTTGGTTTGGGTGAGGATGCAAAAGCTTCCACTATAGTTTTTGTAGTAGTCATGCTACAAAGTGATTGGTGATGCATTGGGGTGTTTCTTGATGATGGATCCTACTACCATGTTTGTTTTCACATGAAATTCACTTGCATCTTGGTGGATCTTGAATTATCTTATTATCTTCTTACTAATATTATTCTTCAGGTGGATGATAATCCTTGGGTTCAACCTTTAGACTATAAAGCCTCACCCTTCCAATGTTGTCACTACTTTGAGACTAGTCACCTAGCTTTAGATTATATTCAATCCAAGTGCAAGATTAGTGGTGCTTCCTCTTGGTTGAAGGATTATCATCCACACCACTTCATTGTCAAGGGCTATCTCAAGGACTCTCTTCCTTTTGAGGTGCCATTTAATATTTTGATTGGCCCTTTGGAACCTACTTTACAGTATTCCTTAGATTCAAATCAAGTTGCTCTTATTGTTCTAGCATTGATGGCTCTAATTTTGTCCATTCAAGAGGCTCATATGTTGTAATGTAATACTATTGTTTCTCCTATTTGTTTGGATTCTTGTATTGGGAAGGTTGTTATGGCCCCTCTCCAAGAAGTTTCTAGTCCTATTTAGGAGTGTGATAGGGTCTCTTGTAAAATGGTGCATAATACAAAAAAGGTACTCCAAAATCTATTTAAAACTACCATAGTTTGATCCTTCATTCCCAACATAGGGGGAAGGGAAGCTATGCTTGGTTTAGGGACTATTTAGTTCTATTTCTCTTGGGTCTTTTAGGGCTAATAGTTTCAAGTTTGTATCAGTTTTGATTCTTCCTTGTGGTATGATTTTTTCCATTAGACATTGTGATTTTGTAAAAGGATGGGGCCCCTTTCAAAAGCCTTCTTTAACCCTTGATAAAAAATCACAAAACATAAAATTGACACTAGATATATGTATGGAAACCATTACAGGAAAGAAGAACCCCCAACACCAAAGAGAGCACAAATTTGTATTAATCTTACAAAAATGAATACATTGACACTATTGGTTCCCATATCTGTAGATTGCCAAACCATAAAAGTATGCCAAGCTTTATGATTAGGTTTGACAACTGATTTGGCCAACAATTGGCATCAACCAAGATGGTTGGAATTCCTTGCACTTTAGGCTTTGCTTTGCTTAGGTGGGTATACCTCTTTATCACCACTGAGTGTGAACTCTTCAAGATTTATTAGTGATAATTAAGTAGATTATAAATTTCATGCAATTTTGTCAATTAAATCGTCCTTTCTCTATCAATTTCAAACTGGCATGAAATTTGAAAATTGATTATTTCACCTATATTAACCACTAATCCTACAATAGAAAATCAAAATTATATTGAAAATATTATATAGGGAATGGATTTTAGAAATGGAATGATTGGTTCCTTCCCTCCACTAGGTAATAGAGTCCAAATACAAATAGATATATGCCTTCCCTGTGGCTACAATTCAAGTTGTTTGGCACCATAATGTTTATGACTGGCATAAACATGCAAAAATGTCAATTATCTGGTTCTTCTTATTTATCCAATTAAATTTCCTAAGTTATTGTGACCTATTTAGAGGAATTTAATTCTTTCTTGAAGAAACCCAATAAACAAACCACACAAAAAAGGAATATGTTTTGATAAATCAGACATATACTTGATAGACTGATTTATATAACAAAGAAAACCAAATTGGAGACAACCAGATAAAATTTTACCAATAAATTCAACAAACAAATGACACCAGATTAATGCAGCTTCTCCATTACTTTGTTTCAGAAAGATGGGCCTTTACAATTCCTTGCTTTTCCAAAATCCAATTCCCCCCAGAGAGATTTCCCATCAGTCTTGGTTTCCTTCTTATAGGCATGAAGGAAGCAACAAGCTTCAGACCGTTCACATTCCAAAAATTATTGTTCAAATTCCCACCCTTTCATATGACATTTTACAATATTTACTTTTTATCTAGTCTTAATTAGACCACCCATAATTAAATACAATTAGTGAAATAAAGCATAGAAATTAGAAAGAGAACAAAGGGGACATCTAAGACTAATTGAAGCCACTTGATGACTGATGAATTCAACATGATGTTCAATTTATTTTCCACACATTTGACTTGATCAATCCTCCAAAGGAGACAAATATTCTTTCTCCCATTAGTACATCGTGTAGTCACTTGGCCACTTGTGTTCTTAAATCTAAAGCATGTTTGTCAGATGATCTTTCCACATCTTGTTGAGTAATCCTTTGACATCTGTGATGAATTTTTCATACCTTGCATCTAGTGCAATTATTCTATCTAGAATAATATTGAAACCATGAACACTAACCTCTTCATCCCTCTACAAATGTTCAACAATATGAGACACCAACTGATCACACTCCTGTTTCTACTTCTCAAAATGTTTTGAGCTGATTATCTTCACCAAGGATTCCTGGGATGAACTGGTGCTTGAAAGTACTGAAGGATTCCATCTTTTCTTTTATCTTTTGGCTTTCTCCAGATGCATATTGGAATTCATCAATGATCATCTTGACCATTCTTTTAGTTGGTTTCAATGCAACAAGGGTATATGGGTTTCTTTGTAGGACTTTGCATAATGTGATTAGAGTGTGATGGATAGGAAACCACTTTTTGAGAAAAGGATCCAAGGTAGGAACATGAGCATTCATTTTCCCCATTGCTTGAGACAAAGCATCATAGCAGTTATGCACATCTTCAATCTTGTTCAACACCAATTTGACTATGTGTTCCAGAACTTTCTCAAATACATCAAAAATCTTAGTTCTTCTTTCCTTTTTTGTTTCCTCATTCTTTTCCTTCAATTTCTCAATCTCTTTCTCCAAATTCTACTTCCGAGCATTTATTTGTTCCACAAGGACTGTATTGGCACCAACTTCTTGAGACATAGGAGGTTGATAAGCCACAATTGCCTTACTTTGAGAGAAATCAATTCCTTTTACTTGTTTCTTCAGCTTGACAATTTCCAAATACCATATGTTCACCTCATCATTCATCTCTATTTGATTTTTCTCATACTCAATCATTTTGAGTTCCATATTTTTGAAAGTAGCTTGGGTGAACATGGTTGAATGCATAGTCAAAGTGGATGCTTCCAATGCTGATGTGTCCTATAATGTCTTGACCATAGCAGTTCCTCTCATCTTTTGGATCACATCCAATAATCTTTTCTTTTGTGTGCTTTTCTATTTTGCCCAAAGTGCCAAAGTTTGAGTCTTAGGATTATTCCATGCCACTTACACCCTCTTCAAAATTAAACTTTGCAACTAACATAGGATCATCTTGAATCCTCACTTGATCCAGTAGAAACATCTTTTTCAATTCCATTCTAGGAATAAGCAACATGTTGCTCTTCAAAAAAAATTGTCTAGCCTCCTATGGGCTTACATTTATTTCATCAATTTTGATATCTTTGAATGTTTGAGCAACAACCTAATCATGTTTGGACTCATCAGTCCTCATATTGTTTATTTGAATCTTATCTTCAAGCTCTTCCATCTTCATTTTCATCCAGAAATCTTTGAATTCAGGAGTTTTCATGAATTCATCATCATCTAGGAATCTCAGAGAAGCCACTACCCTTTCATCCTCATGCATCTTAGGTTCAACTTATGCTTATGTGTCCATTCTAGCCTCAGGTTTTTGGGCTTCAGTTTCTTTGCCAACAAGGGGCTGATCAACTTCAACATCTTCACCCATGTGTCTCAATATACAAGCCACTTTATCTATATCACCTACCCCTTCAGTCATTTCATAGGGCACCAAGGGAGGCATAACATCAATCTTTTGTTTCTTGGATCATGGCTACTCAGGAGATGAAGATCTTTGTATTGACATTACATCAGGGGGTGGCTCAGCAATCACAACCTCATTTGTTCTCTTCACGAGGAGCTTGGAAGCCTTTGTAGGCTGGCTCTTTGCTTTGCCATACAATTTCTCAAAATTATCAATTATCAGATTGATCCTCTTCAACGGATCAATTTCTTCAACAAAAAATCATAAGAAGCCAAGGTCTTTTTTCATCTTATCTTCTTCTATCCTCATCAAGATTTCCCACCTCCTTTTCCTTTCATATACCTCTTGAGGAGTGAGGCAATTCTTGATCACCTCTTCATCATAGTTTACTTGATGGGATATCCCACTCTTGGTGAGTGTCACATGTCTGACAAAATTCATGTGGCCTTTAGGGTCATAGACCCTCTCTAGTTTTGACTTCAATGAATATCTTGTCTTCAAATGGACTTGTAGCTCCTCCAAAGTATCAGAACCAATAGATAATTCATCAAGTATAGTCAAATCTAGCAAAAAGGTTCCTTTTTTCTACTTCTTCATTACATCCCTCTCCATCCAAAGCATTTTCCACATAAATTCCAAGAATGTTAATTGAGAGGGTACAAATTTAGGTAGAGCATGTGGAGGTTAAGTGCATCCATAGACCCTTATCATAATATGATCTGGCAAGAAAAACTAGTCATCAAAATTGTGCATATGTCCTTTCTCTGGCTTTAGTGCATGAGGTCTCAACAATTCTTTGATTCAACTAGTAGCCTTGGTGAAGGATTCCCAAGGGTAGCCATGATTCTAACTATAAAATCATCTTGAAATGTTACATAATTGTTGTTCTTGCAATTGCTATCCCATGTGTAACACCAACATTGCACAGGCAACCTTTTGCCCTTTTGGTCAACCATGTTGATATCCATTCTCTTGGTCCACCTTTTTCTGTTTTGGTACAAAATCAAATGACACAACAAACAATAATATCTGAAGGTGATGGGTGCCCTATTCTCCCTCACTTGGAGGAATCCATCATGTAGTCCCTTTTCAATAAAGAAGCAAAATCAAACTCAATGTTGACTTCAGGATTTTGAATTCTCATTGCCATCATCATTAAGCTAATTGGCATTTTATCTTGAGAATTTATTCCCAATACCTGACGTGGGGCAAAATATGTCTTCTTGAAGTACACTACAAGGTCATCAACTACAAATGGTTCAACAAAGGTCGTGAGAATAGGTATCCTTTTGTTATTAGCTCCTTTTCTCATATACATTAGAAGCTCATCACTCTAATGAGTCTTCCTCAATTTAGTGTAATCTCCCTCACTCTTCTAGATGTCAAACTTTGTCAAAGATTGTTTATTCAACTTGAAACAATCAATGATAGAATCTCTAGTCAATGTTACCAAGGGTGACCCACCTAGTAACCTCACGGTTCTTGTAGCTGCATGATAATGTCGTGTCGGCACTCTGATGAGTTCGACATCTACAAAGACATTTGGGACAACTAGCTTGGCTAGATCAAGGATCTATTGGTTTTCAACAAGGCCCTTAGCATCTTGATTTTCACAAAAATAATAGAACAAGTTCCAACCTAACATAGGAATTAGGGCATCCCTACACCCCTGTGCTTCATCCTTAAACATCTTCTTGTAACCCTTGTCCACAGAGTTTGGTAAAATGTCTAAGAGAGATTGTTAGAGAGATCTCTTTCTTCTCCTTTGGAGCCAAAGGCTCCCCTTTCTTACACATAGATTCATTCTTTTTGGGTGGCATTGTATGCTATATAGTGAAGTAGGATTTTCTAGAGATTGTTTATTTCACAGAATCACTTGAAAAATAAGGTTGTATGAATAGTGTATCAAATTTGACAGAGGAATAGATGAAGTGCACTTACCCAGTCAAGAAGCAATTGTAGAGCACACTATAACTTCAAATTCTCTGTCATTGAGTACCTTGAGCTTGCTTGAATGATCAGAATAGAATGAAATTTCTTATTTTATTAGCCCTTGTAGCAGTCTTTTCACCATTAAAATCACCTTCATGCTGAAAGATACATGATCTATGACCTCATATGATTTTGAATATATACCATTGATCTAATAAGATTGGTCAGCTAAGATTTATTGACAAGATTGGTTTTATCTTTGCAATCAATGTGAATGATATCACAATCTTGCCACAGTAAGTGAGAGCCTCTGTGGGATAGCAGAGCACATATTTAGTTTTAAGCCTTCCCGTAATATTGTAGGCTATGTTTAGCCTCTATCGATTCCCTGGTGGGCATATGGTAACTGTTATTGTTAGGTTTACCATCTACCGCTATCCCGTGCCAACATCAAATCTTGTGATACTCATGTCACAGGATGGCAAGAGCTTTTATCTCTTCACCACACTACCGCAAACCCTATTTAGTTGTTATCATCCTTCATGTGGGGTTGTAGTAATCCTTTCTCACTTTGTTGACCCCTTACCGCCAACTCGCAAGCTAACTCCAATGCCATGATATCCTTGTTGCGGGGTTGCAGTAGTTGTTGATTGTTAATTCTGGTGTGTACTACTAGCCTGCAACCATTATTTCCTCTTCTCGTGGTAGTGTGATAATAATGTATTCCATTCCTCAAACTCCCATACCCTTGCAAGGGACTCTTAGGGCCTGCTACTTAGCTCCATGTGGATGTGGTACTAAACCAAAACATAAGTTAAGATAGATATACAAGGAAATAACACATATATGATGGAAGATGACTTAGGTGGAGGTTTTACAAAATGATTGTTTGAATTTTTAGGGAATGAATAACAAAAGGACTTAGAATATTTCTATGGATATTGGAAATAGGGTTTTATGAAAATGGATATAAACAAGTGAATTTTACCAGTTCTAATAGTGGCTCTAGTTGGGGATGAATGGCTATTAGACATTGCAAGAATCCAGAACCTAACTCTGAGATGTAGACCAAGAACACACAAACTGTACAGACACAAAGAAAACCAAAATTGGGAAGGACCTACACTACTATGCATGGGAAAATCTTCTTTAAGAAAATAAGTGTTTCAGAAATTGTCCATGCACTGGCAATCCCTAATTTTCACCCTCCACGTTTTGCAAATAGTACGAATCTTTACCACATTTGCCTATGATAACAAATGGCCCAATCCATAGATTCCATGCTTTCCTTTGTCCTAACTCTGAGAATTCTACATAAGAACCATATCATCAACCTAAAATTTAATTATGTGCTTAGCCTTCTTATCAAATAGATATTTCATTTGTATTTTCTCATTTTTCTTTTGTGCTTGATTTTTTATTTCATCCAAATCTACCAATTGTTCTATCCTTTCTTCCATAGGCTCAGGTATGTCTATATCCTCTTGCAAAATAAATTTGTAGATAGGCAGGAGATTATGCATTGGAATTCTAGCTTAAGTTCCATAGAGCAATTCAAAAGGTGACTTTCTAGTAGCTTTTTTCACTGTGATTCTGTCTACCCACAATGCCAATTTTAATTTTGAATCCCATGCCCTTTTGTCATTATCAAGAATCCTTTTGATTATCTTCAAGATACTCTTATTACTGGACTCAGCTTGACCATTGGCCTAAGGATGGTATAGGGAAGCATATGAAATCACTATTCCATAGGACTTAGAATTTCTTGAATTCATCAGATCTGAAACACATCCCATTATCTGTGACAATCCTAATAGGAACCCCAAATCTGGTAATGATATTTTCCAAGAGAAAATTAATTACTACTTTACTAGTGGTTTGTTTTTAATTATATAAGGCAGCTAAAATAAGGGGCTGAACCCTTACAAAGTAGTAAAAAGAAACCCCAAAGGCTACAGAACAAAAGAGCCTCACAACAGTTACAGCATAACCTGCTTAGTCAGCATAAACATCATATATAGCAACCAGTCTAAAGATAGAAAATATATGAAAAGTAGAGTATCAACAGTATAAAAGAAACTAGAACTAAGGAGAAAGATTCTCCCATCTTTTAGCCATGGATTCAATAAATTCATCTAGCTTTTTGAAATTCTCATCCTTGTCAACAACAGCAGTAGCCCCCAGATCCTGCAGCATAGAAAGATTAAATAAAACAGTACGCCTAAGCATGGTGGAAAAAGACTGCTCCAGCTTCTCAACACGGCTCCTCAGGACAACAATGTCATTCCTGTAACCAACTTCTTCCTCTGTTTCATTAGCAACTTCCTCCACAAACATCTTTCCCACTTCATCAGCATTATCCGCAAAGTCACCAACAGCACCACCAGAAGCCTCCATCAGTTTATTCCCATTCTTACCTTCAGTATCTTTGGAAATCTCTTAAACATCTAGAACCTTGCTCTCATCTCCCTGAGTAGACTCTTCAGATGCACTCTCTGAATAATCAATTAGTTTAGCTTTATGCACAGGTTTTCTAGCAATCCTCCCTGACCTCCTAACCCTAGAGGAAAAGCCCTCCTTCATATCCTTAGCAACCAAATTAGATTTACTGCCTGGTCCCTCAAGGGTACTGCACAAATTTTTAGGGGTCCCCACAGCAAACCCCACAGTTTCCTCTTCCACCCCCCTTATTTTCCTCTTCCTGTTCTTCACACTGCTTTTGGAGAGCAGAGTGTGGGTGGCAGTCACCATAGGAATCTCTTCATTAGAAAAAGAAACCCCTTTAGACTTAGGAGAAACAAGGGAAGGGCAAGGCTCTTCAGAAACAACAGTATCATCAGGGTTGGCAGATATTTCCCCACTATGAGGATGGATAGGCTTAGGTGGCTCCAGAGAAAGGTGGAAATTATATAAGTAGAGGATAAGATCCTGGTGCAGGGGAATGGGTTTCTTGGAGGGTTTTTTTTAACCAGCTTAGCTTTAACCCTAAAAACTGAATGCTCAAGGGAAGACAATAAATAAAATAGGAAACTTATATGAGCATTATGTCAAAAATGATTCAAAAGAGGAAGATGATAATTGTAAAACCTGGTAAAGTGCCTCTCCAAAATGAAGTATTTCATTAGGAGGAAACACATTTCATCCCACAGTTCTGACAGCTTGGCCCTTTCGAATCCTCCCTAGTAAGGAACAATTTCTTCACCTTCCCCAAGGAATAACTTCTGGTTAGAATGATCCACTAGTTTTTCTTTCCTTTGTAGCTTGGTCCCCATAGTCGACATGCCGGACGCCACAGCAATAACTTTCTTAGAAATCTCAAACCTAGTTATCCCCACTGTGACTCTACAGTTTTGCCAAGACCTAGCGAATTGCTCAGACAGATTTTCATTGTAGCCATTAAGGCATTCCAAATAAGGACTGATACCGCCTTCCTTACAGTAGTGCCAAACCACAGCATTGTCTTGAAACTCACAACAGGAAACTGGCTCCGTTTGGATCTAATCTCCACCCATTTCAGTCTTCCAGACAAAAGCATAGAATCCCCAACACCAGAAATTCACAAAGTTATTGTGGAGGGTAAAATTAACCACTTGATAGGGGATTATGATAATAATACATCTACACACATTAATATTAATGAGAGCCACCTAACGCCTACACTTCCCATGCTCAAACATGATTTTTTGGCATTCGCTATAATTAGCAGATAAGCAACTCGCCTTAACACAAGGGAGTAATAAAGCAGATATGATGTTGAGCCATGAAGTACAAAAAACATGTACTTCAAGATACATGTCAGCATCCTCCAACAAAGCTAACAGAATAAATTCTCTTTCCTACTATACTGACTCATCATTAGCACATCATCTCTTTTTGAATTAAGTCCCTTATGTTTAAAGGGATGTTAACTTGGTGCCAACAACGCCAATTTGAAAATTGTTGGCCAAGGTCAGCAAGAGCATCTACAACTCCATTGCCCTCTATATATATATGAGATATATCCACTATGTGAATCCACTGTAGAAGGATCTGAATGTCCACTATGATATCTTTCAGTTTCCAGCCACAAGTCAACACATTATTAATAGCATCGATAACCAGGTTGGAATCTCCTTAAAAATACAATTACCTAATATCTAGAGAAATAGCCAACTTCACCCCCCATAGAAGAGTAGAGGCTTCAGCATAATTATTGCTTTGAAAGCCTATCCCACCAGCATAAGCAACAACCATCCACCCTTTGTCATCCCTTATGATCCCACCATTGCTAGCCTTACCATCCGCCTTAGATGCCCCATCAAAATTTAGTTTGAGCCAATAGGGCTTTGGGGGAATCCATTTTGTATTTAATCTCTGTAACTGTTTGGAATTATTATGAGTTGGGATTTGATTTAGGATTCTCCAATTAGTCGCAATTTTCTCCCCTTCTTGAGAAAGAGGTTTTTCCGTAGTTTTGATGTGAGAATTGGTCACACTTTCCATGAGGATCTTAGAAAAGGAATGAATAACTTGAGAAGTATCTCTAGTAGCATCCCTAAATATTCTATTATTACGTTCTTTCCATAAGGTCCAACCAAGATAGGGCAAAGTTTGGTTCCAAAGCTCAACAAGCCATGGATGAGAGAAGCTAGGACACCAATTGGCAATGACTTCCCTACTATCAGAATTACAAACCCATTGAATGCCAAAGTTCCTTAAAATAATATTCTAGATTTCCTTGGAAAAATCACAGTGGAGAATTAAATGAGAGATTGTTTCCTCCTCCAAGCACAGAAAGCACCTATTGACCAAAGTGAATCCCCTCCTTTGTAAGTTACCTTAAGCTAGAATTTTGTTATGAACAGTAGCCCACCAAAACATGTTGATTTTAGGGATAAGTTTATGATTCCAAAATTTCCTCTAAATTTCATTTTTATGCACATCAGGGATCAACAGATGGTAAGCAGATTTAACAAAAAAACAACCTTTCTTGTCTGGCCACCAATACAGCTCATCTTCCCTAGGGAAAAGAGAAATTTTGACCCCCTGTATAAGACTTTGAATAGACTGCATCCTAGGAGTGAGTTTAGGGTGATGAGTACAATAATCTAAGAAGTTTTTCCAACTCCTAATACCATTATTATTGTCGATATAATGGCAAACTTTATCCCCAAAAAATTGTGTAGCAATGTCAGCAATAACTCCATAATCTCCTTGAGTAATAAGGGCCTTATCATTCATCCAAATATCTTCCCAGAAGTTAATAGAATTACCATTCCCCAGTTTCCATCTAAGCCCATGCTTGAGCAAACTTCTGGACTTTGGAATTTTATTTCAGATAACAAATCCCTGAGGGAGCCCTTCCTGGTGAAGAAAACTGAAGTGATTTGTTCCATGAAGGTACTTGGCTTGCATAATATCCCCCCACTCTTTATGGTTGTGGATCAAATTCTAGTTTATTTTGGAAAAGAGGACTTTATTCATATTCCTGACATATCTAATGTTAAGGCCTCCATGAGATTTGGGAAGGCAAACTTTCTCCCAACTAACCAAAGACATTCTCTATTTGTCTTCCATCCATGTCCATAAGAATTTTCTTTGAATCTATTCCAATTTGTCAGCAACAAGCCTAGGCATTTTAAAAAGGGACAAGAAGTAAGTGGGAATACCTTGCAAAGAAGCCCTTTACTAGTGGTTTGTTTAGTTGGGACTGCTTCAATCCATTTAGTAAAGTAGTCAGTGGCAACAAGGATCCATCTGTGTTCTCCACTTGATTTATCTATTATCTCTCCTATGAAATCAATACCCCATTGATAGAAAGATGCTTCAATCTTCATAGGCCTCAAAGGTAGGGTTCCTTGGTATTTCAATTTACCAAAAAATTTCTGGCATGCTTCACATTTTTTCACATGCTTATGTGCATCAGTAAAGATAGTTGGCTAGTATTAACCTGCTCTCAATATTTTATGTGTAGTGGTTTTAGCTGAGAAATGTGCTCTATATACACCTTCATGCATCTCCTTTAGAGTCCTCTTTGCCTGTCCTTCATCCAAGCACAACAAGAGAACACCATCTTTGTCTTTCCAAAATAAATCACCGTTCATAAATACATACCTTGATGCTTGTAGCTTCAATGTCCTTTTTGATTGTCATTCATACTATCAGGGCACTTTGTGTGCCTAGGATAATAAACTATATTTGTGTACCAAGGTGTTTGTTCAATGTTATATACCATACCTTCTCTTTCCTCAACATTGCACACCTGAGTAGCTTCTAAATTAGATTCAGCCATCAATTTTGCTAGTCCTTGTCCTCTTACAAGATTAGTGATTTGAATGGTGATATTGAACTCTTGAATTCTATTTATCCACCTGTATCTTCTTCTTGTAACCTCAATTTGTATGAAGACATCCTTAACTGCTACATTTGGTACATAAGCAGTCACTTGTACTTCTACCAAGTAAGGCCTAAATACCTTTACTGCCTTTAGAAGAGCATAGGCTTGTTTTCAGTGGCATCATACTTCAATTCAGCCCCTTGAAGTGACTTGCTAAAAATGAGATCGGTTGTTCATACCCTTCATCATTCTTTTGTAACATAATAGCTACAATAGTGTGGAAAGAAGTAAAAGAAATTTTTTGAAATGGCTTACTAAAATCAAGAGATTTCAGAATAGGAGCTTCTTTGATTGCCCTCTTAATTGATGCAAATGCTTCAACAGCCTTTGGTGTCCAATCAATTTTTTACCCCTTTTTCAACATCTTTGCAATAGGCTTCACAATTTCAACAAAGTTAGAAATAAACCTCTTGAAAAAAATTATTTTCCCAAAAAAATGATTGAATGCCTTTCACTATTTTAGGGATAGGAATCTTATCAATGGCTTCAACTCTCTCTAGATCAATTCTTACCCCTTCTTTGGAAACTATATGCCCTAGTAGCTTACCTTCAGTTACAAAAAATTGACATTTTTTAGGGTTCAATGATGTCATATTCAAGTGCTTTTACAAATATCTTTTCTAGATGCATGCAATGATCTTCTGCTTTCTTTGAGTATGTTGTTAAATCATCTTGATATACAACCATTATGATATTGATCAAATATGCAAAGGCTACATCCATAGCTCTTTAGAAAATAGCACCAACATTTGTAAGGCTAAAAGGCATCCTTACATATACATATGTACCCTAGGGTGTAGTAAAAGTAGTTTTATATTGTTTTGATTCTTTGACTTTGACTTGATTATAGCTAGAGAACCCATCCATCATAGATAGCAATTCACATCCTATTAACCTCTGCAACATTGCCTCCATGTTAGGAAGTGGATAGTTGTCTTTCAATGATGAGACATTCAGATTATGAAAATCTACACAACCTTATATCACCATTTTTTTTTCTTACTACTAGCAAGTTTGAAACCCAAGAAGAATATCTGATAGGTTGATTGTGCCACTATCCCTGAGCTTCATTAATTCGTCTTGCATTTTTGGTGCTAAAACAGGATTTATAGGTCTTTTCCTTTGCTTGAAAGGTTTGGCATCTGGTTTTAGTGGAATCTCATGTTGAAAGAGGTCCTCTCTATAGGATTTCAAATCCTCATATGACCATGCAAATACATGCTTGTATTTCCTTAGGAGCTTTATAAGCATATCCTTGACCTTTGGGCTAATTTTCTTTCCTATATATATTTTCTTTGGAGCCATATCAGTTCTAAGATTCACTTCCTCATGATCATCTTGATGGACTCCTCTCTTCTTTAAGGATGACCTATCATGCCCATCAAACACATGTTCTAGAGCTACTAGACCTTTTGGAAGTTTATTTGTTTTCAACTGTACTACCTCTTGACCAAAGACAATATCTTTACCATCCACATTTTTAACAAAAGTATTAAACTCTATCTCTTGAGACTCATATTGATCTACACACTAAAGAAATTTTATCAAATCTTCATCATCATTGAACACTTTCCAATTATACACATTTTCAAGAATATAAGGTCTGGTTTTGAATTCTATTTCTAAGATGCTTGTTAGTGTAAGGTCATCCTTTCTGAAAGTAGCATTTGCAAGAAAACCTACCATAAATTCTTTGACCTATCTATCCATTCAATGGAAACTACATCAAAGAGTTCCACAATGTCCCATACAACATGTTTATATTGCTTTAGTCTTTTATTCTTAGTGGCATATCTAGATCTAACTTGTGATACAACAAATTTAGAATCTCCATATATAGTTAACAATTTGATCCCGTGTTTAATAGCAATATTAAGGCCCCACAACAGTGCCTCATAATTTGCTCTGTTATTTTTACATTCAAATGATAACAAAAGTGAATACTTGAATGTTTTACCACTAGATGCAATTAAAACTACACTAGTACCTTTACCTTCTTTACTACAAGCACCATCAAAATACATTTGCCAAACACTAGACTTATCCAGTTGAATTGTATCACCTATTAGATCACTATTCTGTAACTAGAGATGTGAATGCTCCATCCTGAAGCATCCCAAATCTACATGACAAAAGCAATTCATCTGATTGGGATCAATACATTCAATTACCTATTTAGACCTGGGTTCTCTATATAATTTGACCTCTTTTCCATTGACCGGTATAGTTACATATGACAGGTCTAACTAAACATTCCCTCCAACAGCAGCAATCCATTGTCTTGATAGTAACATGTCATAATATGGAGGAATATCAAACACAGTGATGCCAATTTTATATGTAGCCTTAGGATAAGCAGCCAGCTTTATCTCCACACCCCACATGACACCAATGAGAGGAATGGATCTATTATCCATGGCATAACACTTTCCATATGTGGAATCAACCCACAAACCCAATTCTTTCATGACTGCCATAGGCATAATATTTATTGATGCTCCTGAATCTATCATACAATTTTTTACCAACTTATTATTGATCAACAATGAAGTATAGAAAGGGTCAACTTGAGATGGATTCTTTGTTAGAGTAGTACCCAAATAGATCTTAGAAGTCTTCATGGCCTCACCTTTGACATTATTTACCTACTTCTCATTCCTTTTTGATTCATTTTTCTTCTTGCTTTGAGTTTCAGGCTTATTTGGCATTTTTGAAATCAATTTCATATAACTATTTCTATAATCATCAATTTTCATCATTTCCATCAATGGAACTGACAACTTAATTTGAGATAAAGCCTGAGTTATATCAGAGGAAGGCATACCTATCACTAGTTTTGTTTTGCTCACTTCTACTTTGGCAAATTTTTTCTCTTCCATTACTTACTGCTTAGGAACATTCCTCGTTTTTCTTTGATCACACTTTGATGTGTTTTTGGGCATCTATTTCTGAATTACCTTCCAAGGATTTTCATTTTCATCATTCTTCTAAACTTCTAAGGTAACCCTTTGATGATCCTATTGATTTTTCTCAAATAGACCCCCAGGTGTCCCTTGATCTATATTCACAGTCCTATTTCTGAGATTAAAATTGCTTCTAGCTTGTGCTATAGAAGGAATTGTGAGTGCCTTTATCTCTTGCTCAGTTGGTCTTCTCAATTGAGTTTTATTTGATTGTGATTTTGCAGAGCATACTAAAGAATTTCCTAAATAGTTATCCTCTTGATCATAAAATACTTCTTGTTGACCAACATGAATATTGTACTTCTGATGATTGACATCATATTCAAATCCATCCTCCTCTAAAGATGAATATTCTTTGTTTATTCGATAGGGTCTGGCTGCCAGCATGTTAATAGTATGGTCATCTCTTTCCTGGTTATATGATACTTCACCTTCTTGAATAGACTATGCAAGCACACAATACTCAGGAGAATGGGGAAAATTACAAGGTATACACCATGGAGAATATTGCACCATATTTTCTCCATGTGTTTGCAAAGGATCAGGGATGTGCCTATTGAAATTCTACTTTGATCATCAACCAAGGGCCTTCCATCTTTCCAATTTGTTTTATAGGGCATGTCCTGCAACCTTGGGCTTTCACTCCGATGGTAGTTAGATTTATCATAAGATATTCCTTTTTCATTTCTTGCTACCTTATATGATAAATCTCTTACAGCATTCCAAACCTTATCCAACTTACTTCTTCTTTTGGCTGTTTGTTTTTCTGAGCCTTAGGGTTTTGCAATAACTTAACTTCATCTCTCCTACCAATTTTCCCTAAGGCTTTTCTATTATTTTCTATATTTAGAGTAGCTTTGAATGCATTAGAAAGGATAGGAGGATTTCTTGTTCTGAGTTCATAACCTGTTTTAGGATCAAATGCAATCAAGTAGAATACTAGGTGCATAGGATATGTAGGCTTCAGATGATGTGGAATTTTATTGAACAACTTCATAAATATAGCATTAAAATCTACCACAGGTTCATTATAGTTTTTTGAATATTTATCAATTCATGTAAAGCAAATTTTGGATTAGAATGATCACCATATTGTTCTTTGAATATCCTTTTGAATTTAGACTAGGATCTAATTGAGGCATCAAGAAAATTTCTATACCAATCTCTTGCATCATCAGTCAATGATTGCATGAATAATTTCATATAGACATCATGTTGTACATCAAAATTATCCATGACAGTTTCAAATGTTCTTATATGATCTTCTCCTGAAATAACATTATTACCAGAAAACTTTGGGATTGCTTTCCTTACCTTATTGTCATTATCATTTGGATATCCCTAGATGTCAAAGAAGTCAAGTTGCCTGAATCTGTCCACATTCATAGGCCCCCTTGCAAGTGGATTTTGCCTCTAATGGGGCTGATACTGTTGATAGTGTTGGTAGTGAGGTCCATGCTGCTGAGGCTACTGGTACACACCTTGTTGCACATTTTGATAAGAACCTCCAAGATTATATATATTACCTTGTACATTTTGAGGTGGAGCATGATATTGAATTTTCCTTGTGTGTTGATTATATCCCTAATTTTGAACTCTCACTCCTCCTTGGCCAGGAGGAAAAGGATAAGCATTTTCTTAAGAAGTCATTGGAGTACTTACTAGATTTGAGACTTGTTCTGTATGAACATTATGATGTATGTGAGGAGTATTAATTGCATTGCCATGTCTTCTGATTATGTTGTCTAGTACTTGTGAGATCAAAAAACCACTTGTATTCTCATATGTAATTTGATTATTAACAGGTCTATATTGTGATGCAATTGAAATGGGCTGGGAATTCAACTAAAACAATTCTTGTTCCAATTCTTGCTATCACCTTTACAATTTAAGCCTTTCAACTTCTATCATCATATGCTCTATCTTTTGTTTCAACTCTTGGTTAGTCAATTATTTTGTTGAAGTAGAGATAGCATGGGCATCAATGAATCTTACCATTTTACTGTTTTCTCCTTAGACCTATGTTGTGAATTCTCAGCATATTGTTGGGCCATTCTCTCCTCATGATCGCTTCTTGCTTCTTCTTGTCTCACCTCTTCATGCATTCAATCCTCATATTATTTTCTCTTTTGGAGAACCAGGTGGAACTCAACTATAGACCTGTATAGATTGTTATGCTCAAGAAGATTGTGAGAGTTTCTTGGATAAAACTTTTCTCTATTGTGTAATACATCCCCAATCAAAGGACTATTAAATACATTATATGGCTATCCAAAAACATTCCTTTGCTCATTTTGAAAATTATCATGTGATTTAGTAATTAGAGGGACATTCATAGAATCTCCTCCATCATTAGTGGATATAGTTGAAGTGGGAAGGGGACTTGAATCCTCCTTATTCTTTTCTACGAATTGTTTTATTTTTGATGTTCAAATTTCCCAAAGATCTTTTACCATCCATGTTGAAAAACTATGATGCTAAATCTCATTGGTTTGTAATTCAAATTCTTTGAGATTCAAGAGTCACCACCTCCTTTTCTAAAAAGAGGGAAGTACTAAACAAATATTTTAATCTTCCAGATCTCTAAGATCATATTCAAATTATTTTCTTATTGTAAGGAACTACCTAGTAGAGTCACTAATTTCTTGGTGGCTCAGCTAGACAAACCTTTACTAGAGACTCTAAGGTAGGATTCGACAATATTTTCACTTCAACTCCCTAGTAGAGTTGCCAATTTGTTGGTTCCCAAATCTACAGATTGACAAACCCTAAAAGTATGCCAATCTTTATGATTAGGTTTAACAACTAATTTGGCCAACAACTAGAATCAACCATAATGGTTGGAATTCCCTTCACTTCAGGCTCTACTTTGACTAGGTGGGTATACCTCTTTATCACCAATGAATGTGAACTCTTCAAGATTTATTAGTGATAATTAAGCAGTTTATAAATGTCAAGTAATTTTGTCAATTAAATCATCCTTTCTCTATCAATTTCAAACTTGCATGAAATTTGAAAATTGATTACTTCACCTATATTAACCACTACTCTTACAATAGAAAATCAAAATTATATTAAAAATATTATATAGGGAATGGATTTTAGAAATGGAATGATCGATGCCTTCCCTCCACTGGGTAACAGAGTCCAAATACAAATAGATATATGACTTCCCTTTGGCTACAATTCAAGTTCTTTGGCACTATAATGTTTATGACTGGCATAAATGTGCAAAAATGTCAATTATCTGGTTCTTCTTATTTATCCAATTAAATTTCCCAGGTTACTATGACCTGTTTAGAGGTATTTAATTCTTTCTTGAAGAAACCCAATAAACAAACCACACAAAATAGGAATATGTTTTGATAAATCAAACATATACTTGATATACTGATTTATATAACAAAGAAAACCAAATTGGAGACAACTAGATAAAAGTTTACCAATAAATTCAACAAACAAATGACACCAAAATTCAAGCACTAGATTAATGTAGCTTCTCCATTACTTTGTTTCAGAAAGATGAACCTCTACAATTCCTTGCTTTTCCAAAATCTAATTCACCCAGAGAGATTTCCCCTCAGTCTTAGTTTCCTTCTTATAGGCATGAAGGAAGCAACAAGTTTTAGACCATTCATAGTCCAAAAATGATTGTTCAAATTCCCACCCTTTCATATGACATTTTACAATATTTACATTTTAGCTAGTCTTAATAAGACCACCCAAAATTAAATACAATTAGTGAAATAAAGCATAGAAATTAGAACGAGAACAAAGGGGGCATCCAATGCTAATTGAAGTCACTTGATGACTGATGAATTCAATATGATGTTCAACTGCTTTGCTGCACATTTGACTTGATCAATCCTATGAAGGAGATAAATATTATTTCTCCCATTGGTACATCATGTAGTCACTTGGCCACTTGTGTTCTTGAATCTGAAGCATGTTTGTTAGATGATCTTTCCACCTCTTGTTGAGTAATCCTTTGACATCTATGATGAATTTTGCATACCCTGCATCTAGTGTAATTATTCTATCTAGGATAACATTGAAACCATGAACACTCAACTCTTCATGCTTCTGCAAATGTTCAACAATATGAGACACCATTTGATCACACTCCTCTTTCCAGTTCTCAAAACTTTTTGAGATGAATATTTTCACCAAGGATTCTTGGGATGAACTGGTTCTTGAGAGTGTTGAAAGATTCCATCTTTGCTTTTATCTCTTGGATTTCACTAGATACATATTGGAATTCATCAATGATCATCTTGACCATTCTTTAAGTTGGTTTCAGTGAAACAGGGGCATATGGGTTTCTTTGTAGGACTTTGCATAATGTGATTAGAGTGTGATGGATAGGCTACCACTTGTTGAGTAAAGGATCCAAGATAGAAACATGAGAATTCATTTTCTCCATTGCTTGAGACAAATCATCATAGAAGTTATGCAAATCTTCAATCTTGTCCAACACCAATTTGACTCTTGTTCCAGAACTTTCTCATATACATCGAAAATATTAGTTCTTGTTTCCTTTTTGTTGCCTCATTCTTTTCCTTCAATTTCTCAATCTCTTTCTCCAAATTCTGCTTCAGAGCATTCATTTGTTCCACAGGGACCGTATTGGCACCATCTTCTTGAGACACAAGAGGTTGATAAGGCACAATTTCCTTACTCTGAGAGAAATTAATTCATTTTACTTGTTGCTTAAGCTTGACATTTTCCAAATACAATTTGTTCACCTCATCATTCATCTCTATTTGATTTGTCTCATACTCAATCATTTTAAGTTCCATATTTTTGACAGTAGCTTAGGTGAACATGGTTAAATGCATAGTCAAAGTGGGTTCTTCTAATGTTGATGTGTCTCATAATGTCTTGACCATAGCAGTTCCTCTCATCTCGCAGATCACATCTAATAATCTTGGCTTTTGTATGCTTTTGTATTTTGCTCAAAGTGCATTAGTTTGATTCTTAGGATTATATCCCATGCCACTTACACTTTCTTTAGAATAAAACTTTGCAACCAACATAGGATCATCTTGACTCCTCACTTGATCCAATAGAAACATCTTTCTCAATTCTATTATGGGAATAAGCAACATGTTGCTCTTCAAAACCATTTGTCTAGCATTAGGTGATATGACATTTATTTCATCAATTTTGTTATCTTTGAATGTTTGAGCAACAACCTGATCATGTTGGGACTCATTAGTCCCCATCTTGTTTATTTGAACCTTCTCTTCAAGCTCTTTCATCTTCATTTTCATCTAGAAATCTTTGAATTCAAAAGTTTTTATGAATTCATCATCCTACATGAATATCAGAGAAGCCACTACCCTTTCATACTCATGGATCTCAGGTTCACCTTGTGCCTAAGTGTCCATTCTAGCTTCAAGTTTGTGGGGCTTCATTTTCTTTGCCAACAAGGGGCTAATCAGCTTCAACATCTTCACCATGTATCTCAATATACTAGCCACTTCATCTACATCACCTACCCCTTCAACCATTTCATAGGGCACCAAGGGAGGCATATCATCAATCTTTTGTTGCTTGGATCTTGGTTGCTCAGGAGATGAATATCTTTGTATTGACATTACATCAGGGGTGGCTCAGCAATCACAACCTCATTTATCTCTTCATAGGGAGCTTGGTAACCTTTATAGGCTAGCTCTCTACTTTTCCATACAATTTCTCAAAATTATCAATTATCAGATTCATCCTCTTCAATGGATCAATTTCTTCAACAAAAAATCCTAAGAAGCCGAGGACTTTTTTCTTCTTATCTTCTTCTATCCTCATCAAAATTTCCCACTTCCTTTTCCTTTGATATACCTCTTGAGGAGTCAGGCAATTCCAGATCACATCCTCATCATAGTTTTCTTGATGGGATATCCTACTCTTGGTGAGGATCATGTGTCTAACAAAATTCATGTGGCCTTCAAGGTCACAGACCCTCTCTATTTTTGACTTCAATGAATATCTTGTCTTCAAATGGACTTGTAGCTCCTCCAAAGTATCAGAACCAATAGATGATTCTTCAAGTATAGTCAAATATGGCAGAAATGTTCCTTTTTTCTGCTTCTTCATTACATCCCTCTCCATCCAAAGCATTTGCCACATAAATTCCAAGAATGCTAATCAAGAGGGCACAAATTTAGGAAGAGCATGTGGAGGTTGAGTGCATTCATAGACCCTTATCATAGTATGATTTGGCAAGAAAAAACAATCACCAAAATTTTACATATGTCCTTTCTTTGGCTTCAATGCATGGGGTCTCAAGAATTCTCTAATTTCAACTGGTAGCCTTGGTGAAGGATTCCCAAGGGTAGCCATGATTCTAACTGTAAAATCATCATAAAATGTTACATAATTGATGTTTTTGCAATTGCTATCCTAGGTGTAACACCAACATTGTACAAGCAACCTTTTGCCCTTTTGGTCAAGCATGATGATATCCATTCTCTTGGTCCACCTTTTCCTGTTTTGGTACAAAATCAAATGACACAACAAACAATAATATCTGAAGGTGATGGGTGCCTTGTTCTCCCTAGTCCCTTTTCAATAAAAGAAGCAAAATCAAACTCACTGTTAACTTCAGGATTTTGAATTCTCATTGCCATCATCATGAAGCCAATTGGCATTTTATCTTGAGCATCCATTCCCAATACCTAACATAGGGAAAAATATGTTTTCTTGAAGTACACTACAAGGTCATCAACTGCAAATGGTTCAACAGAGGTCATGGAAATAGGTATCCTTTTGTTATTAGCTCTTTTTCTCGTATACATTGGAAGCTCATCACTCCGATGAGTCTTCCTCAATTTAGTGTAATCTTTCTCACTCTTCTAGATGTCAACCTTTGTCAAAGCTTGTTTATTCAACATGAAACAATCAATGATAGAAGCTCTAGTCAATGTTAACAAGGGTGAACCATCTAGTAACCTCACAGTTCTTGTAGCTACATGATAATGTTGTGTCAGCACTCTGATGAGTTTGAAATCTACAAAACATTTAGGACAACTAGCTTGTCTAGATCAAGGATCTATGGGTTTTCAACAAGGTCCTTAGCATCTTTATTTTCACAAAAATAACATAACAAGTTCCAACCTAACATAGGAATTAGGGCATCTCTATCCCCTGTGCTTCATCCTTAAACATCTTCTTGTAACCCTTGTCCACAGAGTTTGGTAAAATGTCTAAGAGAGATTGTTAGAGAGATCTCTTTTTTCTCCTTTGGAGCCAAAGGCTCCCCCTTCTTACACACAGATTCATTCTTTTTGGGTGGCATTGTATGCTATATACTAAAGTAGGATTTTCTAGAGATTATTTGTTTCACAGAATCACTTGAAAACAAGGTTGTATGAGCACTGTATCAACTTTGATAGAGGAATAGATGAAGTGCACTTACCTAGTCAAGAAGCAATTGTAGAGCACACATTAACTTCAAATTCTCCATCACTGAGCACCTTGAGCTTTCTTGAATGATCAGGATAGAATGAAATTTCTCATTTTATTAGCCCCTGCAGTAGTCTTTTCACCATTAAAATCACCTTCATGTTGAAAGATACACAATCTTTGAGCTCATGTGATTTTGAATATACACCACTGATATAATAAGATCGGCCGGCCAATATTATTGACAAGATTGGTTTTATATTTACAATCAATGTGAATGATATCGCATTCCCATTGCAGTAAATGATAGCCTCTATGAGATAGAAAAGTGCATATTTCAAGTTTTAAGCCTTCCCGCAATACTGCATACTATGTTTAGCCTCTATCGATTCCTTGGTGGGTATGTGGTTGCTATTATTATTAGGTTTACCATCTCCTGCTATCCCGCACCAACATCAAATGTTGTGATACTACTGTCAAGGATGGTGGGAGCTTTTATCTCTTCACCACACTACCACAAAGCCTATTTAGTTGTTATCACCCTTCATGCAGGGCCGCGATAACCCTTTATCACTTTGTTGACCCCTTACCACCAACCCACAAGCTAACTCCAATGCCATGATATCCTTGTTGCAGGGCTACAATAGCTATTTAATGTTAGTTTTAATGTTTTTTGCTAGCCTGCAACTATTATTTCCTCTTCTTGTGGTAGTGCAATAACAATGTATTCCATCCCTCAAACTCTCGCACCCCCACAAGGGACTCTTAGGGCATGCTACTTAGCTCTGTGGGATGCAAAAATGAACCAAAACACAAGTTAAGATAGATATGCAAGGAAATAACACATATGTGATGAAAAATGACTTAGGTGGAGGTTTTACAAAAGGATTTTTTGAATTTTTATGGAATGAATAACAAAAGGACTTAAACTTTTTCTATGGATGTTGGAATTAGGGTTTTATGAAAATGGATATAAACAAGTGAATTTTACTAGTTCCAACAAACACATCAACTTTTCCCTTCAATCTACCAGTATTTTAGTACCCTAGAAACTAGAAACCACAAGTGGTATCCAAACAAGTGGTCAAACTATGGGCCTAAAATATGGTGTTGAAGATCATTCAAAAATCTAATGCCCCATAATGCATTGGTCGAACACCTAGAATAGAAAGTGACTCCTCTTACACATCTTACACACCCTACACATCATAGATTATGTCATAATTGTAATAATTTTTCAAATGCCAATCCCAGGCACTCCATGAGGTCACTATTACATTTCATGACAACTATCTTTGGAAGATGCTTCACAAAGTTCTCTAAATTTTTACCTTCTCATATAACCCCCATATTCAATGCTTACTTCCAATAATATCCCAAGTCCCTAGGAGGATGCATAATAAATAAGTAATGTCTCCACCCTCACATCCAAGAATCCAACTTACCCACTCCATGATACTTGGAGATCATACATTATTTATTCATCTATGTGAATAACTAAATACATTAGACAATTAGGATTTGCAATGTGAATAGTGTAAACACCTAAAATTGTCCACTCATCATCTTACCACTATTCAACTAAATTTAGGACATCCCTGAACCACTTTCTTCCACAATTAACTAAATAAACACCTATTTAGATAGTTAACTATCCAATCTCCTTTCCGATGGTGATTAAATAATATTTTATTATTAAATAACTATTCATGCATTATTCATCTATACCATCTCTTAGCATTTTTTGAATAAATTTAATCATTTATTCAATTCATCAATCCATCTTCTATAGTCCAACATTAGAAAAATATTTATTTATCTAATATACCTTCGTCCTCATCCAAAAATTAAATAAATATTTTGATTTATTTAATCCCCTATTTTGTGCACTTTTGATTAAGTTGATTAAAACCACTTAATCACATGCTTCCACAATCCTAATCCTCCATTAACCCATTCTAACCCCTCACATCTTCCAACATGTACAAACGCATGGCATTTTGTACAAGGCCACATGGGTCTCTTACAAAGGGATGGACAAGTCCTTTGTACAAAAGGTCCTTTTGTCCTCCTTTGATCCTCTCCATCTACTTTATCCAAGACCATCCTACACCCTTAATTTCCTCTCAATACAAGGTTTATCCTCCAATCCAATCATGCCACTTTTTAGCCTCTCATCAATCCAATCCTTTCCTCAACCATTGATCTTCCAAAAAAATCCTAGCCCTCCATCCTTCATCCCAAAAATCTATAAATAGCCATCAACCCAAGCCATTTTGAAGTTTCCATGAGGTGTAGGGTTATGCTATCATTTTAAGGAGAAATCAACATATCCAACATCAAGAGCACATCCACACATCAAGGTTTACATAATTAGTTAGTGTTTTAACTTCATTTGTTTATGCATTCCTTTAGCTATATCATGAGGTTGCATTAGATTATGAGTAGAATAGGATAATATTGTTTTAGTTTGTTAAATTTTAAGCTCATTTTCTTATTTACATATATTTGGCATGCCTGGTGGGACCATTTTGTCCTAATCTAATCATTTTCTAGTGGTTTTAGCATGTTTTAGGTTGTAGGTTGCAAAGGGGTGTCTGTGCTGCATAACTAAGCACCTATGTAGAAACTAGGTGCCTATGTTACTTTTCTAGGTGCATGTGTGAAAACTAAGCACTTGTGTGTGAATCCTAGAGGAACCAACATCCCAAATCATCAATTCTTCATTTTTTGGCTTAAAATTAACCTTTTTTGGGGTCTAATTAGGTTGTTTTGCAAGGTTTTATCATTCTAACTTGTTATATATGATCCTAACCCTGTGTTTTAACCCCTAACCACCTTTTTTGCAGCCCAAAATCATATTTTTCTATCCCTTTTCATATCTAAGTGCCTCTATAAAAACTAAGCGCATGAGCAAGATAACAAAGCACCTATGTATTTGGGGGCTTTTAATCTCATTTTCATCAAATTTGGGGGTCTAACTCTTTTTTTTTGATAGGGAGTAACTTTTATAGAGAGAAACTCTACTAAAATTTCCTAAACTCAATTAAAATCATCATTTTCCTCAAAAAAATAATATTTTAGGCTTGTTTGCATATCTAAGTGCATGTGTAGCATAACTAAGCACCCCTGTAATTGTTAAAAAAATCTTTCATTTATATTGGGATTTGTGCCATCTAACCTCTTAATCTGATCATTATATGCTTGGTCCTAATTTTCTAGCACATGTTTGTGTAGCTATCATTGGTCCAAGACAAAAAATCAACTACTAACATGTGTTTGTAGCATGCTTGTTAAAGGGCCTATCTCTTCTGCACTAAATTAGGAACATTTCATTTCTAAGAGGTTAATAAACATTGCTTTCTTTATTTGAGATCAAGCCAAAGTGTATGCTCTCTCTTTTGATATGCACCAGACAACTGAGAGGGGGGTGAATCAGTTGTCACAAAAAATTAAACACTTTCTACAATTAAACATTCATCACTTATCCATAATTATTATGATTTAACAATGAGTGCATGAAATCAGAAACTTAACAGCATCAAACACAAGAGACACCAAATTTACGTGGAAAACCCCAAGGTGGGAAAACACCATGGAGAGGATTAAATCTCAATATATATTGCAATCTTGAAATAGTGATGTTCAAGCTTGGTCGCCCCATGGGCCTAAACATACTGGCTTACTGCCATTAAGAACAACTAGGTCTAGGAGACTCACTGCCTCAACCCTAAACCTATCAAGATTAAAAATAAGGGTTGTTAAACCCTAAGGACTGTTAAACCCTACTGGTGGCTTACTGCCAAATTCACTCCCATGATGAACACCTTTCTTTACTGTGAATAAACAACTCCTCAGCTCTACTCTTCCTCTTATTTCCTCTGCCTCTTCTCTGCTCTACCTTTGGACCTTTCTTAATATATTCTCATTTTTGCTCAAGGATAACTTTTCCATGACTCAGCTACAAGTACTTATACACTACATCAACCTTGGAATGATCATCAAGGTTGGCATCAACCATTGGAACAATCTCCAAGGTCAATATTACAAACATTTATAAAATAGGTCCTGACCTATTGAAACATCATACAAAGGGAATGAAATACAGATCATACCATGCCTTAACTAGGACTCAAACATGATCTTCCATGCCACAACATGCTTCCACAATCTTCTAGAGATCTTCACAATCACTGGAATCACCAGGTTGGCCAAGACTGGTTACACACTATGTTATCTGGGAATAATCTTCACACATCATCTCAATTTCTTAATGCAGACCAAAGTCTAGATAGGAACATGATTAGGAGACATCCACAACCATGTTATAATCATCAAGAGCAACTGCACAAACCTTAACCACTTTATTCATAGGAATCTTCTCATCAGATTGCATAAACTTTACTTTCTTCAACTGTCATAAAAGAAAGATAGCTTGCGGACCACCAAACCATGAACCATTACAACTATAGGCACTTATCATCATCCCAGACTTCCCTCTAAAACCGTAGAGAAAAGTACTTTCTTGTGGAGGAATGCGGAGCCAAATACTATCTTCCTGTCTCAAATGAACTTACAGAAAAAGCAAGCTTCACTCTGGTGAACACGACTCACTTAGATCTTCATACAGATGGCTCAGACCCAAAATGTAGCATCCTCAAACATACCTCTAAATTACTTCCAATCTACAGACCATGATCTTCAAGCAGAAACAAATGCAGAACATTTTACCGGACTATTCTTCAGCATACAACTCACTATCTGTACTACACTTCTCTGTGGCTTACTTGTTTCTTCCAGAGAAGCTAATTTTCTCAATATCCTCAACATACAAGTCTTCTAAACAAGTAATGGAATAGGATACAGTTGACACCAATGACAGCAAGAATATCTTAACATCAATGACAACACTAATTAGGCACATACTTGCAACAATCTCCTCCTTTGTCATTGATGGAAACATATGATGTGAAAAATTGCAATAGCCATCATGACAAGATTCTCCCCCTTTCTCTTTACACACTTGCACTCTTTCTTTCTCCAAAATTCTCCCCCTTTCTCTTACACATCTACACTCTTAGTTTTCCACATGACTTCTCTCCCCCTTTGACATCAATGGCAAAGGGCACATACTTGCACTCTTCTACTCTAATCTAATCTCCTCTCTATATTTTTTTACTACTCCCCCTTAGAAGTAGCCCTAAAAAGAATCAATCCAAACATCTAAACACCTCTGGACTGATGCACCATTGTGCATCTTAGTTTAGAGTAGGAGGGGTGATGACTCAAAAGTATCCTTGGGCAAAGGCTTGGTAAAAATGTCTGCAATCTGATCCTTGGTCAAAACATACTCCAACTTCACTTCATTTTCTATCACCTTTTCTCTCAAAAAATGATACCTAATGGATATGTGCTTGGTCCTTGAATGCATCACTAGTTTCTTTCATATGTTTATGGCACTTCTATTATCACAAAAGATTGCAATAGGTTCTTCATACACAACTTTGATGTCCTTCAAAGTTTGCTTCATCCATAACACTTGAGTGCAACTGCATGTTGTTGCAATGTATTTTGCCTCTGCAGTAGACAAAGATATTAAATCTTATTTCTCGTTCAACCAAGATACTAATCTTTTTCCCAAGAAGAATGCACCTCCACTTGTACTTTTTCTGTCATCCACATCTCTGACCCAATCTCCATCAGTATATGCACTAAGAACAAAGTCACTATCCCTAGGGTACCACAAACCATAATCTATTGTACCTTATAAATATCTCAGAATTCTCTTAACTACCATCACATGTGATTCCTTGGGTTCTGCCTAAAATCTTGCCACAAGACACACTACATGCATTATATCAAGTCTAGTTTGAGTCAGATAAAGTAATCCTCCAATCATAGATCTATACTTTTTCTGGTCTGCCAAGGGTGAGTTATCATCTTTGCTCAACTTACAACTAGTTATCATAGGTGTGCATACTGGTTTAGAGTCTTCCATCCCAAATTTCTTTAACAACTCTTTCACATACTTAGACTGAGAAATGAAGATACCCTTATCTGATTAACTTATTTGTAAACCTAAAAAGTTCATCTCTCCAAACATAGACATTTCAAATTCACTTTGCATTTCTCTAGCAAAAACTGAGAACATACCTTCATTTCCTCTAAAAATAATGTCATCAACAAAGACTGCAACAATCAAGATTTGTTCATCATTGATCTTGAAGTAGAGATTACTATATGTCATACCTTTACTGAACCCTATCTGTATTAGGTACTTGTCCAACTATGCATACCATGTCCTGGGAGCTTGTTTTAATCCATACAATGCTTTCTTCAATCTACATACCATGTCCCCTTGCTCTGATGACTGAAATCCTTCTAGTTGTTCAATATAGACTTCCTCTTCCAACTCTCCATTTAAGAAGGAAGACTTCACATCCATTTGGTAAACCTTGAAATCTTTATATGCTGCAAAAGCCAGAAACATCCTTATTGCTTCAATCCTTGCTACTGGAGCAAAAGTTTCTTCAAATTCTATTCCTTCAACTTGAGTGTATCCTTTGCATACCAATCTTGCTTTGTTTCTTACCACTTCACCATTCTCATTCATTTTGTTTCTCAAGACCCACTTTGTACCAATTACATTCTTGTCTGCTAGTCTGGGAACAAGATCCCAAGTCTGATTCTTCTCTATATGCATCAATTCTTCTTCCATGGCCTTTATCCAATTCTCATCTTTGCATGCCTCATCCATAGTTTTAGGTTCAATCTTAGAGATCAGACAGAAATTTACTTATTCTTCTGCATCTTTTCTTTTGGTTATGATCCCTTTTCTCTTATCTCCTATGATTTAATCTTTAGAATGACTGATTCTTACATATCTTGGAGTTTTGGTTGCACTTACCAGAGCTTGTTCTTCTTCATCTATGTTGTCTTCATGTTGCATGACTTCTGAAGAATCTAGATCATCTGACTCATATCCACTTGGTTCTGAAGACCTTTCTTTACACTCATCAACTTTAACATTTGCACTTTCAATGATTTTATTTAGCCTCTTATTATAGCACCGGTAGGCCTTACTCTTGGTGGAGTAACTAAGGAAGATTCTTTCATCACATCTAGCATCAAACTTGCCTAAATCTTCTTCTCTTTTGATATAACATCTGCTACCAAAGACTTTGAAATATTTCATAGTAAGAACTCTACCATGCCATGATTCATAGGGAGTTTTTGAACTGTTACCATTTACTTGAACTCTGTTTAGGATATATACTGTAGTGTGGATTTCCTCTCTCCAATATGCTTCTAGAAGATGAACTTCCTTCATCATGGTTCTAGCAGCTTCTTGAACTATTCTTTTTTTCCTTTCAACAACTCCATTTTGTTGTGGAGTTCTAGGCGCAAATAATTGTCTCTTTATTCCATGCTCTTCACAAAAAAAAATTGAATTCATTTGATGTGAACTCTCCTCCTCTATCAGATCTCAAACATTTGATTTTCAAATCCATCTCATTTTCAACCATTGCCTTAAATGACTTGAATTTATCTAGAGCTTCAACTTTCTCTTTTAAGAAGGTGACCCAAGTCATTCTAGAATAATCATCAATAAGCAACATGAAATACTGATCTCCTTGCAAACTTCTTACTCTGGTGGGTGCACACAAGTCCATATGCACTAGCTCAAGTAGTCCTCCAACTGATTGATCCTTGATTTTGAAACTTGTTCTTATCTGTTTCCCAAATTGACACTCCTTGCAAACTGGATTAGCATGCTTCACAAGCTTAGGCAAATCTCTAACAATCTATACAATACTTATCTTCATAATATTATCAAAATTTATGTGACACAACCTTCTATTCCATAACCAACTTTCATCAATCTGAGTCAACAAGTAATAGTTTTCGGTGCCTTTCAAGTGATAGATATTACCTCTAGTCTTCTTACTAGTTGCAATGACTATTCCGGAGCTTTCCCTAATCTTGTATCCATTGTCCTTGAATCTTAAGTCATATCCCTTGTCACACATCTAGCCCACACTTAGAATATTATGCTTTAATCCTTTCACATACAAGATATCTTTAGTATTATACTTGCCATCAAAAGAAATAGATCATTTTCCACAAATCCTACCAGCTGTGTCATCTCCAAACCTAACCAGTCCACCATCATATCTTTCCAAACTTATAAACTTACTTTTGTCACCAGTCATGTGGTGAGAGCAACCACTATCAATAACCCATTCATCTTTGTTCTTGATGACCTGAGAAGCTAAAGCACTTTCCACTAGTTTTTATTCCTTCATACAACTAGAAACATTAGTAAACACAAGATCTTCCTTAATAGAAATGAACAAGCATTCATTTACAGAGGAATTAACATTATCTGGTTCACCATTATCTGATACTCCTTCATCATCATCAAAATCTTCAACATAATAACACTTCTTTTGAGTCCTAGGATTGTTCTCATATGTTCTTCTATTTCTTTCAACTCTTTCAGGACATCTGGAAGCAAAATGACCTACTTTACCACAGGAAAAACATTTGAATGGTAATTTGCATTTATACTTACCAGATCCTCTTTGCAGCCTATCCACAAAGTTGGCTACAACTTCATCTATCTCATCATTGGATTCTACCTTATACTTTATGATTTGGAAGTACTTCTAGGAGTATTGGATTTGAAGGTAGTCTCAACTTTTGGCAGAACATCATCTAACTCCCTCATCTCAAAAGCAGTAAGCTTACCAAGAAACTAATCCATGTTAACTATTTTTACTTGCATGAATTCTTCAATCATGGCCACCTTGTGATAATAGGACTTGAGCAAAGATCTGAGTATTTTCGTGACAATTTCCTTTTCATCGAGAGTTCCACTTATGGCTTTTATCCCTATAACAAGTTCATCAACTCTTTGCATAAATGCTGATATGTTTTTGTTATGGGTAAAATTAGATAATATTAAAATGAATTATAACCCAATAACTCAATGGAATATGCAAATAACAAAGATTTAAAACAAATCAACAAACTTATAGAGCTTTGTTACCTCACGGCTTCCATTGTTCACCTATTCTTGATCGATCTTTGGTGATGAAAGTAGCCCTCAAGAAGCTTGTTTCCTTGCTTTGTTTCCTCAAGATGATGATGGAGAAATGACTAGGATACTTATTGTATTGAAGATGAGCTTCAATACAATGTGAGATGAATAATGAATAATGTGAGAGTGGGGGTGCCTGTTGACTTTTTCCCAGACTGGATGCTTATTCCCAGATTTCCCTACAAGGTAGCCATCAGTGATCAACAGGATCTCTGGGCTAGGGGCCAACAGTGTAGGAGATAGACTCTGTATTTTATCTCCTCTTCTTCTTCAGGCTCTGCAAAACCTAGGGGGGTATTCCCTACTCAACATCCATGAGGATATGCATACAAAGGCTGGGATGCTGACAGAAAGCAGATAAGTCCTCCTGTAAGTAGACCAAAACTGAAAGATAAGAGCAAAGGGGCTAGCTTTGGGCCTATTTGCAGTTGTAGACAGAGGACTGAGGATCCTAAAACTAATTCTAATGTCCTAATGGTTGTTTTAGATTTTGATTTGGATTTTAAGTTTGGATGCAAAGCTGGACATGGTTGTAACACAAACACAAAGCAAGATTGGTGCCTATCCAGGGCCTGGAGTCAGTAGACATACACCTGTGAATGATCAACATGAACAGCTAAAACTGGATTTCAGGGGGATATATGTGATACCTGCCTTACAGATATCTCCCAATACAGAGTGTTAAGTTATCTCTACTTATGGCATCCCTACTGCAGTATACCCTTCCCAATGTTCAACCTGAAAACAGTTTAATCTACCCCTTGAGCAGAAGTTAAAAGATCAGACATTCAACATAGGAATTCTATGCTCTAGAATCTAAACATTACCCAAATATCCAGATTCAGAAGAAGAATACATGCAATACTAGAGACAGAATTAACAAAACACATGCTAAGATAGCATTTCTCATATAAGATTAATCATGAAATCAGTGGGTTCATGCCAAAACATACAACAAGAGATACATAGACTCACAGGTTTAGCTGTACAGAGCAACCAGATCAGCTTGTTTTGAATTACAGAGCCAAAAATCTTCAACTTTCAACAACCAAAAATGAGTAACACTTCCTGCTTATAACAGCCAGGTAGTGTACCACAGCAATTAATTACATGGTTGACCAAAAATCCCGCCAGATACACAGTATCAGAAAAATGGCGCTCAACGCATTACCAGATTGGCGCCCAAACATGAATGCAGCAGGTAGGGGAGGAGACAGGAAGAAACCTCGAGCCCTGCGCCACTGTCCGTTGATGTACACCTTCAATCGGGTACCAGATCCGTCCATACCTCTGCAACCTTCGCCATTAATGGCTCACCAACCCGCGGCCTCGGGAAAACGTCAAACTATGCATCGCAACCATTTCCCGCCAAGATTCATCGTCATGATATTTGAAAATATGCAGGATATCAATTATCCCACATGCACCCCGCGGCGACCTTTTCAACACTTTATATACTAGGCCACGAGCATATATAATGTCGGTGCTTTTGCTCCTGACGACACTAGTATAAGACTTCATCATCATCCTCCAATAGCATGATATCCTGTCGCTTGAAATATCACCCTGACGTCAGCATTATATCGCAATATAACCTGCATGATAATCGCCTTCATCGGCACAACCTAATCCATCGGAGGAAGATCCTCCTGCTTAGCCGATACCAAAAGTCTGGCCGATGAACATCCTGATGATGTCATCGTCATATCCTGCTGATGTCATTAGCATATCTGCCTACTGCGCACCTCCTCATATCCGGATGACGTCATCATCATATCGACATCAGGATGATATTCGGAAGATAACCAGATATTTGGAAATATCATCCTGATGCACAAATATCATGCTGCACTATAGCTCCACTATAAGATCGGGGTGATAGATGAATATGCCAGATATTTGAAAAGATCACCCCCCACTAGATAATGCACGAAGCCGACAGGCGGATATCTCCTTGATATCAGCATCATCAGGATGATAAAACAACGAACATGAAGTGATACAACAACATCAGGATGATATTGACTAAGATCATCCTGACGTCCAAAATATGATGACCACGATGAAAATCGGGTCACACTTAGAACTTTACAGCAACATCATCAGGATGATCTTAACAAAGATCACTCGATGTTAAAATATCACCCCAGCGAAAGATCATGCAGGTAGACAATATGATGACCCTCGCAAGCAACACGGCGATAACTGGAAATATGATCATGATGATGACGACGACCCTTAAGAAAAAATAGGCCAGGTCGAACAACTCAGAAAATAACCCCCTCAGAAGATCAGGGTGACATCATCATCATAAAAGGGCAGGGTGATAATTGGAAGATCACCGGATATTTGAAAAATCACCCTCCGCAAGAAAATTAAGGCACATTGTAGCTCATCAGCAGGATCAGGATGATATCCAAACATCACCCGATATTGAAACATGATGATCCTGATGAAAAACAAGTCGACAGAAAACATGATGATGCTGACCACCATCGAAGACAAGATGATGATAACTTCCTCCTCGAAGAAAATATGATGCTGCAGCTGAAAAATGCCGAGGAGGTTTAACACTTAGGAAAATGGGCAAGAAGATATAGGGTTCAAATGAAGAAACCCCCTAAACACGAAAAATCAACCTCCAGGTCAAAATGAGTGCTAACAGTGCCAATGGTGCACTATGGATTCTACAGAGTAATCTTACTTGAAAGCTTCTTGATATGAAATGGAAGAATAGAGGGGTATTTATAGACTTGTGAGAGAAGATCAACGGTGTAGAAGAAATAAGATCAATGGTAGAGGATTGTTGAGAGAATGTGCACGAATAGAAAGAAGACATGTGTCATTCAAAAAGTTGCTTTGTTGAGTTAACTGCTTTCTTGATGAGGATGAGCTTTGATTTCATAAATTAGAATATATTTTTCTAATTTAAGAATTTGTTGATAAAAACAAGGTTGCTTTAAATTAGTTAACTTAGCTTTTTCTTTTGCATGACAAGAAAGATTTATTTTTAGAAGATTTTGAATATTTTTTAGAAGATAAGAAAGCGAATTAAATAAATAATTTTTTTTAATTGTTTGTGCAAGATTTTTTTAGAAGAGTAAATATAAAATATTTGATTATATTTTATTTTTGGAGACTGAGATTTAATTTAAATAAATTTGCATTTTATTTAAATTTGGAAGAATGAATGATTTAATTAAATAATTAAAATTATTTAATTGTTTAGAAGAATAAAATGGATATTGATGAAATTAATTAAATAAATGTAATTTATTCAATTAATGAGAGGAAAATGAATCAAATAAATAAATTGATTATTTATTTATTGCTAGAGGAATATCATGATGAAATAAATATTTAAAATATTTATTTAGACAGAATCATGTCATTTTTAGGTGTATACATTTTGCCCCTCTTTGATGCAATGTGTTTTATCACGTTGTTTCAAAGAATAAGAATTTTTGACAATGATACATGCCCCAGTTTTCCCCTGGTACAGGTTTTAACGATGACAAGATGCCCCCTTGGGAGATTGGATGGGAAGAAGGTAGAAGGCATGAGATGAACAATCTCATGAAGAAGAAGGTGAAAAATAGGTTAGATTGAAGAAAGCAGGACATGGTTTGGAGAAATAGGCATGGGAAGTAGTTACAGTTGTCACACAGACAGCTATGGTTCACTTGCTATATATAGGAGTTGGGTCCACAAGTCCTAATCATTTGCACACTTGTCTTTAGTTGATTTGTCCTTGAGAGCTTAGGAGAGTAGAGGAGCTAGAATAGTCAACAGAGATATGGATATTCCACATGAGGAGCACCATTTTGAGCAAGTTTGATGATTCAATTGGTCACCTGAGGTAGGACCACCAATATGTAGTTCGACAAAACTTGCTTAAAGTCATTTATTAGGAAAATAAATACTAGGGAAAACTTAGCTAGGACAAATGCGCCGAACTACAATTCGGTGCATATGTGCCTCAAAACGACGCATGTGCCAAGAAACTATGCATGTGACTGATCTTTTAGCGCATATGATAAATATGAGCATATGAGCCAGAAAGTGGTGTATCTACTACAGAACCGCACATGTGACACAAGAAGCAGTGCATATGTCAAAATGGTGCATACACGTCAAAGAATGACACATTCACGGTGAAGCGGCACATCTAATATGATTCAATGCATTGGCTACTTGGTTTGGCACTTTTGCACTAAGATAGTCAGCTGACTTAACAAAATTAACCCAATTGGCACCTTGATTGATGCGTCAATTGATAAGTGATCTTCGAAATTGTCAGGAATCTAGTCAAGAGATGATATGCTATTTTGATTAATTTTGATATGTTAAGTCAGTGATAGGATAGTTTGATTGCTTTGAGTAGGTTTGTTTGGATATGGGTTTTTGCCTGACATTATGCTTTGCTTGGTTGCAGGAGGACATTCACGATACTCTGTTGTCACGAGAGTAGTTCCCTTTGCTATTGCTATAGCAGTACATGCTTACGGAGATGGACCGCAAGGATCTTGGTGCTACGGGTCTGGATTATGTTTGCTTCATACCCGAGGTTCGTGCAAACCTTGGTCTGTTGACTACAGCAGTGGAGCGATTCCATAGTGAGGACAAGACTTTCCATCTACCGAATCGGGAAATGGTGATCACTTTGGAGGATGTTTACAGGATTCTGCATCACCCTATTCAGGGAGAGTTAGTAGAGTATGATCTGCAATGCAATATAGGTTTGGCAAAGTGCAAATGTGTTTTTGATGACCAAGAGTTGGATGAGCAGGTGATTTCATGGAAGGATATACATGACTATTATGACTCGTTCTAGGGATAGTGGCAAGATTAATCAGCGGTGGCATAGTATGCCCCGATAGGAGATCACATGGGTTCTCGATTGGCTAGGGAAGGGTGATGAAGAGGATGATCACTAATGGGACTCGATATGCATGGGGTGTGTGTGTGCTTGCACACTTGTACAGGGATATGCACTAGGTTGTGTACCATAGAGGGGCCAGTTTGTCAATAGGTGTGTCTCTTTTGCAATTTTGGTTGTGGGAGCAAATAGCGATCACACGGTTGATCTATGTTTTTGCGATATAGTAGGGAGAGCCATACAGTTATGGTTATGCGGGAGTCATTTCCCAGCCAAGCTAGGAAATCTTGAGTACTGGAGACACACGCCAGATAATGTAGATGCAGTTATTTGGTGCCCATACCTAGACTGCAAGGTATGGGATGATGAGGACAACAAGCTCCCGTACTATTTCCAGACTCGGTGGCTCATTGGCAAGATGCAGTACATACTAGAGAGTTAGATTGTTAGCAAAGTGTAGAGGCAGTTTGGTAGAGTACAGGGCAGGCCATAGGGGCAGGCTCGATTTGCGAGGACCCATGTAGAGAGGCTGAGGTGGGGTCCAGTGGCATCTTATGAGAAGGCACTAGCAGACTTTCAACAGATCCTATATGCAGCCTAGTTGATGCGAAGCGAGATAGTAGATGTGGGGATGACTCCAAACTATGAGGAGTGGTTTGTGGCTCATCCATTTCTTAGATATTCAGGTACTAGAGAGTTGGTTTCTCACATAGATGAGGAGGATTCAAATGATGAGGATGGGGCTGGAAGGAGGAGGAGGAGACGAAGGAGGGGTAGAGGAGGTCAAGGAGAGGGAGGTGATGGTGGGGATGGTAGAGGAGGAGATGGAGGAGACTGATGCAGACTGAGACAGAGGAGGAGGTCTAGGGAGGGACCTTTGGTATAGCAGCATGTTGCATAGCCACAGGCTACAAGGTATGTGTAGGTGTAGGTACAACAAGGGGTACAATAGAGACAGATGCCTCCACCATAGTAGGTGGCCTAGTAGCAAGTGTAGGGATAGGGACAACCTAACTTATAGCAGCAGGCCATGACTATGCTACAAGGTTAGGTGAGGTAGCTGAGGGTACACCTTAGAGTAGTAGAGTCTCGGAGAGAGGCAGACACAGGACGCATATCGAAGATCTCTAGAGAGCGAGACTCAGCCTTGGTGAGGGTGTGGGCCATCAAAGTAGAGAGAGACATGATAGTGGAAGCCCTAGGTACAGATGGTACCATGAGCTTTTTAGTTACACAGGTACAGCTTGTACAGGCATAGCTTGCACAGGCACAGCTTGCACAGGCACAGCTTGCATAGGCACAGCTTGCACAGGTACAGCTTGCAGGGGCACAGCTTGCATAGGCACAACTTGCATAGGCACAGCTTGTATAGGCACAGCTTGCATAGGCACAACATACACAGGCATAGCTAGCACAGGTATATGGGCAGTTGGCACAGGTACGTTGTGAGATTGCCAGAGCGTGGGCTCAAATGCAGTATTACCAAGGTCTATATCATGGGGCAATGTTGGTAAACCAGCACGCACCTAGCTATAGGAGCTAATCTGTGGCTTCATAGAGGGCAGGTAAATCCCAATTTGGAGCATCAATGAGAGGCTCCCAATAGTCAGGGGGTGACAGAGGAGAGGGTAGTGCGGGGAGTAGTGTTCCACGGTAGCAAGGCTAGCTGGTTCTTGACTTTTGTACCAATTTTTAGCTTTTACGTATACACATTTTTTATGGCTCAAATAGCCTGATATGTATATATTTGTATTATTCTACCCTAAGACATGTATCATTATCCTTTTGTACTTCATATACATTTAATGACATGACTCTGAGATATGGATAGATATTTTGATATATTGTACATTTAGACATGTTTTATGCTTATATGATGATGTAGCTATTGATGTTCTACATGCACTTGTTCTATGTTTATATGCTATGGATGCAATCTATCTTATGATGTTTTCACATGTTATGCATATTTTGATTATGTTTATATGATGTTAATGTAGTCTTTAGATGAATTATGATGATCTGATATGCAAATGTAAATGTGAATGTTGTTGATATGATTATGCGGCTTGCGAGATGATCTATATGTACTTGTCTATGTTTTTGATTTTGTTATTGATATGATGTACTGATGCGAATGTATATGGATGACTTGATGCACTTATTATGTATGCAAATGATTTAATCATGTGAATCTCTATCTCATGTGATATGATATACAATTTTATGCTATGTTTTTGGTATGTCCATATGTACTCAATCGACACAAAGATGACATAGTGATAGGTGGAAAAAGATGAATGAAAGGATTGTAGGCTTTCATTTGTAAACATTGATACTCTACAGGATTTGCTTATTACATAGATGATATGAATTTATGGATATGAAATGGATGTGGAGATTTTGTCGTCAATAGAGTGTAAGTACTTTTCTTTCATCATTGGGCACTTTTTGTTTCTTTTCTCTTTTTGAAATGTTGTAAGAAAATACAAGCATCTAGGTAAAATTAAACTGAGATGACCTAAGTATTCTTTACATGGATTTTGATATAGCAAGTTGATACAAGCATCTAGTCAAACTTGAATCTAGATGACCTAAGTACCTCTTGCATGTCAATAGACAAGGATTGCCCCTTTTCATGCTCAGACCTCTAAAGTCCTCAATGATCTTTTGCTGATCATGTCATTAGATAAAAGTCATCACATTACTAAAGTTTGATCCACAAACAACAGACAAAGAAAATGATTATGCCCCCATCATAGAATCTCTAGCTTTTTGGCATCCTTGAGTAGCATAGAAAAACAAAAATTCAAGACCTTGTAAGTTAACCAGTTCATAAAGCATAAAACATTCTTTGATTAGATGTGTCTTCTTTCTATAATTGATATAGAATCAGTTTGAGTGCTTTGGTATATATTTTGCTTTTGCTTTTGGAAAGGTTGATGTTTTGTGCCAAGATTTTTGTTTTGGGAAGTTTGCTTTGTTGCACGCACTTGTCTAATGAAATGTATCACAATCCTTATCGGTATCCTCTTAGAACATGTGGTATTCAAGAATCCAAATCTGCAACCAGGTCAAGGAGTTGCCCCTATTTTAGACAAAGGATCGACTTATTATGGGTGTCTTAACAAATAGACATGGAGAGATGGACTAAGAGACTGACCTAGTGCCTCAAGGGCAAATTGCTAAATGGCTTTGCCTACGTGACAACACAAAGGCAACGTAGTTCAGCGTGAACCTAATGGACCTAGGACCTAGGTGATGGAAAAGATGCAGAAATGGTATGGATAGAAGGATAGACAACACTTGATGGATTGGACAGGAAAGAAGCGGAGTGAAGCGGAACCTCGTGGGCGCATTGAGAATGGCCTTGCCTACGGGATAACTCAAAGGTAGCATAGTTCAACAATGGTTCAATAGATCGGTTCAAGATGAACGATACGATGGACACAAGAGAGATTAGGTCGCACCAGATGGAGGAAGTGGTTTGTCGCAGATAGCACCTATTTACCAAGTTTTTACCACTTGCTTTTATTTGTACAATAGCTAGAAACACGCATGACACCTATTTGCAATGTTTTCATCATGGTATCTATCCCAGGCACCTGTTTTCCAGGTTTTCACCGGAGGATGATTTTTTTTGTTTGTTATTTTTCCATTTTTTGATTTTTTTTGTTTTTTTTTTATCACTTTTTTTATTTTTTATTTTTTTTTGGACTCCCTTGCATTAGGGTTTAGGTATAGAACTTGCAAAGATGCATTCTGTTGATAGGATCATCAAATAGTTCACCTTCAGATGTAGCCAATTGATAAGCCCCTGACCCATAGGCCACGATGATGACATAGGGACCCAGCCAGTTGGGTTCAAACTTGCCTTTCTTCTCTCAATCTTGCTGATTTCTGGGGTTTTCTCTGAGGACTAGATCACCAACTTGGAATACTTGGGGATTTACTCTATGGTTGTAACTTCTAGACATTCATTGTTGATAAGCTTTGAGATGGTTAAAGGCATGTTGCCTTCTCTCCTTGAGCAGCTCTAACTCTTGAAGTCTGGACACTCTGTACTCTTCATCAGATATGAGACCTTTTAATGAAAATTGCAAGGATGGGATCTCGACTTCAATGGGCAACATGGCTTCAAATCCATAGACCAGGGAGTTTGGTGTTGCACCTGTGGGTGTGTGGATACTTGTATGATAGGCCCACAGTGATGGATTTAATTAGACATGCCAATCACGGCCAGCATCATTGAGAGTCTTTTTTAGGATTTTCAAGATGGTTTTATTTGATGCCTCTACCTGGCCATTGCCTTAGGGGTAATAGGGGGTAGAAAAATGGTGCTGGATATGGAATTTGTCACATAGTTCCCTGACATCCTAATTTTTGAATGGTTGTCCATTATCCGTGATAATGGACGAAGGGATACCATAGCGACAAATGATATAGTTCAAGATAAAGGAGGCAATCTGCTTGCCTATGATATTGGCTAGGGGCACATCTTCAATCCACTTTGTAAAGTACTCAGTGGCTGTGATTATGAATTTATGGCCGCTGGATGAAGGAGAGTGGATCTTGCCCACTAAGTCAAGTCCCCACTAATAGAAAGGCCAAGGAGTTGTTAATGGCTACAGCTCCTGGGCTGGTGCATGTATCAGGTTCTATGGATTTGGCACTTCTTGCACTTCTTTACAAAATAATAGGAATCTTGTTCCATAGTTGGCCAATAGTATCCCATGCATATGAGTTTCTTGGCTAGGGTAGGACCACTAGAGTGGGTCTCGCATATACCGTCATGCACTTCATTCAGGGCAGTTTGATATTCCTCACTATCTAGACACCTAAGGAGAGTACCATCGAGACCTCTAGGATATAGGGTATTGGTGACAATCGCATACCAAGATGCCTAACAAATGAAGGTTCATTTTTGGTTGCTAGAGAGATCAGGTGGGAAGGTATTCTTTTTAAGATAGGAAAATATTTTTCCATAGAGGGGGGAATCAATTCTGATAATGTGGAAAATGATATGGGATTTAGGGGTGTCATATGCAGGATGGGACACTAGCTCTACCAAGAACTCACAATGTGATTGATTATTTGGAATATCGAGGAGAGATGCAATCGTGGCCATGGCATTTGTAGTTTTGTTTTTAATCGTTGGTATCTGCTCAAAAGAGATCTCAACAAAGTATTCCTTGAAATCATCTACCATCCATTTGTAAGGGATTAATTTCTCATCCTTTGTCTGGTAGTCATCATTTACTTGATTTATGACCAGCTGTGAGTCACCATACACCTGAAGTTATTCGATATTCCATTCAACTACTAGCTTGATGCCAATGACTAGGGCTTCATATTATGCCACCTTGTTAGTGTAGGGAAAGAGTAATATGTATGATTTAGGAATGGTATCACCACTAGGGGTGATCAACAAGATACCTGCTCCTAACCCATGCTGAGTGTATGATCCATCAAAGTACATTTTCCAGGTTGTTGTGGTTATGTGAAAGATAGATTCGTCTAGAAATTTGAAGCTCAAAGGGTTGTCATCTATTAGAGGTGCATATTTCAGTTGATCTGCAAGTACTTGACCTTTTATTGCATGCCTATCTACATATTCAATGTCAAACTCACTGAGAATCATGACCCATTTGGAAAATCTACTTGTAAGGGCAGCTTTGTTGAGTAAATACTTGAGTGGATCAATCTTTGCTACTAGTTTGATAGAATGTGACAACATGTAATGTCTCCACTTTTTTGAAGTGAAGACCACAGCAAGGCATGCTCTTTCAATTGGCATGTATTGTAGTTCATACCCAACAAGTGTTCGACTGATATAGTAAATCGCTTGTTCTTTCCCTTCATAATTTTGTTGTATGAGGAGAGCTCCCAGAGCTGTTGGTGTGGCTGAGATATATAGTAGCAGAGGTTTACCCTGAATTGGTGGCATCAATATAGGTGGTTTCATGAGATACTCTTTTAACTATTGAAATGCCTATTCACATGAATCATTCCATTTGAAAGGGACATTCTTATGTAGGAGGTGGGAAAATGGGTGGCACTTGTCTGCCAATTGAGAAAAGAATCTTTTGATAGATTGCAGTTTTCCTTGTAGAGACCTTAGTTGAGTGAGACTCTTAGGAGGTAGCATTTCCATGATGGCCTTTACTTTAGCTAGGTCGACTTTGATTCCATTGGTAGACACTATGTATCCAAGTAGATTGCATGGTGTAACTCCAAACATGCACTTCTTTGGGTTGAGGTGCACATTAAATTGTTCCAGTCTTGTGAAGATTTTTTCCAATACTGCCAGGTGTCCTTCTCTTGTGAGTGATTTTGCCAAGATGTCATCAACATAATCTTCCATTATAGTGTGCATCATGTCATGGAAGATTGTGGTCATAGCTCTCTGATATGTTGCACCAGCATTTTTCAAACCAAATGGCATGACACACCAACAATAAGTGCCCCATGGACATGTGAACGTAGTCTTGTGTTGGTCTTTAGGTGTAATTTTGATCTAGTTGTATCTAGAGAAACCATCCATTAGTGACAGCATGGTGTGCCCTACCGTGAGATCTACAATAATGTCAATGTTTGGAAGGGGGAAATCATCTTTTGGACAAGCTTTATTCAGGTCCCTGAAGTCATTACATATTCAAACTCTTCCATATAGTTTGGCAACTAGCACTATGTTTGAAATCCACTCAGGATAGTCTATTGGTCTAATGAATCTGACATCTAACAGTTTCTTTAACTCTTCTTTCACCATGAGGGCTACATGCGGGTACATCTTCCTAAGTTTTTTCTTTACTCACTTAGCTCCTGGAGCTAAGGATAAGTGATGTATTATGAGATTTGGATCTAGCCCTGGCATATCCACATATGTCCAACCAAAGTTGATTTGTTTTCTTTTGAAGAATTTAGTGAATGCTGGCTTTTCTTGTGCAGTTAAAGATTGTGCCATGTGAATCATTTTGGGACTGTCACCAATGCTGACATTGATCAGTTCTGATGGTTTTGTCAAGATCAAAGATCTCTCCTGATGTGTGAGATTAGGTAGAGGGTCAAGCCTTCCATCCTTCGGTGCCTCGAAGAGGTTTTCACCATTGGATACGTCTATATTTTTACTTTTTTCATGATCTAACATTGCGGCAGAGTCATTTTCACCATTAGATCTTTCTTTCATTTTGACATTTTTGAGACTGAAAGGCTTGGCACTCTCTCCAAAATAGGCCTTGTGATTGAGTTCTATGGCATATCCAACCCTGTGGTCCCCTGCGGATATGTGATCTCTAAGCTAAAGATAGTCTATGATGGCTTCATTGTTTTGAAAGGTATCGAGCTCAGGGGTAGTGTTTTGCAAGTCCCAATCTATGAGTTCTGGGTGCAATAATAGTTAAGGGTCATTGGGTTGGTCTAGTTCAATAGCATTGATGGTTAAGATAGAGGTGTTATGGTGGTCATTATAAGCATGGACAATGCCTATGATGGTACTCTATATTAGTTGATCCATTAAGGGGGTATCATTCTTTCCTCATGACTTTCACTATTGTTATTATGTGGGTCAGACTCTAGTAGTCTAGCCCTTGAACTTTGTCCTTTAATTACATGGGTTGGGTCATACTCATGGACCACATTGATATCTTTTTCATCACAAGATAGCTCAGAGAGACTATCCCACTCATATTCATTGGAGTCAGTCTCACTACCCATTTGCAATTAGTGAATTTGATCAACCAGATTAGTAGCGATGTTTTTGGTTGTTGGTCTTTACACTTATTTGATCTATTGGTTCTTATTGTGCTAGTGTAACCTAGCCCTATAGTATCTTGGGCTATCAAGGTATGAGGTTGGATGGGTTTAGTGATACCATCCTTTCTCAAACTAAGGGGGCCATGTCCTTCATACCCCATTCTTTGTAGCATTTGGAATCCTTGACCATATTGCTTAGTTTGTATCGTGGAGTGATGGTCTTGTGTTGGTAGACTGACTTCATCCTTATATAGCCATTGAAGGATGTCTTTTTCATCACTTTCATCTTCAAGGCTTCCCCATTTGATAAATGGACCTTTGGTAGTTTCGACTACCTTGGATTTGCTTAGGGAAATCCTTCCATATGATCTGGGAGATAGAGGGAGTTGTGCCAAGCATAAGGATTGGGTGATTGTGTACTCACCCAGGCCCTTATCTTTGAGTCTGAGGTTAGGTTGGGAAGCCTTTGATGTGGAAGTGAGTGAAGCTGGGTCAACACGAGATGAAGATGAAGTAGAAGCATGGTTATGAGGAATCACAACTTCGGGTTTAGAATGAATGGAGTTGCAATATTGAAATGGATTGGGATCGCCTTGGATGGTGATCTCTTGACCTTCGTAGGGGAATTTGATATACTAGTGGTATGTTGACAGTACCACTTTCAAAGCATGTATCCAGGGTCTCCCAAGAAGAATGTTATGTGCTAGTTCCATGTCAAGAACTTGGCATGCCACATCTTTTACTATAGGTCCAACTCTGATTGGTAAAACAATTGTTCCCTTAGAAGTTCTCTCCTCCTCGTCAAAGGCTTTAATAGTGATTTTCTTTTTGGGATCAATAGCTTTCTCTACAAACCCCAATGCAAGGATTAGCTTTAAGGTGAAAATATTCAAACCAACTCCTCCATCTATTAGAACCCCTTGTATCTTGTGTTTGTGGATGAAGGCTTTGATATGCAGAGATGCGTTATGAGGTTGGGTAATTGACATATCATCCTTTTCAGTGAATGATAGGGAGTGAGGTGAGGTAATGTGACATACCATGGTTTGAAACTGTTCTTCATCAAGGTTTGTTGGAATGGAGGCTTCTGATAGTGCTTTGTCAAGTATGGCCCTATGGGACAGGGATAGATGCAGAAGTTCCAAGATGGAGATGTGGGCAGGTGTCTTATGAAGTTGATCCAGGATATTGTATGATTAGACGGAGAGGTTGGGACTCCTCTAAGAGTGACTCTATTACTACGAGTGGTAGCATTACAATTCAAGTCTTTATTTATAGTGATCACATTGATGTGTGGATCACTTTCTGAGATGTGGTTAACAACATAGTCAAATAACACTTTTGTGTAATTGGTATTGTTAGTTCCACTGTTGTTTTGATTGGAAGACCCTCCCTACTCATAGTTGGGAAGAGGATCCTTGAATGCTCGGTGATCATTATTAGAGGTATGTCCATCAAGTGACACTTTGTTTTGATCTATTAAATCTTGGATAGTGTGGTTGAGTGCAATGCAGTCATTGGTTTTGTGCCCCCTATTTCGGTGGTACTCACAAAAATCATTGTCATTCCACCAAGGTGGTTTAACTTTTGGTTCGTATTCCCATGATGTTGGAAATGTTATGAGTCTATTTGTGATCAACTTCCGTAGGGCAGTTTCCAATGTTTCCCCTAGGGGTGTGAATTTCCTCCGAGGCTGATAGCTTGTAAACCATGATTTAGTGTTTCATGGTTTATTTTGTGGGGGGTTGTTTTACAGGTTCGACAAGTTGAAGATTGGTTGTTTCGGTACCGCATTTTTAGCATCTACCACCCCATCATTCACAATGTTCTTATTCTTTGTCCAAAATCTTGGTTTATCTGTGTTGGTATTGGTGCTAGAAGTGTCCTTATAAAGATTTATTTGACCTTTGGTGATTAAATCCTTTTCGATGATTAGACCCATATCAATGACCTTACTAAAGGAAGTAGGACATTGGATTTGTATCTGGTAGCTTAGGTCTATTTGTAAGTTATGGACAAACATCTCCAGCATTTGTTTTTTAGGCATTTGATGTGGGCACTTACTTGCCAACTATCTCCATCTTTGTAAGAAGGTGGCGAAGGATTCTCCACCTTTTTGCTTGGTGTTACAAAGATCTAAAATTGAGGTATCATGCTCAATATTTTAGGAGAAGTGCGTGACAAATTTGTCCACAAGTTTGTTAAAGGTTCTAATGTTGGGAGGGAGTCTAGAAAACCACTCCATGGCTTGTCCTCCTAAGTTTCTTGGAAACAGTCGCATAAGATAGGTATCATTGTGGGTGACTTCAAGGCATGCAGTGTTAAATTCCCTGATGTGGTCTCTTGGATCACCCTTTCCACAATATTTGTCAAATTTTGGTACCTCAAATTTAGAGGGGAAAGGTATCATGATCAAGGTCCTATCAAAAGGATATAGTGAGATATCCTCTAGGGAATAATTCTTAGTTGATATTCCTATTTGCATGTCTGTGAATTGTTGTTGTAAAGCTTAGATCTGTTGGGTCATTAATCTTAAGGCGTTTGTAGAATCAATGGTTGCTTTGCTTTTGTCTGTGGTCATTTCCTCTCATGTGCTTCCCTCAGGGTTTCTTTCTTTCTTAGGTTAGTTTAATGCTTCCACGTCAAAATCTGTAGGGAGCTTGACTCCTAGTTGTGCTAAGTGAAGAAAGAATCTAGTAGGGTCTTGGGCAAGTACCTTGTCCATTATGTGTTGAAACCTTCAATCTTGCTAAGTTTGCATAATCTCTTCCTGAGAAATTTCCTCATCACTGTTGTCAGGGAATGGAATAGTTTTGTTCACCATTTCAATTTTCTTTTGTTTTTGGGACCTTGTTAAGACCATGCAAGGTGATTTGAGATGGGATGGAGTGACCTTGAAAGTTTTGAACAAGAGGTGATAGAATGTGTTGAGGTTTGAACAAGGTTTTCCTTAGATCTGTTGGTGTCAAACAAGTTGGTTGGAACAAAGCAATAGTCAAAAGTAAGGATGATAGAAATCTGGTTACTTGATGTAGACTAGTTTCTGCACAAGCCACTAGTGGAGTTCTAAGAGAAAAGGATGATTGATCCTTGATAGTGGAGACTCACTAGATTTGTTTAAGGTTGATGCAATCAAGAATAGCTTGGTACTAACCTGGTTTTGGATACTTGGTTTGATTTTGGAAGAATTTTGCAAAGTTTTAGATGATGCAAGCATGGGAAAAGTAGCTATGTGGTGGAAAAGAATGAGATGACTGACTTGCACAGTTTTAATCAGATCTGGGAAACTAAAACAAGTTTGAAAATAGGTGTTTGAAGAGTTGAAAGTTTTAAAATATGGGTAAAATTGGATAATATTAAAATGAATTATAAACCCAATAACTCAATGGAATATGCAAATAACAAAGATTTAAAACAAATAAACAAACTTACAGAGCTTTGTTACACGGCTTCCATTGTTTGCCTATTCTCGATCGATCTTTGGTGATGAAACTAGCCCTCAGGAAGCTTGCTTCCTTGCTTTGTTTCCTCAAGATGATGATGGAGAAATGGCTAGGATACTTATTGTATTGAAGATGAGCTTCAATACAATGTGAGATGGATAATGAATAATGCGAGAGTGGGGGTGCCAATGGTGCACTATGGATTCGACAGAGTAGTCTTACTTGAAAGCTTCTTGATATGAAATGGAAGAATAGAGGGGTATTTATAGACTTGTGAGAGAAGATCAATGGTGTAGAAGAAATAAGAAGATCAACGAATAGAAAGAAGACACGTGTCATTCAAAAAGTTGCTTTGTTGAGTTAGCTACTTTCTTGATGAGGATGAGCTTTGATTTCATAAATTAGAATATATATTTCTAATTTAAGAATTTGTTGATAAAAACAAGGTTACTTTAAATTAGTTAACTTAGCTTTTGCTTTTGCATGACAAGGAAGATTTATTTTTAGAAGATTTTGAAGATTTTTTAGAAGATAAGAAAGCAAATTAAATAAATAAATTTATTTAATTGTTTGTGCAAGATTTTTTTAGAAGAATAAATAAAATATTTGATTATATTTTATTTTTGGAGACTGAGATTTAATTTAAATAAATTTGCATTTTATTTAAATTTGGAAGAATGAAGTATTTAATTAAATAATTAAAATTATTTAATTATTTAGAAGAATAAAATTGGTATTGATGAAATTAATTAAATAAATGTAATTTATCAATTAATGGGAGGAAAATGAATCAAATAAATAAATTGATTTATTTATTTATTGATAGAGGAATATTACGATGAAATAAATATTTAAAATATTTATTTAGATAGAGTCATGTCATTTTTAGGTGTATACAGTTTTCATCATTGTTCATCTTCAAGATTTCATATTTCACTTTAAGACTTTGTAACTTGGCTTCCTTCACAGAGTCATCTCCTTCATACAGATTTTTCAACTTTTCCCATACCTTATTTGCAGTTTCAAGATCTACTACTTTCGTCAGTATTGAGTCAGTTAATGAGATTAGCAGAGCATCCCTTGCCTTGATATATATCTCATATTCTTTGATTTTGTCTTTAGTCGTCAGACCATTTTGAGGTATGGTGTATTTTGTTTCTGTAGCTTTCCAAACTTTGATACCAAGAGAAAGAAGATGATTTTCATCCTAGCCTTCTAGAGAACATAATTAGTTCCATCAAAATGTGGCACTTGCTTCTTGTATGATTTTTTGGATCTTCCTCAAGATTTTAAACTTTCTTCAGAGGAACTTGGCTCTGATACCAATTGTTAATATGTGCCAGACAACTGAGCGGGGGGGTGAATTAGTTGTCACAAAAACTTAAGCACTTTCTACAATTAAACATTCATCACTTATCCACAATTATTATGATTTAACAATGAGTGCATAAAATCAGAAACTTAACAACATCAAACACAAGAGACACCAGATTTATGTGGAAAACCCCAAGGTGGGGAAAAACCACAGAGAGGATTAACTCTTAATATATATTGCAATCTTGAAATAGTGATGTTCAGGCTTGGTCACCCCATGGGCCTAAACATATTGGCTTACTGCCATGAAGACCAACTAGGTCTAACAGACTCACTGCCTCAACCCTAAACCTAGCAAGATTACGATAAGGGCTATTAAACCCTGAGGGATGTTAAACCCTACTAGTGGCTTACTACCAAATTCACTTCCATGATGAACTCCTTTCTTTATTGTGAATAAACAATTCCTCTGCCCTGCTCTTCCTCTGCTATGCTCTTCCTCTTCTTTCCTCTGCCTCTTCTCTGCTCTACCTTTGGACCTTTCTTAATAAATTCTCATTTTCTCTCAAGGACAACTTTTCCATGACTCAGCTACAAGTACTTATACACTACATCAACCTTGGAATGATCATCAAGGTTAGCATTAACCATTGGAATAATCTCTAAGGTCGATATTACAAACATTTACAAAATAGGTCTTGACCTATTGCAACATCATGCAAAGGGAATGAAATGTGGATCACACCATGCCTTAGTGAGGACTCAAACACAATCTTCCATGCCACAACACACTTCCATAATATTCTAGAGATCTCCACAATCACTAGGATTACTAGGTCAGCCAAGACTGGTTACACGCTACGTTATCTAGGAACAATCTTCATACATCATCTTAATTTCTTAATGCAGACCATAGTCCAGATAGGAACATGATTAAGACACATTTACAACCACGCTATAATCATCAAGAGCAACCGCACAAACCTTAACCACTTTATTCATAAGAATCTTCTCACCAAAGTGCATGAACTCTACTGTCTTCAACTATCATAAAATAAAGATAGCTTGTGGAAAACCAAACCAGGAACCATTGCAACTGTAGGCACTTATCATCATCCCAAACTTCCCTCTAGAACTGTAGAGCAAAATACTTTCTTGCAGAGGAATGCGGAGCCAATAGAAAAAGTAGGCTTCACTTTGGTGAACACAACTCACTTAGATCTTCATGCAGATGGATCAGACCCAAAATGTAGCATCCTCAGACATACCTCTAACTTATTTCTACTCTGAAAACCATGATCTTCAAGTAGGAACAAATGCAGAGTAGTTTACAAGACTGTTCTTTGGCATACAACTCACTATCTGTACTGCACTTCTCTGTGGCTTACTTGTTTCTTCTAGAGAGGCTAATTTTCTCAATATCCTCAACATACAAGTCTTCTAAACAAGTAATAGAATAGGATACAATTAACACCAATGACAACAAGAATATGTTGACATCAATGACAACACCGATTAGACACATACTTGCAACACTATCCTCATGCCATTTGGTGATCTTGGAGATTAAAACCTTGACTTGATCTAATCTTGTTTATCTTTGTTCAATCCCAAGAACCTAGTGTGTATATGCTCTCTCCTTAAGCCATTTGGAGATCTTGGAGATTAGAAACACCTAGTCTTCTTTCCTCTACTGGGCCTACCTTGGATTTCATCACCAAGGGGATGACCCAAACCCACATGTTTCGATAGGCTATATAAATTTAGGAAGGAACTAAAAGACAATCCCATTGGGGAACATTTGTCACTTTGGTAAAGATTACAAGAAATTTATACCTAGCAAAGTGAAGGAGGAGAGTGGGTTACCCTCTCGCACCATGCCATTAGACATACCCCTAATCTCATGGACTTTGGCCTCACACACCTTGAATGTATCAAGGATGCCCTTAGAAGCCTTGTTCAACCTAGCTTAAGAATTTTCAACCCTCCTTCCTTGTGGTGCATCATAAGTTGGTTAGGCTCAAAAAGTTACTCACATCATGCTTTCATAGTGGGGAGATATAACTCACATTGAGAAAGGATTTAGCCTCCAAGGTAAGGGGTGCATAGGTGGTACATGACCTTGCATTCCCTATCTATCCATCACTTGATAAATAGTATATTATGGGCCCACAAGGATTGACACTCTCACTTGAATAATCTAGGGTGTTATTGTGCTTGATGTGTCTTTGTTTGTTGAATCTTGTGCACTCCCTAAATCCAAAATCAAAATCCTTTGCAAACTTGTGCATGTTATGTGTGAAATTAAATGTTTGTAATTTCCTAAGGTCAAGCATCAACCCATCCCTAATCACCTTCTAATCATACTTTTTCATCCTAATGTAAAACCAAATTATCCACTTTATCTTAATCATCCCAATCCAACTTCTTCCTAATCACCCCAATTATCCTAACCATCCCAATCACCCTATCCACATCATCCTAATCCAATCCTAATCTATATTTAAGGACCATAATCCAAATCAATCTACCTAATCCAATCAAGGTCCTAATCCTAATCCATTCAATCCACCTAATCACCTTCCTAATCACCATCATTATCTTAATTGATCCCATCATTGAGCTCAATCAACCCCTTATCATTCTAATCATTTCCCAATCCAACTTCTAATCCATCATCCATTATCCTTTATCATCATAATCCACTATCCCTAATCCAATTTCAGCATTCATCCACATCCTAATCAATTCTACCCATCCTTAATTCATTCCCTAATCCAATCATCCATTATCCATCCCCCATCCCATCCTTAATCATCATCATCTATCCAAATCTTCTTATCCACTTAATCCCATTTCACCTAAACTCTAATCCAATCCAATTATCCCCCATCACAAATCAATCATTCATTATCCCTCTATCCATTCCAATCAACATCCAACCCCAATCCTAATCCAAAATCATCCCATGAAAACCAAAAAAAATGGTTAAGGAATTAACCCCTTTCAACCCCATCCAAATTTCATCCAAAACCTAACCATTTTTCCTCCAAATAATCACCTAAACATCATCCAATGGTCCTAGACCTAATCCCTAATCAATCCCCATCAAATCCACCCAAACCCATCACATTCAATCCCTAACATCAAGTTTGAGGCGTGTTTTCATAATAAAGTGCCTTTGTAATTGCCTTTTCACAAACAAGAACCTCTATGCATGAATAAGTGCCCTTGTAGGCTAAACAATTGCCTTTGTCCTAGTCAAGTGCCTTTGTAGGTTACTAGGGCACCTTTGTCAAAACATCCCCAATCATCCCCACTCCTCCAATCAACCATCAAAGGGCCCTTGGCCTAATCCAATCCAATCCAAATCCAATCATCAAGTGTTATATATTTTTTACGTTGATATTAAATCCAAATCAAACCAATCCAAGTATCAAATGACATGAATCTTTTGATCAATCTAAAACATTCCAAAACCCCCTCTAATCCAAATTCTAAATCTTAGGTCTTGCTGATATCAAATAAAATCTTAAGTCCCAAACCTTATAAAATTAAAATCATCAAGTTATCCTACATCACATCATCCCTAATCCAAGTCCAATCATGAATCCATCCTACAATTCTAATGATGATGATAGTCTTGTTGACCAAGACAAATACAAAATCAATAATCTTGATGAAATCATTGAAAGCAAGCTTGGCATAAACTACCCTCGCTTGTCTATAAACATGCAAGCACCCTTTGACCATTCATTGGCTAGCACAAGCTATGTCCCCACACCTAATTACATACCTCATGTTCATCCTTACAATACCCTTGACAAGGAAAATCCATTCTATCCCCCATCCATATCCCAACATCCATTCTCCTATGAGGTCCCCGTTGTAGTGCCCCACCATGAACACCTAAGAAAACAACACTTCCATGCTATGCAAAGTAGAAATTTTTTTTTTTTTGTATAAGATAACAAAGTAATGTTTGGCAAATCAACACACAACATTAACAACAACTTGTCTTCTAAGGTCCCATGGTTGCATTACTTGATAAATTGATCAACATAGTTTAACATATATTAATAACTAACATCAGCGGATCTTTCAAATTCTATTGCACTAATGATTAATACACATACATCTCCATTTCATGACATCAGTTAGATAATCAACTTGATCAAGATTACATGTACATATTCTAGTCCATACAAATGAGTACATCATCATGTAGTTTACATTATCATCATCCTGATTACATCTGAATACATACATTATGAATCACTGATACACAGGCCAGTACAAGAGCATAATAACAGGTACAAGATCTGATGTCTGATACATAAGGTATATCCTCCTCATTCGAGCAACGGCAAGGGAAAAAACCAATGGATAAATCTATTCCACCCAACCATGTGGAACCCTGAGGTCCACCCCCCGAGCTAGGAGTTAACATAAGGTCCCCACTACAACATACAGTCAGGTGGATAGTGGACTACAAGGCAACACATGACTCCAACATCACAAGTTAATATCACAAACAACACAATAGTACTTCCAGAGGCAACACTTAACAACAGGGGTGAGTACAACTAGGGACTGCTAGGCTATAGTAAGGAGAGTGTCATCCCATGGTCCTAGCATGGGTTACCCAGGCTATCTATCACCAGAAGCTGGCCCCCATCTATGGTTACCCTGGCAGCCTCTCTAGGCACCGGCCCTATAGGGTGACACATGTGGAATCAACATTCCTTTCATGAGGACAAGGAAGTTGATTTTGCCAACCACAGCCTTCTCATCTCATCCTTAGCCTGAATGAGCACTACAAGCATGAGTGAGGCATCCAATTATCTTGTTAGTGTGAAAACTACCCAATCCCCTAGATTAATTATTAGGTTATCACTTGATTACCAACTTCCAATGGGTTACCCTAGTGGCCACTTTGGGCACCGGCCCCACATTGGAAGCCACTCCCCTATCTGTACCTAGGAGACCCCATTCATCAAGCCATGTACAAGACATCATAACAATAACTAGGCATACACATTGCAAGGCATTAACCCTCTTGCAAAATATGGCATAATCACAAGGACATACTCTCAATACATTATCCATGGCTTCCAAACGAAGTAACACATGAGAGATTTCTTCTTAACAGATAACAATGTGTCCCCATTGTCCTAACCAACACAATATCCTATAACATACTCAAATCAAATAGATAATTGCAACATTCCTGAAGGACTTCACTATCACACCATGATGCTTTCCCAACATACCATGTACATGTAAACAACCGTTATAACCTATGCCTCTGGAACTAACCACTCAAGTAGATGTAATAGCATAGGGGCCATGATGACATGTCTAATTCACTTCCCACAAATCAAGTTTCATGACCCTATTAAGTAAGCAAATAGTACTCAACAAGGGGTCATTTTAAACAAATAATTTATGTTTAATTAAAACACTAATTGAGTATATTAGGTTTTAGTTAATATTGTCAGTTAAATAAAATTGCATTATCAAGTTCCAACATAACTTGTAATTCATCTATAATTTGGAATAAATCAGCGGATTACATAAGATTATTGGCTAAGTATACCTATATATTTAGCTACATTTTGAAAGACATAAACATAATATAAACATACCTCTTCTTATTATAAAAGAATATTTAATTTCTAGGGCATAAACTTCGTTGTCCAGTTTGAGGCCTCCTTAATATTGTCTTAAATAAAATACGAGGATGAAATGTATAATTGTGAAACTATAATACCTATATTGCAGGTTGGGTAAGTATTTACTTGTAATTCAAATCCCAACCCTAAATTAATAATAACATTATTCTATATTTCATTTGCAACGAAAACCAGTTTAATAATATTAAAACATAGTGTTCCAACGATTGTATTCTTGTTAAGAATAAATCTACAATTACATTAAAATAGTTACATGAAAACATTTATTAAAACAATTATTAATTAAATCTTAAAGATACAACTATATTCATACCTCACTAACATAACTAAGGTAACCACTATTTGTCATTTTTATAAGTCAAATTAAATAATTACGATGTACTTTAAATTCAATTCAAACATCATTAATAAATGTTAATTCTACAAGACCACGAATCTATTACAAAAGATGAATTCTAAAATAACTTCTAACTACAAAGCAATTACACTTCTAACAACATCACTATGACATACATGCATATTCTCCTTCTCCTTACTTGGCCTTGCTTAAATAGATTTTTTTTTTCTTCCAAGAGTCATGACTCTTCAAATGCCCCTTGATTGATATTATTAAAAACAAATTTTAATTATAATTTCATTTCATAGCCCCATTCAAAATGAAATTCTACTGTCTCATTGCAAACTCTTTTATCTCTTTTGGTGGTTTCCAAAAATAATACAGGGGCGACTTTTACTGTGGTCTGCCCTTATATCTTTATGACAGCCTTGTGTCTTTTATTTCCTAATTATCTTCTTTGGTTGTAAACCCACAATTTCCTTTATAGCAGTTTAATCTTCTGTTCAATCCTTAGATATCATCAATCTCTCTTTACTCAGTGGTGTCCAAATCTGGCTTAATTTTGAAAAGGGGACGTTACACATTTATACCAGATCTTATTTAGGGAATGTTGTATAAGTTGAATGGTTATCCTCTCTACCATTGCTAGATTACTACTGGTTTCCCTTTTATAAATTAGAATATGTATTCATATTTCATCAGAATATATTTCAACGGATAAAAAACCCAAAGAGATACAAATTTAAAGTAACATATAAGTTAAATGGAAAATCAATCCCCTTGTCAGCTTTTAAAGGGGGTCTCATACACCAAATTGATGTCTTGATTGGAAGTGAACTAAACAACTACTTTTTAACTTTACCTTTACATTGGGCAAAGAAGAGGTAAGTTTTGAATTATATATCTTTTCTAACTTGACTCATTTAAAATTGTAACAGGTTTTGACCAAATGTCCTGGTCTTGCAATCGTGGTCCTAAGATTCCTGGAACCACTTAATTAGCTACCACTTTCATCTTCTCTCAAATGGCTTCATTGTGGTAATTCTATGACCTTGGAGGTTAGATAATAAACCTAATAAGGTAGACCTTAGTCTTGTGGAAGCTTCAATTCATGAAATTTTGTTTTGAAGCCCAAACCTGCAAACCATGTTCTCTCCTCAACTCTTCTTTAAACCAAGCTACCCAACATAAAATTACATTTAATTGGAGAAGCAGTTATGAGAACTATTGAAAGCGTAGAAAATTGACTTCCCAGTTTTTCATGAGCACTCATAAGATTTTGAGCCCACCCAAACCAAGTTGAATTGGCCCTAACTACGCAAGTTTTGCAGTTCTAAGCTCTAAGTGGACGGACTATTTTAAGCGTTGCCAGGCTTAAACTCCTAAGAGGAAACAATGACAATGACTTTAGAAACTTTCCTATAGTTTTCGGCGAACTGACAGATGAAACGCCTCTAAAGGAGGTCATCAACTGAGTGTGGTGGTTGCAGGATATAACAGAAATGGTTTTGTTTGAGAGGCTTACAATTTCTTCAAGCACGCAGCCTTCTCTCTACCCATGCCATTAAGGAATTCTGCAAGTATGTGGTTAATCTTTTGGTAGGGTTTTTTTTTTTTTTTTTTTGCCGCTGTGGGGTTTGGGTGAGGCTCTCTTTGGACCTGGTTAGCTAACATGCATTTCTTCTTTCAGTTGGGTTTTTGAATTAGGATCTGAGAAAGGTTTTATAGAATCCAGTAATTTGGGGCATGCAATTTTGGTCACTGATCCTTGAGAGAACATAGCAAAAAAAATCTGAAACTTGTGGTTGCTTTGTTTCTAACATATTGAAAAATCCCCATGAGACAAGCATGTCATAGTTCAAATGTTAATACAAATTAGAATGGTAGATTATTAAATCTTGAGAGGTATTCGTAAATGAGTAACAGTGAACAATTCTGGCCATATTATGGTATAAACGGAGGTCGATGATGGCCATTGCAAGTTAAAAAATCCAATGCTGATGCAAGCTATATTAAAACCTAATAAAATGACTTCGATATGACTATGAACTGTGTTGTAAATTTAGTAAGATAATATAAAGTCTAGAATTGCATCGGTATTACCATCAAAATTTAATATGATTTAATCAATACACAATTTGTGAAGTTTACTCTACAGAAAGAAGCCAGTAAAAGCCCTAGTCCATATTACTAGTTATCACCAGGTTAATATCATGTTGTAGGCTAAATATTGCAACATCTTATCACTTGCAAATGAGTTTAATTCTCTGCCAACATTGGAATCATATGTACAGAATACACTAACAACACAACTTTTGTCCATGGCATTGCTGCTGATCCATTTGGCTCTGTACAGGGAGGTGTTAGATTATAGAGCCTTGCCATAGAAATAGACCAAAAATGAGCTTCAGACTCAAAATTGAGCAAAATAGTGGGCATTAGACTCGAGGAGAGCATGAACACTAAAAGCTCTATGATATAGCAAGATACTTAAAAGTAATGAGGAAAGCGGTTTTGCTGTCTGTGGAATTCTTTTGAAGGTGAATGTAGAAATAAGATTTTTTTTTGTTTGACACAACATTTTCTTTGTTTGACAAAATAATCACCTTTCAGGGGTGCCCACATAAGATGATGCAAAGAAGATATAGGGATTAAAAGATCCCTAGTTGTAGTTGAGCTCACTGTAAGGAAATCCAGGTGACTTGCCAATAGGTTTACAAGAAGGTTGATAGGTTAAAAGTGATAGATTACAGAATGAACAAATATGGTGAAATCGAGATGCTCTTACTACCCATATTGAGGATTACAAAAGTAAAAAGGAAAGAAAACCCTTGAGACCAATAAGCAATAGGAGGATCAAGCATAATGATAGCAAATTTGAGGACAATATTCAAACCAACATGAAAGCACAGATTTATTGAAAAGATAAGAAGCATAGATAAAATTTAGATATAAATGAAACCTGGATCTGAACACTTGATTATCAGAAGGTAGATGTTACTCCCAAATCCCAACTAGAAGCTCCAGCCTCCTAATTAATCTCCTTCCCTTCTCTTCCAGAAATCTTTTTTTTCCCAACCAGGATTCAACTCCTCGGATAAATGCAAAAACATCCCCTCTTCCCAACAATCCCACTTTCTCAAAAGCAGGGTTGAACTCCTCAGGTAATGCAGAAACATGCCTTTCTCTTCCCAATATCCCACTCTCTCGTGGGATTCAAAATTAACTTATCAAAAGACTCCACAATTCTCAGTTGTACCCAACATTAATTTGTTAATTTGCATATCCCAAAATCCTGAATACATGGTATAAAGCAACCACCCTATTTTAAAACTTTAGAATATTTCAAAGAAATATTATTATTTTATTAATTTAATATTAACCATGTATTTCTTTTAACACAATTTATGTTTATATTTACTTATTTATTTATGCAATTTATGTCCATTGTGATTTTGTTCATTTACAACCAATTGATTCATTTATAACAACTCATAAATTTAGTAATTAATTTATTTATTATTTCCTATAATTTTATTAATCATATTTTCTATATAACTTAATTTATATTGAACAATCATATTCATTTATCAAAATTATATTCCCAGTCTAATAAATCTATTTGAATGCAACAATTAACCAAACGAAACTTAGGCAATTCTGACCTAGTCAAACCTCATTGTGGAAAATTACTTGACTGACAAGAAAGATTAGACGACAAGACAACAATCACGGAGGTAGACAGGCGAACAGACCATAATGACAAGGGACCCCATGTTAACTCCATTCAACGATTCCATTGGCTAGGGCACACTCAGACCTGCTAGTTCAGGTGGAGTCAATGCCCGGTACCTGCATCCTGCAACAAACAACAAGATTGTACATATATATCGATAAACATGTAGTCATAAATATAATGAATGGAAGTCGCAATGTGGCAGGGTACTTGGACACGAGTAATGCGACACTGTTCTATTCATGTAAACACATCATTAAATAGTTACATCCATTAACAATAATGCATCATAATCATGATAGAATAACACATTAAACTCAGAAAAACATTAGTCTATAATCATCAAATATGTCCATCCAGATCAAAGAGAGCATAAACCATAACATACTAGTCCAAATGTCTCGAAACTATAAACATGCAAGATAAGACTATCAACTATGCCAGAGCTATCATAGGAAATATGAAAATAACATCTATCACAAGCCAAAAGCGAGAGGCATTACATCCTTCCCCCCTAAAACTAGGCTTACTCCTGGAAGCCTGCAAATAAGTGAGGATATAACTCCCTCATCTTGGAAGCATCTTCCCAGGTGGCAGAGGTCTCATCATTAGGATCCCACTAGATCCTGACCTGCTCCACGTCTCTACCCCTAAGAGCGAGTCTCCTGTGCTAAAGAATGCCTATGGGCTCCAAAGCCAACTGCCCGTTCTCTACTTGTAGAGCAGTCCAATCAAGAACGTGAGCAATATCTAGATAGTAAGGTCTAAGTATAGAAACATAAAACACATCATGGATGCATGAAAGGCTGGGCATCAAAGCAAGATGATAAGCAACTGGACTGATCCTCTCCAACACCTCAAAAGGTCCAACAAAGCACGGTGCTAGCTTAGAGCCCTTCCCATAGCGGATTGGACTCTTTCACGGTCACACATGCAAGAACACCCGATCTCCAATAGAAAACTGACGATCGATCCTATGAGCATTTGCATATTTTTTCTGCCTATCCTGAGCTGCCACCAAATGCTCTCTAATCCTCTCAACCTGCTGCTCCATATCTCTAAGCATATCCAGACCCAGAAGAACTCTATCCTCTAAACGATCCCAGCTCAAAGGGGTCCTACAAGGACGACCATACAAGGCCTGAAAGGGAGACATGCCAATAGAACTATAATAACAATTATTATAGGCAAACTCTACTAGGTAGAGGTAATCCTCCCAATGGCTCTACTAATCCATAACATACATCCTCAACATATCTTCGAGAACTTGATTAACCCTCTCAGTCTGACCATCAGTCTCAGGATGATAAGCTGAACTAAAGTTCAGCTGTGTTCCCAAGGCATGCTGCAAGGAAGTCCAAAGGGCGGAAGTGAACACTAGATCCTTGTCAGAGATGATCCTACGAGGAATCCCATGAAGCCTGACGATGTCCTCCATAAACACTCTAGCCACCGTAGAGGCATTGTTAGAAGCACGGACAGGAGAAAAGTGAGCTACCTTCGTCAACCTATCCACAGTGACCATAATAGCATCGTGTCGCCGAGAGGACATCGGAAAACCAACTATGAAGTCTATCGAAATGATATCCCACTTCCATTCTGGAATCAAATGAGGCTGCAAAAGACCTGCAGGGTGCTGGTGCTCTACCTTCACCCTCTGACACTCAAGACATCTTGACACAAAATCAGCAATATCCCACTTCATACCACTCCAAAAATATAGTTGACGCAAATCTGCATGCATCTTCTTGACACCCGGATGAGCAGAATAGGGTGCCTGATGTGCCTCCGACAAAACTAGGGTGCGAAGACCCTCAGAATTAGGAACATAGATACGACCCAACTGTCGCAAAAGACCATCTGACTCAAAAGAGTAACCGGAGAACCTACCTTCTAAAGGTCTACCAGACTCAATCTCAGATCTCACCTCCTGGCACCAACTGTCAGTAGGAAGAGCAGCAAGAATCTAACCTCTCAAATCAACCGTAAGTGAAACTGCTGAGATCTCATGCCTCCAACGACTAAGAGCATTAGCTACCACATTCTCCTTGCCCTGAATATATCTGACCTTGAAGTTATACTCACACAAGAACTCCATCTAACGTCTTTGCCTTGCATTCAAGTTTGGCTGCGTGAAAATATACTGCAAACTACGATGATCACTGTGTAGCTCAAACTGATGCCCTAATAGAAAATGCCTCCATCTCACCAAGGCATGCACAACTACTGCTAACTCTAGGTCATGAGTGGGATAGTTCAATTCATGATCCTTGAGTTTGCGAGATGCATAGGCAATCACGTGACCATCCTGCATCAGAACTGCTCCCAAACCTTCCAAGGAAGCATCGGTACAAACAACAAAGTCCCTATCAGGATCCGGAACTGCTAATATAGGTGCACTGGTCAGCTGTTCCTTAAGAGTCTGAAAGGCTTCCTGACACTGCTCTGACCAAACAAACTTCTTCCCTTTCCTCTGAAGAGAGGTAATAAGGTGAGCGATTCTCGAAAATCCCATGATGAAGCGATGATAGTAACCTGCCAACCCCATAAAACTACGGACCTTAGAAACATTAGTGGGTGCAGGCCAGTCCATAATAGCTTGGATCTTTGAGGGATCCACTACAATACCCTCTCCAGAGATGACATGACCCAAATACTTAACCTCTATCTGGAAGAACTCACATTTTGACAAATTAGAATAAAGCTAATTTTCTCTCAGACACTGTAACACCTGACGCAATTGCTCCTCATGTTCCTCCATAGTGGTGCAGGAGCACCTACCTGACAGCTGGCCTCCATGAGGCAGTTAGTTTGTTATAGGTCTGGTTAATGTTTCCAAGAAGGTCTTATAAGACCAATGCGTGTAATAAGGTCATGTTGACCATACTTTACCATTCTTAGATAGTTTGTTTGGACAACTGTTATACTGTGTGTTCGGTTGGATCCTCCCAGCCGCTTGGAAGCTCCCAGCCGCTTGGAGTCGGGTCGGTAGTACTTGCAAGAGATCCTATTTATGCATGAGGATCGGTTGGTTTTAGATAGAGAGATAGATGTTGAGAAGCTAGATTGCAGAGAGAGAGAGAGACAGAATATTGTATTTGCATCTTTTGAAATCAATAAAGAGATCCTGTTGTGTCAATTCTCTGTTTGGATTCCATTGTGTGATTGATTTGCTGTTCTGGTGGTTGCATGGATTCGCTGATCCATTCCACCGGTTGATTCGTCGAATCGGTGGAATGGCTATGTACAATAGTTTAGGATTTAGTTTGCATTTTCTGTTTGTTCATGTGCATGTTTGCAGGATCGCAGTCGAGATGTGTTGAGAACCCTAGCATGGGTATGTGCTAGGTCATGCTGGTTGTTAGAGCCTGGAAGGTCGTCCAGGAGACGGATCGGGTCACCTCAGGAGGTTCGGCGGATCAGAACGGTGAAAATCCGCTAAGGTTGGAAATTCGTCACAACGGCATCATCAGGATATTTCTGTGTATATCCTGCAGTTACTTCAGGCGTCATCCGAGTAGGTGGAGATGAGCATGATGCAATCGTTTGCATAAGGTGAATGCGTTTTGGGGTGATCATCATCAGGTGTTGCCGAGGAGGAGCGTATCGGCATAAGGTAGAAGATTGAGTTGATAAAGCCAACGCGGCCGATAATGTTAAGTTTGGCCGACAGCAGGATATTGGAGGAACTGCATGTGACGTCATCGTCATCAGGATAATCATCATCAGGATATCGGGGTGACGTAAGCATCGAAGGAAAGGTGCATGAGGTAGTCGTCATCAGGATATATGGAGGGAACCAGATATTTTATATCCTGCTGATGAACATGATGTTGAACATCATGATGCTGCAGATAGAGTTTGACGGTGAGATGAACAGTGAAGATCAGGAGGATGTTTGCGCTTGCCGAATGTGATGATGCTGCTGATAGCCGGATATGATGATGCTGCTGACAGGTGAAAGGTCAAAGGTTTGTCTGCAGGAGGATATCGGTTGGCAGAGAAAATATGATGATGATGATGGGTTGTAGGCATACATGTTGTATGTCAAGGTTTTAGTGTGGATACCTCTGCATCATAGTGGTATCAGAGCTCAGCAAAAGGTCTAGGCTGTTGTGTGTTGATTCTGTCACCGAAAGGGCAAAGGTAGAGTTGATTCTGTCACTAGAAAGGACAGAGGTAGAGAAGTGAGAGGTTGACAAAATGCCTCTGAAAGGTAATGGTACTGCAAGGGAATTGCAGGAGATGAAAGAAAAACATGCCAGAGAGATGAGGAAGATGAAGGAGCTTGCTGAAGCACTTCAAGCCAGGCTTGTAGCCTTGGAGAAGAACAAAAAGAGGGAAGTGGACGACAGTGAATCAGAAGAAGATGAAGATGCTGTTGAAGAGTATGAAGAGGTAGCTGAAGATCTAGATGCTGAAGACCAGAGATTTGCAAAACTATTAAAGGCAGTGCAGAGTGATAAACCTAAGGTAAAGGTTGATGTTTCCAAGTATAATGGAAGTTTGAATGAAGATGAGTTACTGGATTGGATTGCTACACTTGATAATCACTTTGAATGTGAAGATGTTGCTGAGGATCAGAAGGTAAAGATTGCAAAGACCAAGTTAGGAGGTCATGCTTTGGTATGGTGGGATTATGTACAATCCAAGAGAAGGAAACAAGGGAAGTCAAAGATCACTTCATGGGATAAAATGGTAGCAAGGATCAAAGGTAAATTCTTTCCTAAGGATTATGAAATTCAGATGTTTAAGAAGCTGCAATTTTTAAGGCAGAAGGAAATGGATGTGAAGGCATATACTGAGGAGTTTTATAAGTTGAGTATGAGATCCGGTCATCATGAGAATGAGGTAGAAAAGGTGGCTAGGTACTTGGCTGGTTTGAGATTGAACATACAGGATGAGTTAGTTTTAGCTAACCCTAAGAGTGTGGAGGATTGTTACCAAATGGCAATCAGGATTGAAGAAAAGATGAATAGGAGACAAGATCAGTCCATGAGAGGAAGAGGCAGCAATATGAGGGGAAGAGGATTAGCCCCTACAACAAGGCAAACCAATGAGGGTCAAGAAGACACTGGTAAAGGACAGGGACAGTCTGATTTCAGAGGTGGATGGAAAGGTAATAGAGGCAGATTTGGAAGTGGTAGAGGTTCTACTACATTTTCAGGCAAGTGTTACACCTGTGGTGAGTTTGGTCATCCATTTTTCAAATGTCCAGAAAGCAAAGGTTCATCATCCAGAAATGATAGAACGAATGACAAGAGAGTACAACTTGTGCAAGAAGAGAAAGTAGAGCAAAGTGTGCAAAGTTCAAACACTTATCAAGGAGATAGAGTTCTTGACGGTTATGGATATCCTGAGGAGGGAGAAGCATTGATGCTAAGGAGAACTAGTTTGCAGGCATCAAAGGATATGATGCAAAGAAGAGCTCTTTTCAAGACCACATGCAAGAGCAAAGGTAAGGTATGTAAGGTTGTCATTGATACTGGTTCAACAGATAACATGGTATCTCAGGAAATGGTGGATAAACTAAATTTGGAAAGGATTCCACACCATCACCCTTACAAGGCATCTTGGGTGAGTGATAGTCAATCACTTTTTGTCTATGAACAAGCATATGTGGATTTTCAGATTGGAGCATATCAGGATAGAGTTTTGTGTGAAATTTTGCCCATGGAATGTTGTCACCTACTGTTGGGTAGACCATGGCAATTTGATAGGAGGGTACTGTATGATGGGTATGCTAATACCTACACCATCAAGAAAGATGGGAAGACTATTATGTTGATGCCATTACAAGAAGCAGCTGTAGTACAGAAGGCAGCAAAAATCATTTTAGTGGGAAAGAAGGAATTTGTGCAGAAGCCTATAGGAGCAGGCATAAAGGCAGTTGAGGACATTGCAGGGAACGAAGTTGTTAAGGACAATAGTTTGAAGACAGTTTCAGTTGTGACTGACAGAGGTCAGCAGCAGGTTCAGAAACAGGTTTACAAACAGCAACCAGTTGAGAAGAATGACAAGGATGTTGTCATAGTTGGGACTATTGTTTGTCCTATAAAGGTTGAAAGAAAGACAGAGTTGAACATTACAGAAGTTCAAGAGGCAGTTCAGACAGAGGTTCTGGTCAGACAACCTGACAAACACAAGGTATGTGAGAGAAGGGCCTACATTGACAGGCATGAGGATTTACTTGCAAGAAAACAAGTTACAGTTCAGAAGTCTTGGAGCAGCTGAGAGCCAGCAGAGGACAAAGCTGGAACAGGTCAAGACACTGCAAAGGCAAAGTGTAAAGGTGGAGGACTTCCACAACCTAACTCATGGGACATGAGTTCTTTTCTGTTGGGGAGTATGGTGCAGGAGCACCTACCTGACAGCTGGCCTCCATGAGGCAGTTAGTTTGTTATAGGTCTGGTTAATGTTTCCAAGAAGGTCTTATAAGACCAATGCGTGTAATAAGGTCATGTTGACCATACTTTACTATTTTTAGATAGTTTGTTTGGACAGCTGTTATACTGTGTGTTCGGTTGGATCCTCCCAGCCGCTTGGAAGCTCCCAGCCACTTGGAGTCGGGTCGGTAGTACTCGCAAGAGATCCTATTTATGCATGAGGATCAGTTGGTTTTAGATAGAGAGATAGATGTTGAGAAGCTAGATTGCAGAGAGAGAGAGACAGAATATTGTATTTGCATCTTTTGAAATCAATAAAGAGATCCTGTTGTGTCAATTCTCTATTTGGATTCCATTGTGTGATCGATTTGCTGTTCTGGTGGTTGCATGGATTCACTGATCCATTCCACCGGTTGATTCGTCGAATCGGTGGAATGGCTATGTACAATAGTTTAGGATTTAGTTTGCATTTTCTGTTTGTTCATGTGCATGTTTGCAGGATCGCAGTCGAGATGTGTTGAGAACCCTAGCATGGGTATGTGCTAGGTTGTGCTGGTTGTTAGAGCCTGGAAGGTCATCCAGGAGACGGATCGGGTCACCTCAGGAGGTTCAGCGGATCAGAACGGTGAAAATCCGCTAAGGTTGGAAATTCGTCACAACGGCATCATCAGGATATTTCTGTGTATATCCTGCAGTTACTTCGGGCATCATCCGAGTAGGTGGAGATGAGCATGATGCAATCGTTTGCATAAGATGAATGCGTTTCGGGGTGATCATCATCAGGTGTTGCCGAGGAGGAGCGTATTGGCATAAGGTAGAAGATCGGGTTGATAAAGCCAACGCGGCCGATAATGTTAAGTTTGGCCGACAGCAGGATATTGGAGGAACTGCATGTGATGTCATCGTCATCAGGATATCGGGGTGACGTAAGCATCGAAGGAAAGGTGCATGAGGTAGTCGTCATCAGGATATATGGAGGGAACCGGATATTTTATATCCTGCTGATGAACATGATGTTGAACATCATGATGCTGCAGATAGAGTTTGACGGTGAGATGAACAGTGAAGATCAGGAGGATGTTTGCACTTGCCGAATGTGATGATGCTGCCGATAGCCGGATATGATGATGCTGCTGATAGGCGAAAGGTTGAAGGTTTGTCTGCAGGAGGATATCAGTCGGCAGAGAAAATATGATGATGATGATGGGTTGTAGGCATACATGCTGTATGTCAAGGTTTTAGTGTGGATGCCTCTGCATCACATAGTCCTCGAATAGATCAATATATCATCAAGAAATATGAGGACAAATCAGTTGAGATAAGTGTGAAACACACCATTCATTAAGCTCATGAAAACTGAAGGTGCATTCGTCAACCTGAATGGTACCACTGTGAACTCATAATGTCCATAATGGGTGCAAAATGTTGTTTTGTGAATATCTGCCTCAAAAATCTGCAACTGGTGATATCTTGACTTAAGATCAGTTTTAGAGAATACCTTAGCTCCTTTAATCTGATCAAATAAGTCATTGATCCGAGGCAAGGGGTACCTATTTCTCACTGTTACCTTATTGAGCTGCCTATAGTCGATACAAAGTCGTAGAGATCCATCCTTCTTTTTCACAAAGATCATAGGTGCTTCCCAATGAGAAACACTAGGTCGAATGAACCCCTTGGCTAAAAGCTCCTCCAACTGCAGTCGAAGCTCCTTGAGTTCCTGAGTGGCCATTCTGTATGGAGCTGGTGAGATAGGCTCTGCACTAAGAACTAGATCAATCCTGAAATCGATGTCATGCTTAGGTGGCATCCCTGGAATAACAGAAGGAAAAAAATCTGCATGCTCCCTCAGGAGTGGGTGATCATTAAGAGATGCCTCTCGACTCTCCTCCATCTCCAAATCACCAACGGTTATTGCAAAAAGTTGACATCCCTGACGCACGTATCTCTTGAGTTGCATAGCAGAGATCATACGTAGGGAAATAGGTCTCTAAACTCCTACAACCTCAACCACAGCACCCGATTCATCCACACATCTAACAGACTTATGCCAACAATCTATCACTGCCTGGTGGGCCTCCAACCAATCCATCCCCAAAACTGTCATATGAACCCAGGGGTAAAATGCGAAGGTCCACAGAAGTAGATAGAGAGTCAATCATCAAATTACACTCTGAAACTAGAGACTCAACTGCTATCTTAGCCCCGAAAGCTAACTCAACTTGCCACCTATCATCTTGCTTTGTTGCCACTAAGCCACAATGCTCCACAAGAGAAGGAGATATAAATGAATTAGATGCACCGGAATCAAATAGAATAGTAAAATCAATACCTCACATGCAACTAGAAGTCTCCACCATGGTGCCCTGATGCTCTGCCTGCTAGTCATCCACCGTTGCAAAGACTCAGTGTGACCTACCTGCATCACCCACTGTTGGTTCAGATGCCGCCAGTTGATGTCCAAATCCTGATGCCCCCTTCTGCAGGCACTGTTTGGTAATATGGCCCTGTTGGCCGCAAGAGAAACACCCGGTGCCTCTACCAAAACCACTGTTACCCTGGAAAGTACTAGACTACTAGAAACTACCCTTGCTCACTGAAGACTGTGTACTCTGGGCTAGCTGATCAAAATGATTGTGCTGCCAAGTCTGATCTTTCTTATTTTGAACCCTACTACCTTGCTAATGCTGAGATTTCTTTGATTTGGACTGCGAATACTACTACTACTGACCACCCTTTGAGGGTGCATGAGAACCTGATGCCTGAGTGTAACCCCCTTGAGAACCATATCCTGACGAAGGTGCACTGCCAATGTGCACACCTGTATGCCCACCGAGGGCCATAGCCAAATTCTCCTCCACTAGCTGAGCTTTCTCCACGGCAACCTTCATAGTCTTAGGTTTGAATACACAAACCCCTCCACTAATCTAGGCATTCAAGCCCCTGATAAAATGTTGCACCAACATGGACTCGTCATCCCTGATAACTGCATACTATTTGAGCTCATAAAATCTGCGTTCATACTGCTCAACTATCATGGCCATCTGCCTCAGCTCATGAAACTCATCTACTCGACGCTGCCTCCAATGGTCAGAAAGAAAATGGGCTCTGAATCTCTCAACGAACAACTCCCAAGACACAGTGCTAATGTCCAAATGCAGCTTCTGCTCCTCAAGCCCCCACCAAGTCAAAGCAAACCCTCGGAGATGCCTTTGTATTGCTGCCATACGGATGCATGGCGAAACACCTACCTAAGTCCAACAACTAGGTCTCTGCCTCAAGTCCTCTACTAGCTCCATCAAAGGTGGGAGGGCATGCTCTCAGTAAATCCCTCATATGGCTAGCTAGTGTGGCCTCCTGCTCAGCTGTCAACTCCCTACGCCTGGGAGACCTCTCTCTCTCTCTAGGACCTGACTGGTCTACCTCCTGACCTCCTCTGGGCTATTCACCCTCCTGTCTAGGGCCTAAACGGGCAAGGGCCTCCTCAAGAATCTACCTCAACTGGGCTCCATTAGGCTGACCCTGACCCTCCATGTTCTGACCCCCACCTTCATGGCCACTCCCATGAGGAGAACTAGGAGGAGGAACTCCGCCACCACCTCTGCCACGACCCCTACCTCTGCCTCGACCTTGGCCCCTACATCTAGGCGTCTATCCTGGACACAAAAGGGCAAATTATTAAATAAAGAAAAAGGGTCGCAACAGGAGTTAAATCATTCTACAGAGTTTAAGCACTAGGTTACATAATGGGCTCAAACATAACCAAGGTACCCAGTGTTTGAACTTGGCTCTGATACCAAGATGTAGTGCCCCACCACGAACACCTAAGAAAACAACACTTCCATGCTATGCAAAGCAGAATTTTTTTTTTGTATAAGATAACAAAGTAATGTTTGGCAAATCAACACACAACATTAACAACAACTTGTCTTCTAAGGTCCCATGGTTGCATTACTTGATAAATTAATCAGCATAGTTTAACATATATTAATAACTAACATCAGTGGATCTTTCTAATTCTATTGCACTAATGATTAAACACATACATCTCCATTTCATGACATCAGTTAGATAATCAACTTGATCAAGATTACATGTACATATTCTAGTCCATACAAATGAGTACATCATCGTGTAGTTTACATTATCATCATCCTGATTACATCTGAATACATACATTATGAATCACTGATACACATGCCAGTACAAGAGCATAATAATAGGTACAAGATCTGATGTATGATACATAAGGTATATCCTCCTCGTTCGAACAACGGCAAGGGAAAAAACCAATGGATAAAGCTCTTCCACCCAACCATGTGGAACCCTGAGGTCCACCCCCCAAGCTAGGAGTTAACATAAGGTCCCCACTACAACATACAATCAGGTGGACAGTGGACTACAAGGCAACACATGACTCCAACATTACAAGTCAATATCACAAACAACACAACAGTACTTCCAGAGGCAACACTTAACAACAGGGGTGAGTACAACTAGGGACTACTAGGCTACAGTAACGAGAGTGTCATCACATGGTCCTAGCATGGGTTACCCAGGCTATCTATCACTAGAAGCCATCCCCCATCTATGGTTACCCTGGCAGCCTCTCTAGGCACCGGCCCCATAGGGTGACACATGCGGAATCAATATTCCTTTCATGAGGACAAGGAAGTTGATTTTGCCAACCACAGCCTTCTCATCTCATCCTTAGCCTGAACAAGCACTACAGGCATGAGTGAGGCATCCAATTATCTTGTTAGTGTGAAAACTACCCAATCCCCTAGATTAATTATTAGGTTATCACTTGATTACCAACTTCCAATGGGTTACCTTGGCGGCCACTTTGGGCACCGGCCCCACATTGGAAGCCACTCCCCTATTTGCACCCAGGAGACCCCATCTATCAAGCCATGTACAAGACATCATAACAATAACTAGGCATACACATTGCAAGGCATTAACCCTCTTGCAAAATATGGCATAATCACAAGGACATACTCTCAGTACATTATCCATGGCTTCCAAACGAAGTAACACGAGAGATTTCTTCTTAACAGATAACAATGTGTCCCCATTGTCCTAACCAACACAATATCCTATAACATACTCAAATCAAATAGATAATTGCAACATTCCCGAAGGACTTCACTATCACACCATGATGCTTTCCCAACATACCATGTACATGTAAACAACCATTATAACCTATGCCTCTGGAACTAACCACTCAGGTAGATGTAATAGCATAGGGGCCATGATGACATGTCTAATTCACTTCCCACAAATCAAGTTTCATGACCCTATTAAGTAAGCAAATAGTACTCAATAAGGGGTCATTTTAAACAAATATTTATGTTTAATTAAAACACTAATTGACTATATTAGGTTTCAGTTAATATTGTCAGTTAAATAAAATTGCATTATCAAGTTCCAACATAACTTGTAATTCATCTATAATTTGGAATAAATCAGTGGATTACATAAGATTATTGGCTAAGTATACCTATATATTCAGCTACATTTTGAAAGACATAAACATAATATAAACATACCTCTTCTTATTATAAAAGAATATTTAATTTCTAGGGCATAAACTTTGTTGTCCAGTTTGAGGCCTCCTTAATATTGTCTTAAATAAAATACAAGGATGAAATGTATAATTGTGAAACTATAATACCTATATTGCAGGTTGGGTAAGTATTTACTTGTAATTCAAATCCCAACCCTAAATTAATAATAACATTATTCTATATTTCATTTGCAATGAAAACCAGTTTAATAATATTAAAACATAGTGTTCCAACGATTGTATTCTTGTTAAGAATAAATCTACAATTACATTAAAATAGTTACATGAAAACATTTACTAAAACAATTATTAATTAAATCTTAAAGATACAACTATATTCATACCTCACTAACATAACTAAGGTAACCACTATTTATCATTTTTATAAGTCAAATTAAATAATTACGATGTAATTTAAATTCAATTCAAACATCATAAATAAATGTTAATTCTACAAGACCACGAATCTATTACAAAAGATGAATTCTAAAATAACTTCTAACTACAAAGCAATTACACTTCTAACAACATCACTATGACATACATGTATATTCTCCTTCTCCTTACTTGGCCTTGCTTAAATAGATTTTTTTTTTTTCCAAGAGTCATGACTCTTCAAATGCCCCTTGATTGATATTATTAAAAACAAATTTTAATTATAATTTCATTTCATAGCCCCATTCAAAAGGAAATTTTGTTGTCTCATTGCAAACTCTTTTATCTCTTTTGGCGGTTTCCAAAAATAATACAGGGGTGACTTTTACTATGGTCTGTGATGCAGAGATAAGAGGACCAAAACTATCCTCAATAATATTAACAAATCAAAGAACTAATCCAATTTCTTTGGTCAGGTTGAAGAGAACATTAATACATATTTTTCCTCCAATTTTCATGAAGATCCAATGGTAGGGGAGAAGGTTATGATTTTTTTCCCAAAACTGCAAACCCTAGGCAGCGTTCAAACCTACCCTCACCAAAATTGCAATATCTCTCACAAAACTTAATGAAATTATACCAAACCAAAATAATTGTAAACTAGAAACACATATCTTTCCATCCATCTATTATATGCATCAAAGTACAAAAATAAATGGAAAGTATACTCAATACTCTTTCCATCCATACCACATTCTAGTCATATAAAATCCATACAAATCTGTACCAATCTCTAAAATAGCAGTTTAACATTTAGAAATGCAGAAACAAGGGTATCTTTTATTGATATCACATCAAAATGTAACAACCCACATTCTCCAACCTTCTCCCCTCCACCTTCACAAATGGATACAAGGCCTTTTAAAGGCATTACATCATGACCTTTCAGTTTCTAATTACCTCCAAATGAATGAAACTGCTCTATGACCTTTCATCTTCCATATGTTGCATCATTTGCAACTTTACAATTTTGCATCATTTACACAAATTTGAACTTAGACCTCTCTTAGTGACTTTAATAAAAAGAAAATGACTTAAATTATCTCATTACATTGTTAAATCATCAAATTTCAATCAAACTCCTATGGAAACATTTATTTGTCAAGGTGCTCCTGCCAAGTCCCTTGGAAATGTACCTGCAACAAAAACCTTTTTCTGCATCTCTTCTGGCTTTATCTTCAATCTTCTCAGCTTCAATCTTCCAATCTTAAGATCAATAGAAAGGTGACCAACCAACCAACAAAATCTAAACTACCATCATCTTAGAGCATCTTCAGGCTCCTTCTACTCCCATCAATGGAGTACTCTTCAGGCTGCAACATCAAGTGCTTCTTCAGTCAGGCATCCATCTCTCTATTGCTTCACAACACCAACTCACCAAACCATTCATCTCACCCAACAATAGATCTTGGTGATGTACCTACCACTCTCTCCTCAGTGGTTTCTCTCTACACCCTTATCCAGCCTAATCTCTATTGGAGAATGGTCATGATAGACCTCATCTTGTCTACCAACACACACAACCTCAGAAAACATCCTTCTTGCAGCTAGATGGAACAAGCACCTGCAACCAAAGAACTGAGCAACACAAAATCCAAAAGGTGTAGATTACCACCCTCGGCGATCTATCTACACAATCAAGATCTTCTAACTCTTCATCTACCTTCTCAGTGACAGAAAAAAATACACACCACCCAAATCTTTTGCCAGCTCTGATACCAATATGATGCAGAGGTAGGAGGATCAAAACTATCCTCAATAATATTAACAAATCAAAGAACTAATCCAATTTCTTTGGTCAGGTTGAAGAGAACATTAATACATATTTTTACTCCAATTTTCATGAAGGTTATGTTTTTTTTCCCAAAACTGCAAACCCTAGGCAACGTTCAGACCTGCCCTCACCAAAATTGCAATATATCTCACAAAACTTAATGAAATTATACCAAACCAAAATAATTGTAAACTAGAGACACATATCTTTCCATCCATCTATTATATGCATCAAAGTGAGGCTGTACCAGGCTGTACCATGCATATTTTTAGACTATAATTTTAGAAAATTAAACTCTACAGACCTACCCTCAATAAAAATGTCATAACTTATTCAAATCTTAATGAAATTTGATGAAACAAAAATAAATGGAAAGTATACTCAATACTCTTTCCATCCATACCACATTCTGGTCATATAAAATCTGTACAAATCTGTACCAATCTCTAAAACAGCAATTTAACATTTAGAAATGCAGAAACAAGGGTATCTTTTATTGATATCACATCAAAATGTAACAACCCACATTCTCCAACCTTTTCCCCTCCACATTCACAAATGGATACAAGGCCTTTTAAAAGCATTACATCATGACCTTTTAGTTTCTAACTACCTCCAAACGAATGAAATTGCTCTATGACCTTTCATCTTCCATATGTTGCATCATTTGCAACTTTACAATTTTGCATCATTTACACAAATTTGAACTTAGACCTCTCTTAGTGACTTTAATAAAAGGAAAATAACTTAAATTATCTGATTACATTGTTAAATCATCAAATTTCAATCAAACTCCTATGTAAACATTAATTTGTCAAGGTGCTCCTGCACCAGTCTACCCTTATATCTTCATGAGAGCCTTGTGTCTTTTATTTCCTAATTATCTTTTTTGGCTATAAACCCACAATTTCCTTTACAGCGGTTTAATCTTCTATTCAATCCTAGATATCATCAATCTCTCTTTACTCAGTGGTGTCCAAATCTGGTTTAATTTTGAAAAGGGGACATTACACATTTATACCAGATCTTATTTAGGGAATGTTGTATAAGTTGAATGGTTATCCTCTCTACCATTGCTGGATTACTACTAGTTTCCCTTTTATAAATTAGAATATGTATTCATATTTCATCAGAATATATTTCAATGGATAAAAAACCCAAAGAGATACAAATTTAAAGTAAAATATAAGTTAAATGGAAAATCAATCCCCTTGTCAGCTTTTAAAGGGGGTCTCATACACCAAATTGATGTCTTGGTTGGAAGTCAACTAAACAACTACCTTTTAGCTTTACCTTTACATTGGGCAAAGAAGAGGTAAGTTTTGAATTATATCTCTTTTCTAACTTGACTCATTTAAAATTGTAACAAGTTCTGACCAAATGTCCTAGTCTTGCAATTGTGGTCCTAAGATTCCTGGAACCACTTAATTAGCTACCACTTTCATCTTCTCTCAAATGGCTTCATTGTGGTAATTCTGTGACCTTGGAGGATAGATAATAAACCTAATAAGGTAGACCTTAGTCTTTTGGAAGCTTCAATTCATGAAATTTTGATTTGAAGCCCAAACCTGCAAACCATGTTCTCTCCTCAACTCTTCTTTAAACCAAGCTACCCAACATAAAATTACATTTAATTAGAGAAGCAGTTATGAGAACTATTGAAAGCATAGAAAATTGAATTCACAGTTTTTTGTGAGCACTCATAAGATTTTGAGCCCACCCAAACCAAGTTGAATTGGCCTTGACTACGCAAGTTTTGCAGTTCTAAGCTCTAAGTGGACGGACTATTTTAAGCGTTGCCAGGCTTAAACTCCTAAGAGGAAACAATGATGACTTTAGAAACTTACCTACAGTTTTCGGCGAACTGACAGATGAAACACCTCTAAAGGAGGTCATCAACTAAGTGTGGTGGTTGCAGGATATAACAGAAATGGTTTTGTTTGAGAGGCTTACGATTTCTTCAAGCACGCAGCCTCCTTTCTGCCCACGCCATTAAGGAATTCTGCAAGTATGTGGTTAATCATTTGGTAGGGTTTATTATTATTTATTTTTTTTGCCATTGTGGGGTTTGGGTGAGGGTATTGATAGCCCAGGTTGTCGATTGGGGAAAGCTTGCACTATATTCATAAGATTTTAAAAGTGGGCCAGACTGAGATATGACCTATGTGTCTTACACAATGGCTCTTTGGACCTGGTTAGTTAACATGCATTTCTTCTTTCAGTTGGGTTTTTGAATTAGGATCTGAGAAAGGTTTTACAGAATCTAGTAATTTAGGGTGCGCAATTTTGGTCACTGATCCTTGAGAGAGCGTAGCAAAAAAAATCTAAAACTTGTGGTTGCTTTGTTTCTAACATATTGAAAAATCCCCATGAGATAAGCGTGTGATAGTTCAAATGTTAATACAAATTAGAATGGCAGATTATTAAATCTTGAGAGGTATTCGTAAATGAGTAGCAGCCAACAATTCTAGCCATATTATGGTATAAACGGAGGTCGATGATGGCCATTGCAAGTTAAAAAATCCAATGCTAATGCAAGCTATATTAAAACCTAATAAAATGACTTCGGTATGACTATGAACTATGTTGTAAATTTAGTAAGATAATATAAAGTCTAGAATTGCATCGGTATTACCATCAAAATTTAATATGATTTAATCAATACACAATTTGTGAAGTTTACTCTACAGAAAGAAGCCAGTAAAAGCACTAGTCCATATTACTAGTTATCACCAGGTTAATATCATGTTGTAGGCTAAATATTGCAACATCTTATCACTTGCAAATGAGTTTAATTCTTTGCCAACATTGGAATCATATGTGCAGAATACACTAACAACATGACTTTTGTCCATGGCATTGCTACTGATCCATTTGGCTCTGTACAGGGAGGTGTTAGATTATAGAGACTTGCCATAGAAATAGACCAAAAATGAGCTTTAGACTCAAAATTGAGCAAAAAGTGGGCATTAGACTCGAGGTGAGCATGAACACTAAAAGCTCTATGATACAGCAAGATACTTAAATGTAATGAGGAAAGCGGTTTTGCTGTCTGTGGAATTCTTTTGAAGGTGAATGTAGAAATAAGATTTTTTTTTTTGACACAACATTTTCTTTGTTTGACAAAACAATCACCTTTCAGGGGTGCTCACATAAGATGATGCAAAGAAGATATAGGGATTAAAAGATCCCTAGTTGTAGTTGAGCTCACTGTAAAGACATCTAGGTGACTTGCCAATAGGTTTACAAGAAGGTTGATAGGTTAAAAGTGATAGATTACAGAATGAACAAATATGGTGAAATCAAGATGCTCTTACTACCCATATTGAGGATTACAAAAGCAAAAAGGAAAGAAAACCCTTGAGACCAATAAGCAATAGGAGGATCAAGCACAATGATAGCAAATTTGAGGACAATAGTCAAACCAACATGAAAGCACAAATTTATTGAAAAGATAAGAAGCAGAGATAAAATTCAAATATAAATGAAACTTGGATCTGAACACTTGATTATTAGAAAGTAGATGTTACTCCCAAATCCTAGCTAGAAGCTCCAACCTCCTAATTAATCTCCTTCCCTTCTCTTCCAGAAACATGCCTTTCTCTTCCCAATAACCCACTCTCTCGTGAGATTCAAAATTAACTTATCAAATGACTCCAAAATTCTTAAATTTGCAACTGATGGCACCTGACATTAATTTGTTAATTTGCATATCCCAAAATCCTGAATACATGGTATAAAGCAACCACCCTATTTTAAAACTTTAGAATATTTCAAAGAAATATTATTATTTTATTAATTTAATATTAACCATGTATTTCTTTTAACACAATTTATGTTTATATTTACTTATTTATTTATGCAATTTATGTCCATTGTGATTTTGTTCATTTACAACCAATTGAGTCATTTATAACAACTCATAAATTTAATAATTAATTTATTTATTATTTCCTATAATTTTATTAATCATATTTTCTATATAACTTAATTTATATTGAACAATCATATTCATTTATCAAAATTATATTCCCAGTCTAATAAATCTATTTGAATGCAACAATTAACCAAATGAAACTTAGGCAATTCTAACCTAGTCAAACCTCATTGTGGAAAATTACTTGACTAACAAGCAAGATTAGACGACAAGACAACAATCACGGAGGCAGATAGGCGAACAGACCATAATGACAAGGGACCCCATGTTAACTCCGTTCAATAATTCCATTGGCTAGGGCACGCTCAGACCTGCTAGTTCAAGTGGAGTCGATGCCCAGTACCTGCATCCTGCAACAAACAACAAGATTGTACATATATATCAATAAACATGTAGTCATAAACATAATGAATGGAAGTCGCAGCATGGCAGGGTACTCGGACATGAGTAATGCGACATTGTTCTATTCATGTAAACACATCATTAAATAGTTACAGCCATTAACAATAATGCATCATAATCATGATCGAATAACACATTAAACTCAGAACAACATTAGTCTATAATCATCAAATATGTCCATCCAGATCAAAGAGAGCATAAACCATAACATACTAGTCCAAATGTCTCGAAACTGTAAACATGCAAGATAAGACTATTAACTATACCAGAGCTGTCGTAGGAAATATGAAAATAACATCTATCACAAGCCAAAAGCAAGGGGCATTACACCCGTCACCTCCACCCCTTATCCACATCCTTCATCCCCTCATCAAACACACCCTTCATATCCATATCTTGCTCAACCAAGTCCTTCATATCATTAACCACTAACCCTACTATCCACTTCACCATCCAATTCTCCTCCTAAATCCAAATTATCCTTTTTGATCTTTCTCCAAGGACTCCTACCTAAGGATCTAGAGAAAAATCACAAAAACAAACTAATGCAGGAGTATCCCTAGCTCAAGAGCAATATTACATCAACAAAAAACATTTGCATTTCAGTTTGTTTGCAGTTTAGTTTGTCCCTTTTCATTTTCCAGTTTAGTTCAGGTAGTTTAGTCAGAAGCAGATTCTATATTTTTGTCCACATTCTATCGCAGTTGCATTTTAGACCTTGTGCAGCTAGACTTAGCATCTAGATTCATTCATCTACATCATATCCAAAATTTAGAGATCCACACGTCATTACCAGAAAGATATCGCTATCACAAGATCAACTATTTTCGCATAATAGAGCATCCTGACAGTCTCTAATAATTAGCTAAAGGAGAAGACTTGCGAAGCATTCCTTGACTTGTGGAGCTTAATGACACATCATTCAATGATCTTTGGTTCATGACTGACCTTCCCTAAAGATCCACATGTTATTCCATTCATTTGAGGAAGTGTTCTATGCGTTTAGGTCTAACCTATCCGTGTTTACACGTTACAACTTTTCATTGAAATTTGTGACCTTCCTTGGTTGATACAGAGGAATCTATTGTTCCAAAGATGATATATATTGATGTAATAGATCCTAGGAAATTGAGTTATGAAGTAGTGATCATCCGCATAAGTTATATGTTTAGATTTTGTGCAAAGGATATTCAAACCCTGCATGTTACTGGCCAAACTATATTTGACTTCTATTATATACTAAATGACTGGATCTACATTTGTTCCATTTCTTTGAGTTTTTTCCATTGTGTTTACTCTTGTTGCATGGTCTGGACAGTTCATTCTATCAACCCTCCTATCGTGAATGCAACAAGTGGTATTAGAGAGAAAGTTCAAATATTTGGGAGTGAATTGAGTGAAGTTGGTGAGGGAATTACATAAGATCTTGTTGTAGATAGATCATCGAATTGAGGCAAGTTACTTGAGTTGCAACCGATTGCCAATTGTGAGGCAGTTGTCACCTTGTAGCCTGATCACCAAATTTGAGGTAGTTTACAGTTGATCCTAGGAAGAATGCTGCCAAGGAGAGTTGCTACTATTGGAACAATGGATGGAAGAATGGATGAGATGATGGAGATGATGAAAATAATGCGAATACATTTGGATGCTATTGAAGAAGATAGGCAAAGAGAATTGACACTGAGACCTAATGTTGAAAGAGATGATGAGGAATAATTTCAATCTGTTGAACAAACTGGCAAAACCCTAGGAGGTGATGAAGAAGAAGAATCAGATCAAGTAAAGATGTTGTGAGCTATTTCAAAGATTGGAAAGATACCTAGAGTTGATGTACTGAACTACACTAGTAATTTAAACCTTGAAGAATTGATTGACTAGATAAATGATATGGAAGAATACTTTGAATATGAGGAAATTGAAGATACGAAGAAGGTGAAATTTGCAAAGACAAAGTTGAAAGGACATGCTACTATATGGTGGAAAGAAGTTCAATTGTAAAGAAATGGAAGAGGAAAAGAAAAGATTATGAAATTGGATAGGATTGTGACAAAGTTGAAGAATTAGTTTATACATACTAACTATGAATTGGAACTGTTGAAAAGATTGTAAAACCTGAGACAAAAGGAGAAATCTATGAAGCAGTACACTGAAAAATTCCATAAAATGATCATAAGGAAAAGACATAGTGAAGCAAGCAAGGAGAAAGTGGCTAGATATATCAATGGACTGAGATTATACATTCAAGAGGAACTAAGCTTGTTAAGGATGACATCTTTGGAAGAAGCATATCAATTTGCCCTGAAAGTTGAAGAGAAGATGAATAAAAGACATGATCAGAGATAGAGAGGTAGAGGAGGTAAATTTTAGAGAAGTAGGACCTTCTAGAGGAGATAGATCATATTCAGAGCAGAACAAGTTTGACAGCCCATTTAAGAAGGATGACAGAGATAACAATGCTTACCAGACAGATGACAAAACTTTCTAGTAGAGAGGAAGATCTAGTGCATACCAGAATGAAGGATACAGAAGAGAAGGAAGAGGATTTGATAAGAGGACATTTAGAGGTACTTGTTTTGAGTGTGGAGATGAAGGACATAGAGCATTTGAATGCAATCAGGGTAGTACAAGTAAGAGAACATAAAATAGTGGAAGAGCAACATATGTGGAAGAGCAACATATGTGGAAGAAGAATCTATTGAATCACCCAATTCAGTTGGCAAACCTAAGAAAGGAGAATCACTTGTGATGAGAAAAGCACTATTTCAAATAGAGACAAATGAGGAACCACTATAGAGGAAGAGTTTGTTCAGAACTAGATGCAAATCAGGAGGTAAGTGTTGTAAAGTTGTAATTGATAGTGGTAGTTTAGATAATCTAGTTTTAGAGGAGATGGTGACTAAGCTAAAGTTGGAAAGATTGAAACACCCTAAGCCCTATCAAATAGCATGGATTTAGGATGATCATAAGGTACTAGTGAGTGAACAATGTTTGGTGAAATTTCATATTGCATCTTATCATGATGAAGTCTTGTGTGATATTATGCCTATGGATGTTTGTCATATCTTGTTGGGTAGACCTTGGTAGTATGATAGAAAAGCTATTCATGATGTGAGAAAGAATACATATTCTATAACATCAAATGGAAAGAGAATTATTTTGATTCCTTTGGAGAATGATCCTAAGAGTGAAGTATGTGGGAATGCTAGAATCTGTTTGGTAGATGGAAGAAAATTTCTAGATGGTTTGAGACATGAGAATATGTGTTATGCCTTGATTCCTAAGAAGCCTGAAACATTAAAGAAAGAGACTGAAGAATCACAGCTAGAGGAGATAAGAGAGTTGCTAACAGAGTATGAATACATCATATCAAATAATGTACCTAAAGGATTGCCACCTATAAGGAGTATCAGTCATCACATGGATCTTATACCAGGAGCAAGTTTGCCTAACAAAGTAGCACATAGAATGACACCAGTAGAGAATGAAGAACTAAATAAATAGATACAAGAGTTGTTGAGGAAAGGTTTGATTAGAGAAAGCTTGAGTCCTTGTGTAGTACCTGCAATGCTTGCACCAAAGAAGGATGGAGAATGGAGGATGTGTACTGACTCTAGAGCAATAAACAAGATCATAGTTAAGTATAGATTTCCCTTACCTAGGATGGATGATATCATGGATTGTTTGAGTGGAGCAAGATATTTCACAAAGATAGATTTGAAGAGTGGATACCATAAGATTAGAATTAGAGAAAGAGATGAATGGAAGACTACTTTTAAGACAAATGAAGGATTGTATGAGTGGTTGTTGATGCCCTTTGGATTGACAAATGTGCCAAGTACTTTCATGAGATTTATGAACGAAGTTCTGAAGAAATTCTTGGGTAAGTTTGTGATTGTATACTTGGATGACATTCTAATTTTTAGTGAAACAAAAGAGGAACATTTGTGGCATATGAGACAAGTTTTGCAGAGACTGAGAGAAGAGAAATTGTTGATAAACATCAAGAAGTGTAGTTTCATAAAGGAAGAGTTTGGTATATTTGGGATTTGTGATTTCTACGAAAGGATTGAAGATGGACCGTAAGAAAGTAAAAGCAATTGTCGAATGGCCTACACTGGAGAGCATTGGAGAAGTTAGATCATTTCATGGATTGGCTAGTTTCTATCGAAAGTTCATCACAAATTTCAATTCAGTATGTAACCCTATGACAGAGACAATGAGAGGTGACAAAAAAGATTTAAAGTGGACATCAGGGGTGGATAAAAGTTTTGAGTTATTGAAGCAGAAAGTGACTAAGAACTTGTTTTGGCATTCCCAAATTTCAATAAGGTATTTCAAGTTGAATGTGGTGCAAGTGGAAATGCAATTGGAGCAATGCTAAGTCAAGAAGGTAGACCAATAGCATATTTCAATGAGAAGTTGAATGATGCAAGGAGGAGATATTCAGTTTATGATCAGGAGTTCTATGTCATAATTCAACCCTTAAAGAAGTGGAGACATTACTTGTTGCCTAAGGAGTTTGTGTTGTATACAAATCATCAAGCTTTGCAATATTTGAACAGTCAAGGTAAGTTGAATCAGAGACATATGAGATGAGTAGAGGTCATGCAGAGTTATACATTTGTGTTGAAGCATAGGAGTGGCAAATCAAACAAAGTTGTTGATGCATTGAGTAGGAGAAGGAACTTACTGACAAATATGAGAGTTGAAGTGTTAGGTTTTGATGAATTAAAGAATATGTATGAGGGAGAGATTGATTCTGTAGAACCTTGGAAAGCATGTAAGGAACCTGTTGCGATAGATAGGAGTAAGTGGTTGGACTATTTCATTCAAGAAGATATGTTGTTCAAAGGAAATCAATTATGCATACCTAGAAGTTTAATGAGAGATAATTTGATCAAGGGGAATCATAGTGGTGGATTGGTAGGACATTTTGGCATAGATAAGATAGTGTCTTTGGTGAGTGAAAAATACTTTTGGTCTCAAATACATAAGGATGTTAGGAGATTTGTGTAGAGTTGTAGAGTTTGTCAAGTTGCAAAAGGGAGTAGTCAGAATGTTGTATTGTATAAACCTTTGACACTACCAGAGAGACCTATTGTGATGTTCACAACACACCCCATTTTACTCCTTAGCAAAATGAGGACCCTTGCTGTGGCTGTTGTTTTTTTGCTTGTGTGTGTGCTATTCTGTTTGGTGGTAAAGGGAAAAGAGAGTTAAAATTGTAAACTTTGTTAAAACTAGAGAAAAAATACATTTTAGTACCAGGGCAGAATATGGGTGAATTCCTTGTCAAAAATGAGCTAGGGTTACTTTTTGAACCATGTTAAAATTCTAAGTATTTTGCAAGTTATGAGTATTTTGGTATTTGTAGAAGGGCAAGGTTTGCTGTTGCATATACAATGCCTTTTGTATATCGGGTTGCATATACAAGGCCCTTTGTATACAAGTTTGCTTATATACAAAGTCCTTTGTATATTGCTTTCCATGTACAAAGTCGTTTGTATATGCAAAGTCATTTTTATACATAGTCGCATGGGTCATCGGTTTGCATGTCGCTAATATACAAAGTTGTTTGTATGTTGGGTCCTTTGCATGTTGCATGCAATGTCTTTTGTACATTGGGTCTCATTATGCAAAGTTGTTTGTATATTCTTACCTTGTATGCATGTTGATAAAATTTCTATGTATACATACAAGGTGGACCCGACGCGGTTGAAAGTTGAAATGAATATTTTGTTAAGTTCGTCGAATGTATTTTTTGGTTTGTATGTTTGAAAGTGCGAAACATACAAATGAGATATGCAAAGGGCTACATACAAGCCACGGAGCTGAAAAAGTTTTAAAGTTGATTTAATCAATGTATGTTTCAAAGTTTGTATATGCTATCAGATACATACAATGCGAAATGTAATTACACAACATACAATGAAATATACATGTTGCAGAATCAAAAACATTATTAAACAGGATATAATCATTGTATATTTAGTGCTTTGCATATACATGTTTCAAAGCATACATTTTGGAAACATACAAGCACCAGAACTAAAAAGTTATCAAATAGAGTTAAATGCTTGTACATTCCGTGCTTTGTATGTATGTTGCGAAACATACATTACAAGATGCATACAAGCCAGAATTCAAATGAAATTTAAATCTGATTTATGTAATGTATCAAAACCCAAATGTATATTAAGAGATACATTGCATAACATACATTGTTTTATGCATACAGGCTGGAATTCAAAAAAAGATTAAAATCGGGATAAAGTGATGTATCATTACTAAATGTATATAGAAAGATACATTGCGTTTTATGCATACAATGTGGATGTGAAGAGAAATTAAATACAGAATATTCTTTGTATGCATATGCATTTGTATGTTGCGATATACAAGTCAAATTGCAAAACAAAATGTACAAGCCGGATTTCAAAAGGGAAGTTCAAAATAGAAAAATCTTTGTATGTTATATGCTTGTATGTATCTAACATACATTGCCTGATATACAAAAGAAATAGGGCCATCGGTGAGATTTAGCCGATAAAGAATAACATCAGCCAAACACATGCGATCGACAGAAAATTTTGGACTCGCTCCAACTATGGAGACTTACGCCGATGAAAAGAAGGAATGCATGCCGATAGAGAAGACATCAGCCAGAAAAGGGAGATCACTGGGAAATTGTTAAGCCCGCCCGACTTAGAGAGTTATGCTAATAGAGATATACAGAACACAAGCAGAGTGCGATACAAAAAAGAGGGTATATGCAGATTTAAACCGATTGTAAAAGGGAACTTTTAAGGCGCCAATAATTGCTGCAACTAATGCCCATCTAACATTCTGACTAGGTATAAATTGACAAAGCGACATGAAATAGTTTTTAATCCACTTTTTTTTGTGTCTATTTGTAGGTTTGTAGGTATATAGAAGGTGAAACTTGATGGTGATGATGTCACAAAGAGCAGATCATATCACCAAAGAAGCAAAAGGAGAGGAAAATCATTATCTATTTGACCCAAAAGATTGTAGACCCGATAGGAGATCAGATTACTGAGACTAATGAGGACTGAATTGTTGAAATGTCAAGGTTCTTTCTTTAGATCATTGTAAATATATATGTTCTAAAGCATACTTAATGGAGATGAAGCTTCAGATTACATCCTGATTGTAAACTTTACGTAAGCTTCAAGTTGATTTATGGATATGTAATGGTGAATCATGTGTTCAAATAGGAGCGCTTTCATTCTATTACATGTTGTTGTCAACTTTTCCTTTGAAGATTTGCACTGGATCATGTGGATTTGTGGAATGTCCTGGTGAAATATGATTCTAGTTTTCTTCTCTTCATTGCTGTATCGGAACATGTATGTGGATCAGTGATCTCAGTCAAGTAATTTTGGGAATCTCATTTATTTAAACCCTATCTTTTTTTATTTCTTTTTTTTAATTTCATTGAAATCACTTCCATAACTACAAAATCATGATAAATAATAAGCAGAACAGAGAAATATGCTGACATCCCATAGATAACTGAATATCATTAGCATATTTGAGTCAAATACATGTAGTATCAAAAATATCATGTAGATTTACATATAAATCCCATAAATACCTGCAAATATCTACTTATAGACACATCATTTGAGTAATTATATTGTGTAGAAGAAGGAATAAGTTCATGATGGTCAGTAGTCATAAGAATTGATCAAATTTGCAAATACAGCAGTTATATTTGAAATAGAATAGCAATAACCTCTCTGTGAAATACATTTATAGGAAATAGAATCTATTGATGAACAAACGTAAGGCCCCTAAATGATTAACAGTAACACACACATCAACCACTGAGTAACGTCAGTAGATTATGAACTAATCAATGGAGACTTAGGATCATGAATTCTTTGAATTCATCGTATCTTTCAAGATAAATAAAGGTTGTTGTGTAACTTTTATTTTGCATGTTGGTATGACTAACAATCATGATCAACAAGACCTTGGGAAGACATAAGCATGGATTTTGTGATGGGATTGCCTAAGACACAGAGAGGACATGATTCAATATTTGTAGTGGTTGACAAATTTTCAAAGATGGTTCATTTCATACCTTGTAAGAAGACAACTAATGCAGTGCATGTAGTTGACCTATTTTTTAGGGAGATTGTGAGATTGCGTGGATTACCTAAGAGTATAGTTTCAGAGAGAGATACAAAGTTCATTGGATATTTTTGGAAGACACTTTGGAAGAAGATGAAGATAGATTTGAAGTTCAGTTCAAATTTTCATCCACAAACTGATGGATAGACAGAGGTAGTGAATAGGAGTTTGGGAAACTTGTTGAGATGTTTGGTTGGAGAGAAAGCTAGAAGTTGGGATTTGATTCTTTCACAAGCAGAGTTTGCATACAATAATTCAGTAAACAAGAGTAGTGGAAGAACACCTTTTGAGATTGTTACCAGAGTGAACCATAGAGGAGTGGTAAAATTAAGAGATATCAACGTGGAAGAAAAGAGGAGTGCAGAAGCAGAAGAATTTGCAGATCACATGAAGACAGTGCATAATCATGTGAAGAAGCATTTGGAGGATATGAATATTAAGTATAAGGAAAAGATAGATGAGAAGAGAAGACAAGGAATTTGAAGTTGTTGACGAAGTGATGGTGTACTTGAGAAAAGAAAGATTTCCAGTTGAGACATATAACAAGTTGAAGATGAAGAAGTTTGGACCTTCTAAGATACTCAAGAAATTTGATTCAAGAAATGCATATGAAGTGGAATTACCAGAGACCTTAGGTATATCACCTATTTTCAACATTGCAGACTTATATCAGTATCATGAAGCAGAGTTCGGTGACAACATGGAAGAAGACTTGAAGAAGCAGTTACCACACAGAGCACTAGAGTAGATTGAAGACATTTTGGATAGCAGAGTTGGACGCAGCACCAGAGGACAACAATACAAAGAATATCTTGTGAAGTGGAAAGGCAGACCAGAAGAAGATTCATCATGGATTTCTCAGGCTGAGGTGGACCGTCTTGGTTCCCTCCTAGCCCCAGCAAAGTTAGGGACACACTTTTTCAATAACCCCAGATGTCTTGATGTAGGAGTATCCCTGGTTAAAGAGCAATATTGCATTTTAGTTTGTTCCTTTTCATTTTCTAGTTTAGTTCAAGTAGTTCAGTCCGAAGCAGTTTCTATATTTTGGTCTGCATTCTGTTGCAGTTGCATTTCAGACCTTGCGGAGCTAGACTTAGCATCTAGATTCATTTATCTACATCATATCTAGAATTTAGAGATCTGTACATCATTACCGAAAAGATATCACTATCAGAAGATCAATTATTTTCTCAGAATAGAGCATCCTAACAGTCTCTAATAATCAGCTAAAGGAAAAGACTTGCAGAGCATTCCTTGACTTACAGAGCTTAATGACACATCATTCAATGATCTTTGGTTTGTGGCCAACCTTCCTCAAAGATCTACATGTTATTCCATTCATTTGAGGAAGTGTTCTATGTGTTTAGGTCCAACCTATCCGTGTTCACATGTTACTGCTCTTCATTGGAATTTGTGACCTTCCTTAGCTGACGCGAAGGAATCTATTGTTCCAGAGATGATATATATTGATGTAATAGATCCTAGGAAATTGAGTTATGAAGTAGTGGTCATCCGCATAAGTTCATAGTTTAGATTTTGTGTGAAAGGAGTTTTAAAGCTATATCTTGTGTGAATTATGTAATCAGGCTTGTGAGCCCAATTGTAAGCCCGCATGTTGCTGACCAATCTATATTTGAATTCTATTATATACTAAATGATTGGATCTACATTTGTTCCATTTCTTTGAGTTGTTTCTGTTGTGTTTACTCTTGATGCACGGTCTGGACAATTCATTTTGTGAACCCTCCTACCATGACTGCACCACAAACTTGTGGAGTCATACCACCCCACTCATCCAAAATCACCCAAATGTGTCATTGGCAATGTCATCACCCACCTAACACCTATTAAAACCACATCATCCCTTTTCTCCTTCCTATCCAAAGTCCTATCCCAAATATCACCCACTTCTCCATCTACCCCATCCAAGGAGCCTATTCAAACAACAAATGAAGCTAAACACTCCTCCCCCACCACACCATCCATGAAAATTTGGCTATGTCAAGAGCCTAGTCCAAAGCATGCATAAATATCCAACCCAGGCTATACTAATCAAAACCTAAGCATCCCAACTCATCCCTTTCTTGATCCCATACCATCTCTTGTTGATGCCCAACAATCCCCTATCAATCCTTCACCATATCCAATAAACCCTTTACCATCACCTATCAATCCCATCCCACATCCATCATCCTATCCTCTTGGCCCTAGCATGTTCATCCATGGTGGTTCTCTCATAGGAGAGGAACAACTTATATCTACCACCTATCCTCCCCTTCTAATAATGAACTCACATCTTGTTTCCAAAACAACAAACATCCCATCACATATCACATGCTCCAAAACATGAACTACCAAGGAAAAGGCTTAAGTCTTCATGAACAAGGTATCTTGGAGCCCATCCATGTCAAAATCCATCCACAATCACATGGCCCTTGTTATATATCCCAAGTAAAACAATCCATAAATGTTGGTACCACCTTCACGCCACCTAAAACTTCTTCCAATACCAAAATTGGTGCCCTCCATCACACCTCCAAATCATTTGTCACTATCCCCCTCCCTCATCATACACATGCCACTATCCCTCCCCCATCTTATTCCATCTATAAATACAACCATCCCCACATCCCTAAATCTACTCTTTCTCCCTTCCTCCCAACCCCTAATATCCCCATCCTCAAATCCCCTCATCCTCTCATCCTTAACACCCCTATCCATAAATCTTGTATCCCCAAATTCCCTAATCCCTTATCCCTCAAAATCCCAAATCATGACCAACAAATGCACAAACATCTAAATATGAAGCTACCATATAAACCATGGGACTCAAAAATAATAATTTGGATGCCTCCACACATAAAGAAAACATCCACAAAACCCTAAAGATTATCATGCCATAGGGAATCAATAGACAAAATCAAAGAAAAATCCATATAAAAGGCCACAAAAGCCCACACCACCAAAAGCTAAAATGAAAATAATGTGGGTTCCCAAGAAAAAATAAATAAATCCAAGTGGTGCATCCTAGTCTTACTCCATCCACAAATCCCAAAATCCCTCTCCCTCACCTTGTACCCAGTCAAAAAATTATAAAAATCATATGTCCATTTGGGTCCCTAAATCCCAAATCAACAATCCCACAATCTCCCATCTTGATTTCATAATCAAAAATCCACCATGAATTCCCCTTACTCCCCACATCCCATCAAAATCAAAAGCTTAAAAATCTAATGTGGTGTGTGCAAACGTTGGTCTTGGTTCCCCTTGACCCCATGACATTCCCACATACCCCATCCATATATCCACTATCCCCCATATCTCCCCCATCACATCCCTATTATCCATGCTCTATGTCATGCCTTCATCCTCCATCTATCCCATCCACTCCATCTCTATCTCACACAACCATCTACCAACATCGATGTTCATAATCATACTTGACATCGTCCATGTGCAAAAACTATCCAGAATGGGATACTATCACCTCCTCATGGAAACAGATGCTTGAGTCCCCATCCTCCTCTAAATACCCTCATCTCCAGCCCATCCCTATGATCCATTCTTTCACATAATCTACCATCCTCCATCCATTCCATCTTCCTTCGAATAATCAACTTGACCATTTACCAACATTTATGAGTGCAACAACAATTGACATGGTCCATGTGCAAAATCTATCCATAATGGAACACTATCACCTTTCTATGGAAATAGACACTTGATTACCCATCCTCCTCCAAACCCTCCATCCATCCCATCTCATCCCATCAAAAATCTCAAAAAAAATTTAAAAAAATCAAAAAATCAAAAAGTCAAAAAATTAAAAAACAAAATTAAAAAAAAAAAAGTAAAGAGAAAAAAAGCATCCAATAGTGAAAACACTCCTTGTGGCACCTTGGGAAAGTGTCATGATGAAACCCCTCATGAGAATCATGTGTAATCCCCCATCCATTTTCACCCCTACACTTGGGGGCAAGTCTCACCTAGCCTATCACTCCCATACATTGTCTAGACATACTTATCCTATATTATCCCATCCATCCCATCCCCTATATATCCCTATCTATCCTATCATCTCCCCATACCATCCTCCCTTCTTGATTTTGATCCTGATAAGGATAGGGAAAAATACCCAAAACATGCTTTGGACACCTATTAGTATACATCCCTTCCAACCATATCCTACAAATGTCCATACCCCCACAATTCTTCATCATGAGTGACACATCTAGAGTGGAGCTTATTATTCCTATGCAACGTAGTCCTTGGAGATCACATCTGAACCACACCATCCATCTATTGTAAATCATGTATCTATCATTTATCCTGCATGCATCATTTCCTTTCATCCACTATCAACTATCCCAATCACCTATCCCTCCATCATCCAACCACGCAATCAATTCATCCCCCATCCCAATCATCCTATTATCCCTTTTCAATAGACTTGGATTTCCCTTGTCATTGGTATCTAGCTAAAGGCTACCCTAAATGCAATCCAATGCAATCCCCTCTACGATCCAAATCTCCCAAAATCAAATCCAAGTCTACCACAAATCTAAATATTGCAAGATAATCATAATCGATGCACATTGCTCACTAAGCAATATGTGCAAAATTATCCAATCACATACACTAGTCTTGTTCCTATCTGTGTTGCAAGCCTTGATCCAACATCCATCATCATCATCAAGATATAGCATTCCCAATCCTTGTGTTGTTCTTATCGTCAACAACACAATCCACAATCACCAATCCATCAATCTTTGGCTTTTTATCTTGAACAAGAGGAACATCATGTTTGTCTTTTTATCATTATATGCATGCATGCTTTCTTGTGTGTATGCTTTATCTTTTTATCTTGCATCTATATCGGTCCTTGTAACCTACCTACCATAGTGGTATCATGGTCTTCCATATCATGGTGCTATATGGCATAGGGTTGCTTGTGACTTTATCAGTTGTCTCATGATAGTACCCATCAAGATCATCAAATGCCTTGTGATGTGTTGGGGCATCCTTTTATGGATGGGACACATTGTCATCTTGGCTCCTCATACCCTGGTGCATAATGTCTCAACCATATCAAATAATATTTCTCAAAATACATTATAGAATAATGCATAAATATCACCCCATCCTTTCATCCAATTATTTATCCCCCATCACCCCTTTCCTTAGAATCCCTTTCATCCAACCTCCCATCCTCCCAATATCCTTTTTATTTAAACTCTACTCTCATCATCCTAATCCAACTCTCTTCATCCTTTCAAGAGTACACCCATGTTCTTTGAACCCGCATGCCCTATCAATGGGGCATCATCCCTACTATCATCCCTTCTCGTCACTCTCTCTTCGAGTGGCTAGGGCATCATCATCCCTAATCCAACCATCTTTCAATCCAACCAAGCGCTATGTTTAATCATTCTTTGAAATGATGTTGCTTCGCAACACCATCTCAAAGAGGGGCAAAATGTAGACACCTAAAATTGTCCACTCATCATCTTACCACTATTCAACCCCAATCAGGACATCCCTAAACCACTTTCTTCCATAATTAACTGAATAAACACCTATTAGATAATTTATTATCCAATCTCCTTTTCAATGGTGATTAAATAATATATTATTATTAAATCACTATTCATCGGTACCATACCTTAGCATTAATTGAACAACTTTAATCATTTATTCAATTAATAAATTTATTTTCTATAGTCCAACACTAAATAAATATTTATTTATCTAATATCCCTTCATCCTCATCCTAAACTTAAATAAATATTTCTATTTATTTAATTCCCTATTTTGTGCAATTTTGATTAAGTTGATCGAAACCACTTAATCACATGCTTGCACAATTGATACAGGAGCATCCAAAGGTGTAAGGGCAATCTTGCATCACTCAAAAATAATGTTGATTCAAACCTGATGACTTTGTTTTCATTTCTTTTCAAAGTTTGTGTTTTTGGATACCCATTTGCTTGAATAATGATTCAAAACCTTCAAAGTTTCCAACAGGGCTAAGAAAACCAGAATTTACTATTTTTAGTAAGTCTATATCAGAGAAGCGGTTGAGCCCAAAATTTTCCCCAAAGCTTCAGAATAGTACAATAAGCATTCTTAGTAAATTTTGAGAACTCAAGATCATGTCTGGATTTCAAGATATTAAAGTTTTAATTTTGTGAGGTCCCCTGAAAAGTTTTGAAATCAGATATGAGGTACTAAATCATCCCATAATGTACTAAAAATTTTAGATAAAACCATTTACAAATTTTTAACACCATAGTTGACTTTGTGAGCTTTCTGGAGCTTCAAACGATTCATCAATTGGACACCTAGATCAAAAGTTATGCTTCCCGGAAGTTGACCTATTTTTGGAGGGAGTTGCAAATTTCAAAATTTTGCTTGGAGGCCACCAAAATGGCTATTTATGACTATTTTTGGGAACCCGAGGTAGTAGTAGAGATAAGGGAGAAGGTGTAGAGTCAAGAAAAGGTGGGAAAATAGAAACCCTAGCTTATTTGGGGTTATAGAAGGTAGAAGATTCTAGAGTCTTGAGATTGGAAGTTGTAATGTGTTGTAGCCTCTATAGGATTCATCCTCTAATTCTATTTGAGATTTTGTAATGTAATGAGTTGTCCAAATCAATAAAAGAACATTCTATTTTCTGTGTAATTTTTGTTGTGTGTTTTATGATTTACCCCCTTCATCAATAATCTTAATCCTTCATTAACCCATTCAAACCCCTCACATCTTCCAATATGTACAAAGGCATGGGATTTTGTACAAGACCGCATGGATCTCTTAAAAAAGGATGGGAAAGTCCTTTGTAAAAAAGGTCCTTTTGTCCTCCTTTGATCCTCAACACCCACTTTATCCAAGACGATCCTCCACCCTTGATTTCCTCTCAATCCAAGGACAATATTTATCCTTAAATCTTATCATGCCACTTGTTGGGCTCTCATTAATCCAATCCTCTCAACAATTCTCAACCATCAATCTTCCAAATAAATCCTAGCCCTCCATCCTTCATCCCAAAAATCTATAAATAGTCGTCAACCCAAGTCATTTTCAAGTCTTTATGAAGTGTAAGGTTATGTTGTCATGTTGAGGAGTAATCAACATATCCAACATCAAGGTTTGCATGTGTAGTTAGTGTTTTAACTTCATTTGTTTATGAATTCCTTTAGCTCTATCATGAGGTTACATTAGATTATGAGTAGAATGGGATGATATTATTTTTGTTTGTTCTATTTTAAGCTCATTTTCTTATGTTCACAAATAGCACACCCAATCCTAACAAAGATTGTAATTAATAATTGAACACTAAATGACATATAATTACATTATTATTCATCTATGAAATTTGTATAAGGAAAGAGGTTATAAATTTCTCATGCTACATGCATTGTATAAAAAAACATTGTGTACTATCCTAGTTGACCTTGCATATTGTGTAGTGAAATAGGTCTATGTGTTGAGAATATGAATTGAATTGTGTGGAATATTTGTATAACTTAGAATGCTTGCAAGTAGTAAATTATGCATCATGCTTTTATGAGTATGTGTTGATCATGTTGCATTTTGAAAATATAGTGCATAAGTTACATGTGACGTATGTATGCTTAGTGTATAAACTTACATGTAGTGTAATGTGTATTATGGATTAATATATAATGATTCCTATAGAATATTGTAGATGTTGACATGTGAAACGAGACCTTTCCTTGATGGAGTATATTATCTTAGGTGAATGACTTAAGACCCCAAGTGTGTTATTTCCTAATTATGATATTAGATATATGTAGTTATTATATATATATATATATATATATATATATATATATATATATATATATATATATATATATATATATATACCTTGTAGAATGAACCTTTGACACAATGATAGAGGTTAGAAAGTTTCTTATTATGTGATCTTGATATTTTAGTGTTGATTACTTTGGTTCTATATCTTGTCATGATATGTGCTTGGGTTGAAATGATATATACCTATGTGTGTTGAAATTGTTGCTTTTAGTTGCTCATGGTTTAGAAGGATACTAGTAAGTTGTTAATTGAAAATGATTATTAAATTTTAAGTGGCATACTATGTTAGATTTATCCATACCTATAAATGGTTAACCTTAACCTTATGAATGTTACAACATAACTTCATAGATAGCCCTATGTTGAATTGAAATAATTGTGAGAGTTTGTAATTTGTTTATAAGGACAACTATATATTGATTTTATGGTGTTTTGATTTTGTGTAATTGATACATGAATTGGTCTCTCTTATTTTATTATTCATGTACATAGGGTTGAGTTTGAATTATAGTGTAGTTTAAATGGGTTGCAGTTGAATTTAAAAATTTCTATGAGAATTATTTCTCAATAAGTAACTTGATGTATGCATCTTGTTGAGTATTTTACAAGAGAGATTGCTGAATTAAAAGGCCTTATTGAAATTTACATTATGTGACTATTATCATGAAATGGAAAAATATCCTAACATGCTTGTATACGAGTTAAGGATGCCTTTTTGTAGTATTTAAAATTTTTTGAAAGGAAATTTACATATGGCAAGGTAGATGCATGTATTACAAATAGGATTTTATGAAAATTTGAATGGTTTATTTTGAAATATTATGCTATCATTGAGAGAATGAATTGGAAAAATAATTGTACCCTTATGTTCATGTGAGAAATATAAGTGTTTCCCTATGTGAAGTTTAAATCTAGTAAATGTGATGTAATTGGAAAGAGATATTTAGGTGTATGTATGTTGTGAACACCCAACACATGAATTATGTGTACTTGAGCTTGGGATATTGTGTGTCTATCCTAGGAATGATTACATTGTTACCAATATGGAGGAATCATGCTTTTGTGTACTTCTTTTGTAAAGCATGTTAACCAAATCTTGTCATGATATCTAGGCTTAATTGGAGGTTGGTAAGTTTCTTGCCTTGATGATACAGGAGCATCCCTAGTTCAAGATAAATCTTGCATCAACCAAAAACATTTGCATTTTAGTTTGTTTTCTTTCATTTTCTAGTTCAGTTTAGTCAGTAGCAGTTTCAGTAGATTGGTTCGCATTCTTCTGCAGTTTCATTTTAGACCTTGCGGAGCTGGAGTAGTTAGCATCTAGAAACATTCATGCACATCATATCCAAATTTTAGATCATTTGGATTAGGTACTGGAAATATATCGCTATCAGAAGATTGACTATTTTCTCATAACAGACCGTCTTGATAGTCTCAGACAAGCAACTAAAGGAGAAGACTTGTGGAGAATTTCATGACTTGTAGGGCTAAATGACACATCAATCAATGTTGTTTGGATCGTGGCCGACCTTCCCTGAGATCTGTACGCCATTCCATTCATTTGTTGAGGAGTCCTATATGATTAGATCTGACCTATCCATGTACACATGTTATAGCTCTTTATTGGAGTTTGTGATCTTCCTTGGCCGACGTGGAGGAATCTTATGTTCTAGAGATGATATATAATCATGTAATAGATGCCTACAAAAGTAGTTGATGATCAGTTCATAGTTGATAGTTTTAAATTCTTGCAAAGGAGCTTCAAAGTTATATCTTATGCATATTCTGTAATTGAGGAATCAGGCCTGTGAGCCCTAATTGTAAGCCCACATGTTGCCAACCAGTTCGTATCTTGAATCAATGATATACTGAATGACTAAATCTACATTTGCCTTATATCTTTGAGTTGTTTCCATTGTGTTTACTCTTACTATATGACTTGGACTCTTCACTTTGTGGACCCTCCTAACCATGACTGTACCATTTGAGTTGTTGATGTCACATTAAAATGTGTATTTACTAATCTAGTGAAGGTACTCTTACCATGAATTGTACATTTAACTAATATGGAAGTACATTATTGTGCATTACAGACTAGCCTTCACAAGTAAAATTGTGTAGCCTTGTTGAGATAGCCTTTTCATGTGTCATAGGCTTACCTTAATAATGGTAAGTTCCTTTCCATGAGTTGTAAACATATCTCACCAAGTGGGAAAGATTTGTATAGCTTCCCTATTTATTGGCCCTTTAAGAGCCATATTATTATATGTAAAGAAAGTTGTTATGTTTTTATAAGTTTTTTTGGAGGAATAAGAGTATGATGTTGATCATTCTATTCTATTATGATACTTTACCATGAATTCCCTCCTTCCTTATTGGTGATTTAATTTTAGTCATGTTGTGCTAGTATTGTGTAATTTATGAAATTCATGACTTTATTTGGTTATTGTGGGCTTTGTTCAAATGCTTATGTGGGTTAGCAATAATTATTTTATTTTGGTACATGTGAAAGCTTAGCCATGACCTTTGAAATTTTATTTCGCATAAGGTTATGTTTGACTTCTTTTAAAGTCGTGTATTTTTTGATGAAATTGAATTTCTCTCATCTTGGAGTTTTTGATCTAATTGTGGTGGTTGTGCCAAATTTTACATTTTGGTGGTTGGTCTTGTGTTGTAATGTACTTTTGTTTCCATGTCTTGGAGAGATCTTTGGTAATTTTGTATTTAAGGAAGTAGACGTAAGAAACTTTTGAGGATGGAAAGCAAATTTGGGCAATGTATGGGACAATCATATCCTTTTCATTCTTAGTGATTTGTGATCTATGCATATTTTTCTTCAAGGCTAACCCCCTTACAACAAAAAGAGAAATGAAATTGTGGAAATGTATATAGTGGCTCTCTAAGAGTGGCCCCAAGACCATCATTCTAGCTAGTTCTATGGTACTTGGAAACTTGTGTATTGTTGTGAAACCTTGTTGTCCTCATGGAACATCATGCAAGCAATGTAATGTTAAACATGTGACATAAATAAAATTGATACATATGCATTGTGAAAATCTATGCATCAATACATGAACCAATTGAGTAAAAAATTATGCATTATTGCATTATCATGTAAATTAAATTAGTTCTAAAGAGTAGTGAAAATAAATAATAATGAATGATTGCATATATGGAAAAGTTATTACTTTGATTACTAGTATTTAATTTGGTCATTGAAATGTGTATGTCTAGAAGAGAAACAATATCTCAAGGAATTCTATATTTGATTGTGTTATACATTGCATTGACTAACTCTATCTTGTGTGAGTTCTCCTTCTGATGAATCAACTTTATGGTTGCTTGTTTAAGGTGATTGATTCCCTAGTTTATATGCAAGAAAATTTAGTGTTGTGCTTTCATTCTAACACTGGTTGAATTCCAAGAGTAAGTCTAAGCCTTGGGGGGAGAATGTAAGACCGCCCATGTTCAGTTCCTACTAGACCTTGATTAATTATAAGGTTTATAATTAAGTATTCTTTTAGGAGATAATTTGGTTATGGATAACCTATGCTTGTAGTTGTATTCTTTTATGACATGTTTATGATTGTGTGTGTACTAAATTTCTTTGGATTATTCACATGATCATATTTATATCCATGTCTAGTTACATGGTGTAGAAGCTATGATTGACTAGTACATTGCCATGTTGAATGTTATGAATATAATTTTTAGAATGATTCATGATTTAATTAAACAATTAATTAAGTTTAGTGGATTAAATTGAAATAAATTAACTACATAGAATATCAATGTTATGTTGATTATCATGATTATATTCATTGAGGAATATGATTTGGAGGTAATATACATGCCTTGATTTTGTGTTTGTAAACATGATGATATGTTGGTATTACTTGTTGCTTCCGCTATGATTACATTATAGGAATTGATGTACACATTCATTGTGTAGGGTTTTAATAGGTATTATGACCATCAAGATGATATACTGAGTGTTTAGGGTAAAATTTGATTCGTTTAATATTTAGTGTATTAGATGTTTGAATCCTCCTTTCACCCTATACATTCAAGGATCTAGGGTTGAGTGGCAATTCACTATCATACCCTAGATCACTATGAGATGTAGGGAAAATTGGATTAGGATATTTAATTATCAATTTTCCTTCTCTTATGCTTAATTGACCATTAAAACCCTAATTTTGCAAATACGACTGTAAACAGAAGAATTAAAAAAAAAGATCTTACAAAGGGAAGCAAAATATCAAATCATAGAGTACCTATTTTTGGGGCTCTGAGGTGGAAAAGTGGGGGACAAAAGAGTGGGTACCCAAGTCCAATGCCCTACTTTTTGTCCAGATCTAAAAACTCAGTCTGTAACTTATTTTTATTGTTTCAGAGATTTTCCCATCACAGAACTTTGGGGACTAATGAGCAGGCGCCCAAGTCCAGGGTGCTATTTTTCCTTCTGTTCTACAATTCTGATACTTCAAGATGCCTTCCTACAACTTCACTTTGTCTAGCTCTGCAACCTGTAACCTACAACCATGAAAACTTTGAGAGGGGGTTGTGGTGTTTAGAGGCTTGCCTCAGTCAAGCCCCAGAGGACACTTAAGTCTCTGAACACTGTTGTCAGATAGAGAGTGTGTGCCTAGGGAGGTAGAGGCAATAATCCAAAGGAAATGATGATGAAAACATAATATAATGTCACCTTGTAGTGAAGATATCATGGGAGGAAGATGTTGTTCATTCCATGATGAAATGGATGCTCAAATCTACAAACACAAACACATAGACCACACCAATCTTCTCTTGCAACACAATGAAAGCCTTGAATCACCTTGAGAATGAATAAACATCAAATTACCATCTAGTTTACAAATGAATGTCTAAACATACTTTTATATGCCACTACAAACACTTTTGCCAAGATTTTCATAATTCAAACTTACCATGTCGGCGTAGGACCCAAATAACTGTCACAAGCTGACACCCAAAAATTGGGACTACCCCAAAATAGGGTAGGACTAGGGTGTGAGCACCCAAGTCCTCCCCCTATTTTGGGCAGGGTAAGGCTCAAGGGGCCCTCCTAAGTCCCATTTGTCATGCTACCTAGGGCTCATTTCATCAGGATACCAAATTATGAAGTAAGATGTCCTAAATGTACACTAAAGACCTAAGAACTAAACCTTATGAGGGAAAAGCCCCCAAGGGGATATTTTCTGACATTACATTTAGCCCCCACTTTAATGTATGTATAAACACAAGGCCAATACATGCATTAAAGTAAGGTCACAAACACAGCAAACACACCAAGCATGGAGAAAACATGTCAATCATATAGAAAACAGTAACAGGCACGCAAAACACGCAGAAGACAATTACAGTCATGTAGAACACAGAGAAGATAGTCAATGCATAGAAGACAGACATGATTTCTTTTCTTTTCTTTTTCTCATAGATATGAAATGTAGATGCAAGTACTGGAAAGTAAACAAACCTCCCATAATACATGATGCACTCATTGCGCAAGTCTTTGTATATATGGGGCAACACACACACAAGACTTGCAAAACCTCCTAAAATATAGGTAGCACAACCCTAAGGCACTGGTCTTTATACTACATATGGGGCAACAAACATGCCACACAAAACAAGCATGCCAAAACACACACAACTTGAAGACACGGAGAAAACGTACATACAAGTGATGGTGTGTTCCCTATTTCTAGGTTCATCACCATCTCAAGCACATTACAGGCACACACCAATGATTGGGATTCACCACAACAATCGTCAAAGACATGCTTAAGTGTTGAGTTAGTCATAGAACCACTCCCTGCCTCCGTAGAGGACTTTTGAAAATGACAGGATGATGCAATCTATTCCAAGAAATACACCATCTCTGCCTTCACAAAGGGCTTAAGAAAAAGGATATGCTCGATATCCTGCCTCCATAGAGGGCTTACATGATTGATTGATTGATTGTAAACAAACTCAGGATACATGATGCACTCATCACGCAGGTCTTTGCACTTGAGGACAAACACATTGCTAACATCTACAACAGACAGCTTACCTTATATATGCCCCCACCTTAAGGTGGTTGATATTAGTTATCTATATCAAGCACATTAAGGTAGGAATAAAGCACACAAGGGAACATTGACTTTCACAAAGCCCATGCCTCCCAGAGGTGACATGTTCTTTACGATCACCAAATGTTCCCACAAACACATCCCTGTAAAAAACATGTTAGTGTCTACAAGATCATGATAAACAACAACATCAATGCATATGATTAACCACACAAAGAGCCAAGGTTATAAAATGAATTCGGAGTTCAAGGATAACCGTGGGGCGATATCATGAAGCTCTCCAAATTGAGTACCACCAAGGATACATTCAAAGACAAACAAAGGTGTATAGAGCAATAGTATCGTTAAGGTTTGTAAATGCAATAGAAAAATCATTGAATTCACTATGCGAAAAGCACGAGTGCATCCACTAGCCAAGCGTTGGATAAAATATACAACCCCATTGTCATATTAGGAACTAAGTCCAATTTTTTATTTCTCTCGAAAGGGAAACTAGGTCCACATCAGTATAAATGTTTGTCGTCATCCGCCCGCTAGATGGAAACACTAAAGGAAAGGAAACAATAAATAAGAGAGGAGAAACAAGTGTCTTAGGTACAGTCACATAGGAGGGTGCCCCCAAGTCACCAACTGCAATGCTATGTCCATAAGACACAACACACAACAATGAAATCAGAGAGTGGCAATTTAGAAGAATGATGATACAAATAGAAGAAGGTCACAATAGAGGTAGTCTCCTGGTATCCCAGACCTTACAAGAGAATCAGGGGTCATCCCAGGAGGCCTAAACAACACATAACACATTACAGGGGAAGTACATCATGAGAGAGATAAAGAGTTAGAGATACTTACCTATAGAGTCTTCATATTATATCTTGGAGCTCACGAACCTCTTTAAGAGGTGCTCGATCATGTTTAATGCAAAATTTGAGTGGTTCTTATGAAAGTCTTGTTTGTTATCATATGATGCTTGTTTCTCAAATTCTTGTTGAAATGAGACTTTTTGTTGCTTATGAGGGGAGAACCACTATTATTTCTAACTATTGACAGTCTTCTTACTCTTTTGCAATTTTTAGCAAGTTTTTGTTGTTGAATCTTTCTAGCACGGTAACGGGAATCATCTTGTACCATCTTACTTATCTGTATCAGTTGTTATTCTTTATTTTCAAAGGCATTTTGATTATCTCCTAATCCATATAAGGATAATAGAGGAGGAACCTCAGCATAAATTCCATTTATTCATAGATGAGGTGGATTATCCACTTGTTTCTTATCTACTTCAATCATTCCTACAATGCTATCATAGTCCAAGTAATCATCCTCGTCTACTTCCACTAAAGCTTGTTCCACCATATTGTTTTCAATATGCTTAGGGAAAGGATTAGTGAAACTTTGTAAGTTCTAATTTGGTGGAGCAACTGACTTGTTTCCATTATCATTCACACCTGATACTTGGATGACATTTGAATCAATAAGATCATGTATCTCATGTTTAAGATGCATACATCATTCAGTGTCATGTCCTTGTGTTTGATGATAATGACAAAAGGCATTAGCATTGAAGTAAGGTTCTTGTTTACTAGGATCAACAGGCTTGAGCGAGGGAAGCTTTAGAATGTTATTACTCATAGCTTGGTTCATAATGGAATGATAAGACTCATATATCAGAGTAAACTTTCTCGGTTGATATGATGCTTTCTTTGAATTATTTATAGCAGACACATTCGTATTTGGTCCATTGATCTTGATGAAACCCCTATTATTGTTATTCCTCTTAAATTTGTTTTGTGATGATCCACCCATGGATTGACCAACTTGAGCCGATGAGTTTTGGTTTTCATACTGACTAGATGAAAGTTGATAATTACGAAGGGCGGTGCATAAATGTTGGAAGTAATTATACTTCATCAAGAGGATTTTATTACAAATATTAGGTTGTAGATTTGTAATGAATATCTTTTGAACATCTTCATATTTCATCTGATACTAAATCTATGCATAAAGTCCTTGATACTGACTAATGAATTCAGTCAACTCTTCTTTCAGACCTTGTTTGCATTGAACCAAGTTAATAAGAGTGATCTGGGGTCTGATATTTGCTTGAAAATGTTGTAAAAATTGATCAATCAACTGTGAAAAGGAGTGTATTGAATTCGGAGGCAAAGAGCAAAACCATTCTAAAGAAGTATCTTTGAGAGATCACGGGAAGAGTTTTGCCAACAAATCCTCTTCAAAGTAGAAATCACTACACATAGCTGTGAATCCTGCCACATGAATATTAGGATCACTTTTTCCACCATATTTTTCAAAGTGGGGAGTCTCAAACCTCTTAGGCATAGGAGTTCTCAAAATTGCATAGGAAAGGGGATTACGGGCATGATATGTTGGTAGACTAGGTTGCGAAGAATTTGTCAAGTTTGTTACCTTTTGTTGTAAAGCAGTCGTGCCCTGTAAAAGTTGGTTTAGGATGGCATCATTGGGAGATGCAGTTTGTTGTGAGAAATTGGAACTGAAATGAGGAGGTGAATGATCTTGAGATACGATAGGCGAAGGCTGAGAATATGTCAACGGTGGTTGGACATAGTGATAGGTGGAAGATCGTTGCGACTAGGTAATAGGGGGTTGGAAATGAGTGGAATAGATAGGTGGTTGAGAACAATTATGAATAGAGGTGGTCCCCTTAGAAACCAATTTCTGGTAATTGTTGGTCATGATATTAATCACAAACAAACATAGAATAAAAGTACACATTGACCTTTATTCATCTTGAAAGATACGATGAATTCAGAGAATTCATGATCCCAAGTCTCTGGTGATTAGGTCTTAATCGTCTGACGTTACTCAAAGGTTGATGTGCATTGTTGTTTCCATTTTGGGGCCTTATGTTGAGTTCATCATCATGACACTATTTCTACAAAGATTCTTCACGGAGAGGTCATTTTATGCAGTTGTTTGATCAAATGATACCTTTATACTCAGATATTTGCATGATATTCATCAATTATACATGCTTTAGCTTCAAATATGCTAAATATTTTCAATTATCTATGAGATGTCCACATATTTGCATTATTTTCTTGAGATTATCAATTATTTGCAATTATGATGGTGAAATGCTCTAAAATTTAAATGAAATTGAAATAAATGCTTCAAATTAATGTTGAACCTTTAGCTATTGAACCACATGTACATCAGATACAGTCATGAAGAGAAGAAAACCAAACCATATGTTTACCAGGACATTCCACAGCTAGATACAGTTGATGCTAACTTCAAAGGAATTGTATGAAAACAACATATGCAATTAGACATGCACTCCAAGGGATGCAGCAAATCACCACATATATCCAGAATTCACACACTGATTACTCAAGATTTACTATGAATTGTAATCAAAACAGTCTTCTCATTCATTAAGTATGCAAGGATATGAATGTATACAAAAAGCTTTGAAATGAGCCCTGAATATTTCAACAGACAGATTTCAATTAAGTTTCGAATGTTTGAAATGAGGCATTCCTGCACCTTTTATAGAACAAGGTGAGGAATCCGTTACAAAAAGATCTAAGATCTTGATTTATCTATGAATATCTACAGTCAGTATTTTCTTGACTAAGTCAACTTTATCAAATTACACAAGTTGCCAGCTGGCAACTATCTGAAATACTTATTTTCACTAAGTATTAGATGTTGATATTTACTTTGTGATGCATCATCATCTACTTTATCTGACTCAAGCGCTCCATCATCAGGTGTATCACTTTTTGTCCCTTCATCATCCTGATGATGGCGACCCTGTATATGAGGCTGCATGATGACCCTGACATTTTCATACAACTGCACTATTTTATCTATTTCTCCACCATCCTGGGTCTTTGCTTTGATAATGGTGTGTTTATGTGCCTGGTATTTATTTTTGATGTTATCCAGTTTATTTCTTCTGTTGTGCAATGTCTCATTATAATTTTCCATTTTCACCCTGGTCCTCACCAATTTATCCATGATTTCTTCTATCATTTGACCTAATGGATCATCAGCAACAAATTGGAAGTTATTATGTAGGGCTTGGATTGCAAACTCCTCATCTTGATTATCTATCTTTCCTTCCACTTTTCCTTCCAATGTTTCCAAAATTTCTGCCTCAAAAGACATCATATCATGTAATTTTATGCTGATTTCCCTCAACTTATTATTGCATCATTTGAGTACATCACATTCAAATTGAATGTCCTTATACCATATATCTACCAATAATGCATTGTTATTATTTAGCACCCGCTTGTTGATGAGAAATTAGGGATTTATCGTCCTTATTTCTCCCAGGACATCCAATATCTTCTCCAATTGGAAAGATCTTTTACCTGTCTCCATTTGCAGCTTGTCTACCTTTTTCCTGGAGCCACTGAGAGAACTCCACCTCTTCAAAGAGGCCTTTACCACTTCTTCTACTATATCAAAGGTGGAATACATCCACTTTCTCAATATGGATGACTCATGTTTCATGAGATCCAATTTATTTACCTCCTCTTGGGAAATAGCAGTCAATGGGACTACATGATCAGTAGAACTATCTTCAGGATTAGTTAACCTTCCTATGTATGCATGCAACTGAGCAATGTGCTCTTTGTGTTGCCTATTTTTCTCCTTTTCTCTCTTAACCTTCTGAATCAAAGAATCTATAATGTATTTTCCCTCTTGACCCTCCTGGTCTTCATTTGCAAACCCTAGGTCAACTGTATTAATCTGGAATTCTTCCAGAGTAATTTTACCCTTTTCTTTATCTACAGTAGGGATTGCTATTTATGCAGTCCTTCTTCCAGTTGTCGGATCTCTCTTAATGGCTAAAGTCATTTTGGCCTTCTCTTTGGTTTTATTAGTTTTTCTGAAAACAAGGTGGATACATCAAATTCTTGAATCTCAAAATCTACCTCTGTGTTGACTTCCTTTTCCAACCATCGAGGTACCTGATCATGTTTCTCCACATCATCATGATGTTCTCCTTGATCTCCTGTATCCGTCAGCATATGTGATGGAGAAGGTGATTTCTTTGTTTCTTCTTCATGATGCTCACCTTGAGAGTGATCCTGTGTTACATCCTTCTGCTGAGGAATTTCCTTTTTCTGGAGGAGCATCATCCTGAGGTGGAGGATCTTGTGATGCATCTATATGATGATCATGATCCTTCTCCCTTATTACCTCATCCACTTTTGACTTTTCCTCCTGTTGAGGCACATTCATAGCAGTGTATATTGTGGAATCCTCCTTAGGTGCTGGTATTTGTTTTGAAACCACTATTTTTTCTACACCTGCATTACTTACTTCTTGAACTTTAGAAGCAGGATCTTCTAAAACATCTTTCTCATCAGCCTTCTTTTCCTGAACCTCTACTATAACGGGCTTCGTTGATGTATCCTGTTGGTGTTGTTGGCTTATTTCTGAAGCATGGCCTTTTGGTTCGGCCATCTTCACTTCTTCTATATGTCCTCCTTTATCAGGTGTACCTGCTGGATGTTCAAGACTTACATCCTGTGTACATGTCAAATCCACTATTGCAGGACTTGTCACCTGTGCAACTAATGTGTCCAGCCCTATTTCTTGATCTATCTTCTTTGGACTCTTCTCTTTTTTAGATTCCACTTGCTTCATCTCCTCCAATATTGTTTGAACTAATGGAGTCCCATGAGGAGTCATGTGCGTACCTATAGCAAGGGTTTCCATCTTCTGTGAAGCTACTTCCTTCACAACCTCATCATCAAATAGATTAATTGTTTCATCCAATGAGATATGACCTCTTTGAAACATTTGCAAGGTTTCTTTCATCTGCTCTTCTACTTGTTCAGTCTTGAACTTCACAATGGTAGGAAGTGGAACATTGTGTTGAAATTCCTTATGGAATACTTCACTACCTACCCCTTTCAACAGTATAGGGGATTGCTTTATCTCACCCCTCATGGAGGTTCTTGGTTTCTTATGTGGGGTAGCTACCACCACCTATGGGGCTTTTCTTTTCCTTTTGAACAATAAAGGGGCCTCCTCTTCCTCAGGCTCTTCCTCCATAAGGATATCCTCTTCTATTTGTTTTTGTGAGGATTGACCCTCTTCTTTGGTCTCAGTAACCACTGCCTCTACTGTCTGATCTTTCTTAGACTTTTGTTTACCTGACCATGGAGGTGATGCTGATCCTGATCTTGATGCTATTGTATCCTCATCTGGAAACACTACCCTTTCAATGATCACCTCTTTGGGTTCATTATCAATTTTCTTGCCCCTAGGGGGTCTTTTACTTTGCTGTTGTTGTGGAGGCAGCCTCTCTCCTTTAGATTTCCTTTTTTTAGTTAAAAAATCATCATATTCCTCATCAGGAATATCATGTCTCTTCTTTTTATTATCTACAGTAATAACAACACCCTTCTTCTTCAATGCCTCAATTTGTTCATCAACCCAAGCTTGGGTTAGGTGTAATGTCCTGGCAATGAAAGGATCTAAAGATATATCTTCTTGTATGGTCAGATCAGGTGCAGATATTGTATCATTATATATTTTCTTTTCTTCATACTCATCTGCTATTATTCTGCCATCATCCTTTTTCAACTATGAAGGAATGGAGATGCAGTCAAAGGTTTTGATTTGATTCAATGTTAACCTTTGATATCTTCTTCTTCTGGCTTCTACTTCATCTTCACAATCCACCTAGAAGTCTTCTAGGTGCCTCTTATGAATAGGTTTCCCTATTATTTTCTGTATCCTCCCATAAGGGTCATATTGCCTTACCAGTGGGAATGGCTGTAATTGCATTTTATTCAAACTAACCATAACTTTCTTGATACTTTCTGAATCTGGGCACATGTACCAACCAATGGTTACTGGAAACAAAATTGGTGGTATTTTCTGAGCATCCTTGTATGTCTTTAGTATTGTGGAGCTCTGCCTTACAAATTCCATTAATACCACTGCATCAGTGGGGTATCTTGGCAGCATGAGGGGATGTCCTTCAAAGCCCTCAATTCTCATGTAAGAAAATGTTGCAAATTGAATGTACCAGGCTCCATGCTTGTAGATTATTTCTTGAGCCTCCATGCTCAACCTTTTCATCCTATCCTCCTCCATGGTCCTCACCAAATGCATAGAGAATGCATCATTTACCAATTTGTAATCCTGGAGGTAGTTAATTCTCTACAACTAGGGATGATGATCCCAAATATGAGCATCATTGGTGGTTCCCCCAATCTTGTCAACTGTTGTTAATGCATCAAATGTGCCTTTGTAAGCACAGGAGTAGACAATGTATGATGTCATGTAAAAGGGACAATTTGAACCTCCCAGGTTCATCAGCTGCTCATGTAGAGCATCACTTATCAACTGGCCCCATAGTGGCTTAATTTCTACATATATGCACATCATGATGACACCGTACATCCAGTCCTTAAAACTACCAGCATCAGGCTGGCCTGTCACCCTGCTAAGCAATGCAATCATATATTGATACTCTTTGTCAAAATCATACTTATATAAGTGCACAGGAAGTTTAGCAGCTGCAGGGTATGTGGTATTCTTGGCCCTCCACCGATACATGTTCTTCCTTGCTTTCTTCTTATTGTTTTCATATTCCACTTCAGATTTCTTCAGATCTACGCTATTAACCTTCCTGCCCAATGACAGTCCAAATGTCTTGGAAAGACCTTTAATGGACAGATCTGCATATATTCTCCCATGCTTTACCACTTGTCTTGTTTGTGGATTGTAGTTTCGTGCACACTCAATAACCAGCTCTGGAGATTTCATGGAGTACGGAAAACTAGCCGTATTCCACATCCCTGGCACCAACACTGCATCTAGCAAGGTGCCTCTATTCTTTTCATCATTCATTTTGGCAGACCAGGCCTCCAAATCGGTACTTCCTTGATGCGTATCCATTATGGCACCATACTTGGACAGGACCCCTTTAGGAGATGTGAACATGGGCCTGCTGAACTCAGCTTCACACTTAGCTAACCTCTTGTCAGCCATGGATATCTGCAATTAACAAAATTTGTCTTACAATGGATATTCACAGGCATGCATATAACAATTTATCTCTACTAACATCATGCATACTATACTTATTTAGCATTTTCTTATCATGGGATGCATAAACTATGACTTCAAACCAACAACATCATACCTGATTATGCAGAAGCAATAGGATGAGGGTTCCAATTACTTACCTGGTTATGCAAATCCCTTTGATTATACCAGTGGTTTCCTAGAAATGCTCTTAATTCAGATGATAATCTCACGCTTCTTTATGCTGTAAGCTCTGTTCATCCCAGTATCACCTGTACGAGGGTTTGGAAAGCTAGCGCTCTATGAAAATGATTTTGTCACAAGGTAAGTGTAAAAATGACAATTGAATTTACCTTTTAACTTTGCAATTAGGGCAAAATTAGGGCAAACCCTGACATATGAGATTTTAATCATTGATTTTTCACAGAAACTCAGGATTTCTCTAGGTGTTTCATTGGGTTTTGTGGTCAACGGGAACTACCTACCACCTCTACATGCATTAAATTTCAACGGCGGCAATGAGAGCTGGGTGATATCCGTATGATAGGAAATATTCGAATACATGACACTATTTGGATATCGGGGTGATATTTTCAAATATCATCTGAGTGCAATGTGATCATCCTCCTTGAGAGGAAAAACTATCTTGAAAAGATCAGGCGATGAACGCATCCTTAAGTCGTGCTTTATACATCAGCAGGATATTTCAATATATCAAGTGATGTTACAAAAATGATGATGACCAGATAAAATATAATGTCTCTCTCTCAGAATATCAGGGTGATGTCATCCAGATATTCGCTCATTATATCGCTAAGGCATCATGACATCATCATCATATTATGCGAGAAGGATCATGTTTAGGAAATATACCCCCGAGAGGTAAAAATGATGATTACGTCATCGTCATGTTTGTTTCTTTGTTTATCAGACTTGAATGACATCATTAGGATAATGGCTTAGGGGGATATTTCATGGTAGGAGGATATTGAGAAATATTAGGTTACATTGAGAAATATGACCCTCGCGAAATACATAAGGCTATTGACGGGTAAAGGTCACTATCACCTAAAATTGACGTCCGGACATTTGGATCGCATGATTTATCAGGTGATAAATTATATCAGGATTACCTTCTGTAATATGACTGATGTTAAGAAATATGATCCTCCCCTTGTGAAATATCAGGTTTGACTAGGATTTTGACCGTTCATAACTTTCACATCCTAATGAATATCAGGGTGATGCAAAAGGCAAACCTACATGAAATTTGATGCTCTTTCTAAATATGAGGTTACTGGAATGAAATATGAATTTTGAAAAATTGGCCTCATGATGATGACTTACCACATTCTCCTCATGCCTGATGATCCGCATGACTTACTTTTACCAAACCGCCAGAAAGCACAAGACAAGCCAAGCAAAAAGTTGGGTCCCTGTTTTGCCAAGTCAAAATGGGGCGTGTTGTGTAACCACACAATAGTAATCAAATCCCATAGCTTTGTAATTAGTGCCATTAGATACTCCAATACCAGTGGTAGCATTATTACAATCATTTGTATCAGTTGTTAAGATTGTTGATGTAAAAGTAGATATTCCTGTAGTCGGTATAGGTATGGATACTTGAGCATGAGATGGTGATAAAGTGTTATTTAAAACTTGTGCACATTCAGTTACCAGAATGATATTAGTTTGTACAATATGTGCTAGACCACGAATTGCATTAACACCATCTTGTCCCTCTTTTATCAATTCTCTTATATTATGAATTGTAGGGACAACTTCTTCAACTATTCTCTCATTTTCCATAAATGATTGAAATTCAGCTAGCTCTTTATCCAATTTTTCTATTTTCTCATCAGACACATATCCTATTGCTTCAATTGCATCATCAACATCATGAAAAGTTTGTTCTTCCATTGTGGTTGGAGGATGTATAATATTTTGTGCAATTTGAGTTTCTCCCTTTGTAAAGAAGGTGTTCAAAGGATTATTAGAGGTAGGAATGTCATTTTCTTCAAGAGCACTAGATCCCATTAACCTTTTACTTCTTCTCAAAGGGATATTATACTTATGATAGCATGTCATAAAGCTTATACAAAAGCATACAACACACAACACACAAACTAAGAGAACAAATCCTAAGAGAATGATATGATTAAAGGCCAAAAATGCTTAGTTGTTTGTACCTTTTTCAATGCAAATGAATGGAACAAAGGTGTTGTAAGAATTTTGATCAAGGGAAGAAAATTATATGTCTAATATCAGTCCAGAACAGCAATAAGATCCTTCCCAACACACTCTTGATGCAATTCCAAGATAATACCAAGTCAAACTATAGTGAAAATATGTCTAAATAGGCACTTTTTCACCTAAATTCAAATGCAATAGAGCATAACAAAGGGTGTTGTGAGGAAAATGATGATGGATAGAAAATAATATCAGTAATAACAACTACTTGGTGCCAAAATTCCTAACACAACACACTTTTAGTGCCACTTAAGGTAAAACCCTAGTGAAAGTATAGCAAAAATAGGTTATTTTTCACGGTTTTTCAATTCCAAGAACTAGCAAAAGGGGTGTTGTAATGAATTTTAGGATGTCCAAAAAGTAATATTAATGATATCAATCAACTCAATCCATAAAATTTGTCACAACATGCTTAGCGTGCAAACTAGGGCAAACCCTAAGGCAAAAATAGCCAAAATATGTAATGTTTCACCAAATTTTCAATACAAGAGCTCGTTAAAAGGGTGTTGTGAAGATTTTTAGGAGGGGAAGAAATGATTACCCTGATAATAGCCAATTAATACTAAAAAAAATTTCACAACACTCCTATGGTGCAAGTTTATAGAGTTGATAAGGCAAATTTTAGTGAAAATCATTGTTTTTGAAGCCCTAGGTTTGAGATCTTGACACAAAATGCTATGTGAATGTTTTGAAGTCTAATTTATGATGAAAATGAATTAATCTCATATCTGAAAATTATTTTCAATATTTAATGTGCAAAATGCCAATGCAAATCTAATGAAAATGCGTGAAAATTGCTAGTTTTTTTTTGTTGAAATTTTCTATGCAAAATTGCAAATATTTGAAATCTAAATGCAAATTTACACTAAAATGCAAGACTATAGACAAATTTTAATTTGAATGAACCTCTAAAATTAATAGAAAAATATGAAAGAAGATTTTGCCTACCAACCCTAGATTTTGGAATTACTAGGTTTAATGAAAATTGTCAAAATTTCTACAAAAGCCTAGCAAATTAATGATGAAAATGCAATGCAAATTTCTATACTTTATATCAGATCTGATGCAAAAATCATGAATTAGGGTAATTTAGAAAGAATTGATGCAATTTAGTAATCTATATGAAAATGCAAGCTAGGGTTTTCAAATTTTTGCAAATTTTTTAATTTTTTTGTAATTTTCTCACTGCAATAAGATGAAAGACTATATGAATAAATGAAATCAATCCAAATATGAAGACAACCACTCAAAAAGTTGTAATTTAAGTCCAAAAACATGGGGTCACCAAAATGTTTAGGGTAAAATTTTATTCATTTAATGTTTAGTGTCTTAGATGTTTGAATCCTCCTTTCACCCTATACATTCAAGGATCTAGGTGTTGGAAACAAGGCAGATAACTGAGGGGGGAGAATCAGTTATCTTAAATATCTTAACTTTCTTTTCTTCTTAAACAATAGTGTAGTATCAAAACATATAAGCATAAATAATCATGAGAGCAGAAATGAAATCAACACACATAACACAAGGATTTTTACGTAGAAAACCCTGTTAAGGGGAAAACCACAGGGTGACTAACGCAAGATTATATTCTCTATTAAAAGAATAGAATGTACAAAAATGGCACTTGCCAATTAGGGCTCACTGCCCGAGCACACTGCTCACAAGAGGCACACTGCCTACAGGAGACTCACTATCTACAAAGTTTATAAAAAGTAACCAGGTATTTGAACTAATGAGAGGCATCCACATATGCTAAGGTTTAGTTTCGGTTAAGCTCAATATATTGATCTACTGGACTTCATTCTTCCCCTGCTTTAGTGTTGTTGTTCTATCACATACCGGACCTGTATTGCAGCTTCCACTCTTATCTTTGCCTTTTCTGGCACACTATATCACAATTCACACACCTTCATACTGAAATCCATCTGGTATATATATCTACACCAAGGATTTCAACATCTTTCTAGTCGGCATCTGGAATACTCAAGATTTTCCCAAGCTCTGGTCTGTCGGTTGAATCTATGCTTACTAAGTGATGCGTATCAAAGAGATAGTCATAGAAGTCATCAATTATGTCGGCCAACCATGAATGATCCCTCAAATAGCTTGATCACCATCAATTTCTCATCTGGATCAAGGTTTGATGCTCTACCAGTCAGTTCTTCCTTAGTCTACTCTGCCTGTTAGGAACCCAACACTTAGATGCTCATATATTTTCACTCATTCATCACCGGAGGCTCAATTTCTGGAATATAGTAGTCATGGTACCCCTCTTACCTTTCCCAAGTCCACACTTTGTTGAGATACATCCTCTAAGAGATCCGGACCTGATTGTCAGACCTTGCTACATGCTCTGTTCTTGTTCACCGGACCAAAACACTCTTCAATCTAACTTCTGGTATAGACTTGCTATGTATTGCAGATGTGTGGGATAAACTTTGTTGCCATCAATGACAACACTCATGAAGCCACACAGTGTCTCTTGCCAACAATCTCCACCTTTGGCATTGATGGCAACACTTAGTGAAAAATGACTAAGTGTCGTAGCAAACTCCCCCTTGGCTGATGCTCTGTCTTATGTACACTTTTACCAGAGCTCCCCCTTAGCTAGACTCCACATTTTTCACTGCTCCTCACTCCCCCTTTGACATCAATGGTAAAGGGTGAAATATGCACACCAAAATTTGCAAAGAAAAACAACCTATATATTGCCTGATAAGTATATATACATGTTGTACTTACATATACTTAAGTATATCTGCAAAGGTAGTCTTCAACTGGACAAATTTTGTTGCCCAACTCTGATTCATCCTATTTAAAATTGAGATGTGACCACCTAACAAAAATGCAAAAGCTTCTGCCCTCTTTAAGTCTGTTGGATCACTGGTTCGGGCTGTGGTCTGAGCATCAGTTAGGGCCTCATGCATTGCCTCTAACTTAGGGATAATTATCCCTATTAGTTCACTCAACCTGCTTATTATATTCTTCTTCTCCTTTTCAAGCCTCTTTATTTCATTTATAGTGGCAATAGCCTAACACTCTTGATTCATTATGGATGAGGTGAGAGGATCAAAATTCTAAGATAAACCTGACAGTTTACCTTCTTGTTCTTCCACCTTCTTCACAATGTCGTATGTCACAGTGGACCAAGATAAACAAAATTTGTATAAATCTCTGCCATCTTTAAGAGCATTTTCTAGGCTCTTTATCCCAATATCCATATTTCTCCTATCATTTTCTATAAGTCCCTGTACTTTGGAGAATCTCTTTCCTAAAAACTCTTTCCGGACTTTCTATTCTACCGATTTTTCTAAAGAATCAAAATGTGTGCTAATAGAATTAACAAGAGATTTCAAGTTACCAGATGAAGAGGCCGAAAGATCCTTTTGGAAGGATGGCATGATCTTTTCCAACACACCAGATGCAATCTCTATTAGCTCATAGTCTTCCATGTGAGACTTCAAAAGCTTTTCTTTTTCTTTAGCTTGAGCAAAAGATGGTACCTTCATTGTCTGGACCGGAGAGAGGGAGTCAAAATTGAGTGGTCCTTGAAATAATTCGAGTTCATCTATCTCTAACATTTCTTTGTTCAAGAAGCTCTTTACTGCGTCAACATTATCTCTTGCCGAAGATAGAGTCTTCTTTCCTTTTCCCATCTTAGAACTATCATCTGGGGTTTTCTCTATTTGATCTTCTTCCCTTCCCTTTACCTCTTCTTCTTGACTAACTTTCTCTTCTTTTCTTTCTTCTCCTTCAGTTCCGGAGTCAACAGGGGCATCCAAAAGAGAGATGTTTACTTTTTCAGGGACTTCCTCTTCCAGAACAGAGGAATCCAAGTCCTTAGTCCTCTCCTCACCTATGTCCTTTGGCTCTTCTATATTTTTCACAAGAGATTCTTCTTTACATGTACTTAGTCCTTCGTCATCCATGGCAGAAGGTTCATCATCTATGTCCTCTATAATAGGAAGATTGAATCTTTTAAATGCATTCCAGAGGATGTCCTCTGTTTCTTTGGCAACTTGATCTATCTCTCCAAGAATAAGTTTGTTCATTCTTGCTTTGCTCTGGAACTCATCCTTGCAGTCCTTGAAGATCATGTTCATTTGTTGAGAGGTAATGGATGGATAGAATTGAATAGAAATCTGTTCCCAGATCTCAAGGTCCTTTGCCTTAGTATTCTCCTTTCTTAGTTCAAGTTCTTTCTCTAGACTTTTGGGAATTAGAGAGATGATTTCAATGAGTGTTTTAGTATAGATGTTTAGATACCTAACTGTAGCATCTTGCAAGATCTTCTAGTTAGCTTCACTAAATTCATCATAAAATTTAGTCATTGGTTGCAGATTCCCATCCATAGTGACTGATTTGATGACATCATCAATGGAGAGAGTAGTCCTTTCAACAAATTCTTCTACCTCTTCTTCCTTGTTATGACCAGTAGAGGATTCACCATATGTTTTCTTCTTCTTCCTAATTTTCTTAACTTCTTCATCAGATTCTATTTCTTCATCATCCTTTTGGCTTATTTATGACCTTGTGGTCTTTGTCTTCATTCTCTTCTCTCCCTTTCCAGATGTCTTGGCTTCCATTTTTGAGGATTTTGAGCTCTTAGAGGTGTCAAGTGCAGAGCTCTTGGAGGATCTGGTCTGGGAGGGGGCTTGTACCGGATTACTTTCTTTTTCTGCTTCTTGTCTCTCCTTCTCAGCTCTTTCTAATTTTTCTCTATTTACATCAACTGCCTCTTTTGAAATGCCATATCTTTTGGCAACTTCCTCTACTTCCCTTCTCACTTTTCTTTTCATCTCTGGTTGTCTTTGTTTAACATAAATTTTCACACTCAATTCTTGAAAGGTTCCAAACCTTTCTGCCCCATGGTCCTTAGGCTGACTCAGCAGGTGTTGGACATGTAGTTCTAGGATTTTCTCATCTACCTCATATCTCATTGGCATAATCCAAATTGTTCTGGGCTCTACTACCTCCATTAGGCATTGATCATTGTTTACCATGAAACACATTGTATCCTTGTATTTTTCAACTAGAGATTGGGGAATTCTTTCTTTGGCCTACATCATACTTTGAAAGTTTTTGAAGTATCCCCAGAGTGTCGTACTTTGAGCCTTGGCATCACCAAGCCCATACATATAATCTCTGATTTGTATGGCAACTGGTCTGTCATTTTGCCATACCCAACCACTGGATCTGGGTAGCTCATTCATATAATAAAAGAAGAGACATAGTATTAGGCCACCATACTTAAATGAGTTCCTCTTATCCTTCTTTATCTTTTGCAAGTTTTCTAACAATTGGCTCAGAAGAAGCTCGCATAGATCATAGTCTACATTTTCCCTTAGCATCTGATAAGAAGTATAAATTGTAGTTCTGGATACAGAGTTCTCCCTGCTGGAATGATATATTTTGTAGCCGATTATCATAGAGGCAAATTTGATATCTAGATCTATGATATCTTCTATTGTCATTGCCCTTTTGTCAAACTTTGATCCGGTAGCCTCACTTACTGTTTGGTTTTTGCCTGATTTGAGAGCAGGCAACCCACTGGATGAGTACAAACCAGTTACTGCCCTAATTGCATCCTTTGTTATCTTGAAGGGCTTTAACAACCACATGAAGTTATCATGTATTCTACTAAGAACATACCAGACCCATTCATCTTCTACAAAATAGGGAAAGTGGATGCAATGTCCAAAATGCTTATCCCAGATGGCCTTGTATTGAGGTTTGAGTTCAACTAAGGGATAAACTTCTAGGGATTTGTAAGGAAGTTTCTTGAACTTAGGGCATGGCCTATCAGTTATCTTAACAACATTTGGAGTAGCCATCTTGCAAAAGATTCAAAGAGAGATATTCAAGAATGGAAATACCTTTTACGCTTCTAGGTTCACGATATGAGCTGAAAAAAATTGCTGGTGAATTGGATTCTGCGGTTGATCCTTGAGAGAGTTGAAGCAATCTTGTTGCAAAGCTCTTTCTTTCTTCTTCTCGAATGAAAATGTGCAAATGATGAACAAAAGAACCCTTATATCTTTGTGCAAACTCTAATTTCATATTGCAATAAATGCACACCTTAAGTCATTTTGGTTCCCTTGTTCTGACCTTGTTTTGAAAGAGATATGTCTAAATCACTGAGATGCACTTAGAATTATTATTGGTGATAATTTTTAATCTATCTCCCTTTCTCCAATCATTCCATTTATCTGCAGATCAAGATATTTATATTTTGAATCATATTGGATCTAACTATGAGAATCCTGCTTTTATCAGATGACTATCAAACCGGATCAATCTTGGATGATTAACCTCTTCAAAACTCCTTGCGGATCTTTCATATTTTTACCAAGGGTTATTTATATATTTCTCTGAGAACCCTTTAATCCTCAACTTTCTATGTGCCAATTTCAGGCACTGATTGACTGGCTGGGGGAATTTATTTTCTTTTGTGACTCCCCCTAAGCCAAAGCTCATCTATTTAGTTTCTGAAAGGAATATCAGCACTAGATTGTGGTGCGAATCCATCCCCAACATTTTCTATCCTTCTCTTCACCCAAATCTTGTCCATCTCCCTTTGAACTTCATCCACATTCACTTTTCCTTTTCCTTTGTCTTGATTTTGATTATGATGCACCAGACCCCTTTTATCCTGATTCTTACTTCTACAGAATTTGGCAATATGACCGGATCTATTGAAGTTGTAGTAAGCTATATTTCTTTGCATATTTGACTAATATCCTCTTGATCTGCATTGATTAGCCATATGTCTCATTCTATTGCATGCAAACCATCTACCATTAAATGAATTGTTTATTTGCATATTTCTACATTCATGAGATTTGTGACCATACCTTTTGTAGTTAAAAGGTTGTCCGGACAAGGATGAATTAGTCTGATTCATTCTTCTTCTGCATTGATTTGCTTTATGACTGAAGTTATTGCAATTATAGCAGTATCCATCGAAGGATGGATATCTTTGAGCATTTGGTTGCCTCACCAAAGGTCTTCTAGGCCTGTACCTTAGATTTCCTGATATAGAGTTCTTCTAATTAGATCTGGAGCTTTCACCTTTCTCATATCCCAAGCCATGCTTGTCATCTACCCTCTTTTGGCTTTCAAGAAGAACTTCAAGTTGAGCAGAGCTTATCTTGAATTTCTCTTTGTATTCATTTGCTATTTGAAGATCCCTTTTAAGAGTGTCTATCTGATTCTCAAGTTGTTCTTCATTATCTCTAGCTTCTTCAAGATTAGATTCCAGATGCCTAATTATTCTATCCATTTTGTGGTAGTCTTCTGACTTCTCCTTGAGAGATTTTTTTAGATTATCTTCAATTTTTCTTTTCTCTTCAATTTCTTAGGTGAATTTCATAACCCCTAATTCCATTTCATGTCTTACCATAATGACCTCTTTTGATAGCTTCTCACATAACTTGTTTTTCTCATTCAGATCTTCATTTGTATCATTGGCTTCACTTTGACTTGCTAATTACTGAAGTAGTTCCTTTCTTTTTTTCATAGAGATACTCAATTTTTCTTTTAGTTCATTTATGAAATCATCAGCTTGTTTGAGTCTTTCCCTCAAGTTGTTGACTTCAGAGTGAGATTGCTCAAGATCATCTAGGGTAGAATGAAGTTGTTCCCTCATACCGTACATATCCATTGAGATTCCTAGATCTTCCTCAAGCTATTAGGCTCTATTTGAAGGAACTTAGCTCTGATACCAATTGTTGGAAACAAGGCAGATAACTGAGAGGGGGGGTGAATCAGTTATCTTAAATATCTTAACTTTCTTTTATTCTTAAACAATAGTGCAATATCAAAACATATAAGCATAAATAATCATGAGAGCAAAAATGAAATCAACACACATAACACAAGGATTTTTACATGGAAAACCCTGTTAAGGGAAAAACCACGGGGTGACTAACCCAAGATTGTATTCTTTGTTAAAAGAATAGGAAGTACAAAAATGGCACTTGCCAATTAGGGCTCACTGCCCGAGCACACTACTCACAAGAGGCACACTGCCTACAGGAGACTCACAGTCTACAAACTTTATAGAAAGTAACCAGGTATTTAAACTGATGAGAGGCATCCACATGTGCTGAGGTTTAGTTCTAGTTAAGCTCAATATACTGATCTACTGCACTTCATTCTTCCTCTACTTTAGTGTTGTTGTTATGTCACATACCGGACCTGTATTGTATCTTCCACTCTTATCTCTACCTTTTCTCACACACTATATCACAATTCACACACCTTCATACTGAAATTCATCTGGTATATATATCCACACCAAAAATTTCAACATCTTTCTAGTTGGCATCTAGAATACTCAAGATTTTCCCAAGCTCTGGTTTGTCGGCTAAATCTATGCTTACTAAGTGATGCATATCAAAGAGATAGTCATAGAAGTCATCAATTATGTCAGCCAACCATGAATGATCCCTCAAATAGCTTGATCACCATCAATTTCTCATCTGGATCAAGGTCTAATGCTTTGCCAATTAGTTCTTCCTTAGTCTACTCTACCTGTTAGGAACCCAACACTTAGATGCTCATATATTTTCACTCATTCATCACCGGAGGCTCAATCTCCAGAATATAGTAGTCATGGTACTCCTCTTGACTTTCCCAAGTCCACACTTTGTTGAGATACATCCTCTGAGAGATCCAGACCTGACTGTCGGACCTTGTTGCATGCTCTATTCTTGCTCACCAGACCAAAACACTCTTCAATCGGACTTCCGGTATAGACTTACTATGTACTGTGGATGTGTGGGATGAACTTTGTTGCCATCAATGACAACACTCATGAAGCCACACAGTGTCTCTTTCCACCACTAGGGTCAAGTGGCAATTCACTATCATACCCTATGTCATTGTGAGATGTAGGGAAACTTGGATTAGGATGTTTAATTATCAATTTTCCTTCTCTTATGCTTAATTGACCATTAAAACCCTAATTTTGCAAATACGACTATAAATAGAAGAATAACAAAAAAATATCTTGCAAAGGGAAGCAAACTATCATATCACAAAGTACCTATTTTCAGGGCTTCGAGGTGGAAAAGTTGGGATCAAAAGAGTGGGCGTCCAAGTCAAATGCCCTTCCTTTTGTCTAGATCTGGAAACTCAGTCTATAACTTGTTTCTGTTGTTTCAGAGATTTTTTCGTCACAAAACTTTGGGGACTAATGAGCGGGCACCCAAGTCCAAGGTGTTGTTTTTCCTTTTGTTCTACAATTCTGACACTTCAAGATGCCTTCCTACAACTTCACTTTGTCCAGCTCCACAACCTGTAACCTACAACCATGAAAACTTTGGGAGGGGGTTGTGTTGTTTAGAGGCTTGCCTCAGTCAAGCCTCAGAGGACACTTAAGTCTTCGAACACTATTGTCAAATAGAGAGTGCATGCCTAGGAAGGCAGAGGCAATAATCTAAAGGAAATAATGATGAAAACACAATATAATGTCACCTTGTAGTGAAGATATCATGGGAGAAAGATGCTCTTCATTCCATGATGAAATGGATGCTCAAATTTGTAAACACAAACACATAAACCACACCAATCTGCTCTTGCAACACAATGAAAGCCTTGAATCACCTTGATAATGCATAAACATATCAATTGCCATCTAGTTTACAAATGAATTCCTAAACATGATTTTATATGCAACTACAAACACTCCCGCCAAGATTTTCATAATTCAAACTTACCGTGTTGGCATAGGACCCAAATAACAGTCACAAGCCGACACCCAAAAATTGGGACTGCCCCAAAATAGGGTAGGACTAGGGTGTGGGCACCCAAGTCCTCCCCCTATTTTTGGCAAGGTAAGACTCAAGGGGTCCTCCTAGGTCCCATTTGTCATGTTACTTAAGGCTCATTTCATCGGGATGCCAAATTATGAAGTAAGATGTCCTAAATGCACACTAAAAACTCAGGAGCTCAACCTTATGACAAAAAAGTCCCCAAGGGGACATTTTCTGACATTACACTGAGTAAACGTTCATGGATCAAATTTAAATCCATCTCACTTCACCTAATGAAACAATGAGATTGCCCTCATGTATAGACCAGTTTGCTTTGTCACTATGGATATGAAAGACCTAGTAGTATTTGTAAGTGCTCATGCATGTTTTAGTCCATAGTAATGTTATCTTCTATGTGAGTTTATGTTGTCCCACACTTCTTGGGAGGCATCAAATTTTTGAGCATTTGATTTAATTTAAGTTTTTGATTGGAGGAATTTATTTATTTTTCATACTAATTTATTGGTTCGTTCCTTAGTTGATTTAAATTAATTTTACCCTTTCTATTTTGCCTTGGGGTATTTTATTTAAGAAAATGTATCTGAAATCCTTAGAGTGTTGTAATATCCCAAGTTGATTAAATTTTTCATTGTGGGTTTTGGATTAATTCTTTTGAGGTTTTAAGCGACCTATTCCCTTTGTGGATGAGATGGAAATTTTAGGTCTTAGTTCTTTGCATTACTTTTCTATTTTTGGAAAAGGAAGAGAATGACCACTAGCATAGATGAAGCTAGAAATTTGTAGGATTTGAGGCTCTTGGAAGGCACCATTTTTTATGGAGATCTACTAGTTTTTTAAGGGAACCTGGGATGACCTTTTACTACTAATTCTAGAGGCCATTATTGTTGGTATGCAACTCCTTTGTGGTACCATTTTTACTAGTGTTCATCCTTTAATGGGGCTCCATTTGGTTGTTGTTGTTTGTTCTCTACTTGGTGACATGGATGTGGATTCTAACCCTTTTGGATACCCTTTATAGTTGTTGGAAATTTTATCTATGTTGGATGACATTTGCATAGTAGTAAAAGTTCTCTTTAGGCATCATCATTTTAGCAAAGAAAACTTTAGATTTGGTTTTCACCATTTTGGGTCTTCTCCATCCTTTCTAGGTGCTTTTTTTCATGGACTATGTTCTCATTTGGATGACTCAAATATTACTAGAAACCCTCTTTCCTTTGTTTCTAAAAATTGTTGATATTCATTCCAAAGATTGATGCCATAGTGTTGGGTTTTGTCTTCATTTTCTTATGGAAAATTGAGAGAAAAGTACTCTTATTATTTTATTTTCCTTAATTCTTGATTTTTCCTTATTGTTTGGTGAATTTAAATGGAGGTTTGTGTTACCTTGAATTAGGGTTTATGATACCTTTAATAGGTATTTAGTTGTTGCACTAAATCATTCTTTGATCCTTGTAATCTTTATAGTTTATGTAGAATGAAAGCTTGATGGTTGGAGTGATGAACTCCCTTATTTGATTATGTGCTCTTTGCCTTTGGGATTTGATTATTTGTTTAAACTCTTGTCTTGGAATTATGCATGTGTGGTTTTATTCCTTGTGTTCAAGTGGTGTGTAATCATTAGAAATTATTATAGTCTTGTGTCTTGATTTGGGGGTTTAATTATGAAACCCTTACATTGCAAGGTGTGCACCCTTGGTCTCCTTGTGTTGTACAGTGTAGCACTTGGGTTTGTGACAAGGCTTAATTGCCTCCCATGGATTCATTAACTCTAGCGATTGTATCAGGCATTAACAGGTCAATCTTTTGGTCCAATGGCAATTATCTTTCTAACAATTGCTATCAGAGACTAGGTCACGAGTCAAACCCCTCACTTGTATTAAGGGGGATTTTTGCAAGGTGTGCGCCCTTGGTCTCCTTGTGTTGTGCAATGCAGTGCTTGGGTTGGTGACAAGGCTTAACTACCTCTTGTAGATTCATTAACTCTGGCGGTTCTATCGAGCATTAACAGGTCAATCTTTTGGTGCAACAACAACCGTCTTTCTAACAACCCCTGTTTCTAAAAGTGAGATCTTTATATTGGAAGCTTACCTTTTTGTGGATTATTGCTAATCCTTGTTAAGGGTTGTTATGCCTAGTTGAATCCATGTTAACTTCATGCCTTGTGTTGGCTTGACTTAAGAAATGAAAGATTTAAATGAATCTTTGTGAAAGACCTTTTTATGGTTTGAGAAGTTTGTAAGGTAGCCTTGTGTTGTAAACTTGTCATTTAATTCCTAGGTGTAGCCAAAAGTGGCCTAGGTGTGAAATTGAGGTAGAATATCTTGTGTTGAGTCTTGTAAAGACATAAGAGATGTGTTGTGCCTTGCACACATGCCCCATTTTGCCAAATGGAGACCCCATTTTTACTTTTGGCTTGGTCTCATTTTTGATGTTCTTGCTTGGATGAAATTTTGATGATTTCATGATTTTCTTACATTTGGGCTCTTTGGTTTGATTGAATATGTTTTTGACTTTTGAAATTGGGGTGTTTGAAGTGATTTGATGAAGTTTGGGTCCAAGAACTGGCCTCCTTGAGTAATTTGCGCTAAAAACTAGCTCTACTATAGTTTGCACTAATATCCAATGGCACCAAATGTTAGTGTTGGACCTTCATGCTTAGTCTTATGCTGAAAAGTTTCCCTACTAAACTTAGTGCTAAAAAAAAGAGGTTGCCAAACATATCTAGTAGTTGTCAAAAGCTCCACTAGGGGCTTAATTTCCAAACACCAAGCATTAGTGTGCTTTGCTTATGTCACTTGATAAGCACCAAAAGTTTCCCTTACCAGACATGTCTGGTAGAGCCCAAAATAACCCCACTTTCATCTTCCCTAGTGTGCCACAACTTGTCCTCTAACAGAAATTTATGGCAGAGTTAGAGGAGGGTTTTAAAGGCAAAAGATTTGTTGAAATGACCATCATTTGCATTCACCTCCTAAAACAAACTAAGCCCTATATTCTCATAATATGCATGTTATCTCTCTGAGTGATTTGACAGACATTCGAGTAGATTTTGAGCGTGTTCAATTGCCTATAGGTGGTTTCTTCATTTTGACGATTTAGTTCGCAGGTTGGTTTGTTGATTATTTGCCTTTGAATTTTCCTTGCTTTAAGACTCGAATTACATTTTGAACTTCCACATTTGTTGACTATGTCATTCTTTCAGTTCATGATTTAAGGGTTTAAGGGGGTAAATAGAGTATTGTGAATCTACTGTGTAAGGTAGGGCCAAGAGAGATTTCAAACTAAGGTGTGTATAAATGATGAAAACCTTTAAGCTTTCCCGAAGACTTGAGTGCACTAGTTTTAAAATGGTTTTTACACAAAAAGTGATATTATACTAAGAAATTTTGGCCTAGGGGTGCTTTAGCACTAAATTCCCTAGGTACCAGACATGTCTAGCACCCTGATATTCTCCACCAAAGCTTTCGAAGGTCATTTTCCACTTGGACAAAGTTTATGTCCCTAGCGCTAAATTGTCCCCTTGCTAGATATGTCTGGCAGGACTTAAAAACCCTGCCATTCGATATCCCCTAGAAACCCCACAAGGGAGGTTCAATCCTTTTAACAGTACCTTAGCACTAAAATTTTGGTCTAGTGCACATGTTCAGTAGACCCAAAATTCCTTGCCATCTTGTACTTACCAAAACCTCCACTAGCTTTTTCATTCTTTTGCACTTGATGTTGGCACTGAAATGATACCCTACTGCATATATCTTGTAGAAGCAGAATTCCTCACAAATCTGGTAGGGGCTCAAAAGTCTGCTTGTCTGGTAGTGACCAAAAGCCTCACTTTTTCACAAATTGAGTTGTGAGGCTTGTTCCAAAGGGCTAATCTAGTTTGTATGATGGATTCAAATTGAATTGTATCTATTTATCATGACTACTAGTTTGATTATGCTTTGGAGAACATTGAATATTGATTTGGGCATAGATTACTATATTTTCACTGTTATATCTTGCAACAAGGCAAAACCCCACTTTTCATTGGGGCTTTTCAATTCATGGTTTTAGATTAGAAATGTTTAATGGATGAGAATAATATGAGTATATTATAAATACTTTGGTACAATTAAGGGATTATAAATGACGAATCATGGGTTTTGCTAAACAATTTAGTTATTTTGGTAGTGCATCCAAATTGGGAGAAGTAGGCAATGCAAAAGGACAAGTCAAGGTGTATGAGTCCTATACTCAATTGGAGGTATCCTAATCACTTGTGCACTACAAAAGTGTTAATGATGCATTCACAATGCACATTACAAGAATGTTGCAAGGGGACATGTCAAGAAGATTATCTTTGGAAGCTACTGTTGTAGTGCAAACATATGGTAGGTGGTACATCCAATTCCCCAAGTTCACTTACCTCAGGATTCAAGGTTTTACTGGAGCACCATCTAAGCTACCTAAGTATCCAATTGATAAGGTAGTGCTCCTGGAATTGACAAGGTAGTTGTGTACTTGTGCTGAGAAGTTGAAGTATTTGCATAGAGCATCTATCAAGTTTCCCATACTCTTGTGTAGGGGTCTCTTTTCATGTGTGACCATAGGGTCAGCTGAGTATTCAGTTACTGAACTCCAAATGCTAAATCTAAACCTTTATAAGCCTAGAACCCATTTTAACCCTTTTGTTACTATTGAGAGGCATGTAAGCAAGAGACTATTCCATAAAGAGCATTTGGAAGACTTTTGGGCCAATTATCTGAATGAACATGAAGTGATAAGGAAAAAATGTTCAAGAATGTCTCTGGATTACATAATAATGTTCAATATTGTAGTAGTGCCCAATCAATTAGTTGATGATGGTAATGTGTTGCAACAAGAAGCATGGAGGGTAGTCTTTGGACAACCTATTCCACCTCCTAATTGGCCTGAAGTGGAAGAGAGTTCTTTAGAGGAGGTGATGAAACAACCTATTAGATATAGTAGAATTTGTTTAGGGACCAGGTTACTAGATTGATAGAGGTAGGAGTAGCCTTGACCTATGCACAACAAATACAAGATAGTCTTACCAATGATGAAGAAGATGAGCCAATAGAAATAGAGACAAATGAGGAACCAGTACAAGGTGCAACAGGAGGAGAAATTCAAGATATAGATAGTGAAGCAACAGAAGATGATCTCCCTCCTTAGGACAAAGGAAAACCTAAGGCAGATAAGGGGCCTCCAAAGTAGCAAAAGAATAACATTCAGTCTCCAATCAGGACAAGGAGCTCCAAGAGAAAGAATATGCCTAGTGGGGCAGGGGAGTCTTCCATATCTAATAAAATGAGAGGATAGAAAAACACACCATTTCCAAAACCTACCATTCCTATGTTGCAATAGGTATTGCACCTCCTATCTCCTCTGATATCCCCACTGTACTTACACCTCCTTCATCACCAACAATTGTATCTTCCTCTCTTCCTCCATCCATCCCTTCCATGCCTTCTACCAGTCCATCCATCTCCTCCTCACCTTCTATGTCTTCTATCTCCATTTCATCTATCTCCTCCACCTCATCATCTTTCCCTTCCTTTTCATCCATCTTTCTTCCCCTTTCCTCTTCATCCTCACTTTCCATTTCACTTTCTCCTTCACTTACCTTTCCACCTCTTTTTCCCTCTTCCCTACCTCCCATCTCCACTATTCTTTCACCACCTTCCTTCTCCCTTCCATCTCTCAATCTAATCACTCCTCTTGTTATTTCCTCCATGCTTTTATTGCCTTCCATTCCTCCTTCCTTAGGTTTTGTAGCATTTGCAAACCCATCACAGGTACATTTTCCTTCATCTACTACTAATTCTTCTGCTACTATCAATACCTCCTTAGCTTGACCATTCCACGATTCAAAGAAGGTACCAATGCCTGCCTCAATCCAAGTGCCCCTACTACCTAGAATTGAGAAAGTATGTATTGAACTAAACATCATATTAGAAGAGGAGGTTGTAATTGAAGACATAACAAACAACCCTTCAACAGACTCAAGCACAATTGAGGTGGTAAACTTAGAAGATAACCCATTAAAGAAAACTGTAAATGATATTGTGCTTAATACTATAGGGCAAGAGATGACAGAGGGATTGCAACAACTGAACCAACCAGAATCTACCCCAAAGGTAGATGCAGTAAATAGTCAGGATCCTTAAGATGATAAGGGCACAAATGCAAAAGATACAATTCACTAAGATTATTTGAGTAAGGAGGACAACCACATTGGCTCTCCAAGACATTCTTTGGCTGCTCTGGACTGGCTCCAGCAAAGACTTAATAATCAATCCTCTATAGTGGAAGTAGTAGAGTTAGATCTAGACAACTTCTTGGCCAGGATTGAGAAACCAAAGAAGCAAAAGAAAGCAAAAGTTCAATCAAAGATATATAAAGATGCTTCTAGTTCTTGCATTGTAGAAGTTGTTCCACCAATGCAGACCAATAAGGAGGATGTGAGACCTAAAGATTATAATATTACAACTCTCAACCTAGGACTAGCATCTAAGGCCCAAGTTGTAGAGGAATTCAAAGACTCAGTATCCAACATTTTGGATAGAATAAATAAGGATGAAATGACAAAGTAACAGCTCAAGAAACAAAATGAGGATCTTTGAGCATTCATCAAATATTTAATAAAGCCCTCACAATTAGATGATGGAGCAACATTGGGACCTTCTCTCCTTTCTAAGCAAGAGTTAGAGGATTTTGATAATGTTAAAGCCACTGCTACAACAACATAAAAATGGTACCATAAGGTATATGATGAGGGATGTGAAATCATTGATGAAGTTGTTGATCTTCATAAAGATTTTTATGCTTTGAAAGCAAAGCAGGATGAGGTCACTGATGACTACAGCAACTATGATGAATATTACTCCAACATTCATCCCCAGGTCTTGGCAATGAGCAAACATTCAGAGAAGGTTTTGATAGAAGAGAACATTTTGACTACGGAAATATTACATATGCCAGAGCACTGGCTGGAGATGATAAGGTTGAGGAGAGAATTTTTTTATAAAGCTATAAATATGTCAGAGCCAGCCAAGGCCCATCTTCTAGAGGTAATATATAGTTTGAATGACATGCTTCTAGCTGTGACCAAGATATTTCTTGATGATACCACTCCAATTGATGCACAAGAATGCAAAGAGAAATTGAACTTACTTATGCAAGGAGATTCACCACCATGTAGAGTGGAGGATTTGGATAGGATTAGGGATCTAAGGATGCAATTCAAGGAATTCAAAAAGAACAAAAGGTCTAGGTTAGCCATGTACAACAAATTTTCTTGTGAGGTTGATATTATTAAATTTAGAATTAATTATGTTAAAGATCCTTGGCCTACTGATATAAATCTAGCATTAGAAGAATTCTTGGCATACAAAAATAGAGAAACAGAAAGAAACAAAGTTGACGTGGACAAAGATGACAAGCAGCAAGCTAACTCAGCAGCCACATGACTTCCTGACCAGCTTGATTAGCACTCCCAGAAATTGGTGCTCATTTCTCTATGATTCTATTATCTTGGGAAATGAATTTACTATTATTAATAATCTAATGAGAATCTATTTTATTTCATCCAATGTATTAAAAAGATAGATTTTGTCTTTTTCTTATAAGACACATTTGTGCCTAAGAATGTAAAAAATTGTCAACCAAAATTAAATACAATGTAATCTCAACCCTTAGTGTCGAGTAAATCTCCACCGTTCCTTCAAAAACTCAGTATGCTCATCCCTCTATAAAAGGGTGATCATTTTCTCTCTTTGTAAGTAAGAATTGTTGATGGATTATTAAGACTCTATCAAAATTTTGATCAATACAAAATAGGTTTTACAGGTTGCTAGAAAATTGTGTTTCTGTGTTATCTTATTTTGGATTTCATGGTTCATTTTGATCTCAAATTGGATAAAGTGCAATTTCAATGATGGATAAATGCTAAGATATGTGATGAATACCCTAGTTCATACCATTTGTGCTTGTTGACTGTAAGTTGCTTTGTATGGTTGGTCTGAACCTTGTTAATGAATTCAGTTCGATTGCATTGCAATACTTAAACTATGCAATCACTTGGGTATTTAATGAAAGAATGTGAATTGAAAATTATAAGATTCCTTTGAAGATTGCCTCATTTTCTGTAGCATTGTGATTTCCTAGCCTAGTTAAACATAAAGTGGTTTATTGAGGGTATTTTGTCTATCTGTAGCATTAAGTCCAATTGTGAGTTATCCTTAGGATTCAATCTCTCTACACTTTAATATTTTACAATTTTTTTATAAACATCTTATTAGAGTAAGGGTTTTAAAGAAACATTCACATAACCTATCCACTAATAAATTCTAGACTACATAGTCTGCATTATCAAAAGGGTTCTTGCACACTTTATTTTTGTTGGGTGAATATTTTGTTATCAAATAATTTAGAACAAAATGGTTATATCAACCACAGTGTGATGAGATATAATCTCTCCTCTCAAAAAGGGGAGGCTCCCTTCTTATTACCCACTACAATCAAAAAATACTTAACTACGATTATTTACACTAAAACTAACCTGTGGATGTTGTCATATCATCTATTTCTCATTTTTTAGAAAATATGTTCAGTTACAAACTTTCAATATCAAATCCTTATTTCTTATAAAGTGTGATAAGCTAAAAACTATTTGTTGGAACAATAATAACCAATACCCAAATTGAATAAACGTAGGAATACTCTAAGTGATACCATAATGAGTTAATATCAAGAAACCCACAAAAGCTCAAAGTCTTTTGTTGCTTCTTTCATTGACTTGAAGTCGAAAGCATATAAAATAAGGTGTAGTCCAAAGTCTCCATCGTATGCTATAATGAGATTAACAAACATAGAAGATAGCTAGCAGCTCAAAGTAATCTAATATCTTCCACTTACGAACATAAAACATAAACCCAAAGATAATGTTGTAGCACAAAGTCTCCAAAATCAGATTTAGAACATCTCCCAGATCATCCAAACTCACACTACAATTTGATCAAATACATAAGAAAGTATAAGAGAAAAGACATAAGAACATCTCTAATGTACCACAAGTTTGCTTCAAGAAAAAGATTGAAACATCCACTTGTTTTTCTTATTATTGATAAAATATGATTTACAACTTGAACACAAAGTTTCAAAATGCTCTTCAATTTGGTAGAGTTTCACTTCAATAACTAAAAGATGATATTTACATAAGAGCCCCTTTTTATTTATAGGGAGAGGATAAGAGCAAAAATAGGGAAATTACAACTAATTTGACTTATTCAAAATTAGAGTCCTAATTGACTTGTGACTTTGTCTCACAACTTCATGTAATTTGATTTTACAAAATGACATGGAGTTTGTCAACTTACAAATTACAAATTACATAACTAAAGCAATGAAAAATAACTAAGTGTCCTTTGGCACTTCTTCATCATCTTGGTCCTTCTCCAAAAAATCTCCATATCTCTTCATGGTAGCCTGGACTTCATTACTATCAAGCCCCAGCGTATCCTTGGAGACGGTAAGCACTCAGATGATGGAATCCATAAGGGTGTTGGGCATGCTCTTGTGCTTATTCAATATCTTTTGCAACCTATTCAAAGTTGTCTGAAACTTTGCTAACTTGTCAAGCGAAGCCAATGTGAAGACTTCTATTTCTACCTCTGTTTGTATTAGGTTGGCGAACTCCTGAATAACTACATATTTTGGGAGTGTTTGTTGGTTGTCATCTAACATGTGGCATGGAAGCTCAGCCAACTCATTAGAAATATCCAAAGCTTTATTTTCTCCTCTTTCTAGATTTTTCTTCAAAGCTTGTATCAGACCCTCAATAATATCTTTCTTGTGAATCATGGCCTCTCTATACTCCACATATTTATTTTGGTTGGGTATTATCCCATTCTCAACCAATACTTCAACTTTGGATTCCCACAACTTATTCCATGAATCTAAGTCTTGCTCGACTAGCTGCATATCTTCAGAAAGGATCTCAAGTGTTTGGCTAATTTATTTTCCCACTTTACCCATGTCATTATAAAGTTCAATAGATGACTTTATAAGTTGTGAAACTTGGCCAAGTACTCTGTCAATCTAGGCATCAAGTGCCTACCCCTTAGAACCAATTCTTTCAGCCTTCTAGAAAGCTTCAGTATTTGTGCTAGTCTCAATAGGTTCAACCTATTCTGATGATTGAGTTATCTTCAAAAGCACTGACCTCAACTGATCTACTTGCACCTTGAGCTGGTCTTTTATCACCTTATCTTGGTCATATCTATCTATCAACGTAGACAATTGTGCCAACAAGTCTTCTTTTGCACTCTCATGTGTCTTTTTACTAAGCTCAACTCTTGTTATAGTGTAGTCTTCAGCCTAGGCTTCTATGATGCTCTTTTCAGGTGGGGGCATTCCTAACTCAGCATATTTGTTGCTTGATGTATCAATAATCACCATAGACCAAGTCTTGGCTTTTTTAGTTGCCTTTGACTTGACTGGAACTAACTGACCAAAATCAAAATCTTCTGGTGACACAACTTGTTTCTTTCTTTTTGACTTTTGGGATTTTAGCAATGGTGGAAGGGCAAAGGTGTCATCTCTTATTTTTGTTGTTAGAGTTTGGGATGACATATTTGGAATGGTAGATTCTTGTGACATAGGTGGCATAGGAGGATCTTGTATTGATACAGACACAAGTGGAGTATGGGTGACAATTGGTGGGGTCTATGTTTTAATGACAGTAGGATTGACATCAAAATTCACTTGGGAAGAGGTATAGGCCAAAAACTTTTCAAACTTTGATTGTGTTATTGGAACAATCATTGATATAGGAACATCAGAGAAACTTGGCATAGATGCAAGAGACCCAGAAACATTATCAATATTATCAACAGGATGATAAAACAAAGATTCATTGCCAGGTGTGGAAGGAGTTGAATGAATGAAATGAATTGACACACTAGGTGACTCAGGATTATCTAGAACAAATGATAACTGTTGTGCACTTGATGGCATGGGAGACCTAGGAGTTTGAACATTTGAAACTAAAGGAGAGGAATGAGGAGGTGTCACCTAAGTGGATTTAGCTTGAGAATTGACTTGATGTTCTTGTAAATCCTCCTCAGCTATCTCTTCTTCATTGACATTTAGCTATGTAGATGTTCCTTCCTTTCCTTTCCTCTTACCTTTGTCTCCTATTTTGAAAACAAACTTCAGTCTCTTATCACTAGAAGGAGTATCTTCTTTATTCTTTGTCCTAATTTCTTCTCACCTCCATGTAGGCCCTTCTGTTTGTTCTCCTCTAAACTTGTTTTGAAAGGTTTTACTTTTATCCCTTTCTTTTGTAACCAAACACTTGTATTGGCCAGGATTTTCTAGAATCTTTCTCTTATTGAAACCATCTCCTTTTGTGACCATTGGATTGCAAGAAGAAGATTATCGACAATCTTATTGCCCATATAAACAGCCTCTACTATATTTCCCTCATCTAGCATATCTTCTGGTATATCAGCAATTTGGAAGTTTCTTACTTGATCTAGAGAGAGTTAGCTATAATCCATTCTTCTTACATCTTCATCCATTTTGCATTCTACCCAAACATATTCAATCACGTGCACATGTGTGTAGTTACCTTTGAGTTTATTCTTCATACCTCGATAGTCAAAGTCTCACCTTCTCTTGTATCTTTTTAAGGTAATCCATTGCAGCTCAGTCTCCATGGCTTTGGCTTTTGAAGTGGTAGAAATAGAATATCTACTGATTTCAAATTGAAACTTGAAGCCATCTCTATGAGATCTGGCATCATCCATTACTTTCTTGCATAATTCCATCAAGATCAACTTGTCCCCTAGATACCTGCGAAGCATGTATGGTTGACCACTAAAGTAACTAGCTCTAATGTACGTAAAAGAAGGAAATTGCAAGAAGATGCATCCAAACTTCTTCACCTGTTCCCATGCTTAATATGGCACCCTCTTCTTCTCGAGGTATTTCTCTAGCAAATAGATGTAATTATAGAAGAAGGCATCTTTCACCCTTCTAAAATGCTTGATGCTTTCTGTCAGGGTGAGTTGGGCATAGTATTCATACACAAGAACCAATATCCTATCTCCCTCAAATGTGAGTCATGAAAAGTGTTTCATTGATGCAACAACATATACGAGATATGAAGTCATGTAGAACTTCAAAGTTGTTGACACTTTAACCATTGTTCATATATAGTATTACTAATCTGTTTATCCCACCATATTTTCCGATTCCCCTTCCTGATGACAAGAATGTATTGATACATCCATTCTTAGAAGGTGTTTGATGTTAGGAGGCCTTTTACCCTATTGAGAAGGGTAATGAGATCACCTACTTCTTTGATGAACTCACTCCTAAAAATGTTCTTTGGCCATCTTGAAATGGTAGGATGAGGCGTCTTAAGCGATCTAGTATTAATGATTCTCTTACATTTCCTTGTATGTGTGTCATAATGCTTTTGTGCATCCTCAATGTTAAGATCAACATAGTCTTCAATATCATGACACCTACAAAATGTGTCAAAGAAATGAGAATTTGATTGAATGACTACCTTTCCATCTGCATCAAATATGCTATGAGTATCCTTATCAAATTTCCCTACCATATCCAAGATGAAATCAAGGTTTTGTACTGACATTGGAAAAGTAGAAACTAAGTGGATGTCACTATTTAAGATGCATTGCATGTGCAGGGGAACTGGTTGTTGATTCACCCTTTCCAAGAATTTAGACATGTCCACATGTCTAATCTCTGTGTCCTTTATGTCATCAACATTTGACTCAACAGAAGTCGTTGGAACAACACCTTGGAACTTGTACTTCATTTTCTTCTTCGGGGAGGATTTTGACATCTGGCAAATAAACTGCAAGAACTTGATCTTTTAGAAATTTCTCAGAGTTAGAAAAATTTCATGTAATCTACATTTGTGCAATTACAGGAAAAAATAGCACCTCTATACTCAAAAATATCCACTTGCAACACTAGGAAAAATCTCCCCTTTGAGTATCATTCTTCTATTCCCAATGTCAGAAAAAAAATTCACTTTTTAGATGTAGATTGGAGTTTAAACTCCGACCTGCATTTCCCAAAGAAAAAGGATAATATATGCACATCAAACTTTAAACTCTGATTTGCATATGAGGTAGATTTTAAAAGGATGTATATCAGAGTTTAAACTCTGACCTACATATCGGCACTTAGGTTTTAGGTAAGACAAAAACATGTTGTGTAGAGTTTAAACTCTCCACAACATATGAATTGTGTAAGACCAAAAAGTGCCTTGTAGAGTTTAAAGTCCGCATGACATTTTAAGCAAGTGCAATGTAGAGTTTAAACTCTGCAAGACACATGACTTAGAGTTACAGCAAACAAAAGGATGTAATTCAGAATTTAAACTCCACATAACATCCTAAGCCTGATTTTATGCCTAAGCTAGATTTTATGTGGAGTTTAAAGTCTGCATTACATCCAAAAGGAAGTAAAGCTATGTAGGTCTTTCAAGATGTAGTGTGGGGTTTGATCCCTGCACAACATCCTAAACTTTGATGTTGTGTGGGGATCAAACCCTGTACTACATTTTGCTTAGGATTGTGCATTAAGTCATAAGGAAACAAAGATACAACAGGGTTTCGAATACTTAGAAAAAAAAAACTAGCTTAGGGTTTCAAAAACACAGACAAGATAGCGAATGCCAAAAATGACATCATGACAAGAAATAAATCTCATGAAAGAAAAAGAAAAAACAACCTTAGTTTTAAATGTAGATAGAAACTAGGGTTAAAGAAATGAAAAGCAAATAATAAAGAGATACAACAAAAAGATAAATGAGAAACACAGATGAAAGGAATTATAACATACTCGTGATAAATGATGAACACAAATCCAAAAATGGAAGCAGGCTCATGATGATCTCAGATGCCTAGGGCACAGAGGTAGTAGGAATAACGGCGCACAACAACCAAAATGGGGAAAAAAAGAAATGAAATGCAAAGATAAAGAAAAAGAAGATTTGACAAATCGTTTTAACAAACTATCATTAATATTCAAGCATGCCAATGTAGGAGTGTAATGCGGAAATTTTTTCTGCAATTACAATTTTTTTTCTACATTTACATAACACATGCAAGTGTGTAGAAATTTAGTGCAATTACATCCAAGTAGCAAAAATGACTAACACTTGGAAAAAACCAAAATTGACAAAATACTTAAAACAAACTATGATCCAAATCGAAGAGATTTTTCAAGGGATCAAGCCATGCTTGAGACAACCTAGAAATGTCTCGATTCACATACTTAGAGGACATGGGCTATGAAACAGACAAGTTTTGTAGGAGTTATCCCACAAATTGAGCAAGCTAGAGTTCAAGGATAACAGTTGGCTCTAATCAGGGAGCTTCCTTCGATCATCCTTTGAAATGATCGAAAGAAGAAGAAACCTAGAACTCTAAGTGCCTTTATCCAACCATTGGGCTATACAGTCAAGTGACAAAACACAAAACAAAACAATAGAATAAAAAGACCACAAAATTATACACAAAGTACAAACTTATATGTTGCTTCATTGAGTGAAAAGCTTCAGATGTTGTCTGCTGTGAGACAGTAGAAAAGGTGTTCCATCTTATTATTCTAGAAGAAAGTTGTTTTCACCATAGAGCTAGTGAATCACAAAAGGACCTCTCCACAAAGAATCAAACTTTCCATGCATCCCTTTCGGCTCTCTCCTTTTGTCCCATAACAGGACTTGATCACTGATTTAGAAACTCTAGGATTTTTCCTTATTGTCAAAGAGTTTCTTTACTTGACTTTGATGTTCTACAATGCGATCCACCACATTTACACGTACCTCAAGTTTAGCAAGAAACATAACACGCTTGTCAATAGAACTATCAAAAGTTTCATCTTCTATGGCCTTAGCCAACTTCAGAGCGTGCAACTCCAATGTGATTGGTATTTCGATATTAGACCATACAAAAGCTAAAATGGGGACATGCCAATTGCCCTTTTACATGCAATACAATCTACCCACAGCGCATCATACAATGACTTGTGCCAAGTCCTCTAATTCTCATCAACCAACTTTCTGATTATGGTGACCAGATTCTTATTGTTTGATTTGGCTTGATCATTTCCTTGAGGATAATAGTCTGAAGAATGAGCAAGAATGATCCTATATTCAAAATAGAATTCAGTTATCTCATGAGAAGAAAATGATTAGAAGAATTTAGTTGTCTTATACAAGCCATTGTCCCATAGAAAAAAGTTTGCAGCCTTTAGTTTGATTGTCCTATTCTCCTTATATGACAAATGATTAGGACACTCTCCATATGTAAGTGTACAATATTTGAATACCATTCATCCATCATGCTTACAAACAGAATGGTGGGAAGTACCCCAGTATTATCTTCCTCATTATTAGATATCTCTATAGGTATATTATTAGCGATCAACTAACACAAACCTTTCACATGAACCAGCTTGGTGGGCCTAATCTCCATGTCGTACTCTTGGATTTTGGTAATTCAATTACCCCTTTTACTCCCAAACTCTAGCTAAGTCAAGATAGACTTGATTGTTGAATCAGGCACTTAAGCAATAGTGTGAGAGTTAAGAATATAGTACCTAAAATGCTTAACTACTTTTACCATAGCATAATCATGCTTCTCCATAGGTGAGTACTTGAGTTCATGAGCCTTCAAAGGACAACTCATGAATGCTATTGGAGATTTGATTCCTTCCTTGTTTTGTTGCACCGGGATGGAAGATAGGGTATGCTTAGAAGCATAGTTGTACATGATAAAATCTTTGGTGTAATCTAGACAAACCAAGACTGGAGCATGTGCTCTTTTATATCATTGAAATCCTCTTTACCTTCCACACTCCAACAGAAAGTAGATTTTCCCTTCATCATATCTACAATATGACGAGTCTTTTCTGCAAAGTCTAGGACAAACCTTCACAGGAAATTCACCTTCCCAAAGAAGAATGTACTATTGTCTTACTTGAAGGCAAAGTAAGACTCTGGATGGACTTGACCCGTTTAGGATCAATATTTGTACCTGTAATAGCCTAAAATTGGCACAGGTCGAATTAAGTAAATATTCTGATATTTATCTTAATTCTTATTTTCTTCTGTCAATTAAATAAATATTCAAAGTTTATTTGATTGGTTCATTTAATTAAAATCCCTAAATTCTTCTAATGTCTCAAATCATCAATCCACCTCACAAAATCCACCTCATCCCTTCCACCTCACCATGTTGCACATATAATTAAATATTCTTAATATTTAATTAGCTAAAATCTAAAATTGAATTCTTAATTCAATGTTCCCCACTAGCCTCCACCAATTTAATTCAATTGTCATAACCCATTGTCCCCCACTCTGAATTTTTAATTCAATGTTCCCCATTATCCTCCACTCTGAATTTTTAGTTCAATTGTCATAACCCATTGTCCCCCACTCTGAATTCTTAATTCAATTGTCATAACCCATTGTCCCCCACTCTGAATTTTCAATGCAATTGTCATAACTCACTATCCTCCACTTTGAATTCTTAATTCAATTGTCATAACTCACTATCCTCCACTCTAAATTTTTAATTCATCCATTATGAATTAAAGATTCACAAATAATGAGAGCCATTGATCTCATCAGTTGATCCTGACCCTCCGTTCTATTTTCAGAAAATCTATAAATAGAACCCTCTTCTAAGCCATTTAAGGGACTTCTTCTAGCATCCTTACTATGCCCAAATTCCTCCAAGGAATCTTCTTCTTCTTCTCTTCTTCTCTCCTTCATACCGTCGTAATGCAGGAATCATCATAGCCATTTCATCTTGTCATCTTGAGGAATCAAAGCAAGGAAGCAAGCTCACTGAGGGCCCATTTGCATCATTCAAGATTGAGAAAGAATAGGTGACCAATGGAAGCCGCAGGGTAACAAGGTTGTAAGTTTCATGCTTTAATTCATCTATTCTTGTTATTCGCACATTCTATTGTTGATTGGGCTAATTCATCTTAATTGATTTATCCAATTTTCCCATTCACAGTACCTTCTTTAGACACAATGTGTCCAAGAAGCTTACATTTTGTAACCCCAAAGATAGACTTTTTGGGATTGAGTGAAATACCATGTTGACGACACCTTTCCAAAACCTGCTGCAAATGATGAGTATGATCTTGACGGTTCTTGGAAAAGATAGTCAAATCATCGAGGTAAACAACAATGAACTTACTCATTTCATCACGAAAAGCCAGGTCCATTGCTCTTTGAAAAGTAGCACCAGCATTGATCAATCCAAAAGGCATTCTGTGATATGCAAAAGTACCCCATGGAGTGGTGAAAGTAGTCTTATGCTAATCTTCTTCACTAACTTCCACTTGATTGTATCCTGAGAAGTTGTCTAACATAGACAAAATTTCTAAAACTATCACTATTTGAAGAACTTGGTCCATTACTGACAAAGGGTAATTAAATTTGAAAGATGACTTATTTAGATTTTGAAAATCCACATACATGCGGATTTCCCCATTCTTCTTTGTCACTAGAACAATACTGGCTATCCATGTTGAGTGATGGATAGGGAAAATGATTCTAGCATTAAGCATTTTTTGAATCTTAGCAAGAATGGTACTTGAGATTTTTAGATTATACTGCCTCTACTTCTACTTGTGAGGCAAGGATCTTGACTTGAGAGGAATCTCATGTTGAACTTCTTTCAGACAAAAAGACTTCAAGTCATCATATGAATATGCTAGCACATCAATGTACTGACATAAAAGTGTTAATAACTTGTTCTTCTCCTCCAAAGTGCAACATTTCCCAATATTCACTATTTTGGGATCATTTTCTATACTCAGATTAACTTGCTCAACCTCAGTTGATGAATTTGATCTAGATTGTTGTTGTTGTTTGATATAGCGATCATGCTTATCAAAAAGTTTTTCTAGAGAGACCAAACCTTTGGGAATCTTATTCCCTTTCAGCTGTAGTACTTCTTCATCAGTTTCTTGATTCATTTCAGAGATGGATTCCTGAGGAGGAGAATCACTCCCTTCAAAGTACAACTCATTGAAATTCTCTGCCTTTTCCAAAAAGGCAATAATTTGGTTATCATCATTGAAAATTTTCTAATGGTTAGAATTGTCAGGAACACTTGATCGAAAAACCAATTCAATGGTATACATACTCCCCTTGAAATCCTTATGTGAAACCATGAGGATAGTCGATATAGCCAAAGAATCTTCTCTGTCATTGTATTCTCTTGGAACCATAGAGATGTTAAAAGCATCAAAATCTTCTATGCAATCCTAGACATGATTGCGGTAATGCCTCAATCTTTCATTCTTTGGCTGGTAAAGGTTTCTTACTTGACAAACAATCAGCTCGGCATCACCCTGCATATGAAGATTTTTTATTCCTTTCTTGTGAACAACATCCATCCCTAATAATAGAGCTTCATATTCACTGGTGTTGTTAGTGTTGTCAAATTGCAACTTGAAATAAAAGCAAAAGACATTTCCTTCAGGGGATATGAGGACTATCCCCACTTTGGATCTAGTGGATGAGCAACTGCCATCAAATTCCAATGTCCAAACATCACCTGAACCCCCTACCTTAGTAGTTTCAAAGTCTAAGTTCTCTTCACTTGAAGATGATGAATCTTCAATTACATGGGATGCACTTGAATCATCATCTGATGACTCAGAAATCTCATCGGTAGTGTTGGGGTTTCTCCCAAATCAGCAGAGGGTTTGCCAGTTCCAATGCATAGGCAGATTCGGCCAACTAATGCAGGAGGTTGCATAAGTTGCCTCCCCTTCACTTTTGGTTCTGCCGCACGAAGGGGGGTATCCGTATAGCTAAAGATTTAACCTTGACTCGCCCAATGACAAAAAGATTTAGCTTTACAACAACAAGTAGAATACTCTCATGTATGGACCAAGATTTGCATGATAGATCACAAGGCTGGCAACATTCTTGGACATATTTAACTGGTTGAGGATGAGAGTATGCAGGGGTCCTATTTCTACTCCTATAACTAACAGGTTGGAATAATGAAAGGATTTGTATTTAAGTTTTGGATGCAAGACATGGGGTTTTGGATCATAACTACTACACAGGGAGCAGACTAGTGCCTACCTCAGGGCAAAGAGTCAACTAGATGTACACAAATGAATGGTTTGCACTAGCATTCAAGTTTCAAGGGGTTAGATTGGTATTTGCCTTACAAACACCACCCAAGACTGAGTATTTAGCTGCCTCTACTTACACATATCCTAGCTGACATACAATCTTCTCCATACTTAACCTAAAACAATTTAATCCACTCCTTGAATGGAAGTCACAAATCAAGCATGCAATACAAAAAGTCTATATTCTAGAATCTGAGGAACCCTTAGCAACTAGATTCAAAAGAAGCTATGCATATAGAAAATGGAGACAAACAACTAAGCACATGTAACAATGCATTTTTCATATAAAATGACAATGAAACTAAACATGTGTGCAATCTGCATTCAAAATGCAACTCATAAACTCCAAAATGAGACAGAGCAACCAAGAAAGGCTTTGTTTTCATTATTTCCTCCAAATTTTTTCCCAAGTCTTCAACAACTAGAAAATGAGTGACACAGCCTGCTATATAGCAAGAATGTGTACTCATCCATTAATCACAGGGTCATTTCAAAATATCTGCCAAATACAATGCACCTTCAGAATGGCACCTAAAACATTGAATGCTCTATGCAGAAAAGGAAGAAAAGGCAGGTGAAATTGGGAGATGTGCTATCGTTTGAAGATTTTCCTCATGAATTCGGTAGTTGGCCTGTCAATCATCAACCCATGCCTCTGCAAACCTACCATTAATGGCATACCAACTCGCGGCCTCTGGAAACACAATAATCTACGTGCATTGCAAATTTTCCTACCAAGAATGCCACTGTAGAAGCATGGAAAACCCTCCATTTGAATAGAGCCGTTGATTTCCCTTCCTTCTGCTAAGATCTACGGCTCCAAATTGCTATGAAAAGTCCATTGGCCAATAGAAATGTGCCACGTAGGCGCATTTCCCTATCACTAACTTTTCCCTCCTCCATTTTGCCTTTTCACCTTTTTGCCATTTTTGCCTTTGTATATGCAAAAGCATATACATACAACTACCCCTTTGTATCAACCTTTGTATCTGCAGTTGCAAATGAGATTGTATATACATACAATCACAACACATACAAGGCGCGGACCCCAGACCTTTATGAAACAAATTGAAAACGTAATCAGGTCCGGCTTGTATCTATCTTCTTTGCATCTTCCTTTTTGTATATTGCATATATACAATATGCAATATACATACAATGTGGATTCCATTGCACTTATCAGTCAGATTGGAAAAACCCTTGAAATCCAGCATGTATCTTCACCATTGTATATCACGTTGTATATCGCACATACAATGCACTATATACAACCCACAGACGCCAAAAGATTATTCGTTGCATTTGATTCTCTAATCGGATCTGCTTTGTATGTTCTCCCTTGCATCTTTTCCTTGTATATCGCAAACATACAACGCGGATATACAAAACAAAACATACAATTCGGATCTCTACCTTTATCAACCAGAATGTATAACTTTTTGTGTCCGGGCCTTGCATATTAGGAATGTATATGCCCTTGCATGTTCCATTGCATGTGCTAACATACAATCACCTTTGTATGCAACTGGTGGACCCCACCCTTTGGTTCTTACTTTGCATGTAACTTTTCTTTGTATGTGCCTTCTACATATTTCCAATGTATATCAGATATACATTCATCTTCACACCCGCCAATGTACATTGTCCCTTGTACATTTCCTTTGTATCATCGGCCATCGGAATAACTGTTGCATGAGTCACCGATACACATTGTTTCACCAATGAAACCTTTGCATATTCTCCTTGTATGTCAGCTTTGTATCTTGTAACATACAATCTACCTTGTATGTTTCCTTTGTATGTGGCTAATGTATATAACCCTTGCATCTTTTCTTCTACATATCGCCTATGTATATGTGAACATACAACATAATATACATGCAATACTCTTGATACAACTGCAGAATATTCTGGGAATCTGTAATGTATATTCTGCCATTGTATGTCCAAAAAATGCACCTAAATAACACATACAAGCTCAATATGCATACAAAAATGCATACGACCATTTTTTGCACCTTTTTGAAAGCCGATTGAACTTCTTCAAGCCTGCCAATGTACATCTACACTTGTACATTTAAATGTACATACAAACACCAATGCATAAACAAAGATACATGCCAACTAATGATAAAATGGAGGTCGATAGACTTAGCAATTTTTCTAGTTTTGATGAAGGGGCCTACAGAATTAAATCCCTGAAACCTGAATGTTTATGTAGGCACCAACAGGTAGTCAAGAAATAAGTACCCATACCTAATGACTCAGAAAGAATCTAAGCCTTTGGATCTTCAGATTTTGTTATGGTGTACTTAGCCTCTCTTTCTAGAAGAAGCTTCTACATGACACCTTTGACAGGTATCCTGGCTTTGGACCAATCCATGTTGATCTCACCACCAACATCTTTACATAAATTCTGCCCCAACAATATCCCATATGAAGCAGGGATATCGGCTACCAAGACTATCATTTTAATCTTCTTTTCGGGGAAGGCAACGAATGCAAACTGAGCATCCTTAATTTTCCCTATGAGGGGCACTTGTTTAGTTTCCATGGAGAAACAACAACCAAAATTTTTCATCAATGTTAACCCCAAAGCATTAGCTACTTTGGCGGGCATCACATTATCAGAAGCACCAGAGTCTATGACATAATTACTAAGTTTATGGTCATTAACAAGCAAGGAGATATAAAATAGTTCTATTTTTCTAGTAGCAAAGTCCTGAAGAAGTGGTAACTAAGTTGCTTTGGGTAGGTCTTGCTTTAGTAGCAACAAGGGTAGTTTTGAAAGAATATTGGCTAACAGGGGTAGCTTTGTTCTTGACAAATTTAGCCAATCTTTCAAACTATTTAGGGTTAGCTTGAAGATACTCAACCTTTGAAATTTGAATTTTGGTCTTCTTAGAATGGTCTATAATATCAAAGGCTTGATAGGGATTTGCTAAAGAAGACATGGGAATTTTACCTTGTGGTTTTAGACTAGATGCACTGGTTTTAGATGTAGAAGAAAACACAAGAGGATTTGGTGTATTTACTTGCTTGTTTCCTGCCAAGTCTTTTGATTGAACTGGTAAAGGAGTCCCCCTTTTAGAAATTGTGATTGCCTCCCATGGATCATCCTTTGACTTGGATCTATCAACCTGATGAGGATGATTGAGTTGATTCTGAGAATAGGTGAAAACAACATAAGACTCACCATATGCATTTTCTTCTTGTTTAGCTTCTTCTTCATAATTGAGAAAATTGCTGTTAGATTCACCAACTAGCTCTTCTTTACCCTTCGTGAAGAGGTTAGCATCATCTTCCTGATCATGTTATAATAGAGGGAGATTATCTTGCTCTGATTCATAATAACCCACTACTACATTTACAGGTGGTGCCTCCAAAGAAAGCCTTCCTTGTGGTAGAGGAAGCCTGTTCTGGTTTTGATTCCTTGTAGCATTGCCTTGATAGTTAGGAGCATTTGGGAACATTCTCCTTGGTTTTTGATTCCTTGTAGCATTTGCTTTTTGAGAGCCAACAGTTTATTGGCTAGCTTTTGTACCATGGAATATGTGGTGCTAGTAGATTTTGCAAGTGAAGAAGGTTGTCCTCTAGACCTATTTGGATCTCTTCTTATTTTTCCAGCAAGAATTAAATCATCCTCAATCTTAGTATCTAGGCTGTGGGCAGCTGATAGATCATCTAGGGCTTCCCTTCTTAGGAGAAAACTCACCTCAAGCAATTGAGTGTTGATGAAAAAATATTTTAGATTTTCAGTCGTTGGTTGAGCAATAGCTGGAATTCTATTTGTCAACTTATTGAATTTAGCTATGAACTCACACATGGGTTCATGTGGTTCTTTTCTCATCTAGGTAAGTTGAGCCAACAAAGCATGTGCATCTTTAGCTGGTTTGAACCTTGCTTCAAATTTGGTCTGGCATATATTCCAACTAGTAATACTTCTTTCCGGAAGATGATAGAACCAATTAGCAACCACTCCTTGAAGTGTTTCAACAAACAACCTCACGGATACATCTTCATGTTCTACTCTGAGAACACCACATGCAATATAGAAAGCTATAATATGCTCATCAAGGTGTTGTTTACCATCACCATAGAACATGGGAAAGTTCTTACATGAACCACGAGGTAGTTCATGTGATGGTGGAATCAAATTAAGTGACCCAAAGGCATTACCCCACGAACCTGGAATGTCAACCATTCTACCTGGGTTGAATGGAGGGATGACAAACCTTTGAATGGATGTGATAGGTAGAACTCTATGAACATTGGAAGCTTTACTCAGAATAGGAGATCTGGCATTGGTAGGAGGAAAACTCCTTGTACGCAAAAGAGGTGATCTCATACATGTAGGAAAAAGATTGAAGTTATGCTATTGCATCAATTCAAAAACAAGATCTAAGAGTCCTTGAGCTCTTCTGATATGTGTGTACCTTTGTTCTACTAGAGTGCAATCTTAACAAACAATAGATCAAAAATAACAAAACTGTTACAAACAATAAGGCTGGTATACTTCAACCAAAGGTGAGAGGCTCTTGGTTGCGTATTCTTCCCCAGTAGAGTCACCAAAAATTGTTGGGTCAATATTTTGTTATCAACTAATTGAGAACAAAATGGTTATATCAACCATAGTGTGATCAGATATAATCTCTCCTCTCATAAAGGGGAGGCTCCCTTCTTATTGCCCACTACAATCAACAAATACTTAACTAGGATTATTTACACTAAAACTAACCTGTGGATGTTGCCATATCATCTATTTCTCTTTTTTCAGAAAAGATGTTCAGTTACAAACTTTCAATATCAAATCCTTGATTCTTACAAAGTGTGATAAACTAAAAACTACTTGTTGGAACAATAATAACAAATACCCAAATTGAATAGACATAGGAATACTCAAAGTGATACCAAAATGAGTTAATATCAAGAAACCCACAAAAGCTCAAAGTCTTTTGTTGCTTCTTTCATTGACTTGAAGTTGAGAATGTATAGAATAAGGTGCAGCCCAAAGTCTCCATCGTATTCTATAATGAGATTAACAAACACAGAAGATAGATAGTAGCTCAAAGTCTTCTAATATCTTCCATTTATGAACATAAAACATAAACCCAAAGATAATGTTGTAGTACAAAGTCTCCAAAATCAGCTTTAGAACATCTCCCATATTATCCAAACTCACACTACAATTTGATCAAATGCATAAGAAAGTACAAGAGAAAAGACACAAGAACATCTCCAATGTACCACAAGTTTGCTTCAAGATAAAGATTGAAACTCCCACTTGCTTTTCTTATTATTGATAAAATATGATTTACAACTTGAACACAAAGTTTCAAAATGCTCTTCAATTTCGCAGAGTTTCTCTTCAATAACTAAAAGATGATATTTACATAAGAGCCCCACTTTATTTATAGGGAGAGGCTAAGAGCAAAATTAGGGAAATTACAACTAATTTGACTTATTCAAAATCAAAGTCCTAATTGACTTGTGACTCTGTCTCACAACTTCATGTAATCTGATTTTACAAAATGACATGGAGTTTGTCAACTACAAATTACAAAATACATAACTAAAGCATGGAAAAATAACTAAGTGTCCTTGGGAACTTCTTCATCATCTTGGTCCTTCTATAGAAAATCTTCATATCTCTTCACGGTAGCCTGGACTTCATTACTATCAAGCCCTAGTGTATGCTTGTAGATGGTAAGCACTCAGGTGATGGAATCCATGAGAGTGTTAGGCATGCTCTGTGCTTATTCAATATATTTTGCAGCCTATTCAGAGTTGTCTGAAACTCTGCCAACCTATCAAGTGAAGCCAATGTGAAGACTTCTGTTTCTACCTCTGTTTGTATCAGGTTGGTGAACTCTTGAATAACTACATCTTTTGGGAGTGTTTGTTGGTTGTCATCTAACATGTGACATAGAAGCTCAACCAGCTCATTAGAAATATATAGAGCTTTATTATCTCCTCTTTCTAGATCTTTCTTCAAATCTTGTATCAGGCCCTCAATAATATCTTTCTTGTGAATCATGGCCTCTCTGTACTCCACATATTTCTTTTGGTTGGGGATTACCCCATGCTCAACCAATACTTCAACTTTGAATTCCCATAGCTTATTCCATGAATCTAAGTCTTGTTCGACTAGTTGCATATCTTGAGAAAGGATCTCAAGTGTTTGCCTGATTTCTTTTCCCACTTTACCTAGGGCATTATAAATTTCAATGGATGAATTTATAAGATGCAAACCTTGGGCAAGTACTCTATCAATCTAGGCATCAACTACCTGCCCCTTAGCACTACTTCTTTCAACCTTCTAGAAAGCTTCATTATTTGTGCTAGTCTCAATAGGTTCAACTTGTTTTGATGACTGAGTTATCTTCAGAAGCATTGACCTCAGCTGATCTACTTGCACCTTGAGCTGGTCTTTGATCACCTTCTCTTGGTCATATCTGTCTAGCAATGTAGATAATTATGCCAACAAGTCTTCTTTTGCACTCTCACGTGTCTGCTTACCAAGCTCAAATATTGTTATAGTGTAGTCTTCAGCCTAAACTTCTATGATGCTCTTGTCAGGTGGAGGCATCACTACCTCAGCATATTTGTTGCCTGATGTATCAGCAAGCACCCTGGACCAAGTCGTGGATTTTTTGGTTGCCTTTGACTTGACTGGAACTAACTAACCAAAATCAAAATCTTCTGGTGACACAACTTGTTTCTTTCTTTTTGACTTTTGGGTCATTAGCCATGGTGGAAGGACAAAGGTATCACCTCTTATTTCTATTGTCATAGTGTGGGATCACATAGGTGGAATGGTAGATTCTTGTGATACACTTGGCATAAGAGGTTCTTGTACTAATATAGACACAAGTGGACTATGGGTGACAATTGGCAGGGTTTGTGTTTGTATGACAATAGGATTGACATCAACATTCACTTGGGAAGAGGTAGAGGACAAAAACTTTTCAAACTTTGATTGTGTTATTGGATCAATCATTGATATAGGAACATCAAACAAACTTGGCATATATGAAAGAGACCTAGAAACATTATCAATATTATCAAGGGGATGATAAAACAAAGACTCATTGCGAGGTGTGGAAGGAGTTGAATGAATGGAATGAATTGACACACTAGGTGACTGAGGATTATCTGGAACAAATGGTAATTATTGTGCACTCGATGGCACATGAGCCCTAGGAGTTTGAACATTTGAAACCAAAGGAGAGGAATGAGGAGGTGTCACTTGAGTGGATTCAGATTGAGAATTGACTTTATGTTCTTGTAAATCCTCCTCAACTGTCTCTTCTTCATTGACATTTGGTTGTGTAGATGTTCCTTCTTTTTCTTTCCTCTTACCTTTATCTCCTATTTTGAAAACAAAATTCAGCCTCTTATCACCAGAAGGAGTATCTTCTTTATTCTTTGTCTTGAGTTCTTCTCGCCTCCCTGTAGGCCCTTCTGTTTGTTCCTTCTCTGAACCTATTTGGAAAGGTTTTACTTTTATCGCTTTCTTTTGCAACCAAGCATTTGTATTGGCCAGGATTTTCTGGAATCTTTCTCTTATTAAGACCATCTCCTTTTGTGACCATTAGATTACAGGAAGAGGAGTATTGACAATCTTGTTTCCCATATAAACAACCTCTACTATATCTCCCTCATCTGGCATATCTTTTGGTATAACAACAATTTGGAATTTTCTTACTTGATCTAGAGAGAGTTAGCTATAATCCATTCTTCTTACATCCTCATCCATTATGCATTCTACCCAGACATCTTCTATCATGTGCACATGTGTGTAGTTACCTTTGAGTTTATTCTTCATACCTCGATAGCCAAAGTCTTGCCTTCTCTTGTATCTTTTCAAGGTAATCAATTACAGCTCGATCTCCATGGCTTTGGCCTTTGCAGTGGTAGAAATAGAATATCTACCAATTTCAAATTGAAACTTGAATCCTCCTCTATGAGATCCGGATTTCTTGATGTGCACATCCATTACTTGCCTGCATAATTCCATCAAGATCAACCTGTCCCCTAAATACATAGGAAGCATGTATGGTTGACCACTAAAGAAGCTAGCTTTGATGTACATGAAAGTAGGAAATTGCAAGAAGATGCATCCAAACATCTTCACCTATTCCCATTCTTCATCTGACACCCTCTTCTTCTTGAGGTCTTTCTCTAGCAAACATATGTAATTATAGAAGAAGGCATCTTTCACCCTTATGAAATGCTTGATGCTTTCTATTAGGGTGAGTTGGGGGTAGTATTCATACACAGGAACCAATCTCTTATCTCCCTCTAATGTGAGTCCTAGAAAGTGTTTCATTGATGCAACAACATATACCAGATATGAAGTCATGTAGAACTTCAAAGTTGTTGACATTTGACAATTGTTCACATATAGAATCACTAATCTGCTTACCCCACCATATTTTCTAATTCCCCTTCCTGATGACAAGAATATATTGATACATCCATTCTTGGAAGGTGTTTGATGTCAGGAGGCCTTTTACCCTACTAAGAAGGCTAATGAGATCACCTACTTCTTCGATAAACTCACTCTTAAAAATGTTCTTTGGCCATGTTGAAATGGTAGGTTGAGGAGTCTTGAGCCATCTAGTATTAATTATTCTCTTACATTTCTCTGTATGTGTGTCATACTACTTTTGTGCATCCTTAATGTTAAGATCAACATAGTCTTCAATATCATGACACCTAAAGACTGTGTCAAAGAAATGGGAATCCAATTGATTGATTACCTTTCCATTTGTATCAGATATGCTCTGAGTATCCTTATCAAATTTCCCTACCATAGCCAAGATGAAATCAAGGTTTTGTGCTGACACTAGAAAAATAGAAATTAGGTGGATGTCGCTATTCAAGATGCATTGCATGTGTAGGGGCACTAGATGCTGATTCACCCTCTCCAAGAATTCGGACATGTCCACATGTCCAATCTCTATGTCGTTTATGTCATCAATATTTGACTCAACAGAAGTTGTTGGAACAACACCTTGGAACTTGTACTTCATTTTCTTCTTCGAGGAGGATTCTGACATCTAGCAAATAAACTGCAAAAATTTTATCTTTTGGAAATTTCTCAGAGTTAGAAAATTTTCATGTAATCCGCCTTTGTGCAATTGCGGGAAAAAATAACACATTTATACTCAAAAATATCCACTTGTAACACTGGGGAAAATCTCCCCTTAGAGTATCATTCTTTTGTTCCCAGTGTTAGAAAAAATTTCACTTTTTAGATGTAGATCAGAGTTTAAACTCTAACCTACATTTCATAAAGAAAATGGATAACATATGCACATTGGAAGTTAAACTCCAATCTACACATGAGGTAGCTTTTAAAAGGATGTGTATCTGAGTTTAAACTTTGACCTACATATCGACACTTAGGTTTTAGGTAAGACAAAAACATGTGTGGAGTTTAAACTCTGCAAGACACATGACTTAGAGTTACAGAAAATAAAAGGATGTAATGCAGACTTTAAACTCCGCATAACATCCTAAGCCAGATGTTATGCGGAGTTTAAAGTCTGCATTACATTTGACGAGAAGTAAAGTTGTGTAGGTCTTTCGGGATGTAGTACAGGGTTTGATCCTCGCACAACAGCCTAAACTTGGATGTTGTGTGGGGATCAAACTCCACACTACATCCTGCTTAGGATCGTGCATTAAGTCACAGGGAAATAAAGTTACAACAGGGTTTCAAATACTTAGACAAAACAACTAGCTTAGGGTTTCAAAAACACATACAAGATAGCGGATGCCAAAAACGACATCACAACAGGAAACAAAACTCATGAAAGAAAAAGAAAAAACAGCCGTAGTTTTAAATGTAGATAGAAACTAGGGTAAAAGAAACAAAAATCAAACAATAAAGAGATACAATATAGATATAAATGAGAAACACAGAGGAAAGGAATTATAACATACCCGTGATCGATGATGAACACAAATCTGAAAATGGAAGCGGGGTTATGATGATCTCAGACACCTAGGACATGGAGGTGGCAGGAATAATGAAGCACAACAACCAAAATGAGGAAAAAAAGAAACAAAATGCAAATATAAAGCAAAAGAAGATTTGGCAAATTGTTTTAACAAACTGTCATTAATGTTCAAGCGTGCCAGTGTAGGAGTGTAATTGCGGAAAGTTTTTCCACAATTAAATCCTTCATGCAATTGCAAATATTTTTTTTTCTGCATTTACATAACACATGCAAGTGTGCAGAAGTTCAACGCAATTACACCCAAGTATCAAAAATGACTAACACTTGGAAAAAGCCAAAATTGATAAAATACTTAAAATGAACTGTGATCCAAATCGAAGAGATTTTTTGAGGGATCAAGCCATGCTTGAAATGACCTAGAAATGTCTTGATTCGTGTGCTTAGAGGACATGGGCTACTAAATGGACAAGTTTTGTAGGGGTTATCCCACGTAATGAGCAAGCTAGAATTTGAGGATAAAAGTTGTCATAGTTTCACAAATCCTACACTTGCATGTAAGTCCCCTTAGTTGGAACAGTTGAAACATACCCACTGAGCTATCTTGCGAGCTAAGACCTAGCTGTATAAACCTTGAGGTAGTCCTATTCTGAAGGTTTGGGATAGGATTCCTTTCAAGAGAGGTGAGATATCTTGTATCTTACCTGCGTTGCTACATGCTAAAAACACCATCAACAAGATGGATTATTGTACCTTTTGGCAACCTATGTAGATTGAGATTGGAAATTATGTGATAGTGGATCTATGACTTTACACTAGAGGGATGCCTAGATTTGCATGGTAATTGCACGTGTGCTTGATGATGGTATTATGGTTAGGTGGTAGCTAAATTGCCTCTCCTTTGGTCTTGGAGCTTCTTGGTTGATCCTCTTCCATGTGGCTAGCTTGGTAAAAGTTTCTTGAAGTATTCATTTAAATATTCTTCTATAATAGCAATAATTCTCATTCAATTTAGTATCTATGTCATGTTGGAATGGTGGCTTGTCACCTTCTAATTAAACCTAATTCTATAATTTGGGACTCTTATAATTGTAAATTTGGGGGATTTTGGACATTTAATTTTGTAGTTCAATTCCTATCAAGTATATTATAGAAAGATTGGATTGTGATTGATGTTGCATGGTGTGTATGTGTATGCCTATCTCCAACTCTTTTTGTTCATAAACTATTAACTCTAACTGAAAGAATTTAATGCCTAATTGAACCTGGATAATGTCATTGATGTTTAAATTTCCCCTTGATGAATTGAACTTCATTTTGATTTTATTTGAGTTGAGATTATGAAATTAGTGCTTGTTTGAAAGTTCAGTGTTCATTTGAAGTTTGGAAGGGGAACCTAGCTAGTGTAGTATCTCTCTTTAGGTTTCGCTTTCATAAAAATAAAGTGTTTGACTAGACTAGAGTAGAATCTAATGTCTTGGTTTTGAAATGGAATTAATAAACCTATATTGAATATGTGTGTAATTGTTAGAGTGTAATATAAATGCATTTGATCATTATGGTGTTTTGCTAGGTTAAGCATCCTAGTGACCTCTATGTTACCTAGTTTTAGGTCCTTCATGTTTATATCTAAATAGAATGCTTGGATCATCCTGAGAATTAATGTTGGGATGTACTCATATGTATTCTAATGTCTTGTATTCCTTGTAATAATGTTAGAGTAGAGAATGACTTATGCAATGATTGCACTCTCTTTATTGCTACCTTACTAGTATTCCTAATTGTGTATTACTTGATACTCAAAGAAAATAAGTTTTGTAGACTGAAAAGAGCAAGTAGATGAAAGATATGACATTTATGAGTAAGGTACCATAGTTTTGTAAATGAATCTTTATCATTTATGCATGTATCCAATAACATTCCTCTTTGATCTCTTTGGTCTCCTACTGATAAATAAGTGATAATGTGAGATATATAGGTATGCGTGAAATGATTCCTTAACCTATTATTATATGTTAAATGGATTATGTGTAAGTGATAAGGAACATGTATGTTTGTATGGTATCTCTTCTTTCCTTGTGATATCACTTTTGTAATTAGATAATAGTTAATATTGGGTTGCTTGTGTTATAACTAACCTTGTTTAAGTGAGGAGACCACTATATGATAGATGTGAACTTCCTATTATATTTTGCTATGTCAGGAAGGGTATTATATTCTCACGCTTGTTTAGTTTATTGGAATGAACGAATGTTGAATGCACCTTATTATTGCCCTAATTCCTATAAAGTTGAGTTGGAACCTTTAGGTGTAATTTGTAATTTGTAATCTTATTCTACCCTCCTTTATTATTACAGTACTTAATTGTAAATTAAATGAGAATGTAATTAGATAGGTTGTACCAACTCTCTCTCTCTCTCTCAATGTCATCTATGTGTAGTGAGAAAATGAATAAACCTTACATGGTGATAGGTAATTAATCTCTCTCATGCTATTATGAATGGTTCTAAGAATTAATGGATCTAAGAATAAATAATAGTGAATGACTCCTATCATTGGTTAACCAAAATGAACATAGTCCTTACTCCTTGTTAGTGTTGTTCTTCTTGTGTGTTGAAATGGTTTAAATTCTATATATGTAAACATTATGTCTTACTCAAGATTCATAGGAGTATTTGAGTTTAGTAGAATGTACCTTGTTAAGAAAACCATGTACTTATTACTTGCATGCTTTCTTAACGATATATAAAAGAGGTCTTGTATGGGTTATATGTAGAGGTAAAAATTAGTGAATGAATATAGTAAAAATATGATTGATTGGTGACCCTTAGGCTAATATTAAGGATAAAATATAATTATGTTTATCTCTTATTGAACTCCAATCCATATCTTTACTTTGGTTAATGAATTGATTGATGCCATCTTGCTTGTGGTAAATTGTCTTCTACTGTTATAGGTGCTTTTGTTGCATCGTGAATGCATGCAATTTAGTAGATGGAGTTGTTATAACTCTCTACTTGTGTATAGTTAGTCATATTGTAATATTGCTTTGGAGAGTGTGTTCCATCAAATGCTTACCACTCTTTCGTTGTTAAGAGATCATAGTGTCTCTCCTTATATGTGTGTGCCACTTGCACTTCTCTTTTGCACATGCATGTGTTCTTGTGCTTGTGTTGTTGTAATAAAAACACTTCCATGCATGTTGTTGCATTGTAACTTTGTCATTGTTGTGTTATTAACACACAAAAAATTGTTAGCCATGTTTTTACCTAATAATATCCAATGTAAAAAAATCAGGCATTAGAGTATGATCAAAGTTGGGTTTGGACCATAGGGGATGAATTGGCTAAAGGGATAGGGTAATGCATGTTCAGTGAACTTGTGCATTATAATCTCTCAAATTATTTACCAAAGTGACACATTTATTAAAATACTAAAATAGTGCAAGACAAAAAAAGAAAAAGTGTGAAGTATACACTTTTCTACCCTATACATATAGAAATCTTTTTTTGTATTGAAAGAATGCAATATTACAAAGAGAAAATAGTGCTCGGGAGAGCAACTCCAGAAATAAACAACAACTGGACAAATCAAGACATCAAGCCATCTAGTACACATGAAATCAACCACAAACCCCTCTCAGGAAGTCAAGCACAAAGTGAACCATACAAGCAAGGAACATTGTTGAAACAAGGATAACCATACAAATAAAGAACAATGTTGAAGTCAAACACCACCATACAAGCAATATAGACCTTAGCAACAACTTTAACATCCCTTGAATCACTCCCGTAGCCTACCCAAGCATGACTCTCCAGTACCTCTGGTTTATGGTGATTGGTGTGCCTTGATCAATCTGTTGGGTTGTATATGAAGACATGTCTTACTGAGCTAGTGGTTTACTACATATAGAAATCTTTACTATGTACTATTTAATGTTCATGAATATTTAATTTCATTGTCCCACTATCCAAAGCAACAACCATACCTTCACCACCTTATAATATTAAATATGTAATATTCACATAATTAACTATTTATTCTCCACATACACAAACACAAACACAAACTCATATAAATTATATATACATTGTCTATATGTACTACACTAACCTTAATCCTAACCCTAAAAGGTTGTCCTTGGTAACTTCTCTAGTATGGCTCCCATACCGTGAGTGATGTTAAGGGACCCATTTCTAAGGGAAAACTTGCGCCATGAATTTGGCGTGCAATAGGAAAGACCAAATGTTTTTAAAGATCTTTGTAATAAAAAACGCGCCGACGATAAAACTTTCCGGGTCTCCATCCGGTGGTCGGGGCGCCGGGTTCATATATTCGGGGTTTAAATTCCACGTGCGTCACGACAGACTATGTTATAATTAATAGCTCTTTGAGGTCCGCCTGAACTTGAACCTTGTCAAATGTGTCAACCGGGTAGCACATTTTCAGTTTCTCTGAAGAAGCAATCGTGGGCAGTAATCTGAGGTCTAAAAGGCCTCATCTTGATCGCATTTTTAGCTTCCTTGACCTTAAAATCGTCAATAAGCGTTTTTTTCCGGCAAAATTCATCAAAGATTGGACCTGTTTTCACTCAAAATAGTGGAGTAATGCGAAGGATAAGGTAGCTTTATCACAGGGCAAGCTTTAGCTTGTTTTTGCAGTAGTTTCAGCTTAAATATCAAGGTTTTTTTCAAAGAGTTTTATTTGTTCTTGTAATTTTTTTGAAAAAATTGTGAATTGTGTGAAGATTTGAGGAGAATACGAAGGATCGCGATTTTTGTGAGAACTGAATGGCATTTATTGATTTTTGCTGAACATTTGCAGTAATTTGCGGCTCAGAATAGAAAGGGAGATTCTTGGATAGGGATTTTTCATCTTTTTTTATGGCAAATCATTGCAAAATAGAAAGTCAGTGAAAGGCAGCGTACATAACAGAGCGGCATTGTTCTGTTTTGGGTTGTAAATTTTCAGAGGATCGATTGCGTATACGATATGGCAGAAGGTGATTTTAGAGTATACGATACTTGTTGCTCAGAGTTGCAGCTCCATTCGAATTTGGAATGCTTTCTTGATTCAGTTACTCCAAATGTACGGGCTAATTGTCTGCCAAAGGTATGGCAAACGCATTATTGATCATTACAGATCCTTTTTTAAGTATGTAATACTGTGTGATAGATTAACATAGATACATTTTGGGTTCTACTGGAATTTTATTATAGATTGTTTTATTAGTAGTTTGAGATTTTGTTATAAGGTCTAGTTAGTGAATTCGAGGATACGAATTATACTTGAAATTAAGGTGTGAATTTCAGGATACAATTGCTGCCTGCTACAAATTTTAGTAAAAATCTGAGCTGAGGCTGTTGTGGGTATTTATGCATTGGGTTGTTTGAAGTTTGGATGATATTCTGCAATATATTAGCACAATAACATTTTATGATTCAGTTTTTTTAATATTTACTGTGTTTATTGCAAAGTGCTGCTTGAATCTTGCAGTTTCTCTCCCTTCTTGTTTTAGTTGGAGAGAAACTCATTTGTGCTAGGACTTTAATGGTGGATTCCAGGATACAAATGGTACTTGTTACGAAATTAGGACCTTAAGGGTAGATTCCAGGATAAAATTGGTACCTGGTAAAACTTGAAGTAAGGCTGCCGTGAATATTTGGTCATAGGAAGGATTGTTTTGTTGTCTAATTTGATGTTTTTGTGTTCTAGTCATGCCTGAGGGAGCTTGCATCCAACAAGTTTTGGCAGCCTTCAAATGCAGAATCTGTGGAGTATTATTCTCTGGGAGACCTGTGGGAGTGTTATGACGAATGGAGTGCTTATGGAGCTGGTGTGCCGATCCAATTGAATAGCAAAGAAACTGTTGTTCAATACTACGTTCCATATCTCTCTGCACTGCAAATCTATACCACCAAATCCCGCTCAAACTTCAGGTCTTTTTCAAAATTGCAATTTTTACGATTTTCTTGAAGGATTAGAAGTTTTTTATAGTAACTCTTTTGTTAATAAGATCAGTGTTTTAATAACTTCCTGAATTCCTCTGAAATCTGTTTCTTTCTTAGGGAGATAAATGTTTTGCTGCAAATTTCCTTTTGCATAATTTGCCTCTTCAGTTGTGTAGGAAGACGATTTACCGCAAATTTTCTTTTTGATTACAAAACTGTGCTGTAAAGAAAGTTGAAAGATATGCTTTTCCATAGTTGATTACTTTTTCAGCGCAAGATTTCTCTCTTCTTTTGCAAAGTTAAGGTGCAGTGACAAATTTGTCTGTATCTTTTTGCATATGAAGAGTGTTGAGCCCAAATTTCTTGTTTCATTGTCCCCATAACTGATAGAAGTTTTAGTCCAAACTGTCTCAGTTCTTCAGCTAAATTAACACTTTGGGGCAAATTTGCCTCATGTGTAGGAAGAAAATTTGTTGAAATTTTTTGTTTCATTCTGAAATTTTACATAACACTAGCAGTAACTTGAATACTGTTTTTGTAATAATTGATAGAATTTTTTAAGCTCAATTATTCTGTGTTTTCTTTTGCAAAAAAAATTGCCTCTATGTCTATGTTTGCATAAGGATAGACTTTACTGCAACTTTTATGTACCACTTTGAAAGTTTTGCAGAACAGTAAGTTAATGTAGTTTTTTTAAGGTACTTTTAATTCAACATTTTGCTGTTTTTTTGTGCAAAATAAGCCTTCAGTCTCAAATTTGCCTCTTTCTTAGAACAAAACGCAAATTTACTGATTCATGATTTTAAAGATGGCTGTATTTTTTCATCTAGATTTTCAAGTAAAAACATTTATTTGTGCCATGACAGGATTCCAAGAGAAGAAAGCGATGGAAGTGATTTTGATCTTAGGGATCTGAATGCTGATTCCTGGAGTGATTGCAGTGATAATGATAAATTATCCAGCTCATTAAGCAATACAAGTGACAGATCAGAAGGAACTTGGGATGCTGGTTACGAAGATTCAGGGTTCGATCCTGAAAATTCATGGCATTTACGTGACAGAGACAGGCTTGGAAGCCTTTATTTTGAGCACTTTGAGCGATCAGCACCTTATGCAAGAGTGCCTCTAATTGACAAGGTAACCTTAAACTTCTTATTACTGTTACTTTAGCATGAATCAATTGTGTTTTATCCTCTTTGATCTCCAAACTGAGTAGCGTTTATCCAAATTCATTCCTTTGTTTTTTTCTAGGGAGGGAAAGGAAAAAACATTACACATTGTTATAATGAAAGCCCTTTGTAAGGGTTGCCCTCAATTCTAATCAAACTAAATCGATGGCAGCTTCTGAAATTGACCTCTACTCTTTGAAATTCTCTGTATTTGTTCTTGCAAACCCTTGATTGCATAGAAAAATTCTAATTTCTTTGCTTATATTTAACTTCAGATCAATTATCTTGTGCGGGAATATCCAGAGCTAATGTCCTTGAGAAGTGTAGATCTTTCTCCGGCAAGCTGGATGTCGGTTGCCTGGTAGGTGCTTAGACTCAGTCAATGCCATATTGAATCCTCCATTCTTTCTGTACTTAGCCTTCTCTTGGTAAACTGCTTTTGTGTTCCAAAGCAGGTGTTGCTCTAGCCTCTAGGTACACCTCTTATTGATATGTTTGCTGGCTATATTTCTTGGTTCCGTTGACCTATTTTGGTCATTTGCAGATATTAAGAGAAGTTCATTCTTTAATATTTCATATGATGTCATGACTTTTGAATCACAATGAGATACTTCTGGGGTTGATGTGTAGGAATTTAAAAAACCGAATATTTTGAGCCCTTCTTTCAGCTCTTCTGTTATGGGAGATCTGCTTGAATGTTTGCTTCCTTGATGGAAATGTTGGATTTTTCAAATTCCTATGCTGCAACCTCAGAAGTATTTGATCATAATTTGTTTCGTTCTTTCTGAATATTCTTCTGTAACACTAGCTTATCTTATTGATCTGGATTTCAGGTATCCAATTTATCATATTCCATCAGGAAGAACCATTAAAGATTTGTCAGCATGCTTCTTAACTTATCATACCCTGTCGTTGTCATTCCAAGGTCTGTAAATGAAACCCTGCATCTGGATATCTATAAAGGTTAACTAGTTTGCATAAGATCCTTACAAACTTATCTTCCTCTTCAGCTTTTGGATTTCTGATCATTTCTCAGGAAGTTTGATCTGATATTGGGATAAATGGGACCCTAACCTTTTGATTGGGAACTGTTATATGCAGAGAATGAAATTGGTGATGGTAATGAAGATAGGCCTTGTGAAAACCAGCTTGCAAAAGATAAAATCAAGGATTCCCACAGTGTTTCTCTTCCTCCTTTTGGACTGGCCACCTACAAAATGAAGGGAAATCTGTGGACATCTGCAGAATGCAGTGATCAACAAAGGATGGTATCTTTATTGAGCTCTGCTGATTCCTGGTTGAAGCAGCTTAGAGTTCGGCATCCCGATTTCACGTTTTTTATCTCACACAGCATGTGAATGCAAGCATGCTTTTTTTGCTAACTATTGTGGCAAAGTCCTTCCCATGACAGATACCAGAAGTCTTCTAACATTTTTGCAGGAAGCCTAATCCTCAAAGTTAAAGAGTGAATTTGAGGTTGTGGAAGTTTCCTGTTAAGTGCTGTACACACAAAGGAAATTGTAGGAACTGAAATGATCCATTTTGGATTGTCTGCAAAGGCCTAGTACTATGTGACACTATCTAGGACAGGATATGAAGAGAAGTTTGAAGAGGAAGAACAGAAGAGAGGGAAAAAGCTCACATTAACAAAACTGGGAAAAAAAAAGCTAGTTTAGTTTGGTATTTCCAACGAATCTGCATGGTGATAATAGATTGTACATAGTTCAAGGGAGTTTTTCTTTTGACTGTTAAATTATGTTAGAGAACTAAGCAACATTTTCCCCTGGATAATTTTGTTGAGGTGTACATTTTGTAAGGATCTTTTGGTGAGCAAGTTTTAATCTACTCTTATTGTAAATCTCGTCATTTCATCTTAGTTTTTATGTGCTTATTTTGGTTTCATACAAGTATCTCTCTGTTCTAAATGGTATTGCCCCACAACAATTACAATCATTGAACATTGTATATCATTATGCTTCCTGTGTTTCCCATTCTCGGTCTTTGCTCATCTTTCTAGACAGCAATTTTAAATTTCAGGACTATGCCCAAAAACACAATTTTAGTTATTATTGCAAATATTGTTTCATTTAGTATATCTTCCTATGCATCTCTCTGAACGTTTGTTTTTCTATTAATACTATCTTGTTTTTTGTCTGTGCTCTCGTTTTCTTCCTCCTAAGAGAGAGTTTTGAGAAATTACAGGAAATATGACAAATAGAGATGAGGGGTTTTGGGTTCATCGAAGAATTATTAATGTACCATAATGCCTCTTTTTTTGTTCTCTACTGATTATATGGTCTGTTTCTATCTCCCATTACCTGCATGTATATGTCACTTTCTCAAGGTTATATGCACTCTACTGTATGAGTACTTATTATAGAATCTTAAAAAATGCTTCTTTGAGAAGAAGCTGTTAGTTGCAGATATTATATATGTACTACCTAGGTATCTTAAACTTTCCGGATAGCATATTGGCACCTAGTTAAAAAGAAAGGTGGGAATTAGAAGTTAAGAAAACACCAATCAGGTAGGTTTCTCATCCAGATTCCATATTTGATTTTGTTTGTAAAAGTTTGTGATTTCGGTGGTGGCAGTACTGCATGTTATTCCCAATCCAATGAGAACTGTACAATAGTGCAAAGCATATTTCATTGCTTTTTGAAAAGTTTGCTCCCTTTAGATGCAAAACAAGCAGCATCCCAAAAAGAGGGCAGGTGTTGTAAAAAGTTATGCTTGCCTAGTGTTCAATTATTAGCAACCTTTTATTAAGTGATTCTAAATGTGTGGCATGCATATGTAATTTAAGGGTTTAAAGGTTTTAATTGAACGGTGGATATTTTATTACTTTTCAATGGCCTACTTTGAATTTCTATTCCAATAGCTTTTAAGATGGAAAACATACTGTATATATTTGTTTTATCTGAAGATTATTGTCAATCTGGTCTGGCTTGTTTGTATTCTAGAAAGTATATTGTTTGTGTTAAATGGTTTTTAGTTTAGATATTAGTAAAGTTGAGTGAATCACAAAATGTTAATCGAGCTATCTAAGTTTTACTTGAGTTCATAAATCTGACACTGTAAAAAGATTGAAATCTAAGTCTGACTTAATGCAACACTATAAAAGGCAATTATTAATACACCTGACAATGAACTATTAAATAACTTTCAACAAAAACAAATAAATATTTTACATGCAATTCTATGCCCAGAAACTTATACAAACAAAATATACTTTTAGGACATTTGTTTTTATCTGAAGACTACTTTTCTATTGTATGAAGACCGACATGATCCCAAAGATTTGAAACAGAACGTGATAGACTGAGTTTTATATTGACTAATGGTGTGATATTATTTACTATTATGGGAACACATTTGTCAAGTGTAGCCCCATGGTCTGTGCAGCTGTTATTGAGAAATCAGTTTTGGGTTAGGTAATTTTTGTCAAGTGTAGTCCAATGGTTCATGCAGCTATAATTAGAACCTGTTTTTGATTAGTTTCTTGACCATAAGTTGGTCTCACATATTGACATATATTATGTTCTCACCCAATGCTTTGAAATCAAGGGGCTACATGGATCATTTTGTTAGAACTTTAATTTTAGATTTTGGATTTATATACCCTTCTTTTCATTTTATTATTATTTTGGGAGAGGACAAATTATGATCCAAGTCCTCTCTATATGGAAGCGAATTTTACTTTTTATTTAGACATCAAAGATTTGGTTAGGATTATATGTGAAGACAAATTATTGGTATATAGAAATGTTTTTTTTATTGGATTAAGTAGGAAAAAAATTATTTTGTTAGAATTATATGTGAAGACAAATTATTGGTATATAGAAATGTTTTTTTAATTGGATTAAGCAGGAAAAAAATTACAAATAACAGCTGCAACAGCAGCCAACAACAGCTACACATTGAAGTTTTTAAAAAAACAGCTGCACTAAGCAGGAAAAGTTTACAATAACCATGTAACACCTTTGCATAATTTTGCAATGAAGATTGGATCGATGTTAAGCCTTATCCATTTAAATTTTTTTATTTGGGTGATATAGAGATATATTACAACTTAAGTTTGTGTGACCATAAATATAGGGTACTTTATGGTTGAAGCACAAGTTTGATTTGGAAGGTGTTTCATTTGGGGATGACTTTAAAAAAGGTTTTTTTATTAATTAATGGAAAAAAAATTAAAATAAAATTTTATCATTAAAAAAATTATAATATAGTAACATTCTCTATAATAACTTTGAGTTAAATAGTGTTGGCAGGGGAGAGAGACTAAAACACTTTTAGTTGACAGTGTTGGTAGTGAGAGAAGATCTCTTCTTTCATCATGAGGATTATGAGTTTTTAATTGAGTAAGACTATTAATGTGAAACAAAATTTAAGATATTTAACATATAAATAAATTGGAGAAAGATAGATTGTGAACACTTGAAGTAAAGTAGTACTGGTGGTGAAAAGGGATATTATAAATGCTACTTCTTGCATCATAGACACCATGAGTTTTTAGTTAAGTAGTGTCGGTTTGAGTGTGGACTATTGTGGATAAAGAGATATTACAAACACTTTTAAGTAATGTTAATGTTTTTGATTGAGTTTAGCTAGGAAAGGGGTCCCAGTCCCATACAAGACAAGTTCAATCAGATCATCAATACATCAAAAACCCCTGATAATAACCCATACTGCGACAGGGTACCAAGAGAACGACTGCAGAACCAATCCTGAACCAAAAAAGATCAAACAGTCCACCAAAAAACTGACCACTAAAACATCATATTCCCTGATAATAACCCTACATGGGTTAGGGAACAAAAACCATCAGAGAACCAATAATTCAGAAGTTTAATGTTAATGTTAGTAGAGAGAGATCCTTAGTTAAATGGACACTTCACTTAAGTAATGTTGGTAGTGGAGTAAAGATTGTAGACAAGGAAAGTAATGTTGGTAATAGATCTTTAAACACTTCTTTTTTGCATGATGACCACCACAAATTTCTTTAAGTACTATTGGTATGTAAATAAAATTTTTTACCACAGTTTTCTTTGGACAGAAGTATCTTTAAAGACTTTTTAGAGCACATAGCATTTATAAGTAGTAACAATAAATGTACAAGCATTTATTAGAACAAATGATTAATGTACAAGCATTTTTACCTTCAAGTCTCTTGTTCCCTTATCAAAAAATTTAAAACATCTTCTTATATAATTATATGATTCAATTAAAAAATATATAAATAATTTAAAACATCCAATACCTTTTAATTTATTATTCTATCAAAATTTATTAATATTAAACTATAATCTAATCATAAATTTATCTTAAATAATTAAAAACTTCTACAAACAATTCTAATTTTAAAATTTTAATAATTACCATATACTAAAACTTCTTTTTTCTTAAAAATACCTAAAATTTTTAATATTAAAATATATTTAAAACTAATATGGTCTCTCTCTTCTTATTTTCAGAATCTATGATCATATTTTCTTCCCCACTAAATATTAATAATAATAATAACCGATACTCGTGAAGTTGCCAAGCGTTTGTCGCTCTATAAAACACTTAATGTTTTTGACGTAGCCAACACATTCCAATAGTATTAAATTGCTTTATGGTCAATTCCCTTTTCAATAATGTTATCCATTTGACATAATGAGACATTAGAGTAAAATAAAAGTCCTCAAATGCTTAGGCCTTTCTTTATCCACTTTCTTTTTGTGTAGTTTATACATTTATACCTTGGTGGGGACATTGTTGAAGGGCTCTAGCGAAAAGAGAAAATCCAGTCATTTGGGAATCACTCCACAAAGTGCAAATGTGAATGGGTTTTGAACATACTTTTGATGGAGGAATCCAACAAGATGACAAATTAAGGGAGTGGGTATCTAGCAAGAGATGATACGGGTATTAAAGAATATATTTTCTGGCTGTGCCCACTAAAGATAGAGTAGTAGATAATTGATATCCATTGACTTTATACATTGGATAAAAAGCAAATGGTGGACGTATATGAGGCAATGTGATATAACTTAGCTCTATGTGCTCTATGATATGGGATATGTAACTTTTTTAATGAAAATAATTGGATTGTATATAGATAGATATTGACATTTTGTTTTTATATAGTGAATTGTAGTATATAAAAAAGCGTATATTTAAATTAAAAGTCATCTTTTAGGTAGATTATTAGGAGTAGAGAAATTCATAGGATAAGTAATATTTTAAAAAAAATCGTAGAAGTATATATGTGTATCTAATTTTTACTTTTTATTTATTCATTTCTCCACTTCTATCTAAAAAAATATCTTGATGTTATCATGTTTGATATTGTTAAACATGCCCCATGTCATCGGAACATTTAATATTTATATAGAAATGTAGCTTGTGTAATTTTGTGGGGAAACAAAACATCCCTAAACACTAGTATATAAATATTTGGTGTAAATAAATGTAATAAAGTAATAATAATATTCTTATCTAAGATCATAGTAGATGCCCTAGGAAGATCTATACAAGCTGCCAACAACAATGACAAATGGGAAGGTGTTCCCATCACAAAAGATATAAAGCCTCTTACTCATCAGTAGTTCGTAGATGATGCAATGTTATTTCGATCCTCTAAGAGAAGAGAGGCAAAAATCATAAGGAAAATTCTAAACACATATACTAATGCTTTGGGTCAGGTAGTGAACTCTTCAAAATCAGAAGTCTTTTTCTTTCACATGGATCCTAATAAGCAACAAGAAATTTTGAGGATCCTTTGTTAGTGTAAAATTATATTTATACTTTTATCATAAGTTAATTAGGTAGGATTAATTAGGATTTTATTTCCTTTTATTAGTCTCTTATCCTTGTGACTTGTATCACAAGATAAGATTGATTTTCTAGCTTTTCTGCTTTGCCTATTATTGACAAATGTGGATGTATAATCCTTTTGTATTATTCTTTTGTGAATAATGGAATTATTGTATTAGTTATTATGGCATATTTTCCTTTGGTTTCATTTCTATTGGTAGAAGAGTTACTGCAGTGCATCATAACTCTAACATGGTATTAGAGCACGTGATCTACAAATTTCCTCTTGATTTTTTGATAATTTTGACCATGAGGTTGTAAGTGGTGCATCGTCATGCAAAATGGACCTCACCATTATCCTCAAAAGGCATCAAAACCTTAAGATCGCTTCTTCAAACGTTGAAATCGGATATAGGAAAATTTTTGGACATTTTTTAGGGTTTTAATTTTTGTGCAATCAAAAATCCGTACAACCGTATGACCACATCATTTTTGTGCCATAATCTTTTGAGCTTATCTTGATTTTTGAGCCATCTCAATTTCCATGTCACCTTGATTTGCATGTTGTCTTGATTTCCATGCATGAAAGGTACATCTGAATATTTAATTAATTTTTTAGCCTTAAAAAAAACTCAACCCTTGGTCACATGGGTGACCAATACCTTTTGTTGTTCCTATTCATTGCCTAAAAGGAGCAATTTTATGGCAATGACCATATCTTGGTCATATGACAACAAAATTTCACAAAAAATAGGTGTTGGAAAGTTGGTTCCACACTTTATGTTGTCATTCACTTCTTTTTTTCAAAAACAATCATTAGGTATCTGATATTTTAATTTGAATTCAAAACTTTGTTTTTAGCCCGGTTTATTAGAAAAAGAGCATACAAGTGGATTTTTTCCAAAGTGATGGGGTTATTTCTTGCATTATGAGGGGTATTTTATTATTCTCTTTCAATTTAACTATATTCATTATGGATAAACTCTTATTTGTTCCTCTGAATCCATACAACTATATGAGTGGAAGAAGCAAATAGAAATTCATTTGAAGAGATTGAGGATATATCATGTAACAATGGGTACAGATCTTGAACTAGGAGGTGTTGTTGAAAAAAGAAAATGGTTTGATAGGTGATGAAGCTTTTAGGACATTATGTCAGTCTATTTCTCTTGATCTTTTTTTCCATGTTGAGTCTTGCACAACATCAAATGAAATTTGGATGACATTAGAGAGTCTATTTGGTAAGCAAGATACACTGAGAGGTTTTCAGTTATAAAATGAACTTATTTAGATGAATCCTTCTAATTTTAACAACATCCAAGAATTTTTCACCAAACTCAAGTCTCTCAAATTACAACTAAAACAATGTGGTATAGAGAAAGGGGACACCTAGTTGATTTTGTCAATTCTTGCTAAACTTGGTCTTGATTATTCTATTTTTGTCCCTACTTTTTATGCTACAAGAGATGCTCTTAGTACTAGAGTTGGAATTCCTACACTTGATTATTTTGCTACATTACTCACCAAGGAACAAGCAAAGTTAGTATAGATGGGTACTTTGAAGTTTGCAAAATCACAGGCTCTTATTGCTAATCAAAGCACAAAAGACCAAAAGGCTTCAAGAGGTGAGGAAAAGAAATAAAAAAATAAGAATAGTTAGCAAGATAAGGAATCAACACCACATGCTACCTTGATTCATCTTCATCCAGTAAAAAGGAGAAATCAAAGGATAAACCCACATGTGCATATTGTAAGAAATGTGGGCATGATGAACTGATAGATCTAGGGCACACAATTGAGAGGGGGGGTGAATCAGTTGTGCAAAAACTTGCTTCCTCTTTAAACACTTGATTCTTTTTTGTTAGTTAACAACATATCTATTAACCATTCATGAATGCATAAAACATAAACATCGGAGCAGATAAACATCAACACATTAGACACCAAGATTTTGACGTGGAAAACCTGGTTAAGGGAAAAACCATGGGGTGATTAACCCAAGGATTATTCTCTGTTAGAAGAATAAGAAAAAAATGGATGGCACATGCCAATCAGGGCTCACTGCCCGAGCACACTGCTCACAAGGAGGTACACTGCCTACAAAGAGACACACTGTCTACAAAGTGATAAGAATCAGAAACTTGAATTGGAGATTGACATCTTTACCATGTCTGGATCAGTTCCATTTCAGCCCGAGACACACCTGCTCTGCCTTTCGCTTTCTCGCTATTCCACACTCATTCGCTACCAACACACTTCGAAATGAATTCACAAACCTTTATTTATACAAGAGCATTGACTTAGGAACAATCATCTAAGTCGGCAATTATCTACAATATCATTCGCAAGATGAATAACTCATCCGGTCGGCCAGTTTGAACAAGAACACCTTCATCCAGAAGAATATCTTCAATTCTGGGCTCTACCACTGATGCGGACCGACAACACAACCTCAACATGATCCAAGAACCTTCACAAGCTTGCCTGAATGACCAGGTACATCTGCACTTCCTCCACTTACTAGAATTCTTTTTTTCTTCATCCAGAACTTCAAGAACACAGTCTATCCCCACTGTCAAACTGAAACAGGTTCTTCTGGACCTCCAAACTATGTACAAACTGAGAAGACACATCACAAGGACATCCCAAACACTTCTTCCAATCCATAGAATAGGACAATGCACTTTCGGATCTCACCGGACCTTTTTGTAACACTCTGTCACTTCGGAGCATCTTCCGAAACCGGTTCTACTTGATCGATCACAACTTCTTCAAATCTTTATGCGGACCTCTGAAATCTTAACTAGAACATCTCAAGACTCATATCTACAAACCTTTTAATCTGCATCCTCTGATCCTCAACCTATTGAGTACTTTGGTCTTCTTCTCATCACTGTTCTTCACTGTTCCTGATTGAGACTAATTTTCTCAATATCCTCAGCACACAGCTCATCCAATCCTTCTCATCAATGCAATATGAGTATGTTGACATCAATGACAACACTTGTTAACCTCATACTTGCAACAATCTCCCCCTTTGTCATTGATGGCAACATATGATGTGAAAAACCATCAAGACAAGAGCTACTCCTTTTTGTCACAGCGCCCCCTATCAACAACAACTCTTCGCATGTCTTCTCTTCCTTTACTGCTCCCCCTTTGATCAACAACCACTTGTTTTTCACATGTCTTTTCTCCCCCTTTGACATCAATGGCAAAGGGCTCATACTTGCAATTTCAACACATCAAAAACATCCTAGCTACTCCCCCTGAGTAGCAGCTCCCCATCACCAATCCGGATCACAAGATATGACTGTGAAATCCACCGGACTGATGCACATCAGTGCATCCTAGTTCATCACCGGAGGGGCCATGACCCCTAACTTTTCCCTGAGATACTCAAAAGAGTCCTTGGGAAGAGGTTTAGTAAAGATATCTGCAATCTGATCCTTAGAGGGTACATACTCTAATCTGACTTCATCCTTGTTTACTTGTTCTCTCAGAAAGTGAAACTTGATAGATATGTGCTTGGTCTTAGAATGCAACACTAGATTCTTAGAAATATTTATTGCACTTGAATTGTCACAGATAATTGTGATAGGCTCCTCATATTCTACTTTAATGTCTCTTAACATCTGCTTCATCCATAAAATTTGAGTGCAACTACCTGCTGCAGCAATGTATTCTGCTTCAGTTGTAGACAAAGATATTGCCTCTTGTTTCTTGCTTAGCTAAGAAACCAACCTTTTCCCCAAAAAAAATGCTCCTCCACTTGTACTCTTTCTATCATCCACATCTCCTGCCCAATCTGCATCTGTATATGCATGAAGAGAGAAATCCTGATCTCTAGGATACCATAGGCCATACTCAATTGTTCCTTTTAAGTACCTAAAAATTCTTTTGATTGCCATGACATGAGATTCTCTGGGATCCACCTGAAATCTTGCCACAAGACCAACAGCCTGCATTATATCTAGTCTAGTATGAGTGAGATACAACAATCCACCAATCATTGATCTGTACTTTGTCTGATCTACGTTAGGAGAGTCATCATCTTTGCTCAACTTGCATCCGGTTGCCATGGGAGTATTCATTGGCTTTGAATCTTCCATTCCAAATCTCCTCAATAATTCTTTCACATATTTGGTCTGAGAAATGAAGATCCCATTCTTTGTTTGAGTAATTTGCAAACCCAAGAAGAAATTCATTTCACCAAGCATTGACATTTCAAACTCACTTTTCATCTGATTTGCAAAAGTTTTACACATACTGTCTCTTCCTCCAAAAATGATATCATCCACAAATACTTCAACAATCAAAATATTTTCATTATCTATTTTGAAATACAAATTACTGTCGGCAGTACCTTTGTTGAAATCAATCTTCAAAAGATGTTTATCCAATCTTTCATACCAAGCTCTTGGGGCTTGCTTCAATCCATACAGTGCCTTTTTCAACTTGCAGACGATATCACCATGATTAGACAATTGAAATCCATTCGGTTGCTCAATGTATACTTCTTCTTCCAAATCACCATTTAGGAAGGCAGACTTAACATCCATCTGATATACCTTGAAGTCTTTGAAGGCAGCAAATGCAAGAAATAATTTGACAGCTTCAATTTTTGCCACCAGAGCAAAGGTTTCTTCAAAATCAATTCCTTCTATTTGAGAGTAGCCTTTGCAGACCAATCTAGCTTTATTTCTGATTACTTCACCAACTTCATTTAGTTTGTTCCGGAAGACCCATTTGGTTCCAATCACATTTTTGTTTCTAGGTCTGGGAACAAGATCCCAAGTGTGATTTTTCTCAATTTGCATCAACTCTTCCTCCATTGCTTTGGTCCAGTTTTCATCATTACAGGCTTCATTTATTGTCTTAGGTTCAATCTTTAAAATCAGACAGTATTCATTTGAATCTTGAGAAACTCTCCTCCTTGTTTGTACCCCTTTGCTTTTGTCACCTATGATCTGATCTTCAGAATGGTTTAGAGTTACATACCTTGGAACTTTGGGAGTTTTTTGTACTACTGTTTCTTGATCAGGCTCATTCAGACAAACCTCTTCTTCCTGATTTACCAGATCAGTCTGAATCTGAATTTCAGAGGAAGATTGAGCTCCTTGCATCAGAGAATCATTCTGATCATCTTCATCATATTCATAAAACCTTGAGGGCTTTTCAATTCCTTCATCAACCTTCACATTTGTGCTTTCTATCATCTTTCTCAGTCTCTTATTGTAACACCGGTATGCTTTGCTTTGAGTGGAGTAACCCAAGAAAATTTCTTCATCACTTCTAGCATCAAATTTTCCTAGATCTTCATCTCTTTTGATGTAACATTTGCAACCAAATACTTTGAAATATCTCACAGTAGGAGTTATACCAAACCATAGTTCATAGGGAGTCTTACCGGTATTGCTTCTGATTTGAACTCGATTGAGAGTGTAGACTGTAGTGCTGACAGCTTCTCTCTAAAACATCTGAGGAACATTTGCTTCCATCATCATTGTCCTGGATGCTTCCTGGATGGTCCGGTTCTTTCTCTCTACTAGTCCATTCTACTGTGGAGTCCTAGGAGCAGACAACTGTCTCTTTATACCATGCTTCTCACAAAAGTCTATGAATTCACTAGATGTGAATTCGCCACCTCTATCAGACCTTAGACATTTCAGTTTCAATCCGGTTTGATTCTCTACCATAGCTTTGAAGATTTTGAACTTCTCAAGGGCTTCTAATTTCTCTTTTAGAAAGGTAACCCACATCATTCAAGAATGGTCATCAATCAGTAACATGAAATATCTATCACCTTGTATACTCTTGATTTTTGTTGGACCACATAGATCAGTATGAACTAATTCTAATAATCTGGTAGAGGACTGTTCCTTGCTTTTGAAAGAGACTCTGCTCTGTTTACCTAGCTGACATTCTTTGCACAAACTATTTGAAGGTTTCACTAATTTTGGAAGATCTCTTACAGCCTGAGTATTGCTTATCTTGATGATGTTATCAAAATTTACATGACACATCCTTCTATGCCATAACCAACTCTGATCAATTTGAACAAACAAGCAACTTTTATTAGAACCAACTAGATGGAAGATATTACCTTTTGTTTGAGTACCAGATGTAGTCTCAGTTCCAGAACTTTCAAAGATCGTGCATCTTCCATTTTTGAACCAGAGGTCATAACCTTTGTCCACCAACTGACCAACACTGAGAAGATTGTGCTTCAATCCTTTAACATACAGTACATTACCAGTTTTTCTCTTTCCATCAAAAGAAATAGTTCCTCTACCTCTGATTCTACCAGCAGAATTATCACCAAACTTCACCATTCCTCCTTCATACCTTTCCAAATCTAAGAACTTGTTCTTGTCACCTGTCATATGGTGAGAACATCCACTGTCAATAACCCAATCATCCTTTTCTTCCACTTGGGCAGCCAAATCTCTTTCTACAATCTTATGATTGACAGATTCAGAGGACATTAGATCTTCTTCCTTGATGGCAATAAACACCCATTCATTTCCAGATTTGTTTCCTATTTCTGATTCATCATCAGTTACTCCTTCATTATCATCTTCTTCATGAACATAATAACAGTTCTTTTAGAACCTTTGTCTGTTAGAATTTGACCTTGCAGATCTTTCCGGACATCTTGAGACAAAGTGACCAATCTTATTACAGTTGAAGCATTTAAAAGGTAACTTTCCTTCATATTTACCGGATCCTCTTGGCAGTCTTTTTGCAATGAGGGCTTCAAGATGAGCTATTTCAGCTTCTTCCTCTTCCATGTCTTTCCTTGCCTGATCATACCATGATAGCTTCCTTGAGGAGTTTTCTCTCGGATCAAATCTTTGTTTGCCTTTCACATAGGCACTGACTTTGAATGCAGATTCAGTCTTGGGGGGATCATCTCCAAACTCAGTCATTTCAAATGCAGCCAGTTTGCCAGCCAATTGCTCTCTTGTGATAGTTGTATGGGCCCTAAATTCATCAATGGCAGCAACCTTGATTTTGTAGGCAGCAGGAAGGGATCTAAGAATTTTGCAAACAATTTCATTTTCATCTAGAACTCCACTAGCATTTCTGACTCCACACACTAGCTCATTTACTCTTGGCATAAAAGTAGTGATGTTTTCATCATCTCTCATCTTTAATCTTTCAAATTTCCCTTTGAGACTTTGCAACCTTACACTCTTAACAAACTCATCTCCTTCATGCAGAAGTTCCAGTTTAACCCAGATCTCATATGCAATTGGTAGGTCAATGACATTTGAGAGTTCCGAGTCAGCTAATGCGCTAAGAAGAGCTTCTTTGATCCACAGATTGTTTTCAGCATCTGTGATTTCATTCAGAGTTGTCAGACCACCCTGTGGAGGTACATATGGTTTTGTGACCATGGACAAGTATGCTTTTCGCATACACTCCAAGTGACATTTCATGCGACCCTTCCAAAGAGAGAAGTTGGTTCCATCAAACTTCAAACTATCTTTCTTATATGACGACATCCTAGATCTCCTCAAGCGGTTAAGCTCCTTTTAGAGGAACTTGGCTCTGATACCAATTGATAGATCTAGGGCACACAACTGAGAGGGGGGGTGAATCAGTTGTGCAAAAACTTGCTTCCTCTTTAAACACTTGATTCTTCTTTGTTAGTTAACAGCATATTAATTAACCATTCGTGAACGCATAAAACATAAACATCAGAGCAGATAAACATCAACACATTAGACACCAAGATTTTGACGTGGAAAACCTGGTTAAGGGAAAAACCACGAGGTGATTAACCCAAGGATTATTCTTTGTTAGAAGAATAAGAAAAAAATGGATGGCACATGCCAATCAGGGCTCACTGCCTGAGCACACTGCTCACAAGGAGGTACACTACCTATAAAGAGACACACTGTCTACAAAGTGATAAGAATCACAAACTTGAATTAGAGATTGAGATCTTTACCATGTCTGGATTAGTTCCATTTCAGCTCGAGACACACCTGCTCTGCCTTTCGCTTTCTCGCTATTCCACACTCATTCGCTACCAACACACTTTGAAATGAATTCACAAACCTTTATTTATACAAGAGCATCGACTTAGGAACAATCATCTATGTCAGCAATTATCCACAATATCATTCGCAAGATGAATAACTCATCCAGTCGGCCAGTTCGAATAAGAACACCTTCATCCAGAAGAATATCTTCAATTTCGGGCTCTACCACTGATGCAAACCAACAACACAACCTCAACATGATCCAAGAACCTTCACAAGCTTGCCTGAATGACCAGGTACATCCGCACTTCCTCCACTTACTAGAATTCTTTTCTTCTTCATCCGAAACTTCAAGAACACAGTCTATCCCCACTGTCAAACTAAAATAGGTTCTTCCAGACCTCCAAACTATGTACAAACTGAGAAGACACATCACAAGGACATCCCAAACACTTCTTCCAATCCGCAGAATAGGACAATGCACTTTCAGATCTCACCGGACCTTTTTGTAACACTCTGTCACTCCGGAGCATCTTCTGGAACCAGTTCTACTTGATAGATCACAACTTCTTCAAATCTTTATGCGGACCTCTGAAATCTTAACTGGAACATCTCAAGACTCATATCTACAAACCCTTTAATCCGCATCCTCTGATCCTCAACCTATTAAGTACTTTGGTCTTCTTCTCATCACTGTTCTTCACTATTCTTCACTGTTCCTGATTGAGACTAATTTCTCAATATCCTTAGCACACAGCTCATCCAATCCTTCTCATCAATGCAATATGAGTATGTTGACATCAATGACAACACTGGTTAACCTCATACTTGCAACATGAACATGTTTTCTACATGAAACATATTGATGAGTTGAAGCATCTTCTTCAGAAAAAAATGTAAGTTTGCCTTCAACTATGTCTTCTAGTTCATTTACTTCTACTCCTTCATCAACAAAGCAGTGAGGATCTTTCGAAATAGGCCATGTAGACATTACTAATGGGGTTGATAAATATAAAGGTAAGGCACTTTGTGCAAGTACAAGTCATGGATTAGGAAAATGGGTTCTTGATTCTAGAGCCTCTCATCACATGGATTTATCACAATCCATGTTCTCCACTTTTGAACCTTGTGTTTGTTATGGAGTAAAAAGTGGACATGTGCCTTTTTACCTCCTAGTTTAGCTCCTAAGTCCCCGTGTTAACACTCTACATGCAAAATAATCATCCTGATGTAAAATCCCTCGAAACCCATGTCAAATGGGAACTAGGGGCCCATTTAATGCCTTACCCCAGACCAAAATAACCCCTTGGGGCTTGGGCGACCACATCCAAGTCCTCCTTGATTAGTCAGAGTAGATTTTAAGGTATGTCAGCATAGGACCTTTAAATGGGTCTCTCCTTATCGGCTCTTTCAATTAAATTCATGAATGTTAGCAGAAAAACATATATAAGTGTGTTTTGAATTCATTTGTAACCTAGAAGGATGGATATAATGAACTTATGATGTTGGAGCAAAGAGCATTCAAGGCATTCATTGTGTTATAATTGCAGATTTGTGTATTTATTGTGTGTTTGTTGCAAAATTGGAATAATCATCCATCTCCTTATGAGTTGAAGGGTCTTCATTCTCCTAAGGGCTTCACCTCCGAGGTGACATCATTATTGTTTGAATTATTTCAACATTTGGTTTATCTTGAACCTCTACCCTGCAAGGGCACACACTCTCTCTAACAATGGTGTTGGGAAGCTTGAATGCTATCTCAAGATTTGACTAAGGCAAATCCCTAAACACCACAACCCCCAAACCCCTTTTCTTCTTATGTGTAGGTTACAAGTGTAAAATCTAAAGAATTGAAGGTACTAAAAGGTTGTGTAAGGGAAAGAGTTTCAAGATCTGAAACTTGTTTGCAGAAATTACTCTATGGAAGACTTGGGCACCTACCCTGGCATCCTCCTATTGAAACAAACACCTAATCAAGAATCTGGACACTCTCTATGACATTTCTCCAGTTTTGATTTTCTAAAGATCCTGACTTTCAGGACTTGGGCACCCGCCCTGAAGTCCTCTGACATTTCATCTTTCATGACACAAGTTATGATGTCTTTCTAATCATCTGTGTGCTTTCAGATCCTTGCTCTCTGTTGTCATTTGTCTATTACAAGTTGATTATGTCATAACTAGGGTTTTACTCATACTTAACCTAGGGTTTGATAAAATGCTTGGTTAAATCACATCTTTCTATAGCAAGAAAGAGCACAAAATTAGTAGCTAATTCATCTTTCATCATGTAGTGACTTAGCTTGATTTTATCCTTGAATGTTATTGTGGAAGAGAGTCTGATCTAGTGTACTTACATGCTTGCATCATTCAACCCCCTTGTCCTATTTAACATTTTGGTGAACCCGTAGCATCAAGCATTTGCATCTTGCTGAGTGTTGAATTTAGATCTTGCATTAAGTCATATCATACTTATCATTCTTCATGGAAAAATCTTACATACATTTTGACAAAAGTAAGAAAATTGAGCATTTAGCTTAGAAAAAGACATAGTTTTGCATTGTTTTCACTTCATATGATAGAAAGATTTGAAATTCTGGTTTTTACATCAGATCTAATCTATATTATAGTATATATTTATTTCATAATATTGTACCTTGCATTTGAAAATCTCATTTGCTAGGGTTTTGTTGAAAAAGTTGAATTTTCCTAAAACCTAGTCAATTTCAAAAGCTAGGGTTTGTAGTCAGAATCTTATTTCAGATTTTACTACTGTCATAAACATTTCAAATCAAACCTTGAATTGATTTATTCACATATTTATTCATTCAAAAAAATTGCATAATTTTGGAAAAGTGCATAATTATCATACTTTTGCAATTACACAATGTATATTTCAACATAAGAGAATAAGCATCTTTTTCACATATTTTGTAATAAATAAAAAAATTATCACTATCACCTTTTGTGTTGCACTTTTAACAATAAATTCACTCAGTTTGTAGTGACACTAGTTTATTTTTTATCTTTACAAAAGCTTCAAAAACCCGGTTGCCTCAAACTAGTGTTGTGTTGTACAAAAGCCTCTCATATTGGTTGTTTTGATAAATGTATAATCTTATTGTACATTGCTATTCCAAGACATTTTATTATGGCATCTTCATGTCATTTCTCTTTGGTATCTTTGCAAGAATATATCAAAGATCTTGATTTTCATAGATTCATAACCCTCATGGGTGAGCATCCTTTAATATTAGAAAATCTAACTGAAATCATCTCCATGAATCGTCATGAGAAAGATGATTTGTGAAAGTTCCTATTCTTCTATCACTACTATAAGTCACAATAATGCCTTGGATCTAATATCTAAAGTATATTACGATGATGATGATTCTACGAGTCATCCTATTCCTCCTTTAGTTGAATGTTTAAACACTTTGCACATCACTAAGAATGTGAAAACTATGAATAATTCTTCTTTGGTTGCATGTTCAAACCCCTTAGACATCACTAAAGATACAATCATCGGCATTTCTCTTAACAAAATGGTACCTTCCCTTCATTCCAATGCTCTTCCTTTAAGATATGAAGCATTGGTGGATGAAGAAAGATCTCTCACATTAAATCCTGTAGGGATGGATGTCGAGCTTAATCAAAGTAAAAACAATGTTAATTCAATCATCATTAATAGACTTATTCCACCCACTAAGGGGATAGTGGATAAGTGCACTAATGTTCCTAAACTCATTGTGAATGGGGCACATAATGTGCCTCCTCACTTCAAACTGGTGATTACAGTTCAAGGTGCTCCAACACCACCTAGACCCCTGTGTTACATTCTCAATTTTGCAAAACAAATTACTCAAGGAAATCAAGTGTATCAAAATGTGTCATAACAACCCTATCACAATGTGGTTTTTGACACATACAATATGTGAAATAATAAAAAAAGTAAACAACAATCTAACACTCTAATTATTTTACCAACTTATCAACCTATGCTTCCTCAACCACCTCATCTTACTCATAAAGGTGGTTAAGATTATGATCTTGTTGAGTAGCTTTGTGCTACTTCAGCTAAGATCTCTCTCTCAGAACTCATACAAACATCGCTTACATACCATGGAATGCTCTAGGAAGCTTTACAAAAGGTGATTGTACCACCCACTGTTAAGCCTAATGATGTAGCAACTTTGTTATATTGTATGCATGTGACTAAAATAGATATTCTATTTCACCAACATGAATTACCACTAATGGAAGTTCAGAATCAACATGATCCTCTTACAATCTTTATAACAATAAACAAAAATTTGATAAAGTGAGTTATGATTGACAATGGATTGGCTCTTAAAATGTTTGTGGTATTGATTTGTTACACAAAATTAAGGTTGATACATATTCAATTAAACGGGATAAACTTAACATCTATGGCTTTGATAATGTTGGTAGACAATCCCTGGATACCATAACTTTACCTGTAAAGGTTGGACCCGTGACATTATCTACTCTTTTCCATGTCATGCCTCCAGTACACTTTCCTATAATATGATTCCCAGTAGACTATGGATTCATGCCATGGGGGCAGTTTCGTCTACCCTTCATCAATCGGTAAAGTTTATTTATGAAGGTAAGCTTTACACCATTGAAGACGATCTAGAGACGAAAAGTATCATGCCCACATTTGCTATGTGGTTATGACCTGATAACCACATGTCATGACCACATTTGTCATGTGGTCATGACATGAATTATCAAAAATTTTTCCCACCTGACTCTAAAACCCCCTCGCGCACATCAAGCACGCTTGATGACACACACACATAATGTAGTTGCATTTGCAACCTACATTAGGCACGTCGCTTGAAGGCGAGGAAGTCAACCACAACCAAGATAATGCAAAACTCATTTCACAATCCCTACAAGACGATAGCCACTAAGGGGGTGTGCATCGTGAGGAACGATGCTAAGAGGGTTGGTTTCCGTTTCATGATCCAATGCTAGGGTTTACTAAATGAGGTAGAATTATTTTGATATAAATCAAAATCAAACCCTAGAAACAACTATTAACTTAAAATAATATATAATTAAAGTCGCTAACATGATTTCAAAACATAAGGCATTTAAACAATTTCTAATGTGAAAAACTAAATAATCAAATTAAATTACATATTATAGCCATCTAAAGTCTAGGAAAAATTGATAGCATAATGAGATAAAAGGGAATATTGCTCCAATAATTTCAACATCATAACACCATCTCATCAACTATGGGAGAGTTGCAAAATAAATTAAAATTTAAACTTTCCCTAAACCCCTTTATAGAATTTAAACAAAATTAAATGCATAAATTATTATTCAAGAATCATTTGCCAAAAATTAAATCATTAACTAAAAGGGTTGAATAAATTAATTCTAAACATTTAAATTACTCACTTTGTTAAAATAAAGTTTGAAAGGGATTAAGAAATAAATGCCATACACTTTATTAATTTAAAACATAAGTTTAAATGCCTTTTCCCCTCAAGAATAAATAATAGAATTAAATAAAAGCATAAAAACACATCACACTAAAATCCAAAAATCACTCCCACTCGCTAAGTGGGTTTAACAAATTAAACTAGGTTTAAAGTAAAGGTTAGCCCACTAACCTTTAGGGCAACCAAAAAGCCCTAAAATTAGTTTATAAAAGCAATACAAAAACACTAATGCTCACAAATCTAAAAGTTTTCCATTGTGGCAGTCTCCAAGGAGGAGAGCAAGTGGGAAGGTACTTTCCCAAGTGGCAAGTATCTTCCCAAATAAGGATTTTCTCCAATAGATTTATTGTTTTCTAACCCTTTTTTAAATTTCTATAGGTTTAACTAATTTGTCTCTCTCTAACATTTTTGTTTGGTTTTCAAATTTATCTCTATGCACAGGTTACTAAAATTCTATTTTCCTAATATTTCCTTTTTATTTTCTAACCCAAAAGTTTGTAGCATTCTAAAATAAAATTTACTAACCTAGGTTTTAAGTCATACAAGTTATTTTCCTTATGCTTGCAAGAGAGCCAACATGCTTTCTGTTTTTTTATAATAAAACAAATACACAGAGATATTATTTTTATTATTCACAATAGTGTATATATATACACACACACACACAGAGTAAAAATATTTTAATACAGTAACTTACATTATTAACACAGTGGAATAAAATACTCACAGTAATTATGTGTGACACATAGTGGCTAAAATATTCTAGCATAGTATATATATATAAAAGATCTTATCTAAATTTAAACATAGATCCAAATACAGGGTAGAGCTAAGCAAATGTTATGTATAGAGCTGACATATTACACATTACAGGGCATAATAAATATACAGGCATTGTGTATTATTGTTTATCGAGGGTTATACCCCTAGCGGCGACACCAATAGGCCGGGGGCCGGGCTCCCGCCCACTCGTAGGGCGTTGGCCCTTCGTGTGGGACGGGGGTCCCAAACCCCCTGCCCATGCCTGGCCTCCCTCAACCCCGCACTAAAGCATAGGCCGGGGGGATTCGACCGCCAACAACTAAACATTAAACTTCTTTCAATAAAAAAATGAAACCCTATTCAAATTCAAATATATTTACAATGCTTTCACGATACCCCAAAAAAATCATTTACAATTTACTTTCATTTCAATGATTTACATTTGTAAAATGTCATTTATAACATATGGTAAGAATACATATATATATATATATATATATATGTATATAATGCCCTCTCTCTAAAATGCCCTCTCTCAAAATTCTCCACTTCCAAATGCAACAGAGAGAGGGGCAAGTCAAAAGATTTCAAATCTAATCATACACATGCAAGCCACCCGGTTAGGACAGTAACAACCAAACGTGGAAACGAAGGATGGAATGAAGGATGAAGGAAGCAAGCAGGGAAGGATGCACACCAAGCATTGATCTCTGCAGGGAAGCACTGAAGCAAGGAATCCAACAAGGATGATCGAAGGATGGAGGGAAGCAGGGAATGAAGGAAACGAAGAACGAGGGACTGTCAAAATCTTATCAAATCTTATCGATACATAGGCAGCAGGGAAAAATGCCCTCCTTTGAGAAAATCAAAAGATTTGCCCCTCTCTAGTGCGATGAAATCTAAATAAAATCTTTTGATTGTAACTAGCCTACCGGATTGATCCCATGGAATCCCGCTTGGTGGTGGCCGGCAAAATGACCTCAGTAGAGAGGGGCAAGTCATTTCTAATTTGTACCGATGAGATCTGCATAAAATGACCTCAGTATATATAAACTAAACTTATTGTTAAGGAAAATTTGGTTAAATAATGAATATGCAACAAACAACATCAAATACCCATAACTCAATAGAATAGTGAAACTAAGAAGATTAAATGAAATGAAGCAATGAATAAAACAATGCAAACCTTCCTTGGATTGAAGCTTCTATTGTTTGCCTATTAAAACCGTCCTTGCTTGTATGAAGTAGGGCCCTTAGAGAGTGTACTCCTTTGTTGTGTTCAAGGATGTCGATAGTAAATGGCTGTGGTGATAAACATGCAATGAAGATGAGCTCCAAAGCAAATGTGTGATCTCAAGATAATGAATAGAAATGAGGGTGCCAAAGGCGCGCTGGTAAATTCCTGCAGAGTAACAATACAAATAGCCTGGATACTAAGAATGGAAGAATGAGGTTTCTTTTATAGACTTGGGAGGATGAAGATCAACGGTTGAGATGAAATGAGCAAATCAATGGTTGAGAATGGTTGAGGAATGTGCAACAAATAGGAAGAAGACAAGTGTCTCACTTCCATCATGTAACAGGGGAGTTAACAAAATTGATTGAAGAGTTAATAGAATGGATTGAGGAACTGACTGAATTGATTGATCAGTTACCCAAATAGATTGAGGAGCCAACATAATTGATTGATCAGTTAACAGTTTTGATTAGAGAGGAAATAGGACATGTGGGTGAGGGAATATTACCTAATTAAATATTTAAAATATTTAATTACATGTGCAACATGGTGAGGTGGAAAAGGCGAGGTGGAAAGGTGAGGTGGATTTTAGGATAGAGAAATTTATGATTAATTAAATAATGTAGGATTATTTAATTTATGTGAGACATTAGAAGAATTTAGGGAATTTAATTAAATAAATTGATTTTATTTAATTTATACTTTAGAAGAAATAATTAAATATTTTGATATTTAATTAATTAAGAGGAATATGAATCAAATAAATAAATTTGTTTATTTATTTATTGATAGAAGAATTAGAAGGGAATAAATATTAAGAATATTTATTTAGACTGAATCATGCCTTTTTTAGCCTTATACACTTATCATTTTTCATTTAAAGAAGAGGGGTATATTTTTTTACAAGTATGTATTCCTTCAAATAAGAATAGCCTATTTATATTTTTTTAACTCAACCATAAGCATAGTGTTTCTTCTTTCTTTCTTACAAGTAACTTAGTCTTGCATTTGCTAAAACACAAAATTGGGAGAGAGTTAGATTTATTTTCTTTCACATGAGTATATATTATTCCCAAAAGCACAATAGAGTAAAGTCTCCACAAACCCATTAAATGAAAATGAAACAAATATTATTCATCCCTTTTACTCTCATGATAGACTACAAAACTTTTACAAGGTCAAATAGGCCAAGGCAACATGATGCCTTAGTTTTACATTTCTCACAAAACCAATAACTCTCCAAAACTCCCAAACTTTAAATCTTCTCCAAGAGCCACCAAAACCTACAAAACATAAAAGTAAGTTCTCCAAGCCCATGGAGAGCTCACCTCCAAACCTTAGGCCTTTAATTAGGCCACCCCCAAGCTAGGAGACCATCCACATAACCGTTTTCAAGCACAAGTATTGCAACACACACAAATGCACTCACACAAAAACACATTAACTCCCTCCCAAGGATACTCACAACAAATCCATTCAACAATGGATTTTAGGGGTGGAAAAGTGAACAACTCTCTACTCAAGGGGAACCAAAACATAATAACCCAATAATGTTCAATCTCATGGCCTCTTGCCATTAAAACTTATCATACTCCAAATAACACAAGGCACTCTTGCCATAACCATAAATCCCAAACTTCATAATAAGGCCCATGTCCATCAAAACTCCTCCAAAAGATGAGGGTACCCCGAGGAGGTTCACACCTCTCTCACCTATGACAAGGTGAGCTCTCTCACATGGAGAGCTCACCAAAACAACCCATAAAACCCATACAACATAAAACTAAAAACTCAAGAGCATAATAACCATAACACATGCATAAATATATAAGCAAAAAGTAAATAAAAGAAGGCTTGAAGTCTTGAGAGCATACCTCTTAAGCTCCAAGTGTAGAAGGTGAGGGTGAAGAGCTCCCAAGAGTCTTTTCCCAAAAATCCTTCAAAGTATCTCCAAGTCTTTCTCTCCTTCCCAAATCAACAATAAAAATGCAAAAAAAAAGAACCCTTCCCTCTTTTCAAAGAGAGAGATAAATAGGCTTCTCCAACAAGCCTTGATGAATGAGAAGGTGACACAACCCTCTCACAACCCCACAAGAATGAGGAGGTGACACTTGTCACCTTCCCATTCAAGAAAGCTACACATTCTCCCACAAGTACTCTCACACATGTGTGAGAGCATAGGGAGAAGGAATCACACATGGGAGACCCCTCAAGAATGAGGAGGTGACATTTGCCACTTTCTCATGTTTAACTATGCTATACTCTTCCCCACATATGCTCTCACATGTGTGAGAGCATAGGAAAGAAGTCTCACACACATGAGAAGACTCTAGAAGCTTCTAAAGCACTCAAGACAAGGGTAACCTTACCCTAGGTGAGTGAGGTTAGTTTAGGTGGGATGGTGACATGCCAACCACCTCTCACATCTCCCAAATTCGTCACTTAACTCAAGGGTCAAATTAAAGTGATCATACAAGGGTTACACCAAGTTTAAACATTCTAAGAATGGCCCTAGACCCTAGTGATATGACCTAGGGTCATTATTTAACTATAATTAACATAAGGGAACTCATAAATCCACATAAAAAGGGCTCAAACATTTAGCACCAAAATTGTGCAAACCAAAACAATACAACCTTACAACACATCAAGGTGATAAATCAAAAGGGGTGAACCTTACAAAAATATCATAGATTGAAAGACAACATAATTCATCATTCTCAATCACAAATAACCTTAGTCCATATTAGGGACTAGGTCAGCTTAATAGGGCTAAAACATAGGGTTATTTGTTTGAACTCAATTTTCTATGAGCCATGGAAATACCTGCACACTTACACAACACGTTAATAGCACATGATAAATATAGCTGAAGCAAAATGAATTGCACACACACACAAAAGATAGCATAAGCTCATATATTCTCAATTATAACACATGCTAACATTTTCATAATTCTCAATTCATTCACATTTCACAAAATACAATCAGGTTCATCATCACATAACATTTCATTAATTCAATCCTCTAACTTAACCATTTCAATTGCATCAGTAACACATTCCACATCATGGAATTCATAATATAATCACACATGTAAGATATAACTCCATCCTACAATAACTCATCTATCACAAGATAAAACTGACAAATGTCCAAATAGGAGGGATCACTAGTCCTTAAACGACCACACACCACACATAATCTGAACAACACGTCCCATGAAAAAACAAGAAGTGCAACATAAGTTAGCCTCAAACTACAACACTAAAGAATCTAGTTTCAAGCATAAACAAGTGATATTTCAATTAAACCCAACTAGGATGTGCATCGCCTATGCACCCACAATTAAGCACAACCACCTTATACAATGATCCACAACATCACTACACTGACTCAGGATAGGGCCACGATTCCATAGACCAAACCCTTAGCTAGGGTGAAGCTAAACAATCATGGTCAAAAGGGCACCTAATCTAGTTGCACAAGGGTGGGCCTCACAAAAAGTTGTTTACAAATTGAAACACAAAAACATATTATCAATTATAAGACTTTAAATAACTTAAAAGTTGATTCATCAATACCTCTTGCCGCATATAATTCTATGCAAGATTCAACATTACCATCGAATGCACTTTTTGGTGATGATTGGAGTTCATTAGATTTTACTCCTTCCTTTGTGGAGGAATACAAACTTAATAACTCTAATCTCAATGCATCGAAAGTTGCCTCGATCTCATCCAAGAAATATTTGGAACTACCTAAGAAACCTAAAGTTTCTTTAGGAGAAAACAAAGACAATACTTTCACTTACACTACATGTTAAAGTAATAGGTTCTTTACTTAATTAATTTAATCATATTAATTAATTAAGTCACCTTTACTTTATTTTAGTTAAGCTAAACTTAGGAATTTCTCATTAGGGTTTTCTAACTTGCAAATATAAAAGAAAGTGTTCTCATGTAATTCTTTAATCCATTTCATTAATTGCATCATTTTTTGTGCAATTTGCTCTCTTTGCTTTTTTCTCATGTGAAAGGTTAATATTAGGTTTTGCAGGTCTTCACTAGGTCCTATGGGGTTGGTTTCACAACTTCTACATGGTATCAGAGCTCTAAATTATCTACAAGCCCCTTCTCAGATTTGGAGAAAATTTTGAGCAAGAGCTTTTTTCTTGGTACATTTTTGTGTAAAACAGAGTATTCTATTGGATTCAGAGTAGTTGAAATAGTTAGATTAGCCTTTTATTTAGCTTGATTTGAGCTTCATAGCCCAGATCTATAAGGGTTTTAATAGGGTGTTTTTTGGGCTTTGGAGGAAAGCTATTTTTGGAGTGTTTTGGGCCCAAACGGACCTCACCATCACTCTCAAAAGGCCTAAAAACCTTAAGATTGACTATCAAATCGTCGAAATCGGCTTTGGGCTCATCTAGGGCAAATTTTTTTGCTAGGGAAGCCGTATGACCTCCCCAGCACACAATTCGAGGTGACTGTAAAAAACATTTTTTCTACATTGTACTTTTTTAAAAAAATAGTCAAAATAAATAAACAAATATTACATGCAGTTTTGTTTTTGTTTTTTTGTAAAAACAAACTTTTATTAAAAAAAAATTGAAAAAAAACCTTTTGTACCTGTGCAAGGTACATGCCCCTGCGCAGGGTATGTCCCTGCCATTGAAGGCTTGGGCTACGGTCCCCTTTTAATGGGGCGTGTGGTGGGGGGGTTCGACCCCCCCACACCTCATAATTTTTTTTACAAATTTTTTTAAAAATAAAAAAATTCAAATGTGGCTGTGTGGGGGGTTTATCCCCTCCACCCCCTATTTATTTTTTTGAAATAAAAAATTCAATGTTTTTTTTTTCATGTTTTTTTTTCAAAATTAACATGCATTTAAAAAAAAAAATTAATAAAAAATATCATGTATTTTTTTAATGTTTTTTTTTTTATTTTAAAAAATAAACATGCATTTTTTTGTGCTTTTTTACTTAAAGAAGCACATGTATTTTTTTTTTTTTTTTTTATTAAAAAAAATCACATGCAAACTACTATACCTGGAGAACTTTTTAGCAAGGGTTCTAAAGTTGGCGATCCTCTAAATCTAGTTGAGTTTCTCTAAATTTGGTGGAGATGCTTTTTTACCGTCACAGCCCCTCTTCATTGGGCTTTTCATTTTTGCACTCCATCTTCTAAAGGCCATATCTCGATCATACGGTGATATTTTTTAGTGCAATTTTTTTTTGAAAAAAGGTAGAATTTCATGCTCTTCACAGTGGTGTAGGTGGTTTTTAGTTTTGGCTTCTAGTTTTTTTCAAAAATTAGTTTTCTCAGTGTTGTTGCTGTGTAGTTCTCATTTTGGAGACTTTGACGGGGCCCTTCTTCTGCATCTGGACTCCTTTTTGGGTCCTATTTTTTTGAAAGTGCATGTTTTTCTGTGTACTTCATCATGGTGCTATTAGTTTCCTCTATTTCTATCAGAGAATTGTATTTTCAGCATGTTGTCTTTTTTTGGACATTGTGAGCTTCCATTGTAAGCACTTAGCTTATGTAAACACACTGAAATAAAGTGCCATCAACATTGTACATGTATTCTTGAGATCTTGGATATCATTTTGAGCCTTATTGTACTCACACTATGATATAAAGTGCCATGGGGGGTTGATGTTTACCTTTTGTTTTGCCATCACACCTTTGTCAAGTGAGTGTCCCTTCCACGATAATAGTGAATCACATTGATTCTTGTCTCATGTGTGTGTGCCTTAGTTTTCACACTCTTTTATTTGCTATACTTTCATGTTCGCACATTCAGATGTTCTTGTTTCTTCTACATGCACTTCTTGCTTTCACATAGTTTTAGTGTACCTGTCATAGTTCCCCCTTGTCCACATTATGGGGGGGTTTCTACTGTTGGTACTAATGCTTCCTTGGTTTTGCGTTGGAGTGAGTTATGTATCTAGTATTTGTTCCTATGTACTAGGTGGATGTAGGGGTACATCAGTGGCTAGTTACCCATGCATTTCAGTGAGATGAAGCATTTACCATATGGATACTCTTGCATTCCTTTGTGGAGGTGACCTTCTATTTTCACTTGATCAGTTCTTCAGACTTTTGGTACCTGTGCCATTTGTATCTTTGAGTTCTAGATGTTTTGCCTTTATTTACCATATGATTCGAGTAGTGTCATTGGGGGCACTCATGTAGATTCTTGTCTTCTTGATCTTGATCTTGATCTTGTTTTAGAGGAGATTCTTCTTTCAACACTATAGTAGTCAGTCTTCGACAGTGTTTGTAGCTTCTTCATGCTTCAATGGAGATTAGTTGATATGCGTCGGACAACTGAGAGGGGGGGTGAATCAATTGTCACAAAACTTAAACACTTTCTGCAATTTAAACATTCATCACTTATCCACAATTATTATGATTTAACAATGAGAGCATGAAATCAGAAACTTAACTACAGATACAACATCAAACACAAGAGACACCTGATTTACATGGAAAACCCCAAGGTGGGGAAAAACCACAGAGAGGATTAACTCTCAATATATATTACAATCTTGAAATAGTGATGTTCATGCTTGGCCACTCCACGGGTCTAAATATACTGACTTATAGCCATGAAGAACAACTAGGTCTAGCAGGCTCACTGCCTCAACCTTAAACCTAGCAAGATTACAATAAGGGCTATTAGACCCTGAGGGATGTTAAACCCTACTGGTGGCTTATTGCCAGATTCATTTCTATGATCAACATCTTTTTCTATTGTGAATAAATAATTCCTCATCTCTGCTCTTCCTCTTCTTTCCTCTGCCTCTTCTCTACTCTTCCTTTGGACCTTTCTTAATATCTTATCATTTCCACTCAAGGACATCTTTTCAATGACTCAACTATAGGTATTTATACACTACATCAACCTTGGAATGATCATCAAGGTCGGCATCACAATCATCAACCATTAGAACAACCTCCAAGGTTGGTATTACAAACATTTACAAAATTGTTCCTGACCTATTGCAACATTATGCAAAGGGAATGAAACACGGATCACGCCATGCCTTAGCTAGGACTCAAACATGATCTTCCACGTCATAACATGCTTCCTCAATCTTTGAGAGATCTCTGCAATCACTGGGATCAACCAGGTCAGTCAAGACTGGTTACATGCTACATTATCTAGGAACAATCTTCACACACCAACTCAATTTCTTAACGTGGACCAAAGTCCCAATAGGAACATAATTAGAAGACATCCACAACCACATTATAATCATCAGGAGCAACCGCACGAACCTTAACCACTTTATCCATAGGAATCTTCTCACCGGAACACATAAACTTTACTATCTTCAACTGTCATAAAAGAAAGATAGCTTGCAGACCACCAAACCATAAACCATTGCAATTGTAGTCACTTATCATCATCCTAGACTTCCCTCTAGAACCCCAAAGCCAAATACTTTATTGCGGAGGAATGCTCTGAGCAGAATACTTTCTTCCTATCCCAACTGAATTTATAGAAAAAGTAGGTTTCACTCTGGTGAACACAACTCATTCAGATCTTCATGCATATGGCTCAAACCTAGAATGTAGCATCCTCAAACATACCTCTAACACTTCCAATCCACATACCATGATCTTCATGTCGAAATAAATGTAGAGTAGTTTATCGGACTATTCTTCAACATACAACTCACTATCTGTACTGCACTTCTATGTAACTCACTTGTTTCTTCTGGAGAGGCTAATTTTCTCAATATCCTCAACATACAAGTCTTCTAAACAAGTAATAGAATGAGATAGAATTGACACCAATGACAACAAGAATATGTTGACATCAATCACAACACCGATTAGGCACATACTTGCAACAATCTCCCTCTTTGTCATTGATGGCAACATATGATGTGAAAAACTGCAACAACCATAAAGACAAGATTCTCCCCCTTTCTCTTTACACATATGCACTCTTTCTTTCTCCAAAATTCTCCCCCTTTCTCTTACACATCTATACTCTAAGTTTTTCACATGACTTCTCTCCCCCTTTGACATCAATGGCAAATGGCACATACTTGCACTCTTTCTGCTCTGATCTAATCTCTCTTCTGAACTTTCTGACTACTCCCCCTTAGAAGTAGCCCTAAAAAGCATCAATTAGGACCTCTAAACACTTTTGTACTAATGCACCATTGTGCATCTTAGTTTAGAGTAGGAGGGGTGATGACCCCTAACTTTTCTCTGAGATACTCAAAAGTATCCTTGGGCAAAGGCTTGGTAAAGATGTCTGCAATTTGATACTTGGTAGAAACATACTCCAACTTAACTTCATTCTCTATCACTTTTTCTCTCAGGAAATGATACCTAACGGATATGTACTTGGTCCTTGAATGCATCACTAGGTTTTTTGATATGTTAATGGCACTTATGTTATCACAAAAGATTGCAATGGGATCTTCATACACAACTTTGATGTCCTTCAAAGTCTGCTTCATCCATAAGACTTGAGTGCAACTGTATGCTACTGCAATGTATTCTTCCTCTGCAGTAGATAGGGATATTGAATCCTATTTCTTACTTAATCAAGATACTAGTCTTTTTCCCAAGAAGAATGCTCCTCCACTTATACGTTTTCTGTCATCCACATCTTCGGCCCAATCTGCATCAGTATATGCACTAAGAGTAAAGTCACAGTCCTTAGGTACCACAAACCATAATCTATTATGCCATTTAAATATCTCAGAATTCTTTTGACTACCATCACATGTGATTCCTTGGGTTTTGCCTGAAATATTTCCACAAGACACACTGCATGCATCATGTTAGGTCTGATTTGAGTCAAATAAAGTAATCCTCCAATCATAGATCTATACTTTTTCTAATTTGCCATGGGTGAGTTATCATCTTTGCTCACCTTACAACCAGTTATCATAGGTGTGCATATTGGTTTAGAGTATTCCATCCCAAATTTCTTTAACAACTCTTTCACATACTTAGACTGAGAAATGAAGATACCCTTATCTGATTGATTGATTTGCAGACCTAAAAAGAAGTTTGTCTCTCCAAACATAGACATCTCAAATTCACTTTGCATTTATCCAGCAAAAACTAAGCACATACCTTCATTACCTCCAAAAATAATATCATCAATAAAAATGCAACAATCAAGGTTTGTTTATCATTATCTTGAAGTAGAGGTTACTATCTATAGTACCTTTACAGAACCCTATCTGTATCAGGTACTTGTCCAACCATGCATACCAGGCCCTGGGAGCTTGTTTTAATCCATACAATGGTTTCTTCAATCTGCATACCATGCCCCCTTGTTTTGATGACTGAAATCCTTCCAATTGTTCAATATAGACTTCCTCTTCGAACTCTCCATTTAAGAAGGTAGACTTCACATCCATTTGATAAACCTTGAAATCTTTATATGCTGCAAAAGCCAGAAACATCCTTATTGCTTCAATCCTTGCCACTGGAGAAAAAGTTTCTTCAAAGTCTATTCCTTCAACTTGAGTGTATCCTTTGCATACCAACCTCACTTTGTTTCTGACCACTTCACCATTCTCATTCATTTTGTTTTTGAAGACCCACTTTGTACCAATTACATTCTTCTCTACTGGTCTAGGAACAAGATCCCAAGTCTGATTCTTCTCCATCTGCATCAATTTTTCTTCCATAGCCTTTATCCAATTGTCATATTTGCAAGCCTCATCCACATTTTTAGGTTCAATCTTAGAAATCAGATAGAAATTTACTTGTTTCTTTGCATCTTTTCTTCTGGTTAAGATCCCTTTGTTCTTGTCTCCTATGATTTGATTTTCAGAATGACTGATTCTTACATATCTTGGAGTTTTGGTAGCACTTACTAGAGCTTTCTCTTCTTCAACTGTGCTGTCTTCATGCTACACCACTTCTAAAACATCTGGATCATCTGACTCATATCCACTTGATTCTAAAGACCTTTCCTTACATTCATCAACTTTAACATTTGCACTTTCAATGATCTTATTCAGCCTCTTATTATAGTATCGGTAGGCCTTACTCTTGGTGGAATAGCCAAGGAAGATTCCTTCATCACATCTAGCATCAAACTTACATAAATCTTCTTCTCTTTTGATATAACATCTTCTATCAAAAACTTTGAAATATTTCATAGTAGGAACTCTACCATGCCACAATTCATAGGGAGTTTTTGAACTGTTACCTCTTACTTGAACTCTATTTAGGATATATACTGTGGTGTGAATTGCCTCTCTCCAATATGCCTCTAGAAGATGAGCTTCCTTCATCATGGTTCTAGTAGTTTCTTGAACTATTCTATTTTTCCTTTCAACAACTCCATTTTGTTGTGGAGTTCTGCGCGTAGATAGCTGTCTCTTTATTCCATGTTCTTCACAAAATAAATTGAATTCATTTGATGTGAACTCTCCTCCTCTATCAGACCTCAAGAATTCAATTTTCAAATCCATCTCATTTTCAACCATTTCCTTAAATGCCTTGAATTTGTCTAGAGCTTTTGCTTTCTCTTTCAAAAAGGTGACCCAAGTCATTCTAGAATAATCATCAATGAGCATCATGCAATACCTATCTCCTTGCAAACTTCTTACTTTGGTAGGTCCACATAAATCCATATGTAGTAGCTCAAGTAGTCCTCCAACTGATTTATCCTTGCTTTTGAAACTTGTTCTTGTCTTTTTCCCAAATTAACACTCCTTGCAAACCAGATTAGCAGGCTTCACAAGCTTAGGTAAATATTTAACAATCTATGCAATACTTTTCTTCATATTATTATCAAAATTTATGTGACACAACCTTCTATGCTATAACCAACTCTCATCAATATGAGTCAACAAACAATAGTTCTCGGTTCCTTTCAAGTGATAGATATTACCTCTAGTCTTCTTACCTGTTGCAATGTCTGTTCTGGAGCTTTCCCTGATCTCGCATCCATTGTCTTTGAAGCTTAAATCAAAGCCCTTGTCACACATCTGACCCACAGTCAAAAGATTGTGCTTTAGTCATTTCACATACAAGATATCTTCAGTATTATGCTTGCCATCAAAAGAAATAGATCATTTCCCACAAATCCTACCAGCTATATCATCACCAAACCTAACCAGTCTGCCATCATATCTTTCCAAACTTATAAACTTACTTTTGTCACCAGTCATGTGGTGAGAGAAACCACTATCAATAAGCCATTCATCCTTGTCCTTAATAACCTGAGCAGCCAAAGCACTTTCCACTAGTTTTTCTTCCTTCATACAACTAGAAGAATTAGAAGACACAAGATCTTCCTTAATAGAAATGAACAAGCATTCACTTACAAAGGGACTAGCATTATTTGGTTCACCATTATCTGATACTCCTTCATCATCTTCAAAATCTTTAATATAATAACACTTCTTTTGGGTCCTAGGCCTATTCTCATATCTTTTTCTATTTCTTTCAATTCTTTCAGGACATCGAGAAGCAAAATGACCTACTTTACCACAGGAAAAACATTTGAAAGGAAGTTTGCCTTTAAACTTACCGGATCCTCTTTGTAGTCTATCCACAAAGTTGGCTTCAGCTTCATCTAACTCATCATCAGATTCTACCTTACACTTTTCTGATCTAGAAGTACTTCTAGGAGTACTGGCTTTGAAGGTTGTCTCAACTTTTGGCAGAGCATCATCTAACTTCCTCATTTCAAAAGCAGCAAGCTTACCAAGCAACTAATCCTTGCCAACAATTTTTACTTGCATGAATTCTTCAATCGTGGCTACCTTGTGACAATAGGACTTGGGCAGAGATCTGAGAATTTTCATAACAATTTCCTTTTCTTTAAGAGTTCTGCCTATGGATTTTATCCCTATAACAAGTCCATCAACTCTTTACATAAAAGCTGATATGTTTTCATCATTATGCATCTTCAAGCCTTCATATTTCACTTTCAAACTTTGTAACTTGGTTTCCTTCACAGAATCATCTCCTTCATATAGATTTCTCAACTTTTCCCATACCTTATTTGTAGTTTCAAGATCAACCACTTTCGTCAATATTGAGTTGGTTAAAGAGCTTAGAAGAACATCCCTTGCCTTGATATCTATATCATATTCTTTGATTTCATCTTTAGTCATTGGACCATTTTGAGGTATGGTGTATTCTATTTCTACAGCTTTCCAAACTTTGTAACCAAGAGAAAGAAGATGGATTTTCATCCGAGACTTCCAGAGAACATAATTTATTCCATCAAAATGTGGTGCTTCCTTCTTGTAAGACATTTTGGATCTTCCTCAAGCTATTAAACTTTCTTCAGAGGAACTTGGCTCTGATATTAATTGTTGATATGCACCAAACAACTGAGAGGGGGGTGAATCAGTTGTCACAAAACTTTTACACTTTCTGTAATTTAAACATTCATCACTTATCCGCAATTATTATGATTTAACAATGAGAGCATGAAATCAAAAACTTAACCACAAATACAACATCAAATACAAGAGACACCAGATTTATGTGGAAAACCCAATGGTGGGGAAAAACCATGGAGATGATTAACTCTCAATATATATTGCAATCTTGAAATAGTGATGTCCAGGCTTGGTCTCTCCACAGGCCTAAACATACTGGCTTACAGCCATGAAGAACAAATAGGTCTAGCAAGCTCATTACCTCAATCCTAAATCTAGCAAGATTACAATAAGGGGTGTTAAACCCTAAGGGATGTTAAACCCTACTGGTGATTTACAACCAAATTCACTGCCATGATCAACACCTTTCTGTATTGTGAATAAACAATTCCTCAGCTCTGTTCTTCCTCTGCTCTACTCTTCCTCTTGTTTCCTCTACCTCTTCTCTGCTCTGCCTTTGGATATTTCTTAATACCTTATCATTTCCTCTCAAGGACACCTTTTCCATGACTCAACTATAGGTATTTATATACTACATCAACCTTGGAATGATCATCAAGGTCGGCATCACAATCATCAACCATTGGAACAATCTCCAAGGTTGGTATTACAAACATTTATAAAATAGGTCCTGACCTATTGCAACATTATGCAAAGGGAATGAAATGCAGATCATGCTATGCCTTAGCTGGGACTCAAACACGATCTTCCACATCATAACATGCTTCCTCAATCTTCCAGAGATCTTCGTAATCACTGGGATCAACCAAGTCGGCCAAGACTGGTTACACGCTACATTATCTAGGAACAATCTTCACACACCAACTTAATTTATTAATGCAGACCAAAGTCTAGATAGGAACATGATTAGGAGACATCCACAAGCATGTTATAATCACTAGGAGCAACTACACGAACCTTAACCACTTTATCCATAGGAATCTTCTCATTGAAACACATAAACTTTACTGTCTTCGACTATCATAAAAGAAAGATAGCTTGCGGACCACCAAACCATGAACCATTGTAATTGTAGTCACTTATCATCATCCCAGACTTCCATCTAGAACCACAGAGCCAAATACTTTATTGCAGAGGAATCCGGAGTAGAATACTTTCTTCCTGTCCCAACTGAACTTACAAAAAAAATAGGTTTCACTCTGGTGAACTCAACTCACTCAGATCTTCATGTGGATGGCTCAAACCCAGAATGTAGTATCCTCAGACATACCTCTAACTTACTTCCAATCCATAGACCATGATCTTCAAGTAGAAATAAATGTGGAGCAGTTTACTGAACTATTTTTCAGCATACAACTCACTGTCTGTACTACACTTCTCTATAACTCACTTGTTTCTTTTGGAGAGGCTAATTTTCTCAATATCCTCAACATACAAGTCTTCTAAACAAGTAATAGAATGAGATAGAATTGACACCAATGACAACAAGAATATGTTGACATTAATGACAACACTGATTAGGCACATACTTGCAACAAGTTCTTCATGTTCCTATTCTTTTGGGACATCCTTTTGTGGAGGCTTCTTAGTCCCTCACTCTTTCTCTCTCTTATAGGGAGGTTTGTTTTCTCTTTTGAGGAAGATATTTTCCCACGTGTCTTTCTCCTTTTCTCTATTTGTGGGAGACTCTTTTGTACATGGGTGCTTCATCATGCTTAGTTGCCAGGACCCATCTTTGCTTTCATGCATTTGTCCTTAGTTTTTTAGCTTCTCCGTAAGTTTATCTTAGGGGGGGTGTGTTGACATTTCTTCTGAATCAGCATTAGGGTTTTCCACTTCTAATGCACAGGCAGATTCAGGCCAACTGAATACAGGAGGTTGCGTGAGCTCCTCCCCTTCACTTCTGGTTCTGCCGCACCAAGGGGGGTATCCCTATAACTCAAGATGTAACCTTGACTAGCTCAAAGATAGAAAGATCTAACTTGACAACAACAGGCAGAATACTCTCATGTATGGACCAAGATCTGCATGATAGATCACAAGGTTGGCAACATTCTTGGACAT